>JAJQQW010000018.1:1714504-2314504 GCA_025583905.1 Ia io
AGCTGCGCTGCAGGGCCTGTCGGTGCTGCGTGTCCAGCGCTCCACGTCGTGACAGATTCGCGGTGCTCACAGCGCTGGGAAGGAGGGATGCTTTTGTCACGGGCTCCACACACCGATGTTCAGACTGCGGGCTTCAGCAACTGCTGCCCAGGTGCCAGGTCAGAGGGCAGCCACCAGGCTTCACCTCTTGTCTGTGGTCTTAACCTCCGTCCACTTCTCCACAGAAGCTGTTGTGTTTACAGCACAGCATTGAGTCCCGTGGACGGGGACTGGCTGGTGTGGATGAGGATTAACAGTCCAAAGTGGGAATTTATCTCATCTTATAGTTCCAATGAGTTTTCTAGGTGGGAGATATTTTTATTTATGTTCTGTTTTCCCCATCACCAATTATTCCTCCATACCCTCTTCCACCCCCATCCTCCCCCCACAATCACCACAGTGCTGTCCACACCGTGAGTTCTTTCTCTTTCCTTGCTCAATCCCTCCACTCTGCCCAACTCGCCATCTCGGGAGCTGTCAGCCTGCTCTCTCTGGGTCTGTCTCCATTTTGCTTATTGTTCAGTTTATTCATTAGATTCTACATCTGAGTGAAATTCTGTGGCACTTTGTCTTTTTCTGACTACCTTATTTCACTTAGTATAATGTTCTCCTGGTCCATCCAAGCTGTCGCAAAGGATAAAATTTTCTTCCTTTTTATGGCCAAGTAGTATTCCGTTGTGTATATGTGCTGCAGCTTTTTTATCTACTCATTTACTGATGGGCACTGGGGCTGCTCCCAAATTTTGGCTATTGTAACTAATGCTGCAAGGAACACAGAGGTGCATGTATTCTTTCTATTTCTGTCTCTGGTTTCTTCAGATAAAACCCCAGAAGTGAAATTGGTGGTTCATAGGCAGTTCTAGTTTTAACTCCGTACTGCGTCCCACAGTGGCTGCACCCGTCTGCACTCCCACCAGCACTGCACGCGGGCTCCCTCTTCTCCACAGCCTCGCCAGCACTTGTTGTCTGTTAATTAATTGATGGTAGCCACTCTGACAGGTGTGAGGTGATACCTCATTGTCATTTTAATTTACATTTCTCTCATGACTAGTGACATTGAGCATCTTTTCATATGTGTGTTGGCCATCAGTACATTCTCTTTGGAGAATGTCTATTCATGTCCTTTGCCATTTTTTAATTGGATTGTTTGTGGGGTTTTGGGAGGTTAGGGTTAGGGTTAGGGTTAGGGTTAAGGTTAGGGTGAGTTTTATAAGTTCTTGGTACATTTTAGATGATAACCCTTATTAGGTGTATCGTTGGGGAATATGTCCTCCCATTACGTGGGATGACTTTTCATTTTCTTGATGGTTTCCTTGGCTGTGCACAGACTTTTGAGTTTGATTTAGTCGCATGTGTTTGCTTTTTCTTTTTTTCCTTTGCCCAAGGAGATATATCAGAAAAAATATTGCTACAAGAAATGTCCAAGATTTTACTGCCTATGTTTTCTTCTAGATTTTTATGACTTCAAGTCTAACATTTAAGTTTGTAAGCCAATTTTTGATTATTCTTATGTGTGGAGTAAGGAGGTGGTTTAGTTTCATTTTTCTTTTGCACATATCAGTTCAACTTCCCAACACCATTTATTGAATAGACTATCTATAGCCCATTGTATGTTTTTGCCCCCTCTGTCAAATATTAAATGACTATAAAGGTGTGGGTTTATTTCTGGGCTCTCTATTGTGTTCCATTGACCTGTATGTCTGTTTTTATGCCAGTCCTAGCCACAGCAACCAGAGAGGAAGAAGAAATACTATGCCCTGTAGTAATGAGTAAATAGTTTGATATCAGGTAGTGTTATTCCTCCAATTTTGTTCTACTTTCTCAAGATTGCTGTTGCTATTTGGGGTCTTTTGTGTTTTCATATAAATTTTTGGAATATTTGTTCCAGTTCTGTGAATACGCCATTTGGTATCTTGATAGGAATTGCCTTCAATCTGTACATTGCTTTGGGTAGTATGGACATATTAATGTTACTTCTTCCATGAATACAGTATATGCTTCCACTTGCTTGTATCTTCTTTCGTTTTTTTCAAATACAGGTCTTCTACATCCTTGGTTAAATTCTTTCAAAGCAATTGTGAATGGAATTGTTTTTTTAGTTTCCCTTTCTTATAGTTCATTACTGGTGTTTAAAAATGCAACTTACTTCTGGATATTTATTTTATCTTGCTACTTTACTGAATTCATTTATCAGTTCTAGTAGATTTTTGGTGGAATCTTTAGGATTCTCTCTATAAATATAATGCCATCTGCAAATAAGGTCAGGTTTACTACTTCCTTTCCAATTTGGATGCCTTTTATTTCTTCTTCCCTGGTTGCTGTGGCTAGGACTTCCATTGCTATGTTGAAGAAGAGTGGTGAATGTGGATATCTTTGTCTTGTTCTTGTTCTTATGGGGAATGCTTGTAGGTTTTGCCCATTGAGTATGACGTTGGCTCTGGGTTTGTCATATATGGCCTTCATTACATTAAGGTATATTCCCTCTATTCTCACTTTGCTGAGAGTTTTGATCAATAATGAGTGCTGGTTTTTATCAAATGCTTTTTTATACATCTATTTATATGATCATGTGGGTTTTATCCTTAATTTTGTTTATATTGACTTGCAGATATTATATCAACTTTGCACTTCCAAAATAAATTCCACTTGACCCTGGTATATGATCTTTTTAATGTATTGCTGAACTAGGTTTGCCAACATTTTGTTGAGGATTTTAGCATTTATGTTTATCAGGGATATTGACCTATACTTTTCTTTCTTTGTCATTATCTGGTTTTCAATATTTTGGAATAGTTTGAGAAGGATGGGTGTTTTTTCTTTTTTTTTTTTTTTTTTTTAACTTTTTATTTATTTTATTTTTTTTCCAATTTTTTTTATTAAGGTATTATATGTGTACATATCTTACCATTGCCCCCACCCCCACCCCACTCCCATATATGCCCTCACCCCCCAGAGTTTTGCGTCCATTGGTTATGCTTATATGCATGCATACAAGTCCTTTGATTGATCTCTTATCTTCCCCACCTCTCCCTAACCTTCCTGCTGTAATTTGACAGACTGTTTGATGCTTTACTGCCTCTGTATCTATCTTTTTGTTCAAGTTTTTAATGTTCTTTATTATCCATAAATGAGTGAGATCATGTGGTATTTTTCTTTCATTGACTGGCTTATTTCACTTAACATAATGTTCTCCATTTCCATCCAGGTTGCTGCAAATGGTAAGAATTCCTTCTTTTTTATGGCAGCATAATATTCCATTGTGTAGATGTACCATAGTTTTCTGATCCAGTCATCTGCTGATGGGCACCTAGGCTGTTTCCAGATCTTAGCTATTGTAAATTGTGCTGCTATGAACATAGGGGTGCATATTTCCTTTCTTATTGGTGTTCCCAGTTTCTTAGGATATATTCCTAGGAGTGGGATTACTGGGTCAAATGGGAGTTCCATTTTCAGTTTTTTGAGGAAACTCCATACTGTTCTCCACAGTGGCTGCACCAGTCTGCATTCCCACCAGCAGTGCACGAGGGTTCCTTTTTCTCCGCATCCTCGCCAACACTTGTCGTTTGTTGATTTGTTGATGATAGCCATTCTGATAGGTGTGAGATGATAGCGCATTGTTGTTTTGATTTGCATCTCTCGGATAATTAGTGACCTTGAGCATGTTTTCATGTGTCTCTTGGCCTTCCTTCTGTCTTCTTTGGAAAAGATTCTATTTAGGTCCGTTGCCCATTTTTTTATTGGATCATTTATCTTCCTTTTATTAAGTTGTATAAGCTGCCTGTAGATGTTGGAGATTAAACCTTTATCAGTGATGCCATTTGCAAATATGTTCTCCCATGCAGTGGGCTTTCTTGTCGTTTTGTTGATAGTTTCTTTTGCTGTAAAAAAGCTTTTTATTTTGATGTAGTCCCATTTGTTTATTTTCTCTTTAGCTTCCATTGCCCTAGGGGCAGTATCGGTGAAGAAGTTCTTTTTGACATATGTCTGAGATTTTGCTGCCTGTGGATTCCTCTAGTATTTTTATGGTTTCCCGTCTTATGTTTAAGTCCTGTATCCATTTTGAGTTTATTTTTGTGTATGGTGTAAGTTGGTGATCTAGCTTCATTTTTTTGCATGTGTCTGTCCAATTTTCCCAACACCATTTATTGAAGAGACTGTCTTTATTCCATTGTATGTTCATGCCTCCTTTGTCAAATATTAATTGAGCATAGTGGTTTGGATCAATATCTGGATTCTCTATTCTGTTCCATTGATCTATATGTCTGTTCTTGTGCCAGTACCAGGCTGTTTTGAGAATAGTGGCTTTGTAATACAGCTTGAAATCTGGTATTGAGATCCCTCCTACTTTATTCTTCTTTCTCAGGATTGCTGTGGCTATTCGGGGTCTTTTTTTATTCCAGATGAATTTTTGGAGAGTTCTTTCAAGGTCTGTGAAATATGCCGTTGGTATTTTAATGGGGAGTGCATTGAATCTATAGATTGCTTTGGGTAGTATGGACATTTTAATGATGTTGATTCTACCAATCCATGAACATGGTATGTTCTTCCATCTGTTTACGTCTTCCTCTATCTCTTTTTTCAGTGTCCTGTAGTTTTCCGTGTATAGGTCTTTTACCTCCTTAGTTAAGTTTATTCCTAGGTATCTTAATTTTTTTGGTACGATGGTAAATGGGATTGCCTTTTTAGTCTCTCTGTCTGTAAGTTCATTATTGGTGTATAGAAAGGCCATAGATTTCTTGGCGTTAATTTTGTATCCTGCTACATTGCCAAATTCATTTATTAAGTCTATTAGTTTTTTGACGGAGTCTTTCGGATTTTTTATGTACAATATCATGTCGTCTGCAAATAAAGACAGCTTTACTTGTTCTTTTCCAATTTGGATGCCTTTTATTTCTTCTTCTTGTCTAATTGCAATAGCTAATACTTCCAGTACTATGTCAAACAGGAGTGGTGAGAGTGGGCATCCCTGTCTTCCTGTTCTTAGGGGAAATGTTTTTAGCTTTTGTCCATTGAGTATGATGTTTGCTGTGGGTTTATCATATATAGCTTTTATTATGTTGAGGTATGAGCCTTCTATTCCCACCTTGTTGAGAGTTTTTATCAAGAAAGGGTGTTGGATTTTTTCAAATGCTTTTTCTGCATCAATTGATATGACTATGTGATTTTTATCTCTCAATTTGTTTATGTGATGTATCACGTTTATTGATTTGCGGATATTGTACCATCCTTGCATTCCTGGGATAAATCCTACTTGGTCATGGTGTATGATCTTTCTGATGTACTGCTGGAGCCGATTTGCCAGAATTTTGTTGAGGATTTTGGCATCTATGTTCATGAGGGATATTGGTCTGTAATTCTCTTTCATTGTGTTGTCCTTATCTGGTTTTGGTATTAGGGTGATGCTGGCTTCATAGAAGGAGATTGGAAGTGTTCCTTCCTCTTGAATTTTTTGGAATAGTCTGAGGAGGATAGGTTTTAGTTTTAGTTCTTCCTTGAATGTTTGGTAAAACTCTCCTGTGAAGCCGTCTGGCCCCGGGCTTTTGTTTGCCGGAAGCTTTTTGATGACTTCTTCAATTTCGTCCATAGTTATTGGCCTATTGAGCTGTTGAGATTCTTCTTGATTGATTTTTGGAAGGTTGTATTTTTCTAGGAATATGTCCATTTCCTCCAGGTTGTCCAGTTTGTTGGAATAGAGCTGTTCGTAGTATTTTGTAACAATCCTTTGTATCTCAGCGGGGTCTGTTGTTATTTCACCTCTTTCATTTCTGATTTTGTTTATTTGGGTCCTCTCTCTTTGCTTCTTGGTGAGCCTGGCTAGAGGTCCATCAATCTTGTTTATCTTTTCAAAGAACCAGCTCTTGGTTTTGTTGATCTTTTGTATTGTTTCTTTGGTCTCTATGTCATTTATCTCCGCTCTGATCTTTGTTATTTCCTTCCTTCTGGTTACACTGGGCTTTTCTTGCTGCTCTTTTTCTAGCTCTTTGAGTTGTAGGGTTAGGTAATTTATTACCATTGTTTCTTGTTTTTTGCAATAGGCTTGTAGAGCTATGAACTTCCCTCTCAAGACTGCTTTCACTGTGTCCCATAGATTTTGGATTGTTGTGTTTTCATTGTCATTTGTTGCCATGATGTTTTTTATTTCTTCCTTGATCTCTCTGGTGACCCAGTCCTTGTTTAATAGCATGCTGTTTAGTCTCCATGTGTTTGATTTCTTTGGATTGTATTTATTGTAGTTGATTTCCAGTTTTATGCCACTGTGATCTGAGAAGATGCTTGATATAATTTCTATCTTCTTGAATTTGAAGAGACTTTGCCTGTGACCCAGCATATGGTCTATCTTTGAAAATGACCCATGTGCACTTGAGAAGAATGTATATTCTGTGGCTCTGGGGTGAAATGTTCTGAAGATGTCAATTAATTCCATCTGGTCTAGTGAGTCATTTAGGATTGCTGTTTCTTTGCTGATTTTTTGTTTAGAGGATTTGTCCAATGGTGATAGTGGGGTATTAAAGTCTCCTACTATGATTGTATTGCTATTAATCTTTCCCTTGATATCCTCCAGGAGTTTTTTTTATGTATTTGGGTGCTCCTATATTGGGAGCGTATATGTTTACCAGAATTATTTCTTCTTGTTGGATTTCTCCCTTTAGTATTATGAAGTGGCCTCCCTTATCTCTTGTTATGGAATTTACTTTGAGGTCTAATTTGTCAGATATAAGTATTGCTACCCCAGCTTTTTTTTCATTTCCATTTGCCTGGAAGATATTTTTCCATCCCTTCACTTTCAATCTGTGTGAGTCTCTTGTTCTGAGGTGGGTCTCTTGTAGACAGCATATATATGGGTCGAGAAGGATGGGTGTTAGTTCTTCTTTGAATGTTTGGTAAAATTCACCTGTAAAGGCATCCAGTCCAGGGATTTTTGTTGGGAGCTTTATTATTATTATTATTATTATTATTATTATTATTATTGCTTTAATTAACCTGTCTAATCAGATTCTCTGATTCTTCCTGATTTAGTTTTGGAAGATTGCATGTTTGTAGGAATTTATC
The DNA here is from genome assembly GCA_025583905.1 of Ia io. NCBI lineage: Eukaryota > Metazoa > Chordata > Mammalia > Chiroptera > Vespertilionidae > Ia > Ia io. The sequence goes on from JAJQQW010000018.1 coordinate 1,721,594, forward strand.
CATTTCTTTCAGGTTGTCCAATTTGTTGGCATATAGTTATTCATAACATTTCTTACAATCCTTTATAATTTTTTGGCGTCAGTTGTTACTTCTCTTTCATTTCTGATTTTGTTTATTTGGGTCCTCTCTATTTTTTCTTGATAAGTCTAGTTAAAAGTTTGTCAATCTTGTTTATCTTTTCAGAGAACCAGCTCTTGGTTTCATTTATATTTTGTATTGTTTTTTAGACTCGATTTCATTTATTTCTGCTCTGATCTTTATTATTTTCTTCCTTCTTCTCACCCTGGGCTCTTTGTGTTGTTCTTTTTCAAATTCCTTTAAGTGTAAAGTTATATTGTTTATTTGAGCTTTTTCTTGTTTCTTGAGATAGGCCTGTAATGGTATAAATTTTCCTTTAGGGCTGCTTTCCCTGTATCTTACAGACTTGGGGTTGTTTTGTTCTCACTTTTCATTTGTTTCAAGGTAGTTTTTGATTTCTTATGTGGCTCTAGTCTGCTCTGCCCTCCCTCTGCTGAAACCCAGGGTGAGTGGCTGCCAACAAAATTTTGTGTGTGGCCCTTTAAGAGGGTGCCTATATTGCAAGCTGTCTCTCCCTGGTGGACAGAAGCCCCAGATGTTTTCACAGCCAGATGCTTTGTGGGTGCCCGAGGAGATCAGGCCTAAGCTGGCAGGCAGACAACCCCTGAGAGGTCCCAGACTGCGAGAGGGTGCAGGCTGGACTGAGGGACCCCTCCCCACCCTGAGTGCACGACTTTTGTGCACTGGGCCTCTTGTATGCATATAAGTTCTTTGGTTGATCTCTTCCCACTGACCTGCGCCTTCCCTCTGAGATTCCACAGTCTATTCTATGCTTCTATGTCTCCGGGTCTATTTTGTTCATTAGGTTCCAAATATGAGTGAGACCATGTGATACTTGTCTTTCTCTGACTGGCTCATTTCACTTAGCATAATACTCTCTAGGTCCCTCAATGCTGTCTCAGAGGGTAAGAGATCCTTCTTTTTTACTGCTGCATAGTATTCCATCGTATAAATGTACCACAGCTTTTTTAGCCACTCGTCTACTGATGGACACTTGGGCTGTTTCCAGATCTTAGCTATTGTAAATTGTGCTGCTATGAACACAGGGGTGCATGCATTATTTCTGATTGGTGTTTCTGGATTCTTAGGATATATTCCTCGAAGTGGGATTACTGGGTCAAATGGCAGTTCCATTTTTAATTTTTTGAGGAAACGCCGTACTGTTTTCCACAGTGGCTGCACCAGTCTGCATTCCCACCAGCACTGCACGAGGGTTCCTTTTTCTCCACATCCTCGCCAGCACTTGTTGTTAGTGGGTTTGTTGATGGTGGCCCCTGCTTTTTCAAAGAAAAAAAAAAGGATTACTGGTCATGGTCACAGGAATTGGTGTTCTAAAAACATAAGGCTATGAATAGGTGAAGACTAAACCTATTTAAATTTTAAACTTTCCATCCCGGTTTGACTTAGTCATTAGCCGCAAATGTCTATTAATTTTGATGAAGTTAACTTATATTTAATGAATGAACTTGATAACGATGCATAGGAATTGGTAGTCCTGAGCTCAGTTTACTGTGGTATTTCATACGATTCAGTTCACTTGTGGAGTGTGCAGATCTGAACTTTCACCCTATTCAGATCTGACTAGGCTGTACTGTTATAATTATAGGGATTTTTGTTTGTTTTTTAACCCTCACCTAAGAAGTAAGGATATTTTTTTCCATTAATTTTTAGAGAGAGTGGAAAGGAGGAAGGAGAGAGAGAAAAAAAACAAACATCGATGTGACCTCGGTCGGGGTGCATCAAACCAGCAACCCAAGTACCAGAACTTGACCTGGAATTGAACCTGAGACCCTCTGGTGGGCAGGCCAATGCTCTAACCATTTAGCACACTGGCCAGGGCTATACTTACTGGTTTTTAACTTTATATTTGACTAGAGACCCGGTGCATGACATTCGTGCACTTTTTTGGGGGCGGGGGGCCCTCAGCCCGGCCTGCACCCTCTCGCAGCCCGGGACCTCTCAGGGGATGTCCAACTAATGGCTTAGGCTTGCTCTCCTCAGGGAGCAGGCCTAAGCCGTTAGTTGGACATCCCCCAAGGGGTCCTGCGCTGCCACGGAGGCAGGAGAGGCTCCCACCACTGCTGCTGCGCTCGCCAGCCATGAGCCTGGTTTCTGGCTGAACTGTGCTCCCCCTGTGGGAGCGCACTGACCACCAGGGAGCTGCTCCTGCGTTGAGCATCTGCCCGCTGCTGTTCAGTGCGCATCATAGTGACCAGTCTTTCCAGCGTTTGGTCAATTTGCATATTAGCGTTTTAACAATAAATTTTTAAACAATTATGAATAAGTTACTGAATCATATGTCTACAGGGAATACTTTGCTGTTTTTAAAAGATGCCCATTTTAAAGTTTACTAATACCTATACTTTACAGAGTTTACAAAGACCAGCCAATTGCATCCCATTCTGCTTACCTGATGGTTTGGAAGTTTATAATTACATACTTAATACTTTTACTTTTTATTGCTTATTATTTTATGAATTTTTTAATTTAACTATTTTCTCCAAAATATTAATCTGAATATTTATTTTGTTCCACTTTTTATGTCAACATTTTAAGCACCAGTTTTAGTTTTTTTAGCTGCATTTTTGCTGCTAAAATGACAAATTATTCTTTTTTGAAGATAAACAATTGAAATTAGAACGTGGGTCTTTTGTTTACGTAAAAAGAAAATGGAGAATTTTAAATGATTAACTTTCTGTTACAGACTGAACCTGTGACAGAACATTGTAAACAGCTGTAATTTCAGGATGGAGTATAAAATTTTTGAAAATACCAACTAAAATATAACTTCTATCACTACAGAATGTAGTGAAAACGGGTGGAAGAAAACATAATGGGCTAATTGCCTCATCTTTCATAACACGATGTCAAGAACCCCTGTCTACTTTTGCTCTCTTGGGGGTAGGACCGTAGCTCATTGGCCGTTGGCAGAGAGATGCTGAAGAAATAAATATAGTTTAGTCTAAGCAGAGTTTCTCAACCTGGCCACCACCAACCTCTAGGTCCGGAAATTGTGTTGTAGGGGTTGTCCTGTGCATTGTGGGAAGTTTAACAGCATCTCTGGCCTTGATCTGCTATCTAGTTGTGACAACAAAAATGTCTCCAGACTATGACACGTCCCCTGGCAGGTTTGGGGGCATTTGGAGGGGGTTGTGTTCTGGAATCACCCTGGTTGAGCACCGCTGGCCTCATGCTACATTAATCTAGCCCACTGGACACAGTATGAAGATCAGCATCCTCTTCTCGTTGGGAGCGTAAGCAGCTACCCAAGCACACAGCTTCTTTTGGCCTCTCAACTCGATGGGGTGCTACCAAATTCGAGGGCCAAGGTATGGGGCTCCCCTTGATCCACAGAAGCTACCACCCTTGTTTTCTGCAAATCTGTTGTGACTCCCTAGCCCCAGAGGCCCGAGGCCTGCATGCCAACAGCTCCCCTAACCCAAGTTCACACAGCCAGTGAGGCCAACCTGCTGCTCCCCGTGTTCAGCCAGTCTTCTCGAGGGCACAGTGCAGCCGAAGGCCAAGGTCAGTGGGGCGGCCCAGCATCCCAGCCCAGGTCAACCCTCTCCTCACAGGAGGAAGCCAGGCTGATGATTGCATTATTTAGGGTTATATGAATGTATATGTATTTAAAAAAAACACTTGAAGAAACAATTTAAAATTTTACCAAATTAAGATACATAGTGATCTTCATAATTAATAAAACCAGAAACTGTGGGAGTTTTGAACTCTGTTTTATTTTATGTATTATTCCACCATTTCACTTTTTTTTAAAGAACTATGTACCAAAAAAGTTGTTGCAAAACGGTTTTATTACAAACTAGTGGCCTGGTACACGGATTTGTGCACATTGAAAGGAACTTAATTAGAAGGAAGATTTGTGTGGTAATTACATTACTGCAAAAAATTACATGTCAAAATAGTATACATAATATAGTATTATAAAATTAAGATACAAAATATTTTAATATCACTATTCACCCGTTCTCTATAATAGAAGTGTCAGAGATGAAAGAAAATTAGTAAAATGTATATGAAAATAATATATAAATTGATTAATAAATAAACAATATTCTGTCGACAACATCGCTTTCTTTCGGCTTCAGAAGTATGTTGTGCCAATAGTTGGTCTTCAGATACATTTTGGTATTGCGTGTAATTGGCACCAGCAAGAGCTTTATATGTATCGCACGTGCGTGAGTCAATGTTTATTTTTAACGTTTATTTTTAAATTGCCAGTGCATGTCATGTATGCCAGTTGGTGGGATGGTCGGATGTACATACGGTCGGTCAATTAGCCTTTTAGGTAGGTAGGTAGGTAGGTAGGTAGGTAGGTAGGTAGGTAGATGATAGATAGGTAAAAAGACGCATGACTAGGCTCTTCTTCCCGTCTCCCATGTAGTTTCTTCTTGAACATAATGACTGTTTGGAGAGAAACGCTGTTTCCTCTTCTAAAACCTGCTGCCAACGGGGAGGCTCACGCCTTCCCTGCGCGCTGGTGCTCTGCTCCGTGTCTCCCAGGGCGGGCGCTTGGAGTGCGGGGCCAGTGGGAACGTTGGGTTGATGCAGAGTTGATTCTAAAGTCTGGACTGAACAGTTGGCTCCTGGGCTCTGCTTGTTCCTCTGATATGCGTTGTCTGTCAGCACTTGCTCGGCATTGGCGACTGTCAGACAACTATTCGTTTGCCACTCCGTGTATGTAGATCTGGAAGTGAATGGGCCAGTGAAGAAATCAGCAAGGCTCTCCGAGCGTGTCATATCAGAAACTGTGGCCCTTGTCATCAGAGCTGTCATATGAAAGGGGTGGGTCAAGATGCTGTACGAGGCTTGGCCCGTTTTCCCTTCCTGTCTGCTTTTGGCGCTGACTGCCCATGTGACAAGCCAGAGTGACCACAGCGTGACGGCAGGACGGTGAGCACGGCGAGGCCGCGTTCGTGACGGAGAGTGTGGCACTGGCTTATCTCTCTTCCATAATTGAAGTGTGAGCTCCATGACGGACAGGGGCCTTCCTTGTTTTGTTTATTGCTGTATCCGCAGCACCTGACACAGAGCCTGACATGCTGGTGATGCTCAGTAAGTGTCCGCTGGATGGATGAGTGAAAGAGACATGCTTGCTATTTGTTTTTATAGTTTCAGTTCACTTCCTTCAGCTCCTTTTTGCTGCCTGTGCTCGTTTTTCTAAACCTCAGCACTATTCACATTTTGGGCCAGGCGTTTCTTTGCTATAAGGGCTGTCCTGTGCATTGGAGGGTGTTTAGCAACATCCTTGGCCCCGACCCACTAAATGGCAGTGGTACTGCACTCCTGGTTGTGAATGCCCAACGGCCTCTGGGGGAGTGGCGGGGAGCATCACCCCCAAATGAGGAGCACTGGTCCGCGCAGTCGTTTCAGGCTGGACAAAAAGGAAGCTCTCCCAGTCCCAGAAGGGACTGGAAGTTCGTGGAGTGTAACTTCTCCTACTGTCTATAGTCACCCAGCTTGTCCAGCAGCACCCACCTTCTCTGTCAGCAGGTGAGCCCACCATCCATGCACCTTTTGACACACACAGTGACAGAACCATTCCGAGCGTGAGTCCGCCCCGTGCTGGCGCCATGTGCCGTGGAGACAGTGTCTTTAGAGCCTTGAAAGCGATGCCCTTTCAGAAAGACATAGGAACGGGCTGGCTCTGCCCGCCCACCACACAGACCCGCCCTCCACACAGACCCGCCCTCCACACAGACCCGCCCACCACACAGACCCGCCCTCCACACAGACCCGCCCTCCACACAGACCCGCCCTCCACACAGACCCGCCCTCCACACAGACCCGCCCACCACACAGACCCGCCCACCACACAGACCCGCCCACCACACAGACCCGCCCTCCACACAGACCCGCCCTCCTCCTGCCTCCCTTTGTGTACATTGTTCTCAACCATCTCCCTGGCCCTTCCAGAACCATTTTGGAAATGGAAGGCAGGAAAGAAGAAAGAGGAAGAGAAGAAAAAGGAAAAAGGAGGTAAGGAGAACATGGTGTGGTCCCACTCAAAGTTAACACCCAGAATAGTAGCCTTGATCCTGGGGCAACCAGAACCGGGTCTGTTCCATCAGTTCAACCTAAACGAAGGTTAGGATGGTTCTGCAAACGGTCCTCCGTTTCCATAAAAAGTATTTAGAAGGCCCTGGAAGAGGCAGCTCAGGTTTCTCAGAAGGACAGGCCATGGGGACCGGCGGCCTCTTTTGGTGGAGTAGGGTAAGGAATACGCCGGAATGGCACTGAGGGAAACATGCGGGTTGGAAACAGGAATGTGTAAGCTGTGGGACAGCCCTGAGGTGGAGTCTGCTAGCTGGCCTCTCACTTCACCTGCGTCTGAGGAACTTGCCCTTGACAGTTCACTGACTGTCACCGCCTCTAAGTGGTGAACGTCCCCCGCGTGTCCTGCAGAACGGGCAGATTCTCATGGGGCACCCTGGCTGGGGAGGAGGGTGACTGGCTCTGCCTGCAGAAAGCACACGCATTTGGAGTGCTCGCCACCTGCCCCTGCACGGAAAACCACCGGCCCCGTTGGTGGCATGGGCAGGGTTCAACTGCTCTCAGAATGAGCCGGCCTTCGGCTGCGGGCTCTGCCTCGGCGGGTTTGCTTAGTCCCATGTCAGCAGACCAAGCTTGCTCCTTCCCGAATGTCCCTCTTGTTTCTCTCCCTTCCTCCCACCCCCGGGGTTTTGATTCCTCTGACATCTGTGTGCAAAGGTGTGAAGCTAGGCGTTGCTTCTTGTCTGTGAATTTGTTTGCTCATTAGATAGATGTGGTCATGCCCAAGTGCCTGCTCTTAAGGCGCTTCCGGAGCAGGAGAAGGAATCAAAATGAGAACAAGGGAAAGACACTAGAGCTTGGTGGTTCAAAGCTTAGTCTCTGGTCCAACTGCCAGCCAAGCTTCAAGTTCTGGATATGACCTTGGCAAGGCACTAGGCTCGCCTCCTCAGTCTGTCACCTGGAAATGGGTATAACTAGAGTTGCCGCACTCAGAGTGGCAGGAGGATGGGAAGGGTAACACATAGAGGTGCCGGGCAGCTGGGCAAGTGGTGGACACTCAGATGCCAGCTATTACTCAAAGAGGTTTCCCAAGAAGAGTTCGGTGGGTTTTTGTTTGTGTTTGTTTTTTCCGTTTCCTGCTCTGACGCGGTTTTCTTTTTTATTTTAGGTTCCATTTTTTGGGCGGAGGCTGCTTCACACGTGTCCGTGCATGCCTGGCTTAGCCTGCTCACGAGCTTCAGTCAACCGATTTGTTTGTTCCCGAAAGTAATCTCTTTAGAGTAGAAACTTGAAAGGTGAACAGCCACATGATGCCTGTAACATCTATTCCTTGCTCTTGTGCCAGACATATAGTGTGCCAGACAGAACGCTAGTGCTTCCTCCGCCTTCCGAGTGACGCTGCTAGCTTTGATTTTTAAATGACCTCTTTTTATTGAAAAACATTTAGTTTGGGGTAGAAATGTAACGTTCAAGGCATTGTGGAACGGGTTCAAATTTCCCGGTTTGTATTAGGATTTGGTTTGGCTTCTTTTAATGCCAATAACTCACCCATTTTCACAAAAATGAGGACAATAAGAATTTGATATTTTGTTATAGACACCTCTTTTTTCTTAAACCCTTCTCCTCCCATCCCTGCCCCACACACACCCTCGCTCACCCTTTGATCTCTTGCTCCTCAAGAATTTTGAGGCCCTCACTTTGTTCTTTGCCATTTGCCTCCCTTTGCTTGTGGCATTTTAACATACATGTGTGGTGGGGGAGGGGCGTCCATATCATCCAGTTTGCTGGTGGAGTCACTGAGGAAAAGCAAGCTTTTTGATGATGCTTAAGCAGTGAAGAGTGCAGAGCTAAACTAGACACTCCAAGCATCTCACATGGAGTGAGGGTGGGGAGCTGATGGCCGCCCATGGCCTGTCTGCGCAGGCCTCAGGCCTGTTGGGTGCCCCTGTGAGGACAAAGGAATGGAGGGTAAAACTAACTTAGTCCAGATTTATAGATGGTTTTTTTAAAGAATTCCCAATACAGCAGTGATTTTCAGCTGGTGTGCCCTAGTACACTGGTGAGCCACAAGAATATTTGAAACATGCAACACCTGACTCTTTCCCTTAGATTGTCAAATTAAAAAATGACAGCAGCCAGCACACAATACCCATCTGGTGTGAATGAATCAAATTTATAATTTATTTTGTCAGACTGGCAAAATACTCTTTTTGGTGTGCTGCAGAATTTCAGTAATCAGTTTATGTGCAAATCGCTGCAGCACAGTATTACATTTCTTTTTTTATGAAGCTAATTTTATTAGAAAACTCTTGTAGTTAGAGATGTTCCCAAAAATGTCACTTGAAGAGGAAGTATTGATTTTATTCTGGCATAAAACTAGTTATCCTTTTAAAATCGGTATTAACTTGTAATTTAAACTTCATTTGTAACCAAAAGTTCTGTTGTAATGGATTGCCTGACATCCTGCCATTTGCACCTGTATCACTATTGCTGTGTAAAAATTCTGTATCAGAATTTCTGTATCAAAAATCCTGAATCAGTACTGTACACCACGTGCTTTATTTTAATATTATATCCTTATTTTGTCACGGCTGTCTTCAGTTTTTATGACAAGCTGATTTTTATATAGCCCACATCCCAAACTTGGCAAAGACGCTTCAGTTGGTCAAATAGCACTATTGTCTGCGCATTTTCATTTTACATACAGGACAATTCTGTTTGCATGAATGTTAAGGAAGTACAAAAACCATGTAAATCAGCAAGGTTTTGGAAAATGAAGGGAAATTATGACATACAGAACTGACTGCAACCAGAACGACTCGTGGGTGTCACTGCCGACTCAGCAAGTAGTGACGGCGTGTTCGGCCTGGCACGGGGGCAGGGGCCGGTGCTCGCCAGACCGCAATGCCAGCGTGGCCTGGCCTTGAAGACCAGCGAGTGTAAATGGACTCAATGTGACAAATAAATCACTTATGAGATATGCTCACTGAGTAAATTTCATCATGCCAACCGACCAGCCGCTCCGACAGAGGGCTCCTGTGGTCCTGCTCACTCCGCCAGGGCTTCGACGCCCCAGAGCCGCTCAGAAATGCGGGGGCTGTGCTGTGCTAATTACCATTCTTGGTCACAGAAGTATTAGTTTGGGTTCAGTTTAGTCTGTGTTCAAGGAACATTCCTTAGTGAGTTTGTTGAGAAAAAAATTTAGACTTCAGCAAGTGGAATCTTAGGTAAAAAAAAAAAAAAAAAAAACACAAAAAACAGGCAGTTCAGCAATTTTGCTAATTTTTTTCACATAATGTTCCATACATCCTTTTTAATAAGTGGTGCAAACACTTGGATCAATCATCCATTTTAAAAAATATATATATTTTTATTGATTTCAGAGAGGAAGGGAGGGGGAGTGAGAGAGAAACATCAATGATGAGAGAGAATCATTGATTGGCTGCCTCCTGCACGTCCACCACTGGGGATGGAGCCTGCAACCAGGGCATGTGCCCTTGACCAGAATTGAACCAGGACCCTTCAGTCCGCAGGCTGACGCTCTATCTACTGAGCCAAACCGGCTGGGACCCAATCATCCATTTTCACCCATGTTAAAAATCACATAATCAACTTTTTAAAAATTTGCTTTTACAAATGCCAACTCCGTTCTAACAGGGTCGGCTGGACGCAGCCCGGGGAGAGCTGGCCTAGAGCTGTACCTCTGGCCTCAGGGCCACCCGGAAAACCAGCTTTGCCTTTGATGCTCCCCCGGGCTATTGTTATGGAGGAACAATACTCCCTTTTTCTGTTTTTGTTAAATCTCACTTGAGGGTATTTTTTCCATTGCTTTTCAGAGAGAGCAGAAGGGAGGGAGGGTGAGAAACAGAGAGAGAGAAACATTGATGTGAGAGAGACACAGCCACTGGTTGTCTCCCACACATGGCCCAACTGGAGGCTGGGAGTGAACCCGAAACCCAAGTGCATGTCATTGTCTGGGAATTGAACCCAAGACCCTTCAGTGCACAGGCCGCCGCTCTAACCACTGAACCACCGCCCAGGACAATACTTCCTGTTTAGTGTGTGGTTCGGTTAGTTATTGTTTTAACCTATTACCAGAGTTAGCTAGCACCTTTCCAATATTTCAAAAATACTTGTAATCAGACCACATGGAGACTCTTGAAAATAATTCTATGCACAGAACAAAGTGTTGCTTTATAAAGACTGTGGCATGGTTTCTGCCAGGCCCAGCATGGTCTCTCACTAAAATTGGGACTTCATAGGCCAGAATGTCTACAAGATAAGGCAAAGCCATGTGCTTTGTAGTAAGTGTTATGAATGGATGGAATCCATTATGAGGTAGAAATGAATCCTATGTCTGAAGCTACTGACCAAACTCAAGTGCACCTTTGGATTTCATTGCAAACATGGACTTTCATGAAAACTGTCATTTCTGACCTCAACAACCTTATTTTAAAAGCAGCACTTTTTTTGCAATATTAACCAATTAGCTTTATTCAATCTGTTAATGAAAATGATTAATATGATCTAAACATTAATTTTCAGTTATTTTATTTTATTTTTAATTTATCTTTATTGTGATAGTGTTACGGATGTCCCCTTTGTGTGTTTTTTTTTTCCCATTGACCCCCACCACCCTCCTCCCAGCCCTCCCAGGCCTACCCGACACTAACGCCTGTGTCCATGGATTACACATATCTCTAAATCTATAAAACCCTAATATGCAAATAGACCGAACGGCGGAACAACCAAACAACTGGTCACTATGACGTGCGCTGACCGCCAGAGGGCACGTGCAGAACATGGTGGGCATCAGCAATAGGCGGCAGAGCACAGAACATGGCGGGCATCGGCCAAGGCGGGATGGTGGAGCAGGTGAGTGGGGGTGCCAGACCAAGGTGGGGCTCTGGTCGCTGTCATCCAGCGAGCCTCTGGTGGTCACTGAAAATTCTTTGATCCCGCGCGCCACGGTCCTATGGTCCCACCAGCGCTTGCAACCTCTGCCGGCGCAAGCGGCAGCTGCCAGCCCCGATCGCACCTCAGGGCTTCTCCACCTCCCTCTGCTCCTGAGGTGCAATCAGGGCTGGCTGCCACCTCTCTTACCCACTGCCGGTGACGGCCCCATTTGCACCCACAGCCGGCATTGGAGTTGCCGCTTGCACCTGCTACAAGCACCCGGTGCTGGTCCTGATTGCTCAGCGCTGTCAGCGGCTGTCAGCTCCGATCACTCCTGAGGGCTCCTCCACCTCCCCCTGCTCCTGAGGAGCAATCTGAGCAGCAGCTGCCGCTTGCACCCACTGATGGCAAAGGCCCCACTCGCATCCACTGCTGGCGCTGGCCCCAATCACTCAGTGCCATCAGTGGGTATGAGTGGAGCTGGCACCGTCAGTGCATGGGGACGGTGGTGGCGGGAGCAAGGCTGCTCACAGACAGGGGTCTGGGGGCCACAGCAGGAGGGGCCTGGCAGGGTCGGGGAGGTTGGGCTGAGACCCACCCCAGTGCCCACTGCAGCTTCACAGCCCACAGTTTCTTTCAAGGTGCACAAATTCGTGCACTGGGACCCTAGTATGCACATAAATTCCCTGATTAATCTCTTCCCACCCACCCACCCTCCCCCACCTTCCCTCTGAAATTCGTCAGTCTGTTCCATCCTTCTATGACACTGAATCTGTTTTGTCAGTTTATTGTGTTCATTAGATTCCGCATATGAAAGAGATCATGTGATACTTGTCTTTCTCTGACTGGCTTATTTCACTTAGCATAATACTTTCCAGGCCCCTCCATGCTGTCTTAAAGGGTAAGAGATCCTTCTTTTTTGCTGCTGCATAGTATTGCATGGTGTAAATGTACCACAATTTTTTTTTTTTGTCCACTCATCTACTGATGGGCACTTGAGCTGTTTCCAGATCATAGCTATTGTAAATTACACTGCAATGAACATAGGGGGGCATACATTCTTTCTGATTGGTGTTTCAGGGTTCTCAGAATATATTCCTAGAAGTGGGATCACTGGGTCAAATGGGAGTTCCATTTTTAATTTTTTGAGGAAACTCCATACTGTTCTCCACAGTGGCTGCACCAGTCTGCATTCCCACCAGCAGTGCACGAGGGTTCCTTTTTCTCCGCATCCTCACCAGCACTTGTTTGTTGATTTGTTGATGATAGCCATTCTGACAGGTGTGAGATGGTACCTCATTGTCATTTTAACTTACATCTCTTAGATAATTAGTGACTTCCAGCATTTTTTGTATGTCTCTTGCCTTCTTATGTCCATGTTAGAGAAGTGTCTAGTTAGGTCCTTTACCCATTTTTTAATTGGATTGTCTGTCTCCCTTTGTATCATTGCCAAATATGTTCTCCCATACAGTGAGCTCTCTTTTCATTTTGTTGATGGTTTCTTTTGCTGTGCAGAAGCTTTTTACTTTGATGTAGTCCCATTCATTTATTTTCTCCTTAGCTTCCTTTGCCCTAGGAGATGTATCCATAAACATATTGCTACTAGAGATGTCTGAGATTTTGCTGCCTATGGTTTCTACTAGGGTTTTTATGGTTTCTGGACTTACATTTAAGTCTTTTATCGATTTTGAGTTTATTCTTGTATATGGTGTAAGTTGGTCTAGTTTCATTTTTTTGCATGTACCTGTCCAATTTTCCCAGCACCATTTATTGAAGGGACTATCTTTACTCCATTGTATGCTCTTGCCTCCTTGTCTAATATTAATTGAGTGTAATGGCTTGGGTCAATTTCTGGGGTCTCTGTTCTGTTTCATTGATCTATATGCCTGTTCTTGTGCCAGTACCAGGCTGTTTTGATTACAGTGGCTTTATAATATAACTTGATACCTGGTATTGTGATTCCTCCAACTTTGTTCTCAAGATTACTGTGGCTATTCGGGGTATGTTTTGGTTTCATATACATTTTTGGAGCATTTGTTCTAAATCTGTGAAATATGCCATTGGTATTTTAATAGGGATTGCATTAACATTTCAATGATGTTGATTCTACCAATCCATGAACATGGTGTAGTCTTCCACTTGTTATCTTCCTCTATCTCTTTTTTCAATATCCTGTAGTTTTCTGAGTACAGGTCTTTTACCTCCTTGGTTAAGTTTATTTTTTTTAACCACAGGAAAGTTTGTGCCAAAAACAATTGTCTTACAGCCTCTCCTATGTAACTTCCCGACATCTCAGTGTGGTCTTGTTGGAGTGTGACACAGCCAGTCAGTGATAGAAAACACATAGCCCTGGTTTCTTCATTGGTTTTAATATCAGAAATCTCTCCCCACTTGTTTCTAACTTCACTTATTAGAGGATTAAAGTTGGGGAACACTTTTATTTTAAAACAGGACATTTTTGGTACACAAAGAGGGTCACTGTCTAAAAATCACTGGCAACCTTTTATAATCTTCTGTTGCAACATGCTGTCATGCATTTCAGGTAATCTCAGAATAAATATTTCTTTCGTGTTCTGATATTTCCCCCTTAATTTGTTAATCCTCGGTCCTCCCTTCAGCATTAAAGAGAACTATATTCTAGGATTTTTAATGTATCCCAGAGATGACAATCCTTCACAATATAACCCCCACTACCCCACTCCTTCCTTCCCCAGAAAAGAAAATCAGGGTACTTACAGAACACACATTTCCAAAAATTAGAGGTGCCGTTGATGTGCTGATCGTGAAGTACTGTTCCCATTTTTTCCACCATCTCCTGCCCTCAGAGACTCTGCTTTGACTTGTCTGGGGTAAGGTCTGGGTTTGGGGCTTTTTTAAAGCTGCTCATGTAGTTGTCAGGGGCACCCATGGCTGAGAGCCCCTGACAGGCTATTGTTTCCCTGCGGCACTGCTCTAGGAGACACTTTTCTGGGTAAATTAGAAGTCAAGAGTGTAGCTACATGTCTGTCTTTCCTTGACACTCTCCCAAGTTCCTAAGCCCCTCAAACACAAATGAATGCCTCCTCTCAGTCCCACCACCACTCCTACAGGGAAGCTCACAGAAGGTCCCACTTGAGAATTTTCATGGCAGCGACACAGCTCACGTGAGGAGCCTGTTCAAAGACGAGGGGCCTGTGCTCAACATCACTGGCTCAGGTTCTCCTGCTGCCCCTGCTTCCAGGATCTCTCACTTCTTCCAAGTGCCTCCTCCCAGGCACCTTACCTTCCAATACCCGAGCAGATGCCCCCTCTCCAGCCCCTTTCCCCTCATCTCAGGATTTTGTTCTATTTTGTCACAAAAGATTGCAAGCAAGAAAGAGGAATACCATGGTGCGAGCATGGTTTCTGAGGTGAAATGCCCGGGCCAGCCTCTATGGCGCGTATCCCAAGTAGGCATCCTCTGTCCCTACCGGCTCCCCTGTGCTTTGGTGCACTGGGCAGCTGCTGGCCTGCTCCGAGGAGTGGCAACCATGGCAACTGCCTCCAGGCAGTCCCTCACTTGTCTAGGTTCTCAATCTCAACACTGAATAATATGGGGGAGGGGGTGCATTAAGCATTAGAGGATATTTAACAGCATTGCTGGCCCTACCCAGCAGATGCCAGTAGTTCCCCTGAGCTGTGACAACCAGAAGTGTCTCCAGATATTGGCAAATGTCCCTTGGGGTGCAGGTGGGGTACATTATCCCCTTGGGAGACCCACTGTTTAGTCTGAAGATATTTTGTGTCTGCTTGACATTATTTAATGATGCATTTTTGTTTCAGTAATCAAACAAAATATGAAATGACAGGACTTAAAACAGTATCCAAATGGGATTTTACAAAATCAGTATCCTAAAAATGAAAACAACAACAAAACATAACAAACAATTATCACCTGGCATCCAAAGTAGTGACCAGGTAAACATTTGATGGTAAACTTTGTATGGCCAACCAAAGAAGTAGGAGTCATATTTCAGCTTTGTAGTTTACTGTTTCAATTATCTACATACTAGAGGCTTGGTGCACGAAATTCGTGCACTTGGGGGGGGGTGGTCCCTCAGCCCAGATTGTGAGAGGGCACAGGCCAGGCCGAGGGACCCCACTGGTGCATGTTCAGGTCCAGGGAGGGATGCAGGAGGTTGGCCAGCTAGGGAGGGACCACGGGAAGGCTCCAGGGCGTGTCTGGCCCATCTCGCTCAGTCCCAATCGGCCAGACCCCAGCAGCAAGTTAACCTACCAGTCGGAGTGTCTGCCCTCTGGTGGTCAGTGCACGTCATAGCGAGCAGTTGAGCGGCCTTAGCATATCATTAGCATACTACACTTTGATTGGTTGAATGTGTGACTGCACACTTAGCATATTAGACTTTTATTATATATCTTACCTAATAATAGAGAAATATGTAAATTTACCATACCTCCGCTACGCCCACAGCCAATCAGAGTGAGTATGCAAATTAAACCAACAAAGATGGTGGTTAATTTGCATACATACCTGGGTCCCAGGAACCTCCTCAGCACCCAGGTCACTCCCAGCTGGCCATCGGGCGGCGGCTTTAGGCTTGGGAAGGGGCTGAGCCTACGATTGGAGGTATTGGGGTGGTGGGGGGAACCCCTTCCCAAGCCTAAAGCCTGGGGTGGAGGCTTTTGGCTTGGGAAGGGGCCAAGCCTGGGATTGGAGGGAAGGGGAAAAAAATCAATGGAAACATATCCTCAGGTGAGGATAAAAAGAAAAATAAAGAAATGTCATATCCTATAAAAGACACATCTTGAAAATGCTTAAAGAAAGTTGTCATTTTTTCATGGTGAAGGGACTGGAGTCCATGTTGATGAAAATATCTTGGCGGCTGTGGTAACTGGCAGTGGCTGCAGCAGCGGGGTGATGGGACTGGCGCCTTCCCCTGATCAGCCCAGTCGACTCCCGCAAAGGGAGGCTAGACTGTGGCTTAGGTCTGCTCCCAACAGGGAGCGGGCCTAAGCCATCAGTAAGACATCCCCTGAGGGCTCCCAGTCTGTGAGAAGGGGCAGGCTGGGCTGAGGGAACCTCTCCACAGTGCACGAATTTCGTGCACCAGGCCGCTAGTGATATATAAAAGTCTAAGCGACTGTTACAACCGAACAACCAGAAAGACCACAACAACCAGTTGACCGGTCGCTATGAGCATGCACTGACCACCAGGGGGCAGATAGTCAATGCAGGAGCTGCCCCCAGGAATCAGTGCACTCCCATAGTGGGAGTGCCACTCAGCCAGAAGCTGGGCTCACGACTGGCGAGCACAGCTGAAGTGGTGGGAGCCTCTCCCACCACCACAACAGCACTACCAAATGGTGGCAGAGGTGGTGGTGGCAGACATAGTAGGGCTGGGATGAGCAGCAATAGAGTTGTGCTTAACCCCAGCTGGGGCTCCTCCCCAGCTATCTGCCGCTTTGGCAATGCCACATCCCCTGAGGGGTCCCAGATTGTGAGAGGTCACAGGCCAGGCTGAGGGACCCCACCTGTGCACAAATCCATGCACCAGGCCTCTAGTCCTACATAATAAAAGGCTAATTGTAAATTGTCCCCTTGGGAGTTTGACCGACAGGGAGTTTGACCGCTTGCTATGATGTGCACTAATCACCAGGGGGCAGCATGGCACAAAGGAAGGCCACGGACGGCAGCCTGAAGGCCCCGATCAGCCCTGATCACCGGCCAGGCCTAGGGACCCTACCCATGCATGACTTTCATGCACCAGGCCTCTAGTATTAAAACTTGAGGCAGCTCAGGCCAGGAGCTCAGTTAGCTAGAATATCCTCCTGATATGCCAGGAATGTAGGTTTGATCCCTGGTCAGGGCACTTACAAGAATCAACCAATGAGCCGGGCTGGCCTGTGTGGCTCAGTGGTTGAGCATCTACCTATGAACAAGAAGGCCACAGTTCAATTCCCAGTCAGAACATATGCCTGGGTTGTGGGCTGGATCCCCAGTGTGGGACTTGCAGGAGTCAGCGATCACTCCTTCTCTCTCATCATTGATGTTTCTATCTCTCTCTCCCTCTACCCTCCTCTCTGAGGTCATTAAAAATGTATATAATAATAATAATAATAATAATAATAATAATAATAATAAAGAATCAACCAATGAACACGTCCATAAGTAGAACAGGGGGAACACATGGCAGGAGAGGAGCTGGAGGCTGTGTGCCCTTGCTCCCAGTCAGAGACCAGATTTGTAGCTAAAACGCAGCATAACCAACCTGACAAACAAAGCACAATGCTGAAGAGGAAAATAAGACATTGGGGGGGGGGGGGGGCGGTTTCTAGCAGCCTGACTCTCTACCCCTAATGCACATTCCTGTCAGCCTATAGTCTAGTCACTGCCCCTATCTTAATTATCTGCTCTTGCAAGACCTATTTACCTAAATACTCCCATTTTACAGAGGCCATAAACCATGAACAATACATAACCCCCAGAGGGGGGTATCAGTGCTGGTGGCAGGCCAGGCCTTTAAGTGTGGGATCCAGGCCCCCATCACACCACATGGGGCTTTTTGCAAAGCCCATGAAAGGTCTGGAAGTCTGATCCGTATTTGGGGGACAAAGAAACAAAAGGGTATAAAGGGAAAGCTTCCTCCATATTGGCTTACTCAGGATTTGGCAGACTGACCTCCTGAGTCACTGTACTAGTACATTGAAACATCTGAAAATGAATGGGTTTTTCTGTATCTTCGGGTACTCCTGCGTATTTTTCAGTCACCTGGTAAATTCTGTAACAGAAAGATGGTTCCCTGACCAAGAACATGCAGCTGACGTTGCCCCCCTGAGGCACTGATAAGGGGGAACAGGCAGGTGGACCCATTCGACCCACCTAATGATGGGAAGGTGCACCTTGAGTGATTTACTGGGTCCAAGTCCTCATGGGCCCTGGGAACCGGGGCCTCCACTAGCACTACAGTGGACTCCAAGGAGGACAGGAAAGTCCTTTCTGGAACCAGACATCTGACTGGTGAGTTTTTCCCCGGGGGACAAGTCCAGTTTCAGGCCTGCCTTTAGGGGCAGAAGAAGGAGCTGGTCACCACTTAGGCAAATTATTTGCCTCAGTTCAGGACTCTCCGTGGGTGGAAGTAAAAACTCAGTCTAACTGGTGTGTGAATGTGACTGTGAGAGCCTGCGAGAAGTGAAAGCTACCTTGCGAGGGGATTACACGGTCTAACTGTGAACATGGGAAGTAGCTCCTCTAAACCTGCTGCCTTAGAATGTATGCTAAAGAATTTTCAGAAGGGCCCAGTCCGCTGCCTGTAATGGAGATGTCTCTCCATGAAATCAGGGGCCCCCAGCCTATGGCCGAGGATTGGAAACATGAGAGTGTTTGTTGATGTGTTATGTCTCTTTGTTGTTTAATTTGTTTAAAGGCGGGGCATGTCCTGCTATGGGGGAAGCCTAGTTGTGTGTGGTGACACTGAACACGTGACAGAGATTGCAGGACGTCCCAGCAGCTGCTAAGAATCCTTATTTTGGGGGTTTCATCATGCTTTTCAGTCAAGGTATTAGCCCACCAGAAACACTTAGCTAGTGAGATTTCTGTCTGTATGTCTGTGAAGCAATCTCGGCTAACTTTTAGGGACTTTAATTTGCTCTTCCCTGATTTATGATTTTGCTGTGCTGGGTTAAAATTTCAAGATTCTAAGGTTAATTTAAAAGTGTAAAATTTGTGAAGGTTGTAACCCAGGGAAGTTAAAACAAAAGCCAGCTAATTCCAAGCCTAACAAACCATTATATTCCCCACTTGAGGTAAAGAGGGAGGGAAAAAAAAAAAACAGAAAAAATAAAGGAAAGCCACTGTACTCTGAGTAAAAGCCAAGGTTTCAGTTTCCACTCCAGACAGAATGAGAGGTGGTGCTTGCCAAACTCGGCAGGGTGGAGAAATTTGCAAAACCCAGCCCAGCATCACAACCATTAAACATCTGGTTGTCAGCATTGGTATTAACCAGGATGGGACTAGAATGGGACCTGAATGGGACCAGGATGGGAAGCGGGTGACCCGCGCCTGCCTGTACCGGCCAGCTGAGGCAGAACTGAGGCTGGTATGAAGCAGTCACAACTCTGCGGCTTCTGTGCCCTTGAGGGCAGGGCAGCAAGGAGATGGGCGGGTGGAAGGCGTGTCCTCACAGTGTTTTCTGAGACATTCAAAATATATCGTATCTGTGAGGCTACTAAAATACAAACATTTAATAGCCAAATTGAAAATAATTAATTCTGTGGTCAAGACCAAATCTTTAATGTTACAACTGGTTTAAGGTTTAAAACTATTTAAATTGGGTATATTTGACAGCTTTTCTGAATGTAATATTTTGAGAATTTAACTGAGAGACAGCTTTGTGACACCTCAAGGGCCCTGAGGTGACACAAAGATCTACTCTCTCCCTAAAAAGCAATATTTTTGAACTAAATTAGACCAACACAATACCCTTGAAATTACATAGGGAAGTAAGCTATGCAGGCTGGGTTGGGTAACAGGATTAATGCTTCCATGATAATGGGCGGTTCCTCCTTGGGGGCATATGACTCCCAGCCAGATTAGTGTGTCCTTTCCTTGAACAGAAAGTGCAATCATGGCTATTGGTCAAGAAAATGCTTTAGATAATAATTGGCTTTAAAATCTCAAAGTTGTTAACATATAATAAATATAATAAATAGATGTAACTAAAATGAAGAATTTGGATAAAGCCTTTTTTGTAATAATTACAAATATGTTAATAATGAAAGTCCAGTCACTCAAGAGGCGACTGACTCTGCTCTCTGTTGGAGGAAGTGGCCAGCTGGTAAAAGACAAAAAAAAAAAGGAGCCTGAAAGAGAACAAGGGTAGACAGGAATGAAATGCTGTAGCAATCTGGGAAACTGGGAAAGGGAGCACCTGGCTGGTCCTGGTGTGCTTCCAGCAGATGTAATATTTCCAAACCCAGGAGCCCCATGGGACTCAGAACATAAGTAAAGCCTTCAACATTCAGCAAGGCAAAGAAGAAGGGCTTTCTGAATCTACCAAGACTAAAAGATCAAATGGGAAAGTACTCTGGGCCGGACCCCAAGGACCTGTTGGGCCAAGAAATATTATAAATTACATTTTATCACCAATAGTTGACCTGACATCTCAAGAAAACTGCAAAGTTAAAGACTGGAAGGATAGACGTGCAGAAGAGCTGTTACAAGAGACTCAGAAAATCTATGTACATACAAATAAGGAAGGCAAAAAGAGAAAACTAACATAATGTTCACAACTGTAGAACAAGTGGCCCAGGGAAGGGCTGGCCTGGAGGGCCGGAAACAGAAGCCACAGCAGTAACCTTAACATGTTATCTCTAAGGAGAAATCTGGCAGTTTAAATCCAAGCATCTAGAGGCCTGGGAACAGTCTGCTCCCTCCTCCACGTGCCTTCTCTAGCCTCATATGCCTAAACATAATTTTCCAAAAGTCTTAATTAACTTAAAGGCTTTGGAGCATTGCTGGGTTAAATGAAAAACACCTAATTTTTTTAATAAAACATTAATTGCTAGACACATTTTAATTTGCCTGCTCTCAGTTTTTATTACAGTAGGTCTCTTGTACTTTGTTGAAAGTATATTTTCTTGAAAACAGGAGGACTGTTTAAAGGAACTTTGGGACAACATGAAACATAACAACATCCACATCATGGAGAAGGAGAAGAAAACAAACAAGGGTTATAGAACCTTTCTGAGGAAATACTGACAGGAAACTTCCCTAGCCTGATAAAAGAAAATGTCTCACAAGTTCTGGAAGCACAGAGAGTCCCTATCAAGATAAAGGCAAAGAGACTTGCACCAAGGAACATCATAATTAAAACGTCCAAGATTAAGCATAAAGAGAGAATTTAAAGGCAGCAAGAGAGAAACAGTCAGTTACCTACATGGAGGCTCCCATAAGGCTGTCAGCTGGTTTCTCTACAGCAATACTCAGGCCAGAAGGGATTGGCATGAAGTATTCAAAGTAATGAAAAGCAAGAACCTGCAACCAAGACTGCTATATCCAGCAAGGCTATAATTTAAAACCAAAGGTTAAATAAAGAGTTTTCCAGACAAAAGAAGACTAAAGGAGTTCCTTGCAACCAAACCAGCATGGCAAGAAAGCTAAAGTGAATGCTATAAGAATAAGGAGAGAGAGAGAGAGAGAGAGAGAGAGAGAGAGAGAGAGAGAGAGAGAGAGAAACATAGGCATAAAAAATGGCAACAAATAAGTACCTATCTATAATAATAAAAGCATAATATGCTAATTAGACTGGATGTCCTTCCGGACAACCTTCAGGACGAAGCTGGAGCTGCAGCTGCGGGATCAAGGAAGCCGCCAAGGCTTCAAAGGCCTGCTCTTTCATGAATTTCTTGCAGCAGGCCTCTAGTCAATAATAAACTTAAATGTAAATGGATTAAATGCTTCAATCAAAAGACATAGAGTAGCAGATAGAGTAGCAGCATGGATAAGAAAACATGACCCATATATATGCTGTCTGCAAGAGACCCACCACAGAACAAAAGATACACACAGACTGTATGTGAAGGGATGGAAAAATATCCCAGGCAAATGTGAACAAAAAATCACAGCTTAGATAGCAGTAGCAGTACTTATATCTGACAAAATAGATGTCAAAATAAAGGCCATAAAAGAGAAAAAGAAGGTCACTACATAATAATAAAGGGATCAATCCAACAAGAAGATATAACCCTGGTTAACGTAAATGCATCTAATATAGGAACATCTAAATATATTCAAAAAAAACCTTTGGTTGACTTCAATAGAGTCATAGTAGGGGACTATAACATTCCAATGTCATCAATAGAGAGATCTTCCAGCAAAAAATCACATGGAAACAGTGATCTTAACAACACACTGGATCAGATGGATTTAATTGATATTTACAGAACATTTCATCTCAAAGCAGCAGAATATACATTCTTTTCAAGTGTACATGGGACCTTCTCAAAGTTAGACCACATGTTAGGACACAAAATAAGTCTTCACAAATTCAAGAAGATTGGTATCATATCAAGCATCTTTTCAGATCACAAGGCATGAAACCATAAATCAACCAGGGTAAAAAGGCTCAAAAATATTCAAACACCTGGAGGCTAAATAGCATGTTATTAAACAATGAGTGGGTTATCAACAAAGAATTCAAAAATTACCTGGAAACAAATGCAAATTAATACACAACAACCCAAATCTATGAGTCACAGTGGAAGCAGTCCTGAGAGGGAAGTTCATAGCACTACAAGTCTACCTCAAGAAGCAAGAAAAATATCTGGTAAAAAATCTATTGTACACCTAATTGAACTGGAAAAAGAACAGCAGGAAAAGCCCAGAGTAAGTAGAAGGAAGGAAATAATAGAGGTCCGAGTGGAACTAAATGACATAGAGACTTAAAAAGAAAATACAAAAGATCAATGAAACCAAGAGCTGGGTTTTTTTAAAGGATAACTGAAATTGGTGAACCTTTAGCCAGACTCATCAAGAAACAAAGAGAGAGGACCCAAATACATAAAATCAGAAATGAAAGAGGAGAAGGAACAACTGACATCCCAGAAATACAAAGGATTGCAAGAAAATACTATAAACAACTATATGCCAACAAACGTGACAAGCTAGGCAACATGAACTAGCTCCTGGAATCATACACTCTTCCAAAACTCACTCAGGAAGAATCAGAAAACCTGAATAGACTGGAAGCAACTAGTGAAATTGAAGCAGGAATGGGAAAACTCCCAGCAAACAAAAGCCCTGGTCCAGATGGCTTCACAGACAAATTTTACCAAACATTCAAAGAAGAACACTGTCTTCCTTGAACTATTCCAAAGAATTCAAGAGGAGGGAAGACATCCAAGCTATTTTTACGAGGGAAACATTATCCAAATATCAAAACCAGATAAAGACACAACAAAGAAAGAAAATGTTAAAATTCTCAACAGATTATTAGCAAATTAGATCCAGCAATAGATTAAAAAAATCATACACCATGATCTAGTGGGATTTATTCCAAGGATGCAAAGTTCATACAACATCTATAAATCAATAAATTCACATACACAAAATGAAAGATAAAAATCACATGATCATACTAATAGATGCAGAAAAGGCATTCGATAAAATCCAGCACCCATTTATGATAAAAACTCTCAGCAAAGTGGAAATAGAGGGATTATACCTCAACATAATTAAGTTCATATATAAAAAACCTACAGCCAATATCATACTCAATGGGCAAATACTACAAGTGTTTCCCTTAAGAATAGGAACAAGCCCGGCTGGAATGGCTCAGTGGTTGAGCATCAACCTATGAACCAGGAGGTTACAGTTGGATTCCAGGTTACAGTTGGATTCCCGCACGTGTCCAGGTTGTGTGGGTTTGGTCCCCAGTGGGAGGCATGCAGGAGACAGCCAATCAATGATTCTCTCTCATCATTGATGTTTCTGTCTCTCTCCACCTCTCTCTTCCTCCCTGAAATTATATATATATATATATATATATATATATATATATATATATATATACATATATATATATATGTATATATATATATATATATATATATATCCTATCTAATAAAGAGGGAATATGCTAATTGACTGCCCCGCCCTCAAAGATGGCGGCACCCACAGTCAATAAGGAGGGAATATGCTAATTCACTGCCAAGCCCTCAAAGATAGCAGCGCCCACAGCCACAAGATGGCAGCACCCAGTCCCCTCACCCCCACCGTGCACCTGCCTCCAGAGTCCCCCAGTCCCCTCAGCCCCCCAGCCACCCAGGGCCGGCCCGAGGTGCAGGCAAGCCTCGATGGCAGCTGCCCAGCTATCCAGGGCTGCCCGAGGCTCAGGTAACCAGGGCCAGCCAAGGCTTGCACTGCCAGCAGTGGCAGCAGCAGAGGTGTGATGGGGCATCGCCTTCCCCTGATCGCTGGGTCGCCTCCCACCCTTGAGAGCTCCCAGACTGTGAGAGGGGGCAGGTGGGGCTGAGGGACCCCACCGCTCCAGTGCATGAATTCTCATGCCCCGGGCCTCTAGTATATATCCTATCTAATAAAGAGGAAATATGCTCATTGACCATCCTGCTGTCGCAAAGATGGCGGTGCCCACAGCCAATAAGGAGGGAATATGCTAATTGACTGCCCTGCCCTCTAAGATGGCAATGCCTGCAGCCAATAAGGAGGGAATATGATAATTGACTGTCACACCCTCAAAGATGGTGGCACCCACAGCCGCAAGATGGTGGTGCCCAGTCCCCTCAGCCCTTCTGGGGCGGCAGGCACGTGGCCAGGCCGGGCCACTCCGCACACATGTCTCTGAAGTCCCCCAGTCCCCTCAGCCTCCCAGCCACCCAGGGCTGGCCCAAGGTGCAGGCAAGCCTCGGATGGTGGCTGCCCAGCTATCCAGGGCTGCCCAAGGCTCAGGTAACCAGGGCCAGCCGAGGTTTGTGCTGCCAGCAGTGGCAACAGCAGAGGTGTGATGGGGCATCGCCTTCCCCTGATCGCTGGGTCGCCTCCCACCCCTGAGGGCTCCCAGACTGTGAGAGGGGGCAGGCCAGGCTGAGGGACCGCCCCCCGGTCCAGTGCATGAATTTTCACGCACCAGGCCTCCAGTATACACACACACACACACACACACTAGAGGCCTGGTGAATGAATTCGTGCACAGGTGGGTCTGGCAGGCCCGCCCCGATCAGAGCTGATCAGGGCTGACCAGCTTGGGGGAGGGGAGGCTGCTCAGCCAGCCCTGCTCCTGATCAGGGTAGGGGGGCCCAATTGTGGCTGGGTTGGCCGGGGGGTGGTGCCGCGGGAGGTTGGCCAGCTGGCTCCACCCCCATTGGTCCGGTTGGCCGGCTGCAGTGTACATCATAGAAACCGGTCATTCTGGTTGTTCCTGTTGTTCCAGTCATTTTGCTTGCTTGGGTTATATATAAAGAGAGAGACTAGAGGCCTGGCGCATGAAATTCTTGAGTGGGTACCATCCCTAGGCCTGGACTGCGATCAGGGCCATCTTCCCTGGCTGCTGGCAGCCAGCCCCACCCCCTGCCGCCACCCATCCCCAGTTCCCCATTTGCCATCGGGCGATTGGAGCCTGCCAGCCAGGGGAAGGGACCGAGAGGTGGTCAGTGCGCCTGATAATGACTAGTTGAGGGGTCATTGTGGTCATTCCACTGTTAGGGTCAATTTGCATACTACCCTTTTATTATATAGGATATATATCCCAGGAACAAGACAAGGATGTCGGCTTTCACCGCTCTTATTCAACATAGTACTGGAAGTTCTAGCCACAGCGATTGCACAAAGGCATCCAAATTGGAAAAGAGGAAGTAAAATTGTCATTATTTACAGATGCCATGGTATTGTACATAGAAAACCCTAAAGACGCCACCAAAAACACTACTAGATCTAATAAAAGAATTCAGCAAAGTTTCAGGATACAATAATGAACAATCAGAAAGAGAAACTAAGAAAACAATCCCACTTACTATTGCAACAACAACAAAAAATAAGGTACCTAGGAATAAATTTAACCAAGGAGGTAAAATACCTGTACTCAGAAAACTATAGGACATCAAAGAAAAAAAATTAAAGAAGACACAAATAAGTGGAACCATACCATGTTCATGGATTGGAAAAATTAACATCATTAAAATGTCCATACTACCCAAAGAAATCTATAGATTCAATACAATTCCTCTTAAAATACCAATGGCATATTTTACAGAACTAGAAGAAATATTCCAAAAATTTATATGGAACCTAAAACAAAACAAACAAACAAAAAACAAATAGCCGCAGCAACCTTGAGAAAGAAGACCAAAGTTGGAACGATCAAAATGTCAGATATCAAACTGTACTACAAAGCCACTGTAATAAAAAAAAAAAATGAAAAAAAAGCCTGGTACTGGCACAAGGATAGGCATATGAACCAATGGAACAGAACAGAGAGCCCAAATATCAACCCATGCCTTTATGTCCAATTAACATTGGACAAAGGAGACAAGACCATATAATGGAGAAAAAAAATAGTCTCCTCAGTACATGGTGTTGGGGAAATTGCACAGGTACATGAAAATAAATGAATCTAGACCACCAACTTACACCAAACACAGGAATAAACTAAAAATGGATAAAAGACTTCAATGTAAGTCACAAAACCATAAAAATCCTAGAAGGAAACCTAGGCAGTAAAATCTGTCACAGCAATAGTTTTGCTGATACACCTCATGAGGCAAAGGAAACTAAGGAGAAAATAAATGAATGGGACTACATCAAAATAAAACACTTCTGCCCAGCAACAGAAACCATCAATAAAACAAAAAGAGAGCCCACTGTGTGGGAGAACATATTCACCAACGATGCACCAATAAGGGGTTAATTTCCAAAATATATAAAGAACTCATACAATTCAATACCAGGAAGACAAACAATCCAATTAAAAAATGGGCAAAGGACCTGAATAGACACTTCTCCAAAGAGGACGTATAGAAGGCCAATAGACATATGAAAAAACACTCAAGGTAACTAATCGTCAGAGAGATGCAAATTAAAACTACAATGAGGTACTACCTCACACCTGTCAGAATAGCTACTATCAATATATCAATAAGCAATAAGTGCTGGTGAGGATGTGGAGAAAAGAGAACCCTAGTGCACTGCAGGTGGGAATGCAGATTGGTGCAGCCATTATGGAAAACAGTATGGCATTTCCTCAAAAAATTAAAAATGGAACTGCCATTTGACCCAGTGACCCCACTTCTAGGAATATATTCTGAGAATCCTGAAACACCAATCAAAAAGAACATATGCACCCCTACGTTCATAGCAGCACAATTTACAATAGCTAAGATCTGGAAACGCCTAAGTGCCCATCAGTGGATAAAAAAGCTATGGTACATCTACACAATGGAATAGTACATGACGGTAAAACAGAAGGATCTCTTACCCTTTGCCACGTCATGGAGGGACCTGGAGAGTATTGTGCTAAGTGAAATAAGCCAGTTAGAGAAAGACAAATACCATATGATCTCACAAAAATGTAGAATCTAATGAACAAAATAAACTGACAAAATGGAACCAGAATCATGGATACATGGACTAGACCAGTGGGAGACAGAGGGGAGGGGAGTGGGGTGACTGGATAAAGAAGATGAAGAGATTAGCTAAGAACATATATGCACACCCCATGGACATGGACAATAGTGAGTTCAAGGCCAAAAGTGGGAGAGTAGGGGAGGTGGCAAAGGTGGGCGGACATGGGGAAAGTCTGCAATAATGTTAACATTTAAAAAATTGTAATGAAAATAAAATAAACAGGTAAACCCAGGAAAAAATAAGTGGAACAACAGTTCTCTCTCTCTCTCTCTCTCTCTCTCTCTCTCTCTCTCTCTCTCTCTCTCTCTCTCTCTCCCCCCCCTCCCCTTCTCCTCACTCTTAGCAGTTTTAGCTGGGCGCATGGCCACCTGTGTAGACATCAGACATCGAGAGACTGCATTTGCCAGCAGCCCTTAGAAGCCCTGTGACTAACTTCTCAGCAATGGAATGTGATCAGGAACAATCTGCCTCACTTGCTTAAAAGAAAATTGCACTCCACTTCCTCTCAGGGGAGGGAGGCAACAATGAACCTGGCTCCTTTAAATACAGAGCAAAAGGCACTTGAGGAAGATAGTGGAGCTGACCCCCAGTGAGGTGCTTAGTGGCCCCGAGGCTGTCACCCAGCGCCCCAGAGAGACAGCTCTCTCCTGGGGGGTCTCTGGCCCACCTCGACCCGAGCGGATGCAAAGGAGACCCTTCTTTTCAAAAGTGCACCACTTTGTTATACTTTGTACTTCATTCTCACATCTTTAAACCGTGTTTTTATGTTCTTGTTTAGTGGTTACCCTGCAGAGAGTGAGATCAACCCCTGCCCAAAACTGGTTTGCCTGTTGGGACTGACAACACCGCACACACCAAGAGGATGTGACAAACACTATCACTCACCTCCAGGGGTTTTCCAGCAAGAACGGAGCAGGTGCAAGTCAGTCCAAGGGGCATTGGGAGGCGAATGGGTTGGTTTAGCTTTGTCCTGCCAGGAGGCAGGGCCTGCAGTGGGAATTCCTACCAGCTGGGACCGGCTGACCGAGGGGCAGGCAAGAAGGAAAGGGGAGGGGAGGCTTGAGAGCTGCCAGTGGTCCAACATCCAAAGTGGAGTTTCCCCTTCACCCGAGTCCTGACATGATATCTTAATGGAAGCTGATAACAAAGTGGGGAAATAGCCTTCCAATCGGAGACGGTTTTGATCAGGAGAGCATTAGCATTCCAAACACTTAGAAAATGTGTCAATCCATTCTTGCTACCACTGTCTCGAACTCTGAAAAATGCCATCTACCCACAGATTAGGAGATTTGGGAGACCGAAAGGTCACTGAGACCCGTTACAATGGTAACATTTTCTTACGATGTTTTTTATGTTTAAATGCATTTTAGTCTCACCAAGAGAAGCTAGAAAAAAAAAGAAAAAGGAACAAATTTCCAACGAGCAACTTTCAGTGAACAAAGGTGCTTTTCAAACTAGCAGGAAGTGATGTACCTGCCACTCCCAGAGGACTCAGCTCACCTCTGTGTAACTGGCCCTTTAATAGAGGCGCACTGGTAAGTATGTATCCGTAGGTGTTTAGGTCTAATATTTTTATCAAACTTACAAGGTAACTTACAAATTTAAAAAAATTGTCAGACCACATGTCACCATACTCACAAAGGATTAGAATAATTATGCAAATCAAATTCTAGAAATAGCTCAGTGTATCCCATAATTCCCCAAGATAGATATGCAAATTGCACTGTTCATGCCTGTGGGTTGAAAGAGTTACCCACTGCACAGTGATGCTCTCAGTACCGCTGCACAATGAGCACCCAACAGGGTTCTCGCCTCTCTCCTCCTCCTCCTAACAAGCACATGGCCACACATAGGCCAATACTCAGGAAATAGAAGGAGAACGTAAAGGAAAATACGTTAAATGGGAACAACAAGGAAAAGTTCCATATTGTGCATTTTAAATTTTGTGATCTCTAGAGACTATTTTGGTAAGGCATGTATTAAGCCAGAATTGAAACTTTAATAACTTTTCAAAGCCTTTTGAAATTACAGCTATCTATATCTTTAAGAAAATGAAGCCATTCATTGCACTCTTAGGTTCCAATATACCAGTACGTTCTAACCCAAGACATTCTCAGATGCCACATCCTGGGAGAAAAGATTTCCACCCTAGAAAGCTATGCAGACTGGCATAATTCAGATAACATAAATGCACTGGGGAAAACAAATATATCCAACAGATTACAAGTGCTCCGCATAAAGTAGGCTGGCCACTTAGAACTTAATTTAGAAGTGACTAAATTATTCCTCCTAGAAGCCTATAGTAATAACTTCAATTCACCTGTCTCCTTAATGCTACTGAGAAATACGAGTATTGCATCTGTGCCTTGACATTGCAGTTTAAACTGTTCTTGTATGTTTTCTCTGTGTAATTGGAAGTAACTTCAAAACTTCAGGCTTTCAGATAGAATTTTCAAGCTGTTCATTTATCTTAAATGCTGCAATCTGGAAGGAGACAGGGTGGGTTTCATACCTACTATGCTTCTCCCCCCTTCCCCCTTTACCTAAAGCACAAAACACCATTGTCTGTCCTGTAAACTAGCTGCTTTCCCCCCACCCCCCGGAGGGAGGGAGGGGGCCGCTGCCCAGAGGGCTGGCTCCTGTCTGCTTTCTGTGCTGTTCTAACGTTCCTAACCCATCGCGTCTACGCTGGCTCTCCCCTACCAAGATTTTATGTAAAAAAACTTCCTCCATTAGAGTGAACCCTTTTCTTGCCAGCACTAAACACCCAAATAGAAGTGTGGACCAGAGCATTTTGAAGAGAAAATTATGTGCTTTTATTTCACTTAGAGGAATTCGTCTTAAAAATGGGTCTGGCATAGAGAGAATAGGGGAGTCAGAGAGACGCCTCTGGTTTCCCCTACTTCTCTCATCGGGGGAAGCAGAGAGAACGCTGGGGCACTTTTCAATCTATTGCGGTGTCTGGTCTCGTCACCCCAACTCTTCATCCAACCCCTCTTTTAGCATCTGTCACGTTCTGCCTTGCTTTGTGGTTTGGGGCCCGCTTGCCGACTTTCTCCCATGAGCTTGCTAACCCATTGGCAAGGCGACTGAGCGTCCTCACCCTGCGCCCTGCGCTGCCCACAGAGACGCTGGCTGCTTCTGGGCTGACAATGCCTACTGATCGCATGGACCCATTCAGAGAGTTTTCCAAATCAGTGTAACTGGCCTTATGATATCAAAAAGTTTACAAAGTGCAATTTTTAATCATTCAGACTTAGTTCAATCTAAGAAATCAAGTCATAGCTATCTGATGCTTCCAGAGCCAGGCTAATGCAATGGTTAATAGCAGACTGAATGACCTGAGAGCTGGAGAAAGTAAATTAAATAAGTCTAATTTAAAAAAATAATTGTGAATACAGTTCCAGAATATCAAGCATACCTATCAAGGAGTGGAGGGGATGGAGTAGTTTTAAGTAATGTTGTGGCTAATTGTTGCTTTGAATGACAGGTCCCCTGAGTATTAGCTTGGGAAGCAATAGTAGATGTTATTTCACAATCAGCAGTCCAGAGATATGCGGTTGCCTGTCTTGTTAAGCAGCTCAGCGGTGTTAATGCAGGTGCCGGCTCTTTCTGTCGTTCTGGTCGGCTATCTTTCCTGAGTTGACAGCATCTCTTCTCATAGTTGCAGGATAGCAGCTGTGGCCCCGCACCACATCCTCACCACAAACATCCGGAAGGGAAAGAAGAGGGAGGGCGAAAGGGCTCACTTCACAGTCTGGGTTAGATCCCAAAAGTCTTGCCCAAGTTGGAGAAAAAGCATAAAGAACCCCTTGAACTCAGATCAAGTTTGTTTTTACTTCGATTTACTCCAGAAGCAGTTAATAAGCCATACAAAGGCTGTTGAGTTGGGTCTGAAATACGGTGTGTTATCGTCCTTGCCCCTCACGGAAGGAGTCCTGCAGGTCACTGGTGCCGAGACAGGCCCCACAGTGGTGTGTATGCCGAGAAGAACACTGTTTGGCATCCACTGCGTTTGATCACACCAGCCACTTCAGTGCACAAACCACTTAAAAAGCCACCCAGACAAGTGTGCGACCCACCCTCCATGCACGCACCTCTAAGGACTGAATTGGAAGCCTTGGGATGTCTGCAAGGTCTGCATGGGAATATCCCCTACCTGCAGGACCAGTTCACGCTCAGCTACAAGTCCAACCCCTGAAAGCGGAACAGCAGGTGAGTTGGGAAAAAGGGAGTGAAGACTGAACACAAGAAACAATAAATGCAAAGTTATGTTGGTACAACGCAGGCGTCCTCAAACTACGGCCCGCGGGCCACATGCGGCCCGCCGAGGACATTTATCCGGCCCGCCGGGTGTTTTTGCAGTTTTGTTTTTTTACTTCAAAATAAGATATGTGCAGTGTGCATAGGAATTTGTTCATAGTTTTTTTTTTTAAACTCTAGTCCGGCCCTCCAACGGTCTGAGGGACAGTGAACTGGCCCCTGTTCAAAAAGTTTGAGGACCCCTGGTTTAGGGCATGGCCAGTGAGCTGGAGTGGCTGGAGTACAGACCTGAGGAGGGAGTGGGAGAAGGTGAGACTGAGGGGGCCAGGGGCCAATGGCATGCACTGAGATGGGTAGAGATAAACACAATGTGCCATGAGAGCCCAGAGGAGGGGTGACCGGGCCGAGAAGGACTTCCAGAAGTCTTGGATCTGAGTCCAGGACAGACCTGGTGTTCAGCCCGGGCCTAGGGATAGGGCTGTGCAGGTGAGTTCTGCCCACACCGTGTCAGTCATGCAATATGGGGAATATCGCCTCTGCTCTGGACCGAGTCCCTGGCAGAGAAGGCACATGGGCTTTCCAGGGAGAGCGAATGCAAAGGCAACCAGAAGAGAGAGAGATGGAAACACAAGTGGGGATGAGGCCAGAGCATGACGGGCCTTCTGCGGCAGGCGAGGTGTTTACACTCACCCTGCAGGCCGCCAAGGGGGAGCCAGCCCCTCCACCTCAGAGATGCACCTGCAAAACTAAACCCTGATTCAGCCCTCGCACCCGGGACCCTGGCACTTCTTAAGAGCAGGACATTTGAGAATGTAGAAGCCTGATGGTGAGACCAAAGACTTGGCA
Organism: Ia io; assembly: GCA_025583905.1. Classification (NCBI taxonomy): domain Eukaryota; kingdom Metazoa; phylum Chordata; class Mammalia; order Chiroptera; family Vespertilionidae; genus Ia; species Ia io. The sequence goes on from JAJQQW010000018.1 coordinate 1,753,803, forward strand.
GGAGTAACTGTTATTTCTTTTTTAAAAAAACAGAAAAAAATAGATGGAGGGAGGAAACACAGGAAGGACGAAGGGAAGGAAGGCGAGAGGGAGGAAAGAAAAATATAAAGGAAAGAAAAAATGTGCAAGAGAAAAGTAAAAACAAATGTGGCAACAGACTTCGAAAGGCTGGAGAGTGGCTCCAGAGAGCCTACTTGTCACCATGGTTACTGATTTGTTGTATGCTTCCCCGTTTTGCTTGAGATATTTCATTTTCTAATAAAAAAATGCACATAGGTGGAAATGTAAATAGACATGATCTTTTTGAAAAGACATTTGAGTGATCAAAAGACCCAAAATGTTCCTTTTTGACTCAATAATTCCACGCCAGGACATGCCTGGATTGATGTACAAGAAATCTATGTTCGCCTCAAGTGCAGTGACCACTCACCTGGCGGGCAGTGGGCGCTACACTGACTTCCCAAACCACAGAAAGCCATTGTAAGGGAAGCCATTCCAAGGACTAGACCTGCTCGGGTGCAATGAGGAGTATTCTAAACACACCAACCCCTTCCTGATGATTTTCATTACGATTCACACTCGAAGTCGTGTGAATAGATTCATTGACCCAAGAAGCTGCTGAGGTGCGAGGCCCTTTCCCTGGAGAGCACGTCCCCTAGGCCTCCTGTTCCCTCCTTCCCTTCAGCCGGCTGCGTTTCTCTCTCTTCCCCTCACCTCTCACTAGAAATCGCCCATCTAATCAGAATAAAACCAAACCAGACAACCAGGTGTGTCCACAGGCTGTCTAAGGTAAGTCTTGTCTGAACAAGGGCTGGAGGGATGCCTCCATCCTCTGGGGAACTTGACAAAAATGCTCTCCTGGGTTCCACCCCAATCCTTCCTGACAGAACCGCTCAGCCCACAAGCACGGACGCGGATTCTCATTGTTAAAATGTGAGAATCGCTGTCATACCAACTCTCCTATAAAAATACCCGTGAGCTCGAGGCCACACAGAGCCAGCAGGCTGCCTCCATCGGGCTGCTGCCAAGGCGGGGCTGTGCCATGCCCGGTGCTCGAGAATCTAAATATCATGCGGGCTCACTGACTTCCAGTGTTTGAACTTGGACCACGTGGGTGGGTGGGGGTAGAGGAGGGGAGAGTGACTTTCCCGGCCACTCTGTCTTCAGGTGAGCGAGATTTCCGATGACTGCCCTGCATGAGTAACATCAGTTGGTCTTAGGGCCTGGGGAGGAATAGGGTAAGAGTTACCCATTTTTTCCAAATATGAGACTGTCTGCACAGACTAACTGACTTTTACAAAATAAAACAATGCTGACCATTTACCAAAGATAAATTAAAGTGGCTATACCCTTTTACGACATCCCTTTTGGAACAAACATTTAATAGTTTATATGATGCTCAACTAAAATAAATTTCAACATATTTACTACATGCAGTTTTAATTAAAATTATTACTTTGCTCATGTTTTATAAGCATGTCTACTGCTTCTTCCCCTAAAAAAGATTTGCAGATTACAGTGCATTTTAAGTGACAAGCCTCCAGATGCCATAGATGTTGATGGTCAACTAGGACCATCAAACATGAGTACCATTCTTAGATGTCTACTAGTACCAGTCACAGCCTCACACAACAACAACAAAATACTCCAGAGTGAAAATACTCATATATTTGTATAATGCAAAGAGAAATACAGATATAAATCCTCAACACAGAAGGAACATTAATAAAAATGGAGCATTATAAGCAAAATTATATAGTACTTGCAGAATTTAGTCTTTCAATGTAAGATTACAATGTGTCTAACAAAGAAATACTACTTAAAATTATAGTTCTCATTAGTACTTTAAAATAACTGTCAGTAGAACAGCACAGCTTAACCTAGCAAACATTTTAAGGAAACATTTGTCTCCTAGAAGTAGAGTATCAATATATGCCATTCATTTATACCATGAACAAAAGAACAATTTTCAAAGTGGAAACTCATAAGCCAGAATAAAACTGGACTCCTCAAAGCACAAGCTGTTTCCATAAAATTGTTTTAATTTTTATTGGCAAAAAAAATAGCCAAACAATTTTGATTTCGTACTCTGCTTCTTGGAGCCCCCGCCCCCATCAGTGAACCACAGCAGTAACACAGAAACATGCAATACTGTATTTTCTCCACCATCACTAGCCAAAACACCTTTTAACTTTTGAAAGCTACAGTTTCACAGAAATATTTCCAGTCAAGATTGGTACAATGCAGAGAGCAGCTGTCCCTGGCCTGCATTTTCTAGGAGTATACAGCAACAGGAAACCAATCCCCTCCTCACTGCCTGACGGAAAACTGCCTTGCTAGTCACTCCGGTTGCTGCTCTTTAATTTCATTTTCAATACCGAACAGAGTTTCCAGCACTTTCAAAGAACCAGAGCAGCACAACTGACCCACTCCACGGCTGGCAGTTCAGAGGGAACGTGACAATTCCCCACCCCACCCCTTTGCGGCTTCCAACAGAAGACCCTCGCGAAATGGAACTTTCCAAGTGCCCTGGCTTCCTTTTCTCCACAGCAAAGTGTAATGCCACTTGAGGTTGTCAAAAATAGCTTCTGTAGAAAACTGGCCTGGTCTTTAGGAAACGTTGCATGAAGAAAATTAGTTTAGCCTTTATTTTCAAAAGTAATAACATGGAATAGAAGACATCAGTACCAATACAAAGACGGCGGGGCCCATTTTCAGGATGAAAATATATATTTAGGAGAACAACGAGCTGAGCAGGGGTGGGCTGGAAATGGAAACCCCTCTCCCCCCAAAAGGAGTCTGTACAATCCAAGTGCGGACGGACGCACCGAGTCCTGCGAAGGCAGTTTAGACCATGAAAAGGGGGCAGAGAGCAAGAAGCACGTCAGTGTCCAAGCCACAGGGAGGGGCTGGGCTGGGGGTCCCGGCGGCAGAGCCCTTACAAACCAATGCCTTTCAAGTCGCAGGGGAGGGCGGCCTGGGTGGCCCGGGGGCCCTGGCAGCAGGGGAACTGGGCCCGGAAGCTGTCCCTGAGCTCCCTGTTGAAGAGGAAGCACACGACAGGGTTGATGCCGGCCTGCGCGAAGGTCAGCCACACGGAGGCCGTCAGGTAGGCCTGGGGCACGGCGCCGGGCCGCACCAGGACCCGCAGGTAGCTGGCCACGACGTAGGGCCCCCAGAGCAGCAGGAAGAGCAGCGTGACGGCGTAGAACATCTTGCACAGCCTCTTCTCCGTCTTGAACTCCTCGAGCACGAGGAGGCGGCGCACGCCGCGGCCGGGCCCCGCGGGCCGGATGCCCACGAGCGCGGGCGGCGTGGGGCCGCGGCCGAAGCCAGCCGTCCAGTTGGCGGCCGCCTGGCCGGTGGCGCCGGGGCCGTGGAAAGTCCAGTCGTGGCTGACGGCGGGCACCAGGCGCGCGGGCCGCATCTTGCGGCGGTCGTGGATGAAGAAGAGCAGGCGGAGGTAGACGAGGTGCGTGGCGCCCACGACCGCGGCCAGCAGCAGCAGGAAGCCGAGCGCGCCGGGGGCGCCGTCGGGCCGCTGCTCCAGGGCGCAGGGCGCGTCCGCGTCCTCGGGCCCGCCGTCCAGCACGGGCGGGAAGGCGGCGGCCAGCGCCAGCGCCCAGGCGGCGCACACCAGCATGGCGGCGCACGGCCAGCCGGCCAGGCGCTCGGCGTAGAAGCGGTGGTGCGCGATGGCCAGGTAGCGGGTGACGCCCACGCCGAGCAGCAGGAAGGCGGCGTGGAAGCAGAAGAGCGCGGCCAGGAAGGCGAGCAGCTTGCAGCCCAGCGCGCCCGGCGGGGCCCCCGCGGCCGCCGCGCGCCGCGCCGCCAGCATCACGGCCGGGAGGCAGGCGAGCGCGCGCAGCCCGTCCGCCAGGCACAGGTCGAGCAGCAGGTAGTACGGGGCGCGGTGCAGGCTGCGCTCCCGCACGATGAGCAGCGCGAAGAGCACGTTGCCCGCCAGGCTCACGCACAGCAGCAGGCTCAGCGCGGCCAGCTTGATGCCCAGGGCGGCCGCCTCGCCGCCCCCGCCGCCCGGCTCGCTGGCGTTCGCCATCTCGGCCTCCCGCCCGGCGCTGCGCTCCGCTCCGGGGCCGCCCCGGCCTCGCCGCTCGCCGGCCCAGTTTCCGCCGCGGCGCGGGCCCTGAGCGAGCTGCCGGGCCGGCGGGCTCAGCCTGCGCCGGGCCGGCGCCTCGCGGGCTCCCCGCGCCGCCGCCCCGCCGCCGCCGCCATCTCGGGAGCGCTGCGCGCGGGAGGCGACGGCCACTCCCTGCGCCTAGGGCGCCGCGGGCTCCACTGCGGACAGGGCCGCCGGCCGCCCGCCGCTCCCCGCCGCCGCCGCCCCGCCGCCGCCGCGCCTCCTGGCTCTGCCCCCCGCCGCCGCCGCGGAGCCCCCTCCCCTCCGCCGGTGCGCGCAGCGTGGCCGCCGCCCGGGCCGGGCTGGCTGGGCGCTGCCGCCGCCGCCGCGGGGCCGGTAGGCTGCTGGGAGGGAGGCAGCGCCCAGGACGCGAGGTGGTGGCCAGTCGTGTTTGGCCCCAGGTAACGGGGTCCGGCGGTGGCGTCCGGTCCCGCGCGGGGGTCCCGGTGGCCGTGCGCGGGGTGGGGTGGGGGCGGCTGCCGGGGCTGGCTGGGTCGGAGGCCTCGCGGGGCAGGAGGGTCCGGGATGAGCCTCCAGCCGAAAGCGAACGGCAATGAAGGGCGGTGATCACGGCCACGCAAGCGCCAGCTCTCGGCGCCGCCGAGGGGGCGGCAGGCTCGGGGCTGTCCGGCGGCTGGCTTGTGTCCACAGCGATGCTCACAGCGACGGCCAAGGGGTTCCAGGCTAAACCCCGCTGCGGGCCTGAGCCAGCAGCCGCCTGAGGTCCAGGGCGTGCGAGCCGGTGAGCGGCGCGCTGGGGTTGAGTCTCCTGGGTCTGACCTCACTAGTCCGGGGCGGTGGCGAGGCCCTAACCACTGAGCCGCCGGCCAGGGCTGAGCCACCCTTGTGACCGGTCTGTCTTCCTCTGTATCACTGCCCATTCGTTTCCTTCATAGCACTTACACTTCATCATTACATATTTCAGTTTATTTTTAAAATCTTATCTTTCAACTAGTCTCTACGCTCCATGAAGGCAAGGGACCGTGTCTGTGTCTTGTACCACGGTACCCCGAATGCTTGCCTCAGCGAAGCCAGAACTAAGGCATGGGACTTTATTTATTGCCTTCCTGCTCTGCATGGCAAGCACTTGGATGGGCATTGCCAGGCCCACACAGCTTGTAGGAGGCCTGGAGCCTCAGGCTTCCACTGCACAAAACGCAGGGGGACGCTGCACATGCAGACTCCGACGGGTGTGTGACAGAGCAGACCGCCTTTCTAACCCGCTCCTCGGGACATCCATGCTGCGGGCCCACCGGCCACACTTGGAGCAGCACGGACCTGGAGGACAGTGGACATTTTGCAAAAATATCAGTGACAGCCAAGAACAGTCTCACCGAGCACCTCTAAGTGGCTAGGGGCAAGTGGCCGACTGGGCAGGTCTGCAAATACTTATTGACAGAAAAGAGAAATCCATTTTAGAGGGTATTTTGGATAGGATTGCATTTTGATAATAGTAGCTAAAAGTGTTTATTAATGTGTAAGTTTATTTTTCTCATGAAATAAGCCTGGAGATCACTGATTGCTGGCATTAAACTATTGGGTCAAGACCTTGGTCTGTGGAAGTCATTAGCCCCTCCACATGATCCGGAGGTGGCTGGCACCCCAGCCATTGCTTCTGCATTCCAGGCAGAAATGAAGGGAAGAAAGGAGAGAGCAAGAGGGTGTCTGCCCTCCAAGCAGCCCTCCAAAGACGGGAGGTTGGGAAATGGTTTCTCTTTTTAAAAGCGAGACTCAGCCAGGAGACTGAGATGCTGCCTGCCTTAGCACTCAGGTTGCTTCTGTCCCAAAGAAGGGATGCCTTCTGATACCCACACAGACACCGGCTCCGTTACTTTATGCTCTGATACTACCCGTGGTCATCTCCGCTCCCTGAGCACGTCCTCTGTGCGGCGCACCGCACCGTGCTGAATCCTTGACGTGTTGTGTCATTTAATCCTCGTAAGGGCCATGCGCATGGGAACTGCTCCCTCTCCATTTTGCAGAGAGGCAGACAGTGATACTCTGTTCAGGCTTTCACCGTAAGAGAGATGGGATTGAGGCAGACGGCTGGCCCTAGAGCCCAACTCTTAACTCCATACACACTGCCTCTTCATTGTAACTGCAAAGCAAGCCACGGAGTTTCTAAAAACAACAAAAACTACTGATGTTCATGTTCACAGAACTATAGTCCCTTCAGAGAGGAAAGGATTTTCCAAAACCATCTAATCTAACACTTTTACTTTATAAACAGAGTGACTCAATGACTGAGTGGGGAGTAGAAGCAGTCTTCTCACCCCTGGTCAGTACCCTTTCCATTTAGTTGAACAATAATATTATGTGTTCTAATGAACACATGACATCGGACAAGTCACTTAGCCTCCTGGAATCTCAGACATTCCCAGTTACAAACAGGGTCATTGGACTGGCCGATTCCTGCGGGTCCTCAGCTCGGAAGGCCAGTTTGCGTATGAGAAGATGCAAGTTCAGTGGTTCCCTTATAAGTTAGATTTCCCTGTGTTTTTACTTCTCTCTATGGCTCAATAGGTTTCCCTTTGAGATTTTAAATTTGTTTTGGTCATTTTTCCAGGATCAAATAACAGAAGCAGCAATAGCAAATGTATAAATTATGGCTCTTACAACATTAATATGCTGGCTTCTTTCATTCTCAACATTTGTTCAGTAGATTAATACTTAAGGAAAAGCTGTTAATATTTCATTACCAGAATCAGCTTATTCTCCTTTGATTGTTTCTAGGAAGCTTCAGATAAGAATTTAAAGTAGTTTCTTAGGCACCGAGTTAAGAGCCTACATCTCAAAGCAAAACAGCTCTATGAGATTTTTCCCTATTAAAAAAAATTCCATTTTTCAAATAACCAGATTCTTCCTTTTGCACATAAATAGAAAAGTGGAGATTTCTGCCCAAAAGCAGATGTGTCACTTCTCTGCTGGACATAAAGATGGTGTGAATGAAATAAAAATCTGGACTGTTCAGAGCAACTAGTTGACACACCTTGATACAGCAGGTCTGTGAATCCCAACAACGTAGGAGACAGTTTGGCCAGTGTCTCCTGCCCGACCTCAGGGTCCTGGCCAGTCCTCTGCCAGCGGATGGGTTGAACACCAAGTTCGAGAAGATTGGTTTGACCTAAGCCCATCCCAGCTCAGGGAAATGAGCCAAAGTCTAGGTCCAATGGATGTTGGGTTATCAAAGGACAGCACTCAGATTGGCCTCTCCATGGGAGGCTCATTACTTCAGGAGTGAAAATGGACTTGGAGTGAGGTGACCTTGGTTCATATCCAAGTCCTACCAATTACTAGTGAGCATCCTTAGCCAAGTCCCTTGCCTCCTCTGAACCTTGGAGCCCTGTTGTGGTGAGGCAGATCCCATTAAATGTGAACCATCTACAGAGTGTAGCACAAGCTGTGCACACAAGTGTGTGTAATTTAAAAAATACATATATTTTTACTGATTTCAGAGAGGAAGGGAGAGGGAGAGAGAGATAGAAACATCAGTGATGAGAGAGAATCTACTGGGGATCAAGCCCACACCTCGTGCATGTGCCCTGACTAGAATCGAACTGTGACCTTCTGGTTCATAGTTTGACGCTCAACCACCGAGCCACACCGGCCGGGCACAAGTGTGTGTAATTAATGGCAGCTATCCTTATTCATGTTTGCTCTTACCAGATTACAAATGCCTTGGCTAACCATGACTGTTCCATTTCCCACTCCAAGTTAGCCTGGCAGGATTCCTGTACATGGTGGATTCTTAATATTTTTGTGGCAGGTATAAATGACAGTCCGCAGAATCAAGCATACAAGATATATCACTATTCCCTAGAAACCTAATTTCTTATTCTGAGTTGCCATTTTGTCTTGCTGGCGGGGAAAAAACAACCTTAATTCTTCTTGGGTTTCATCATGGCCTCTTGCTTGTTCAGGATATGTCATAATATCAGGGTAGTGCCTAGATTGCATAGTACACAGACATTCAGGATATGCCCGTAGGGGAAGTGAGTGAGGGGTATCCCATCCAATGTTTGGTCAGATGTTGCCATATTGTTCCTGTCCTTATAAGTGACTAGAGGCCCAGTGCATGAATTTGTGCATGGGTGGGGTCCCTCGGGGTGGCCTAGTACCACCCTCTAACCCGCTCCACCATCCCATCTGCAGGGTGATCAATCGGGGCCGGGCCCCACGCCTGGCTCCCTCAGCACCTGGGAGTGGGGAGGCGGCCCTGCCCACCACCGCAGCCACCGGTCACCTTCTGCAGGGTGATTGGGTCTCCACTCACACCCACCTTGGCCTGGCGCTGCCCACTCACCTGCTCCACCATCCCACTATGGTTCCGCTCTCGTCAGGGCCCATCGGGGCCTGCAGCGCCCCCACGGCCACCCGCTGCCAACTCTGCATTGCTGACACCCGCCATGTTGCGCGCCGCCCCCTGGTGGTCAGTGCACATCATAGCGAGCGGTCGAACTCCCAGTTGAGGGGACAATTTGCATGTTAGGCTTTTATTATATAGGATTGTGGTTTCGTGATTCTTAACTGCCTATGCCAGACTTAGGATTGAGAATCTGGGCCAAGGGTGCCTATGTTGTAGCTACATTCACAGCCGTTCCTCTCAGCAGTAGGTTTGGGAACTCTCTCAAGACCTTTTTCTTCTTCCTTCATTTCTGGGGACTTCCTATTTACCCTGGCAGAGAGGAAAACCAGTTCTTTCTTGTTTTTCTGGACAATATAATTGGACAGTCCCCCTGAGAATCTGTGGTCCTAGAATTTAGGTGTTTGAGAAAACAAAAACCAGAAAGCTACCTTGCCATAAACCTCTCCTAGGCAAGGAAGCCTGGAGCCTGCTTCTGCTTGAATGTTAGGAAAGAAAGGGGAAAAACAGGATGAAAAAATCCTCTCCTGAGGGCATTTTCATTGATTTTAAAGAGAGAGGAAAGGAGAGACAGAGACAGAGGGAAACATCAATGTGAGGGAGAAACATTGATTGGTTGCCTCCCACACATGTTCCACCCTGGCCGGGGATCAATCCAGAAACCTAGGTATGTACCCTGACTAGGAGTCAAACCCACAACCTCTCAGTGTGCAGGACAATATTCTTACTAACTGGACAATACTCCTACTAACTGAGCCACACCATCCAGGACTAGAGGAAGAAAAATTATCAGTTCATATCTCAAAATACTATTTTTGTTGCATATATTTGTTGAATAAATCTCTGAATACCTTTATGTGTATACGTATGGCATATTGTAACGTTAGTGAAAATTCTTTCAACAGTTGATTTTTCTTCATGTGCCAAAATAATAACGTTGGACCTCTACCTCACACCATACATAAAAATTAACTCAAAATGAATCATAGACCTAAGAATAAGAGCTAAAAACTGTAAAACTCTTAGAAGAAAACATAGGAGTAAATCTTCATGACTTTAGATTAGGCAGTGGTTTCTTAGGTATAACACCAAAAGAACAAGTAACAAAAGAAAAATTGATAAATTGGACTTCATTAAAAATTTAAAAGTTTGCACTTCATATAATTTTATTAACCAATGTGACCCCAAAATATTCAATTAGAAAAATTTTAAAAAGTACTTAAAGAACACCTTCAAGAAAGTGAAAATACAATCTATAGAATGGGAGAAAATCTATACTAATAATCTATTCTAATAATAGAGAAATATGCAAATTGTCTGGGAAGCTGTCACAGTAACAGTAACAACCAAACAGCAGGCTGCTTGGGGCGACCAGGCTGGCAGGGGGGTTAGTGAGAGATGACCAAACGACTGAACAGCAGGCTGTGTGGGCAACCAGGCCAGCAGGGGTGGCAGTTGGGAGTGATCAGGCCAGCAGGGGAGGGCAGTTGGGGATGACCAGGCCTGCAGGGGAGGACAGTTAGGGGCAACCAGGTTGGCAGGGGAGGGCAGTTGGGTGCAACCAGGCTGGCAGGGAAGGGCAGTTGGGGGCCATCAGGCAAGCAGGGGAGGACAATTGGGAGTGAGATCAGGTCAGCAGGGGAGTGCAGTTGGGGGCGACTAGGCCAGCAGGGGATGGCAGTTGGGGGTGACCAGGCCTCCAGGGGAGGGCAGTTGGCGATTGGGCTGGCAGCAGAGGGCAGTTGGGATGATCAGGCCAGCAAGGGAGCAGTTAGGTGTCAATCAGACCAGCGGGGGAGTGGTTAGGGGGCGATCAGGCTGGCAGGCTGAAGTGGTTAGGGGCAATCGGGCAGGCAGGCAGGCGAGTGGTTAGGAGCCAGCAGTCCCGGATTGTGAGAGGGATGTCCGACTACTGGTTCAGGGATGGGGCCTCAACTGGCAGTCGAACATCCGCCAAGGGGTCCCAAATTGGAGAGGGTGCAGGCTGGGCTGAGGGACACCCCCCCCCCTGCCCCCATGCACAAATTTTGTGCACTGGGCCTCTAGTATTTTCAGGTTACAGATCTGATGAAGGACTTATCCAGGATAAGTTATGTAAAGAACTCATAACTCAATATAAAGACAAATAACCTGATTAAATATTGGGCAAAGGATTTGAATAAGCATTTCTTTGAAAGATATACAAATGGCCAATAAATTCATTTAACAAAGATACTTAATATCAATGGTCATTAGGAAAATGCAAATTAAAACTATAGTGAGGTACTATTTCACACCTACTAGTATGGCTGTTATCCAAAAGATATACAATAACAAATGTTGGTGATTTTGTGGAGAAATCAGAACTCTCATACAATGCTGGTGGGAATATAAAACGATGCCACTGCTTTGGAAAATAGTTTGGCAGTTCCTCAACAAGTTAAATATAAAGTTACCTTATGACCCTGTAATTCCACTCCTAGTATATACCCAAGAGAAATGAAAACATGTCCACATAAAAATTTGTACACAAATGTTTATAACATCATTTTTCATAATAGCCAAAAGGACGAAATACTCCAAATGTCCATCATGGATGAATGTATAAACACATGCTATAACATGGATGAACCTTGAAAAAATCTAAATACAAAGACCACATATTATATGACCCCATTTACAGTAAAGGCCTAGAAGAGGCAGATGCATGCAGACAGAAAGCATGTGAGTGGTTGCCAGGGGCGGGAGGGTCGAGGGGACTGATGAGTGACTGTTAATGGTACTGGGTTTGTTTTGGGGATGATGAAATGGTCCAAAATTAGGTAATGGCGATAGTTTCAAAGGGCAGTGACCTTTGAAAATGTCCTGATTAAAAGATGAATAGGGGTCTGGGAAGCAGTGTGGACTCCATGTTACTGCTTTCTGAGTGAATGTGGGCCTGCAGGTGGGATTCTCGTGCCCTTTGTAAGGCTGGCACAGAAATAAGTCATGAAGACCTACTCCGATGTCTTATTCTAACTGCTTTCTGTGTTTCCCCTTTGATCTGCTTGAGTATTTGCATGCTTTGATGCTGAAATGAACTTGGGAGAAGGGATTTAAAAATTCCTTGTCAGTCAGTAGCTTTATACATGTATTGCAGTGTCTGTCCACTAGGAAAGCTTTTTTTTTAAGGTACAGTTAGTGCACCAAAGCGTTTTGTTTACATTATCTAATTTACTCCCTCAGAACCCTGTACCCATTTCACAGATGAGGAACCTCAAGTCTTACATTAATTAGAGTAGTTATATTACATAGAGGCCCGGTGCACAAAATTCACTCCACGCAGCCTGCTGCTCAGTCATTTGGTCGCCCCTCACTAACCCCCTGCTGGCCTGGTCACCCCACGCAGTCTGCTGCTCAGTCGTTTGGTCTCCCCTCACTAACCCCCCTGCTGGCCTGGTCACCCCACGCAGCCTGTTTGGTTGTCCGTTTGGTTGTTCCAGATACAATGGTTGTTTAGCCTTTTATACATATAGATAGGCTGGTCACACAGCACAAAGTGAAAAAGTAAGGTTAAAACTCTAGTGTGGCCTGAATTCTTAATAAACACACACAGGGCTGGATTGTGTTGACTAATACATAACTGAGGGAAAATTGTCAATATCTGCGTTCCCTGTCACAGGCATTTTGGTTAAATAACTGCATTTTGCCCTAGCTGGTTTGGCTTGGATAGAGCGTCAGCCTGTGGACTGAAGGGTCCCAGGTTTGATTCAGATCAAGGGCACATGCCCCAGTTATGGGCTCGATCCCCAGTAGGGAGTGTGCAGGAGGCAGCCAATCAATGATTCTTTCTCATCATTGATGTTTCTATCTCTCTCTCCCTCTCCCTTCCTCTCTGAAATCAATAAAAAAAATTTTTGAAAAAATAGCTGCATTTCTCAGACACCTCCTGCTGCCACTCTTCACCAATTTCTAAAAGGCAGATAACTAGTTTAATGAGTTCAGCTTTAGAGTCTACTTAGAATCAGTGAGGTGTGGGATTGTGAAATTCCACACAGTATAGTGTAGTTCACAGCTGAATCATTTATTCCTACTACACTTTGTAAATCGTACTGTTTTACTAGAACTGATTAAAGTGGCATCTTACCTAATAATAGACAAATATGTAAATTGACTGTACCTTCGCTATGCCCACAGCCAATCAGAGTGAATGAGTATGCAAATTAACCCACCAAAGATGGTGGTTAATTTGCATACAAAGGCAGGCGGGCAGCACCATGGCCTGCTTCCGGCAGTACGGGTCCATCGGGAGCAGAGTAGGCCCTGGCGCTGCCCACCCCATGGCTGGGGAGGCGGTGGGGTGGGGAGCGCCAGACTGCACAGGAAGGGTCCGGGTTCATCGCCGCCCAGGGGAGGCGAGGCCGGACCGCCTAGCTGCTCCCAGGGGTCCCTGGGATCATCACCGCCCCGGGGAGGCGAGGCCGGACCGCCTAGCCGCTCCCAGGGTTCCCTGGGATCATCACTGCCCCGGGGAGGAGAGGCCGGACTGCCTAGCCGTTCCCAGGGTTCCCTGGGATCGTCGCCGCCCAGGGCCGGACCACCTAGCCGCTCCCAGGGTTCCCTGGGAGCATCGCCGCCCCCGGGGAAGCGAGGCCGGACCCGCCTAACCGCTGTGGGGGGGGGCGGTCCCTGGGAGCATCGCCTCCTGCTGCTCCCAGGGGTCCCTGGGATCATCGCTGCCCACCACTCCGGGGGTCCATCGCCGCCCCAGGGAGGCGAGGCCGGACCTGCCTAGCCACTCCCGGGGGTCCCTGGGAAGATTGCCACCCCAGGGAGGCAAGGCCGGACCTGCCTAGCTGCTCCCGGGGGTCCCTGGGAGCATCGCTGCCCGCCACTCTGGGGGGTCCCTGGGAACATCGCTGCCCTGGGGAGGTGAGGCCGGACCGCGTAGCCGCTCCTGGGGGTCCCTGGGAACATTGCAGGCAGGGGGTTGCTGAGACCCAGACCTGGCCTCTGGCCACAGATTCATAGCTTCACGGAGACCAAGGGAATCTGCCTCATCTGCAGAGAGACAGAGGTTCTACAGTGGCCCCAAGACGCCGGTGAATGGTGAATATAGTCAATAGTGTTGTAATGATGGTATGATGCCAGGTGGGTACTAGAGCCCTGCCAGGGATCAAGGGGCATGGAAGGACTCCGGGCAGAGGGGCAAGGACCCTCACCCCTGAGACGGGGGTTGAGGGGCGGTGCCACCTCAGTGGAGGGGTGCTGCACTGAAGGGTACTGGACTGACTGATGTGATTCAGAGAAGCTCCCAGTGCTAACCAGCCTTTCTCAGGCAGCCTTCACACTTCAGAGGCAGCGCCTCCTGCTCCTGCCTTGACCCAAAAGCAAGCCCGCGGTGCCCTGCCCCATGGCAGAGCATGCCTAGGCAGTGAGTGCGAAGCCTTCCACCTGCTCCGGAGAAGCAGGGGCAGTAAAGAATGGGGGCAGGGGACGGGGAGAGGAAAGAATGTGGAGCATCTGCAATGAAGAGGTGCTCAAGAAAGAGGCTCAGAAGCCTGACTGAAAGGTTTGTTCTGTTTGCCGGGTGGCTGCCCCTTAGGAAGTGCAAAGAGCATGGCTCTGAGGGCTTCCTGTGTGCTGAGTCAAGTTCCACAGCCAACTGGAATTGGCCTCAGTTTCCTGGTCTGTAAAATGGATGAAGCGTGTCCCAGTGCCTTCACTGAGCTTTGATGGCCAATTGAGATACTATATAAAGAAAATGAGGGAAGAATTGAGAAAGAAAAGGAAGGACGAGCAACACAAAAGAAAGACTGAAAGGAACCTGTAAACCCATTGTCACTTAAATAGGGAATATAGTCAATAGTGTTGTAATGATGGTATGATGCCAGGTGGGTACTAGAAATATCGGGGAACATTTTGTAAAGTATATGATTGTCTAACCACTATTCTGTAACTAATATAAAACCTGAAACCAATACAAAATAATGTTGAATGTAAAGAAATGCAAATTGGAGTGAAATTTTTATAAATTTCAAAGTTTAAATAAAAGCTGTAAAGGAAGGAAGGGGAGAATAAAAATAGTGTTTTTCATTTTAAAGAGTTGTCTTTATACGGTGCTTTTATACTTTTCTAAGTCATTATCTCATTTTAACTTCGGGGCAACTTAAAGACAAGATAATTGTTCCCTCCACTATTCAAAGAAAGGAAATCTTGGCGTCTGGTCCTAATGATTCAATCATCAAGCCCTTATTGTAAAGCAGGGTTATTAAAATTTTCTGTGCAGGGTCATATCTATACTAATAAAAGCCTTGGGGGTGATCAGGCCAGCAGGGGAGGGTATTTAGGGGCAATTAGGCCTGCAGAGGAGCAGATAGGTGTCAATCAGGCCAGCAAGGGAGCAGTTAGGGGGCAATCAGGCAGGCAGGTGAGCAGTTAGGAGCCAGCGGTCCGGATTGTGAGAGGGATGTCTAATTGCAGGTTTAGGCCTGATTCCACAGGGATTGGGCCTAAACCTGCAGTTGGAGATCCCTTGAGGGGTCCCATATTGGAGAGGGTGCAGGCTGGGCTGAGGGACACCCTCCCCAGTGCACGAATTTCATGCACCGGGCCTCTAGTGTGCCTATAACTCACTTGACTTCAAACTGTTTGACAGAACTATATAATCCACTCAGTACAGCCACATTCATTACCTATTTTATTGGTTGTGTTTTGTCCGTGGGAACGTCTTTCCTGGAACCTTCAGTCTGGTCTGCACAGCTGTTGCCCTGCACTTCCCTTCAACCTCATGGTGTTCTGTTCTCCCTTTCTACGTCAGCTCTCTTGTGTACTGAAGCCCACCTTCTTCTCCTTGTTTTGTTTCATTCCATCACTAGGCAGTGTGCATACATCAGTAGCTTCCTGAGAAAGGTACTCTGGGGCTAAATGTTTTTAAGATTTTACATGCTAACAATGCCCTTATTTTACCTTCATACTTAATTGATAGTTTGGGAATAGAATTTCTACTTTGTTGGGAATAATGACTAAGATGTTGAGTATCTTTTCCTGTGCTTATTTGCCATATCTTACTTGCTGATGAATATGTTCAATATTTTGTCCATATTTTTCATTAGGTCATTTATTTCCTTACTGACTTCTAAGAGTTATTTATATACTAGAAGCCCGGTGCATGAAATTTGTGCATGGGGGGGGGGGTTGTCCCTCAACCCAGCCTGCACTGTCTCCAATCTGGGACCCCTTGAGGGATACCCGACTGCCCATTTAGGCCCAATTCTGTGGGATCAGGCCTAAACGGGCGGTCGGGCATCCCTCTCACAATCCAGGACTGCTGGCTCCCAACTGCTTGCCTGCCTACCTGCCTGATTGCCCCTAACTGCTTCTGCCTGCCAGCCTTGTTGCCCCTAACTGCCCTCCCCTGCAGGCCTGGTCCCCCCAAACTGCCCTCCCTGCAGACCTTGTCCCTCCCAACTGTCCTCCCCTGCAGGCCTGGTCGCCCCTAATTGCCCTCCCCTGCCAGCCCAGTCACCCCTAACTGCCCTCCCCTGCCAGCCTGGTCACCCCTAACTGCCCTCCCCTGCAGGCCTGGTCCCCCCCAACTGCCCTCCCCTACAGGCCTGGTCCCCCCTAACTGCCCTCCCCTGCAGGCCTGGTCACTCCCAACTGCCCTCCCCTGCAGGCCTGGTTGCCCCTAACTGCCCTCCCCTGCCAGCCTGGTCACTCCTAACTGCCCTCCCCTGCCAGCCCGGTGACCCCTAACTGCCTTCCCCTGCAAACCTGTGTCCCCCCGCAACTGCCCTCCCCTGCTCGCCTGATCCTCCCCAACTGCCCTCCCCTACAGGCCTGGTCACCCCCAACTGCCCTCCCCTGCAGGCCTGGTCCCCAACTGCCCTCCCCTGCTGGCCATCTTGTGGCGGCCATCTTGTGTGTTGGAGTGACGGTCAATTTGCATATTACCCTTTTATTAGATAGGATTCTAAAAACCGTATATTTTTTAGATACGTAATTTGAAAAGATTTTTTCCTAAATTTGGGACTTGTCTTTTTATTTTTTACTTATTTTTTTATTGTTTAAAGTATTACATATGTCTCCTTTTTCCCCAATTGACCAACCCCCCTGACACTTCCCCCCTAGATAAGCCCCCACTGCCCCACTGTCCATGTCCATTGGTTATGCTGATATGCATGCATACAAGTCCTTTGGTTGATCTCTTACTCCCCCCCTTCCCTGACTTCTCGGTGAGGTTAGACAGTGTGTTTAATGTTTCTTTGTCTCTGGATCTGTTTTTGTTCATCAGTTTATGTTGTTCATTATATCCCACATATGAGTGAGATCGTGTGATATTTATCTTTCTCCGACTGGCTTATTTCACTTAGCATAATGCTCTCCAGGTCCATCCATGATGTTGAAAATGGTAAAAGTACCTTCTTTTTTATAGTAGCGTAGTATTCCATTGTGTAGATGTACCACAGTTTTCTAATCCACTCATCTGTTGATAGGCACTTAGGCTGTTTCCAAATCTTAGCTATTGTGAATTGTGCTGCTATGAACATAGGGGTGCATATGTCCTTTCTGATTGGTGTTTTAGGTTTCTTGGGATATGTTCCTAGAAGTGGGATAACTGGGTCAAATGGGAGTTCCATTTTTAGGTTTTTGAGGAAACGCCATACTGTTTTCCACAGTGGCTGCACCAGTCTGCATTCCCACCAGCAGTGCACGAGGGTTCCTTTTTCTCTGCATCCTCACCAGCACTTGTTTGTTGATTTGTTGATGGTAGCCATTCTGACAGGAAGAGATGGTACCGTACTCATTGTCATTTTGATTTGCATCTTCTGGATGATTAGTGACTTTGAGCATGTTTTCATACATCTCTTGGCCTTCTGTATGTCCTCTTTAAGAAAGTGTCTAGGTCCTGTGCCTATTTTTTGTTTGGATTGTTTATCTTCCTTTTGTTAAGTTGTATGAGTTCTTTTTTTTTTTTTTTAATAGTGTCTTTTACAGAGCAGAACATTGTAAATTTGAAGTTTGGCTTATCAATTTGGATTATTTTATGAATCATGCTTTTGTTGTCACATCTAAGAAATCTTTGCTTAACTCAAGTTTTTTCTGTAAGTTTTATTTTTCAGGTTTTACATTTAGTTTTGTGTTCCACATTGAGTTAATTATAAATGGTATGAGGTGTAGACTGAAAACATACTTGTATCACTTGAATTCTATTAAATTTATTGAGACTTGTCATATGAACCAGAAAAATGGTCTGTCCTGCTAAATGTTCCATGTGTACTTCAAAAGAATGTATTTGTTTGCTGGTTGGGTAGAATGTTTTACAAATGTCAATCAGGTCCAGTTGATTGATAGTATTATTAAACAATTTTATAGTCTTACTGATTTTCTGTCTACTTCTACAAATTATTGAGAGAGGAATGTTGAAATCTCTGACTATAATTATGGATTTGTTTATTTATCCTTGCACTTCAAACAGTTTTTGCTTTGTGTATTTTGGAGATCTGTTATCAAGAGCAAAAATTGTTAGAACTGTTATTTTCTCTTGGTGAATTGAGTCCTTTATAGTATACTAGAAGCCCGGTGCACAAAATTCATGCACGGAGGGGGGTTGTCCCTCAGGCCAGCCTGTACCCTCTCCATTCTTAGACTCCTCGAGGGATGTCCAACTGCCCGTTTAGGCCCGATCCTAGGGATGTCCAACTGCCCGTTTAGGCCCGATCCAACTGCCCGTTTAGGCCTGATCCTAGGGATGTCCACCTGCCCGTTTAGGCCCGATCTCACAATCCAGGACTGCTGACTCCCAACTGCTTGCCTGCCTGCCTTCCTGATTGCCCCTAACCGCTTCTGCCTGCCAGCCTGATCACCCCCTAACCACTCCGCTGCCAGCCTGGTTGATGCTGAACTGCTCCCCTGCCAGCCTGTTTGCCCCCAACTCCCCTCCTCTGCTGGCCTGGTCACCCCTAACTGCCCTCTCCTGCAGGGTTGATCACCTCCAACTGCCCTCCCTTGCAAGCCTGGTCCCTCTCAACTGCCCTCCTTTGCAGGCCTGGCCCCTCACAACTGCCCTCCCTTGCAGGCCGGGTGCCTCCCAACTGCCCTCTCCTGTTGGCCATCTTGTAGTGGCCATCTTGTGTCCACATGGGGGCAGGATCTTTGACCACATGGGGGCAGCCATATTGTGTGTTGGAGTGATGGTCAATCTGCATATTACTCTTTTATTAAATAGGATAGAGGCCTGGTGCAGGAGTGGGGGCTAGCTGGTTTGCCCTGAAGGGTGTCCCGGATCAGGGTGGGGGTTCCCTTGGGGCATGGGGCGGCCTGGGCGAGGGGCCTGTGGTGGTTTGCAGGCCAGCCACACCCCCTGGCGACCCAAGCGGAGGCCCTGGTATCTGGAATTTATTTTCCTTCTACAATTGAAACTTCGTAGCCTTAAGCGGGTGGTCCCGGCCAGGGTGTGGGGAAAGCTTTGCTTCCTCTGTTGCCGCCGGCAACCCTGGCTTGCTCTCTCAAGCTCCGTTCTGCCGCCATTTGTTTGAATTTGTTTACCTTCTATAATTGAAACTTTGTAGCTTGAGTGGAGGCTTAGGCCTGCAATGGCTATGGAAAGCTTGGCTTCCTCTGTTACCTGGGAAACCTTGCTCTCTGTGGCTGTAGCCATCTTGGCTGGGGTTAATTTGCATACTCGCCCTGATTGGCTGGTAGGCGTGGCTTGGCTGGTAGGCGTGGCTTATGTAGCGGAGTGATGGTTAATTTGCATATTACCATTTTATTAGAGAGGACTAGAGGCCTGGTGCACGAAATTGGGGCACTGGGGGAGGGGGTCCCTCAGCCCAGCCTGCCCCCTCTCACAGTCTGAGAGCCCTCAGGGGATGTCCTACTGATGGCTTAGGTCCACAGTCTGGCCTCCCTCTGCAGTAGGTGACCAACTGATCAGGGGAAGGCACCACCCCCATCACCCGCTGCTGTTGCCACTGCTGGCTGCTGCAGCCACCAAGGTGTTTTCATCAACATGGACTCCAGTCCCTTCACCACGAAAAAAATGACAGGTTTCTTTAGGCATTTTCAAGATGTGTCTTTCATAGGATATGACATCTTTCTTTCTTCCTTCCTTCCTTTCTTCCTTCCTTTCTTTCTTTCTTTCTTTCTTTTATCCTCACCTGAGGATATTTTTCCATTGATTTTTAGAGAGAGGGACAGACAAAGAGAATCATCAATGTGAGAGGGACACTTCGATTGGTTGCCTCCTGCATGAGCCCTGACCTGGGCCCCAGCCAGGGAGGAGCCTGTAACCTAGGTACTTGCCCTTGATCAGAATCGAACCCAGACCCTGTGGTCGGCAAGCTGAGGTTCTATCCACTGAGCGAAACCAGTAGGTCAGGATATGATGTTTCTTAGCCCCTCCAGCAGCAGACCTTAGTTTTTTCCTCCAGGAATGAGGTGCAAAAACCCTGGATCACCTTCTTGGATTCTTATTACCCAAGTTATCAAGAACAGTGTGAGTGGCGTACCGGGAGCTTAGCCAATGAGCGGTCAGAAAAGGTGTTTTTTCTGCAGTTCACTCACAGAGGCAGGATTGCTGGTGCGGTGTCTCCCAATGAGGGTGGGCCTCCTTGTGTGTTGTGTCTCCGCTCCGGGCCCATCTGTGTGTGCAGCCTCCTCCTGAGCCGGTTGTGACTGTTATGGTGTCCAGCTAATTTGCATATTACCTCCTTATATATATATATATATATATATATATATATATATATATATATATATATATATATATATATATATATATAGAAGAGAGGCCCGGTGCATGAAATTCATGCATTGGTGGGGGGGTGTCCCTCAGCCCAGCCTGCACCCTCTCCAATCTGGGACATCCCTCTCACAATCTGGGACTGCTGGCTCCTAATCACTCACCTGCCTGGCTGCCTGATTGCGCCTAACCACTCCGCCTGCCAGCCTGATCACCCCCTAACTGCTCCCCTGCCAGCCTGATTGACACCTAACTGCTCTCTTGCCAGCATGATTGGCACCTAACTGGTCCCCTGCCAGCCTGATCACCCCCAACTGCCCTCCCCTGCAGACCTGGTCATCCCCAACTGCCCTCCCCTGCCAGCTATCTTGTGACAATGTGGGGGCAGCCATTTTGTCATGATATGGGGGCGACCAACTTGTGGTGGCCATCTTGTGATGACGTGGGGACGGCCATCTTGTGGCTGCCATCTTGTGATGATGTGGGGGTGGCCATCTTGTGGCAGCCATCTTGTGATGACATGGGGCGGCCATTTTGTGATGACATGGGGCAACCATCTTGTGGTGGCCATCTTGTGATGACATGGTGGCAGCCATCTTGTGACAATGTGGGCATGGCCATATTGTGATGACGTGGGGGCGGCCATCTTGTGATGACATGAGGAACCCATCTTGTGATGATGTGGGGGTGGCCATCTTGTGATGACATGGGGGCAGCCATCTAGTGACATTGTGAGGACAGCCATCTTGTGATATGAGGGTCAATTTGCATATTACCTCTTTATTATATAGGATTACTAGAGGCCCAGTCCACGGATTTGTGCACAGGTGGGGTCCCTTGGTTTGGCCTGTGGGGATCGGGCTGAAACCGGCTCTCCAACATCCCCCAAGAGGTCCCAGATTGCAAGAGGGCGGTTCTCAGGTGATGCACCCTGGAATTGAGCTTTCTTCTCTCTGATTCTGGGTGTGTCACTCGAGAAACACAGCTGCCAAGTCACTGCAGCTCTGCAGCTCCTGCGTTGAGTGTCTTCCCCCTGGTGGTCAGTGTGCATCATAGCTACAGGTTGGAGCACCTGCCCCTGGTGGTCATTGCATGTCATAGTTACCGGTCGGACACTATTTTTATGTGACACTGTTAGAGATGTTCCCCATCCCCCCCCCTTTGCCCAGTCACAGCCCTCCTGCAGCCCCAGCCTTCAACTGTTGTCTGTGTCCATGGGCTATGCATATATGTTCTTTAGCTAATACCTTCACCTTCTTTTATTCAGTCACCCCACTCCTGCCCCTCCGAGATCTGTCAGTCTGTTACATGTATCCATGCTTCTGGTTCTATTTTGTTCATCAGTTTATTTTGTTCATAGATTCCACATGTAAGTGAGAACATATATTTGTCTTTCTGTAACTGGCTTATTTTGCTTAGCATAATAATGTCCAGGTCCATCCATGCCATCGCAAATGATGAGTCTCTTCATTTTTTACTGTTGCCTAGTATTCCATTGTGTAAATGCATCACAACTTTTTTATTCACTCTTCTACTGATGGGCACTTGGGCTGTTTCCAGATCTTGGCTATTGTAAATAACGCTGCTATGAACATAGGGGTGCATATATCCTTTCTAATTGATGTTTTGAGGTTCTTTGGGTATATTCCCAGAAATGGGATCACTGGGTCAAAAGGCAGTTCCATATTTGATTTTGGGGGGAAACTCCATACTGTTCACCACAGTGGCTGCACCAGTCTGCATTCCCACCAACAATGCACCAGGGTTCCCTTTTCTCCACATCCTCAGCAGCACTTGTCATTTGTTGATTTATTGATGATAGCCATTCTGACAGATGTGAGGTGATACCTCATTGTTTTAATTTGCATTTCCCTGATGATTAGTGATGTTGAGTAATTATTCATATATCTATTGGCCATCTGTATGTCCTCTTTGGATAAGTGTCTATTCAGGTCCCTTGCCCATTTTTTAATTGGATTGTCTTCTTGGTGTATTGTTGAATAAGGCCTTCATATATTTTGGATATTAACCCTTTATCAGATATGTCATCAGAGAATATGTTCTCCCATACAGTGGGTTCCATTTTCATTTTGTTGATGGCTTCTTTTGCTGAGCAAAAGCTTTTTAGTTCCATTTGTTTGCTTTTTCCTTTGTTTTCCTTGCCTTAGAAGACATATCAACAAAAACATTGTATGCAAAATGCCCAAACTTTTATTCCTATGTTTTATTCCAGGGTATTTATGGTTTCATGACGTACATTTAAGTCTTTTATCCATTTTGAGTTTATTCTTGTATATGGTGTAAGTTGGTGGTCTTTCATTTTTGTTGCTTATACCAGTCCAATTTTCCTGACACCATTTATTGAAGAGACTGTTTTTACTTCATTGTATGATCTTGTCTCCTTTATCAAATATTAATCGACCATAAAGGCATGGATTGATGTTGATATTTGAGCTCTCTGTTCTGTTCATTAATCTTTATGCCTGTTCTTGTGCCAGTACCAGGCTGTTTTGATTTCAGTGGCTTTGTAGAATAACTTTATATCTGGCATGTGATCCCTCCAACTTTGTTCTTCTTTCTCAAGATTGCTGCAGCTACTCAGGGTCTTTTTTGGTTCCATGTAAATTTTTGGAATATTTGTTCTACATCTGTGAAATATGCCATTGGTATTTTAGTAGGAATAGTGTTGAATCTATAGATTGCTTTGGGTAGTATGGACATTTTAATGATGTTAATTCTTCCAATCCATGAACATAGTATATGCTTCCACTTGTTTGTACCTTCCTCTATTTCTTTCTTCAGTAATGACACTTTTACTTCTTCCTTTCCCATTTGGATGTCTTTTATTTCTTCTTATCTGTTATCTGTGGCTAGGACTTCCAATACTATGTTGAATAAGGGTGGTGAAAGCAGACATCCTTGTCTTTTTCCTGCTTTTAGTTTTGGCCCATTATGATGCTACTGGGTTTTATCAAATGCTTTTTCTGCATCTATTGATATGATCATGTGATTTTTATCTTTCATTTTTTATGTGATGTGTCACATTTATTGATTTGCAAATATTGTACCAACTTTGGATTCCCAGAATAAATCCCACTTGGTCATGGTGTCTGATCTTTTTAAATGTTATTGCTGCATCTGATTTGCTAATATTTTGTTGAGGATTTTAACATCTATGTTCATCAGGAATGTTGGCTTATAATTTTCTTTCTTTGTAATGTATTTATTTGGTCTTGATATTAGGATAATGTTGGTTCATAAAAAAAGCTTGGAAGTCTTCCCTTCTCTTAAATATTTTGAATACTTTGAGGAGAATGGGTGTTATTTCTTTTTTGAATGTTTGGTAAAATTTGCCTGTGAAGCCATCTAGACCAGGGCTTTTGTTTGCTGGGAGTTTTCCCATTCCTGCTTCAATTTCACTAGTTGCTACCAGTCTATTCAGGTTTTCTGATTCTTCCTGAGTGAGTTTTGGAAGATTGTATGATTCCAGGAGCTAGTTCATGTTGCCCAATGTATGTTTGTTGGCATACACTGAGTGGCCAGATTATTATGACCTCTGAAAACGCATAATAATCTCGCCACTCAGTGTATATCCTATATAATAAAAGGCTAATATGCAAATTGCCTCTCAACCAGGAGTTCGACCAGCAGGCAGGCCGGCCAACAGCCCATGTCCCCTCCCCCTGGCCAGGCTGGCCGGACCCCACCCATGCACGAATTCATGGACCTGGCCTCTAATATATATATATTTCTTTTTCTTCTTATAGCAGTCACTTTAGGATTTCCTGCCATGCTGGTTTGGTGGTGATTAACCTCTTTAAGCCCTTTTTTTTTTGGTCTGGGGAGCTCTTTATCCATCTTCAATTTTAAATCCTAGCCTTTGTAGATAAAGTCTTGGAAACAGGTCCTTGCATTTCATTACTTTGAGTTCATGCTATTCCCTTCTGTCTTGTAGTGTTTCTGTTTAGAAATCAGCTGACAACTAATGGGTATTCCCTTGTACATTACTAACTTTCTTTCTCTTTCTGCTTTTAAGATTTTCCCTTTGACTTTAACATTTGCCATTTAAATTATGATTGTTTTTGTGTCGGTATCTTCAGGTTTATCTTGATTGGGACTCCCTGTGCTTCCTGAACTTGTGTGACTTTTTCTTTCACCAGGTTAGGGAAGATTTTTGTCATTATTTCTTTTTTTTTCCCAATTTTTTTTATTAAGGTATTATATGTGCACATATCTTACCATTGCCCTCCCCACCCCACTCCCATATATGCCCTCACCCCCCAGAGTTTTGCGTCCATTGGTTATGCTTATATGCAAGCATACAAGTCCTTTGATTGATCTCTTATCTTCCCCACCTCTCCCTAACCTTCCTGCTGTAATTTGACAAGACTGTTTGATGCTTTACTGCCTCTGTATCTATCTTTTTGTTCAAGTTTTTAATGTTCTTTATTATCCATAAATGAGTGAGATCATGTGGTATTTTTCTTTCATTGACTGGCTTATTTCACTTAACATAATGTTCTCCAATTCCATCCAGGTTGCTGCAAATGGTAAGAATTCCTTCTTTTTTATGGCAGCGTAATATTCCATTGTGTAGATGTACCATAGTTTTCTGATCCAGTCATCTGCTGATGGGCACCTAGGCTGTTTCCAGATCTTAGCTATTGTAAATTGTGCTGCTATGAACATAGGGGTGCATATTTCCTTTCTTATTGGTGTTCCCAGTTTCTTAGGATATATTCCTAGGAGTGGGATTACTGGGTCAAATGGGAGTTCTATTTTCAGTTTTTTGAGGAAACTCCATACTGTTCTCCACAGTGGCTGCACCAGTCTGCATTCCCACCAGCAGTGCACGAGGGTTCCTTTTTCTCCGCATCCTCGCCAACACTTGTCGTTTGTTGATTTGTTGATGATAGCCATTCTGACAGGTGTGAGATGATACCACATTGTTGTTTTGATTTGCATCTCTCGGATAATTAGTGACGTTGAGCATGTTTTCATGTGTCTCTTGGCCTTCCTTCTGTCTTCTTTGGAAAAGATTCTATTTAGATCCGTTGCCCATTTTTTTATTGGATCATTTATCTTCCTTTTATTAAGTTGTATAAGCTGCCTGTAGATGTTGGAGATTAATCCTTTATCAGTGATGCCATTTGCAAATATGTTCTCCCATGCAGTGGGCTTTCTTGTTTTGTTGATGGTTTCTTTTGCTGTAAAAAAGCTTTTTATTTTGATGTAGTCCCATTTGTTTATTTTCTCTTTAGCTTCCATTGCCCTAGGGGCAGTATCGGTGAAGAAGTTCTTTTGACATATGTCTGAGATTTTGCTGCCTGTGGATTCCTCTAGTATTTTTATGGTTTCCTGTCTTAGGTTTAAGTCCTGTATCCATTTTGAGTTTATTTTTGTGTAAGGCGTAAGTTGGTGATCTAGCTTCATTTTTTTGCATGTGTCTGTCCAATTTTCCCAACACCATTTATTGAAGAGACTGTCTTTATTCCATTGTATGTTCATGCCTCCTTTGTCAAATATTAATTGAGCATAGTGGTTTGGATCAATATCTGGATTCTCTATTCTGTTCCATTGATCTATATGTCTGTTCTTGTGCCAGTACCAGGCTGTTTTGAGAATAGTGGCTTTGTAATACAGCTTGAAATCTGGTATTGAGATCCCTCCTACTTTATTCTTCTTTCTCAGGATTGCTGTGGCTATTCGGGGTCTTTTTTTATTCCAGATGAATTTTTGGAGAGTTCTTTCAAGGTCTGTGAAATATGCCGTTGGTATTTTAATGGGGAGTGCATTGAATCTATAGATTGCTTTGGGTAGTATGGACATTTTAATGATGTTGATTCTACCAATCCATGAACATGGTATGTTCTTCCATCTGTTTACGTCTTCCTCTATCTCTTTTTTCAGTGTCCTGTAGTTTTCCGTGTATAGGTCTTTTACCTCCTTAGTTAAATTTATTCCTAGGTATCTTAAATTTTTTGGTGCGATGGTAAATGGGATTGCCATTTTAGTCTCTCTGTCTGTAAGTTCACTATTGGTGTAAAGAAAAGCCATAGATTTCTTGGTGTTAATTTTGTATCCTGCTACATTGCCGAATTCATTTATTAAGTCTATTAGTTTTTTGACGGAGTCTTTCGGATTTTTTATGTACAATATCATGTCATCTGCAAATAAAGACAGCTTTACTTATTCTTTTCCGATTTGGATGCCTTTTATTTCTTCTTCTTGTCTAATTGCAATAGCTAATACTTCCAGTACTATGTCAAACAGGAGTGGTGAGAGTGGGCATCCCTGTCTTGTTCCTGTTCTTAGGGGAAATGTTTTTAGTTTTTGTCCATTGAGTATGATGTTTGCTGTGGGTTTATCATATATAGCTTTTATTATGTTGAGGTATGAGCCTTCTATTCCCACCTTGTTGAGAGTTTTTATCAAGAAAGGGTGTTGGATTTTTTCAAATGCTTTTTCTGCATCAATTGATATGACTATGTGATTTTTATCTCTCAATTTGTTTATGTGATGTATCACGTTTATTGATTTGCGGATATTGTACCATCCTTGCATTCCTGGGATAAATCCTACTTGGTCATGGTGTATGATCTTTCTGATGTACTGCTGGAGCCGATTTGCTAGAATTTTGTTGAGGATTTTGGCATCTATGTTCATGAGGGATATTGGTCTGTAATTCTCTTTCATTGTGTTGTCTTTATCTGGTTTTGGTATTAGGGTGATGCTGGCTTCATAGAAGGAGATTGGAAGTGTTCCTTCCTCTTGAATTTTTTGGAATAGTCTGAGGAGGATAGGTTTTAGTTCTTCCTTGACTGTTTGGTAAAACTCTCCTGTGAAGCCGTCAGGCCCCGGGCTTTTGTTTGCCGGAAGCTTTTTGATGACTGCTTCAATTTCGTCCATAGTTATTGGCCTTTTGAGCTGTTGAGATTCTTCTTGATTGATTTTTGGAAGTTTGTATTTTTCTAGGAATATGTCCATTTCCTCCAGGTTGTCCAATTTATTGGAATAGAACTGTTCGTAGTATTTTGTAACAATCCTTTGTATCTCAGCAGGGTATGTGGTTATTTCACCTCTTTCATTTCTGATTTTGTTTATTTGGGTCCTCTCTCTTTGCTTCTTGGTCAGCCTGGCTAGAGGTCCATCAATCTTGTTTATCCTTTCAAAGAACCAGCTCTTGGTTTTGTTGATCTTTTGTATTGTTTCTTTGGTCTCTATGTCATTTATCTCCGCTCTGATCTTTGTTATTTCCTTCCTTCTGGTTACACTGGGCTTTTCTTGCTGCTCTTTTTCTAGCTCTTTGAGTTGTAGGGTTAGGTAATTTATTACCATTGTTTCTTGTTTTTTGCAATAGGCTTGTAGAGCTATGAACTTCCCTCTCAAGACTGCTTTCGCTGTGTCCCAAAGATTTTGGATTGTTGTGTTTTCATTGTCATTTGTTGCCATGATGTTTTTTTATTTCTTCTTTGATCTCTCTGGTAACCCAGTCCTTGTTTAATAGCATGCTGTTTAGTCTCCATGTGTTTGATTTCTTTGGAATGTATTTATTGTAGTTGATTTCCAGTTTTATGCCACTGTGATCTGAGAAGATGCTTGATATAATTTCTATCTTCTTGAATTTGAAGAGACTTTGCCTGTGACCCAGCATATGGTCTATCTTTGAAAATGACCCATGTGCACTTGAGAAGAATGTATATTCTGTGGCTTTGGGGTGAAATGTTCTGAAGATGTCAATTAATTCCATCTGGTCTAGTGAGTCATTTAGGATTGCTGTTTCTTTGCTGATTTTTTGTTTAGAGGATTTGTCCAATGGTGATAGTGGGGTATTAAAGTCTCCTACTATGATTGTATTGCTATTAATCTCTCCCTTGATATCCTCCAGGAGTTTTTTTATGTATTTGGGTGCTCCTATATTGGGAGCGTATATGTTTACCAGAATTATTTCTTCTTGTTGGATTTCTCCCTTTAGTATTATGAAGTGGCCTTCTTTACCTCTTGTTATGGCATTTACTTTGAGGTCTAATTTGTCAGATATAAGTGTTGCTACCCCAGCTTTTTTTTCATTTCCATTTGCCTGAAAGATATTTTTCCATCCCTTCACTTTCAATCTGTGTGAGTCTCTTGTTCTGAGGTGGGTCCTTGTAGACAGCATATATATGGGTCATGTTTTTCTATCCATTCAGCCACTCGATGTCTTTTGATTGGAGCATTTAGTCCGTTTACATTTAAAGTTATTACTGAAAGGTATTTGTTTGTAGTCATATCTATTTTTGTATCTGTATTCCTTCTTACCTGTTTATTTCTTCTTTTTATAGTATTCCCTTTAGCAATTCTTGCATTGCTGGTTTGGTGGTGATAAACTCCCTGAGTCTTTTTTTGTCTGCGAAGCTCCTGATTTCCCCTTCAATTTTGATTGATAGTCTTGCTGGATATAGTATTCTTGGATTCAGTCCTTTGCTTTGCAACACTTTGTATACCTCCTTCCATTCACTTCTAGCTTGTTGTGTTTCTGTTGAGTAATCATTTGACAATCTGATGGGTGTTCCTTTGTAGGTAACTCTCTCTGTCTCTCTCTTGCCGCCTTTAAGATTCTCTCTTTGTCATTTATATTTGCCATTGAAATTATGACATGTCTTGGTGTGGGTCTTTTGGGGTTGATCCTGCTTGGGACTCTCTGTACTTGCGTAACTTTTATCTTTCCCATATCCGGGAAGTTTTCTGTCATTATTTCTTCAAATAGATTTTCTAATCCCTGCTGCTCTTCTTGTCCTTCTGGCAGCCCTATTATATGCATGTTACTTCGCTTCATGTTGTCCCGAAGCTCCCTTAGGCTTTCCTCCTGCTTTTTAATTTTTTTCTCCAATTTCTGTTCAGATTGAGCTTGTTTCTGTACCTGATCTTCTAACTCACTAATTCGGTCCTCTGCTTCTTGTAGTCTACTGTTGAAACTTTCCATGGTGTTTTTGATTGTAGCTATATCACTTTTCATTTCTTCCTGATTCTTGCATAAGTTGTTGATTTTCTCATCCATCCGATGTATAAATTCCACGACCATTACTCTGAACTCCTTTTCGGTCATGTTGCATGCTTCAGTTTCACTAATTTCCTTTCTTGGCGACTCCACATTTTCTTTCCTCTGTGAGTTATTTCGTTTCCCCATTCTGGCTATCACCAGAAAGCTCAAGCTTCTGTTTGCATGGACGTGGGCCGTGTGCTGTGGGGACTTCGCTCCACCCGAGTTTCACTGAAGTGCTCTGACACTAGGACGTGTGGCTGCCTTTGGTTGGTGGGAACCAGACTTGCCCAGGGTCAGTGTCCCCAGTGTTCCGTGTGGTCTCGTGTACACACTTAGAATCAGGGGCCCTGTCTGCACCACACTGTTGGTAAGTGCCGAAAATGAGATCCTTAGTATGTGCCAGGAGTCAGAGTTTCCCTGTGTCTGCACCAAGAATCGAGTGTCAGAGTCTCTGTTGCCTTGTGCGGTTTCTCGTTGAGAATCAGGGTCCCTGTGTGTGCATGCACCAACAATTGGGGTCGTTGGCTCTTAGTGTGAATGCGCTGTGAGTCAGGGATCCCAGGCAGCTGTGTCCGGCGTGCCATATTCCCTGAAGTGGAGCTGCATCCTGTGTGTGCTCTCTCTAATGAGCCAAACCGGCTAGGGCGCACACTCTCAAATCCCTGAAGGTGAGCTGCCTTTGTGCACTCTCCCAGAATCCCCGAAGAGGGGCGGAGTCCATCCTGCGTGCCAAATTCCCCAAAGGGAAGCCCCTCTGTGCACGCTCTAAGATTCCCCGAAGGGGAGCTGTGACCTGCAAGCCAAATTACCCCCAATTCCCTGAAGGGGAGCCCTCTGTGCGCACTGACAGATTTCCCCGAAGGTAAGCTGCTTCTGTCCTGCGCACCAAATTCCCTAAGGGGGAGCGCGTCCGTGCGCAAAGCTCTTCAGCTTGCGCGAGGGGCGTGTCTATCAGTTACTATGGCGCTATTCTCGCGCGCCTGTGGGGAGGGCGATAGGCTCTTTGACTCACGGGAATCTGCCGGGAAGTCTGGATTCTTGTTGTTTCTTCGTCTGAAGCTGTGATAGCAGTTCTCTGTCCCCAGTGGCTGCAGGGTCCTGGTTTGTGTCAGAAGCCAGGATCCGAGTCTCAGGCAGCTCTGTTTCTCAAGATGGCGTGGTCTCCGCGTCCGCACCAGCCGCCGAGAAGTGTCCGCTTTGTGCGCGGGGCTCCGCCATCTAGGACTGCCGGGTTAGGCAGCCCCTTGGAAGACCTGCAGAATCTAACTGACCCTAGCTCATACACACACACACACACCACACACATCTACACGTCTACACTCTCTTCTATGGGTTCCTCACTCACACTCTCTCTCTCCCTACCTTCTTGCCGGTCGCCATCTTTTTCGCCAACCCAGCCCTTGTTTTTCTGTCATTATTTCTTGAAATAGGTTCTCTATCCTTTGCTCATTTTCTTCTCCTTTTGGTACCTCCATGATGTGAATATTGTTACATTTCATATTGTCCCACAGTTTAAAACTGCCCTCGTTCTTTCTCCTTTTTGCTGCGATGATTGAGTATTTTATCTATCTTGTCTTCTAAATTGCTGATTTGATCCTCTGCTTCATCAAGTGTACTGTTCATTCCTTCTAGTGAATTTTTTTATTTCAAATATGGTATTCTTCATTTCTGACTGGTTATTCTTTATAGTTTCTATGTCCTCTTTTTTCATGCTGTTGAGCATCCCTGTAACCATTACTTTGAACTCTGTTTCTGATTAATTACTTGCCTCCATTTCATTTAACTCTTTTTCTGGAGATTCCACCTGTTCTTTCATTTGGGGTCTTTGTCTTTGTCTCCCCATTTGGGCTAACTCTTTGTGTTTGTTCCTATGTTTTATATGGAACTCCTATGACTCACAGTATTGGTGGGTTGACCTTCTGAAGTAGGTTTTCTGTGGGACCTAGCGGTGCAGTCTTCTTGATTTCTTGAGCTGGTGATGTAGGAATGACCCTTGTGTTGGTTATGTGGGCCTTGTTGTTGTAATTGGGTCTTAATTGCTGTTGTCCTGTTGATGGATGGGCTCTATGCTCAGGCTTGCTGAATGAGAGACTCAACCCCAGCCATGTTATGCAAATTACTGTACAGGTGCTCACAGAACAAGACAAAACAAAACAACAGCAGCAACAACTATAAGAGAATAGGAAAAGAAAAAAGAATAATAAAAGACAAAAGTAGTAGGAAAAGAAAAAATATGAAGGAAGGAAGAGAAAAAAAGAATAGTAAATAAAAACAGGAAGAAGAGAAAAGAGAAGAAAAATAGAATAAAAAGGAAAGAGGGAAATAGGAAATATGAAAGAATAAAGAGAAGAAAAGGGGAAAAAATGAAATAGAAAAGAAAAATAAAGGAAATAATAAAAAAGAAGAAAAAATGGAGTTTCCGTGCCTTTTGTAATGACCCTTTGGATAATGCTGTTTGTGAGTTTTTGGATCCTGCTCCAATGTTGTCTGAAGCTGACCACTGGTGTGACAATTCCAGGCATCCTTGGAGGTTCTCTCGTGCAAGCCCAAGTGTGATGCTGTCCCCGCTTGGTCCCAGGCAACCTGCGCGAAGCTTGGAGATGTGGAGCACCTAGTAGCCCGTGGGTGGGAGCTCCGGAGCCCAGTGGTTGGGTCTGCTGTGGGTCTGGCCCTTTCAATATCCTTGTTCTGAGCTGCTCTCTCCTTTCCCCCATGGAACTGCTCTCGGGGCTATGGGGTTTGGCAGGGGTGACTCATTCTTCTGTTGGGGTGGTGCCCGCAACCTGCAGGAGTGGGCGGAGCGGGCCCTTTCTCTCTTCCCAGGGTTGCGCAGGCTGAACTTGCAGAGGAGTGTAGCGGCAGAGCCGAGCACTCGCCCTGCTGACTCCGGGTTAGAAACCCCCCTCCCTGCCCCGTCCGCCCCTCCCTGCCCCGTCCCCCAGACACCGTCCCCAAACACCCCAGCACCACTGCGCCATCAGGCCAAGCAGAACCAAGCTGAGAATCAGCCCGCTCAGCACTCGCAGCACCGGGCCTGGACTCCCGGCTCCGCCTGGGCCCCTAGAGAGTTCAAGTCCAGCTCCCTTACGCCTGATACCGAACGGGCCAGGCCGAACTTCCCGCAGAACTCAGCCAGGCGGGCAGACCCAGCAGTTCAGCAGGTGGGGTGGAGGGGTGCCACCGTGTGCCGAGGCCGGGGACCCTGTCCTCTTTCTCAAGCCGCCCAGTGAGTCCCTGCCCAGCTCTGCCCAGGCCTTGCAGAGAATAGAGGGCCCTGCAGGTCCCTGCTTGCGGACCAAGCAGACCCCACGCCGCTGCAGCGGCCGCGTGGCCCCCCGGCATCAGGCCCAGCGAGCGCCCCAGGCTGGCGATGTGACGGTAGGGTGCTCCTGCCCTGGGTGGCGCAGTCCAGGTCTGGTGCACAGTCTGCCCAGGCTGAGCGGGCTGCCTCCGCTCTGATGCTCCGGATTGGGCATCTCTGCCCGGGCCCAGATCCCACGCTCCCAGGCGGAGGGAGCTCGCGAGCCACCGCAGCCCTCCCCCCGCAGCACCTCACGGAGGGCCCCCTCGCCTCGCCTTCCCTCCTTCCACCAGCCTTCCCTGTCGTCCTGTCCTCGTCTCCTTCGTTGTAATAGTTCAGACCGGCCACATTCCCCGGCTTTCATGCGGATTGCTCTGTAAATACACGCAAGCCTGGCCCAGGGGTGGGAGCAAGCCTCTCGCGCCCCTGACTGCTGGTGCTGGTCATCACCTTCTTCATTCCTGGGAACACTCTGCTCCGCAGTTTACTTAGTGCCCTGTGAATGTACCACTTGAGATTTCTTTTGATTAGGAGAAGCACAGTATATCTTTTTCTACTATTTTTTACTTTAAAAATTATGGTGGGATAGGCTCACAAAATCAAGCTAAGGATCAATAACTTCAAGTTTTGCTTACAACTTACACTAGGGCTACAGAGGGTGCATGCGTTTGTGTGTGAATAGGTAGTTGTGTGTGTGCTTTTGAATGAATTTTCACAATTCTTTTGTTCTCTTAACAGTTTTTCTCACATATTTCTTGTTCACAGAAGGAGCTCAGTAAATATTTGTTAAATGAAAACTTTTTGTATATTACCTTCAGAAAGACAAATAGGCATTCTATCCTTTTCCTTTAAAAATCTCTCGGCTTTATGCTTGAAGTGTACTTCTTGTAGGCAGCATTGCTGTGGGGCCTTGCTATTTTATTTAATCTGACATTCCCTAACTTTTTTACTATCTTTTAAAATATTTTCAATTACAGTTGACATTCAATATTATTTTATGTTAGATTAAGGTGACTAGCATAGTGGTTGGACAATCAGATGCTTTACAAAGTGATCCACTGATGTTTGCAGGACCCACCTTGCACGGTAAATAGTTTATTGGAGTTTTATTTCTGTATTCCCTATGCTGTGCTTTACATTCCGTGGCTGTTTTGTAACTAACCATCTGTACTTCTTAATCCCTTCACCGTCTTCACCCAGCCCTCAAACTCTCCCCCTCTGGTTACCATCCGTCTGTTCTTAGTATCTATATGTCTGTTTCTGTTTTGTTTGTTCATTTATTTTTTCTTTAAATTCCACATATAAGTGAAATCACATGGCATTTGTCTTTCTCTGTTTTATTTCACTTAGCATCCTACCCTTTAGGGCAGGGTTGGAGAACCTTTTTCTGCCAAAGGCCATTTGGATATTTATAACATCATTAGAGGCCTGGTGCAGGGCTGATTGGGCCGGCCGGCCTGGTGGAGGGGCCGCGGGCAGTTGGCTGGCCAGCCCTGCCCCCTAGTCGAAGTCCTGGTCAAACTCCCGGTTGAGGGGACAGTCTGCATATTAGCCTTTTATTATATAGGATTTGCAGGCCATATGAAGTTATCAACTTAAATTCAGTGAAACATTTAATTAACTCAGCCCTAATGCCCACTAGGGCCAGCCCAAATGATTTCCCAGGCCTTACGTGGCCCCAGGCCAGGCGGTCCCTACCCCGCCTTAGGACCACCCATGCTGTTGCAAATGATAAGCTTTCATTCGTTTTTGTGGCTGAGTAATATTGCACTGTGCATACATCTCACAACTTTTTAAGTTACATGACTGTTGATGGTACTTGGGTTGCTTCAATATCTTGGCTATGTGGTAAATTACGCTGCAGTGAACATGGGGGTACACATATCTTCTCTAATTGGTATTTTGGGTTTCTTCAGATATATATCCAGAAGTGGAATTGCTGGGTCATACGTCAGTTTTATTTTTAATTCTTTGAGGAATCTTCTTATTGTTTTCCATAGTGACTACATCAATTTGCATTTTCACCAACAGTGCACAAGAGTTCCCTTTTCTCCACATCCTCGCCAACACTTGTTATTTGTTGATTTTTTTTGCTTTTATTTATTTTTTGCAGTTATTTTATTTCAAGAAAAATGATTTTAAATATGATAATGTTACAAGGAATAAACATCAATTGCTCAAGAAAAATGATCTTACATATAATAATACATGCAATAAACATTAATAGTTCAAGGATTCTAAGTGTAATCATATTCCCAAAACTGTACTAACATAGGATGATATCACGAAAGTTGTAGGAAATATTAAAACTCTGCCAATAACAGGATTGCTTCTGTTAGTTTCTAGAATATCCCCCCCCCTCTGGCTCTATTTTTGTTCATCAGTTTATGTTGTTCATTATATTCCACAAATGAGTGAGATCATGTGATATTTAGCTTTCTCTGACTGGCTTATTTCATTAGCATGATGCTCTCCAGGTCCATCCATGATGTTGCAAATGGTAAGAGTTTCTTCTTTTTTACAGCAGCGTAGTATTCCATTGTGTAGATGTATCACAGTTTTTCTAATCCACTTAGGCTGTTTCCAAATCTTAGCTATGGTGAATTGTGCTGCTATGAACATAGGGGTGCATATATCCTTTCTGATTGGTGTTTCTAGTTTCTTGGGATATATTCCTAGAAGTGGTATTCTGGGTCAAATGGGAGTTCCATTTTTAGTTTTTTGAGGAAACTCCATACCGTTCTCCACAGTGGCTGCCCCAGTCTGCATTCCCACCAGCAGTGCACGAGGGTTCCTTTTTCTCCGCATCCTCGCCAGCGCTTGTCATTTGTTGATGTCTTGATGATAGCCATTCTGACAGGTGTGAGATGATATCTCATTGCCGTTTTAATTTGTATTTCTCTAATGATTAGTGATGTTGAGCATTTTTCATATGTTTATTGGCCATCTGTATGTCCTCTTTGGAGAAATGTCTATTCAGGTCCTCGGACCATATTTTAATTGAATTGTTTGTGGGGGTTTTTTGTTGTTGTTTTTTGGTGTGTGTGTGTGTGTGTGTGTGTGTGTGTGTGTGTGTGTGTGTGTGTGTGTGTGTTGAGTTGTATGAGTTCTTTATTTTTGGATATTAACCCCTTATTGGATGTATCATTGATGAGTATCTTCTTCCATTAAATAGGTTGTTAGTTGTCTTTTCATGTTGTTGATGGTTTCCTTTGCTTTGCAAACCTTTGTAATTTGATATAGTCCCATTTGCTTATGTTTTCTCTTGTTTCCATTGTCCTAGGAGATATAGCAGGAAGAATATTGCTCAGAGAAACTTCAGAGAGTGTACTGCCTGATTTCTTCTAGCAGTTCTACGGTTTCAAGTCTAACATTTACATCTTTGATCCATTTTGAGTTGATTCTTGTGTATGGTGTAAGAAGGTGGTCTAGTTTCATTTTTTGCATGTATCTGTCCAGTTTTCCCAGCACCACTTATTGAAGAGACTGTCTTTACCTCATTTCATGCTCTTGCCTCCTTTGTCTAATATTAATTGACCATAAAAGCATGGTTTACTTCTGGGCTCTCCATTCTGTCCCACTGATCAGTGTGGATGTTTTAACGCCAATACCGGGCTTTTGTTTTTTATTAGTGTAGCCTGCAGTGTAGTTTGATATCAGGTAGTGTGATACCTCCACTTTGTCCTTTTTTCTCAAGATTGCTGGGGCTCTTTGGGGTCTTTTGTGGTTCCCGTGGTTCCATATAAATTTTGGAGTATTTATTTAGTTCTGTGAAAAACACAACTGGTGTTTTGACAGGGAATGAGTTGAATCTATAGACTGTTTTGGGCAGTATGAACATTTTGACAATATTAATTCTTCCTATCCGTGAGCATGACATGCTCCCTTTTCTTTCTTCAATGTCTTACTATCTTTCAAGTGCAGGTCTTTACCTCCTTGGTTAAATTTATTCCTAGATATTTTTTATTCAATTGTAAATGAAATTGTTTTCTTAGTTTCTCGTTCTGACAGTTCGTTATTGGTGTATGACAATATAAGACATTTCTGAATATTTATCCTATGTCTTGTTACTTTGCTGCATCCACTTATCAGTTCTAGTAGTTTTTGGTGGAACCTTCAATGTTCCCTATATATATCATGCCATCAGCAAATAATGACAGTTTTACCTCTTCCTTTCCAATTTAGATACCTTTTATTTTTCTTCTTGTCTGATTGCTATGGCTAGAATTTTCAATACTATTTTGTATATGAGTGGTGAAAATGGCCCAGTCGGTGTGGCTCAATGGTTGAGCATTGACCCATGAACCAGGAGGTCACAGTCCCCAGTGGGGGACATGAAGGAGCCGATCAATGATTCTCTTAGCATTGATGTTTCTATTCCTCTCTCCCTCTCCCTTCCTCTCTCTGAAATCAATAAAAACATATTTAAAAAAAAAATAAGAGTGGTGAAAGTAGACACCCTTGTCTTGTTCCTGATCTTGAGGAAAATACTTTTAGTTTTCCCCATTGATTATGATGTTAGCTGTGGGTTTGGCACGTATGGCCTTTATTATGTTGAGATATATTCCCTCTGTTTGTAGTTTGCTGAGAGTTTTTATCATAAATAGGTGCTGGATATTGTCACATGCTTTTATTGCATCTATTGATATGATCATATGATTTTTATCCTTAATTTTTTATTGTATTACAGTAATTGATTTGCAGATATTGAACAAACCTTGCATTCCAGGAATAAATTCCATCTGATCATGGTGTATGATCTACTTTGCTGGAGCTGGATTGCTAATATCTTGTTGAGGATTTTCCCACCTATGTTCTTCAAGAATATTGGCTTATAATTTTCTTTCATTAACATTCAGTTTGTAATGGTTTTCTTTTTTTGTTTAATCCTCACCCGAGGATATTTTTCCATTGATTTTTGGGGAGAGTGAGAGAGAGAGGGAAAGACAGAGAGAAATATTGATGTGAAAGAAACACATCGATTGGTTGACTTCTGCTAGTGCCCTGACCAGGGCCCAGGCCGGGGAGGAGCCTGCAACTGAAGGACATGTCCCTGACCAGAATTGAACCCAGGACCCTTTGGTCCATAGGCCAGCGCTCCACTGAGCCAAATCAGCTAGGGCCATTTGTAATGTTTTTATGTGGTTTTGGAGTCAGGATAATGCTGGCCTCCTATTATGAGCTTAAGAGACTTACCTCTTCTTGAATTTTTTTGAATAGTGAGAAGGGAGAGTGTTTTTTATTTTATTTTAAATTTTAACATTGGCATTATTGTAGGTGGCGCCCTCCTCCCTCCCCCCATTTTTGTTCAACTGTACCCACCCCTGTATCCTCTTTCCTGACTTTCACCACACTATTGTCCATGTCCATGGGGTATGCTTATGTGTTCTTTAGCTAAATCCTTTATCTTCTTTATCTAGTCATCCCCACCCTTCTCCCTTCAGGCACTGGTCAGTCTGTTCCATGTATTCATGATTTGGGTTCCATTTTGTTCATCAGTTTATTGTGTTCATTAGATTCCACATATTAGTGAGATCATATGGCCTTTTTCTTTCTCTGATTGGCTAATTTCGCTTAGCATAATACTCTCCAGGTCCATCCATGCTGTCACAAAGGGTAAGAGTTCCTTCCATTTTATAGCCTCATAGTATTCCTTTGTGTAAATGTACCACAGCTTTTTTATCTACTCATCTGCTGGTGGGCTCTTGGGCTATTTTCACCTGTGAAGCCATCTTATTCATGACTTGTTTTTACTGGGAACTTTTTTTATTACTTTATCAATTTCATTGGTTAAAGTCAGTCTGCTGAGATTTTCTCTAAATTCTTGATTCAGTCTTGGAACATTATATGTTTCTAGGAATTTATCCATTTTTTTTCAGATTGTCCACTTTGCTGTACATAATTGTTCAAGGTATTTTCTTACAATCCCTTCTATTTCTTTGTTTTTTCTTCATGAGCCTGATGAGAGGTTTATCAATCTTGTTTATCTTTTCAAAGATCTTTTATATTTTTTAGACTCTATTTCACTTATTTCCACTCTGATCTTCATTCTTTCCTTTCTTCTACTCACTTCAGGCTTTATTTGTTGTTCTTTTTCTAGTTTCTTTAGGTGAAAGGTTAGATTATTTATTTGAGATTTTTCTTGTTTCTTGAGATAAGCCAGTATTGCTATGAATTTCCCTCTTATGGCAGCTTTTGCTGTGTCCCATATATTTTGGGTTGTTTTGTTTTCATTTGTCTAAAGGAAATGACATTTTTTCATTTCTTTTTTTTTTTTTTATCTTGTTGTTAACCCCTCCATCTATTTGTGTGTTTTTCAGTATTTTTCTTGTAATTGATTTCTAGTTTTATACTATTGCGGTCAGAAAAGGTGCTTGATATGATTCCAATCTTCTTAAATTTATTGAGACTTGTTTTGTAGCATAAATGTAGTCTATTCTGGAAAATGTTCCATGTGCAGTTGAAAGGAATGTATATTCTGCTGCTTTGGGGTGAAATGTTCTAAAAATATCAATTAAATCCATCTGATCTAGTGTGTCATTTAAGGCTACTGTTTCCTTATTGGCTTTCTGTCTAGAAGATCAATCCATTGATGTCAATGTGGTGTTAAAGTCCCAATCATGACTGTATTACTGTTGATCTCTCCCTTTATGTCCATCAATATTTGCTTTAAATATTTAGGCACTCCTATATTGGATACAAAGTGGTACAGGGTTATATCCTTCTGTTGAGTTTATTCCTTTATTATTTTGTAATGTTTTTATTTGTCTCTTTTATAGCCTTTGTTTTAAATTCTATTTGTCTGATAAAAGTATTGCTACCCTAGCTTTTTTGTTTGCATTAGCATGAAATATCCTTTTCCACACCTTTACTTTCAGTCTGTGTGTGTCTTTTGTTCTGAGGTGGGTCTCTTATAGACAGACTATATATGAGTCTTGTTTTCTTATCCATTAAGCTACCCTATACATTTTGAATGGAGCATTTGATCCATTTACATTTAAAGGAGTATTGATAAGTACTTAGTTACTGCCATTGTATTATTCTTATTTATGTTTCTCTTTTTTCTTTTTCTTAAATAATTCCTTTTAACATTCCTTATAATACTGGTTTGGTGGTGATGAACATTGTTAACTTTTTCTTGTCTGAGAAGCTTTTTATTTCTTTTTCAATTTTAAATGATAGCTTTGCTGGGTAGAGTAGTCTTAGTTGTAGGTCTTTGCTTTTCATTATTTTGAATATTTCATGCCAATCCATTCTGGCCTACAAAGTTTCTATTAAGAAATCATCTGACAGTCTTATGGAGATTTCTTGTAGGTAACTGTCTTTCTCTTGCTGCTTTTAAGACTCTCTTTGTCTTTAACTTTTTCCATTTTAATTACGATATGTCTTGGTATGGGCCTCTTTGGGTTCACTTAGTTTGGGACTGTCTGTGCTTCATGCATTTGTGTATCTATTTCCTTTACCAGATTAAGGGAGTTTTCAGTCATTATTTCTTCAATAGATTCTCAATCCCTTGCTCTCTCTCTTCTCCTTCTGGTACCCCTATGATGCAGATGTTATCCCAGAGGTCACTTAACCTGTTCTTGTTTTTAAAATTTCTTTTTTCTTTTTACTTCTCTGATTAGGTGTTTTCTACTACCTTGTCTTCCAGATTACTGATTTGATCCTCTGCTACATATAATCGGCTGTTCATTCCTTCTAGTGTATTCTTTATTTCAGATATTGTATTTATTTCTGACCAATTCTCTTTTATGGTTTCTCTGTCCTTCTTTTTATCCTGTTGCAGTTCTCTGAGCATCCTTATAACCAGTGTTTTGAATTCTATATCTCGTAGCTTGCTTGCCTCCATTTCATTTAGTTTGTTTTCTGGAAGTTTCTTCTGTTCTGTCATTTGGGGCATATTTCTTTGTCTCCCCATTTTGGCTGTTTGTTTCTATGTATTAGGTAGAGCTGCTATGTCTCTTAGTCTTGGAAGGGTGGCTTTATGTAGTAGGTGTCATGTGAAGGTCTGTCTAGTGGTACTGTTTCCCTTATCACCTGAGCTGGGTGCCCCAGGAGGGTCCCCTGTGTATATTATGTATGCCCTACTGTTGTAATTGAGCCTTGATTGTTGTTGGCACACCTGTGGGTGGGGTTGACCCTTAGGCTGGCTGTGGGGGACTGGCCATGACAGGACCTCTTCAGCTAAGATATCTCTTCTGATTATCAGTCCCCACAAGTGGATGTGGGACAAATAGGTTTTGCATATCCACCCTTTCTGACAGTCTCGATGTGGCTTGTTCTATAGATCCTTGGTTATAGGACTTTAATAACCAAGTCTTCAGTTGATTATTCAGGTGTATCCTATATAATAAAAGCTTAATATGCTAAGTGTCCATTGGCTGGTCAGCCATTCAACCAATCAAAGTGTAATATGCTAATGATATGCTAAGGCCGCTCAACCACTCGCTATTACGTGCACTGACCACCAGGGAACAGACAGTCAACCGGTTGACCAGTTGCTATGATGTGTACTGACCACCAGGAGGCAGACGCTCTGTCTTGTAGGTTAGCTTGCTCCTGGGGTCTGGCCGATCAGGGCTGAGTGAGATGGGCTGGACACGCCCCTGGAGCTCTCCCACGGTCCCTCCCTGGCTGGCCAACCTACCGCATCCCTCCCTGGCCCCGATCATGCACTAGTGGGGTCCCTCAGCCTGGCCAATGCCCTCTCACAATCTGATACCCCTTTGGGGATGTCGGAGTGCCAGTTTCAGCCTGATCCCATAGGCCAGGCCAATGGATCCCACTGGTGCACGAATTTGTGCACAGGGCCTCTAGTTGTTCTATAATTCAGTTGTAATTTTGATATGACCATGGAAGGTGAGTGTAGTTTCTATCTACTCTACTGTGTTTGAAAAATTCAACCATCCCTAATTTTTCATTAGGCCATTTAGGACTTGGTGATCCCATCTAGAGACACATTAGTTGCAGGGCAGTACACCAACCACAAGGAACATTTCATGGACAAGCTAAATTGCCATTCAAGAGCAAGGATCTTAGCTTCTAGTTCAAGATGACTGACTAGGAAGATCCTGAGCACACCTCCTCTCCTGGACACCCAAAACTACAACTATATATAAGACAGCTATCTCTGTGAACACCTGAAGACTACCAAAACAGGTTTTCTACAACTATGAATATAAAGAAAAGGCCACATTGAGATGGGTATAAGAGATAGAGACTAAGTATAGTTAGGACCCACCCTTCCACTCCCCGTGTGGTGACTCCCAAGTGGAAGGAATATCACAGCCACAGATACTGTCCCTGAAGAGTGAGGGGTACAAGCCTTGGCCTGGGGTACCTGCATCAGGAAGAGGAGCCCCCATAACATCTGGCTTTGAAAATCAGTGGGACTTTGGTCTTGGAGAGCCAAAGGCGGTAGGAAATCTAGGTTGTGCTCTTTCTGAGTCCTGACAGAGAGTAATAGTTTGAAAAGCACCTAGGGCATACACGAAGGTGATACATTGACGAATTTTAGGGTTTTTCCTGGAGAAACAGGGATCTGGAACTTTTTCCTGAATCTGAATGTTGGTGGGTACCATTTTCCCCATTTCTTTACTCTCCTTTCATCTAGCTGGTCTGATGCCAGTAGGCACTATTTCTGACTCTCTTCATCAACCTTGCTAACACTACTCACCCCACCTTGGCATTTCCCTGAAGACTCATCCAGGCTGGCACTACTCTAAATGGGCTCCTGCCCTGTCACACCCAGTGGGCAGCCTCAGTCAGCACCAGCACACAGCAGGGTGTCTGCAAAGTCATCACTAGGCCTTACAGCCAGCCACACTGAAGGCTTGCCCTGCACAATAGTGAGCCTGTAACAGTTGTGGCCAGGCTCCTCAGGACAACTCCTAAATAAGGCCATTTTTTCAAGACCAGGAGACATAGCTGACCTACCTAATGCATAGAAACAAACAGGAAAAAGGGGAGAGAAAAGAATGTTCCAAACCAAAAAGCAAGACTAAACCCCAGAAGAAGAACTAAATGAAACAAAGGTAAGCTATCTACTACATAAAGTGTTAAAAGTAATTGTCATAAAGATGCTCATCAAACTCTGCAAACAAGTGGTAAACTCAGTGTGAAATTCAATAGAGAGATAAAAATTATAAAAAGGACCTATCACTATTCAGGAATATAACAACTGAAATGAAAAATACACTGGAGAGATAGGATAGTGGAAATCACCCAATTGGAAGATCAAAAAGAAAAAAGAATAAAAAAGTATGAGGATAGAATAAGGGATCTCTAGAACATCAAGTCTACTAACATTCAAATCACAGGGGTCCCAGAAGGAGAAGAGAGAGAAAGGGGTAGCAAACATATTTGAATAAATAATGGCTACAGTCTTCCCTAACCTGGCAAAGGAAACAGACATTGAAGTCCAAGAAGCACAGAGTCCCAAACAAGATGAACCTAAATAGACTCACACCAAGACACGTTACAATCAAATTGTTAAAAATTAAAGATAGAGACTCTTAAAAGAAGCAAGAGAAAAACAAATAGTTGCATACAAGGAAATGCCCTTAAGTTGATCAGCTGACTTTTTAACAGAAACTTTGCAGGCCAGAAGAGAGTGGCACAATATCCTATATAATAAAAGGTCAATATGCAAATTGACCCTAATGGCAGAATGATCAGGAACAACCAGTCGCTATGACATGCACTGACCACCAGGGGTCAGACACTCAATGCAGGAGCTTCCCCTGGTGGTCAGTGTG
Source organism: Ia io (assembly GCA_025583905.1). Classification (NCBI taxonomy): domain Eukaryota; kingdom Metazoa; phylum Chordata; class Mammalia; order Chiroptera; family Vespertilionidae; genus Ia; species Ia io. The sequence goes on from JAJQQW010000018.1 coordinate 1,797,091, forward strand.
CTTCCACAGGGGGACTACCACTCAACCAGAAGCCGGCTCATGCCTGGCCAGTGCAGTGGCAGTGGCGGGAGCCTCTCATGCCTCCCTGGCAGCGCTAAGGATGTCTGACTAATGACTTAGGCCCTGTGGGGCGCAGGCATCCCCCAAGGGCTCCCAGGGTGCCAGAGGGATGTCTGACTGCCAGCTTAGGCCAGATCTCCCAAGGAGCGGGCCTAAGTTGTCAGTCGGACATCCCCCATGGGGTCTCAGAGTGCGAGAGAGTGCAGGCCAGGCTGAGGTTCCCCCTCCTCCTCCAAGTGCAAGTATTTTCATGCACTGGGCCTCTAGTATTCAATACGATGAAAGGGAAAAACGTCCAACCAAGAATATTCCACCCTGCAAGATTATCATTCAGAACGGAAGGAGAGATCAAGATTTTCCCAGATAAGCAAAAGCTTAAGGAGTTTATTACCACTAAACCGGCATAACAAGAAATGTTAAAGGAACTTCTTTAAGTGGAAAAGAAAAGGCCAAAACTAGAAATAAGAAAATATATGAAAGAAAAAAAATTCTCACTAGTAAAGGCAAACAAAAAAGTAGTAGACCAATCACTTATAAATCTAGTATGGAAACAATTAAAATTATAATAAATACACACCTATCAGTAATTATTTTAACCTTTTGCACTCGGATGTCGAGTGTGACTTGACACAGTTAGCATTAGAATAAAGGAATCGAGAAAAAAGCAAGCGAGTGCAAAGGGTTAAACTAGTAGCCCTGCGCGTGAATCTGTGCATGAGTAGCTTGCTGCCACTTGCCTCAGCTGGCCACCCGCCCATTGCCGCTGGTAGCTCTCCGCTGCTCGTAGCTCACTGCCCTGCCTTCCTGGAGCTCTCTGCCTACCTGGCCCACCCTTCTGTAGCTCCCTCTTACCTAAGGTGACCAGACGTCCTGCTTTTGGTGAGACAGTCCCGATTTTTACAATTTGTCCCGCGGCGTTTTAAAAAAATCCCGATTTTTGGAAAGAATGCACAACAAGCTAGGGAACGGCGGGAGAACGGGAAGGGAATATACGGTTTTCGGCAGTCATGTGGCTATTTAGCCAGGATATGAGTTTTATATTATTTTTGTTAATTTTATAATGTTAAACTTTAATAATAACAAATAATTGTTGAGAACTGGTTATCAAGAACTGCTTATCAAAGTTCGCATTGTTGATCAGTTGTTAGAATTTGACCACCATTGTTTGGACTTAATGAACAATGGCATTTTTGGGATTGGCAACGACGAAAACATTTTGTAACTGTCTCTCAGACAATACACATCGTACTGCGTGCTAGTAAGCTAGTTAAACAAGTGATGTCATTACAAATCAGCTATTCAGATAATTTAGGTAAGTAATTTATTTATTTCATAAATACATAAATTTTCTTGAATTTAGCAGACAGTACTCGTATTATTTATATTTTATAGTGGCGGCAAAAAGTCTAGCGCCGGCCTTGAAAGTGACACTTACAACTTACGTTACGGCAAATTCATGACCTTTTAAACAACGACAGCAATCTACTAAAAAAAATTCACTCAAATGAGAAATATGCCAAAGAATAAAATAATACTATACATAATTTTTTATTTATTATATTTGTAAATTGTACTTACGTTGAAATTTTAAAAAATATATTACAATACTATTTTTGCATTCTATGAAAATTTTTGTTGCTGCATATAGACCAAATTTTTATTCAATCCCCCCCCCCCCCCCGCCCCCCAGTCAATGGTGTCCCGCTTTACCAATGTTAAAATCTGGTCACCTTACGCTTACCCCTCCTCATAGATTGCTGACCTCCTGTAGCTCTCCGCCTCCCACTTGCTTGCTGCCCTGCCCCCTCCTGTAGCTCTCTGCCCCCCTGCTTGTAGCTCGCTGCCCCACCCTCCTGCTGATCGGTGATCTGGTCATTATGGGGTCGGTCGCTATGCCTCAGGGTGTAATGGATAATTAGCATATTCCTCTCTTATTGTATAGGATAGGATATAAATTGACTACTTCATTCAAAAGACATAAGGTGAATGGATAAAAGAAGACCTTTACATAAGCTGCCTATATGAGATTCACTTTAAGTTGAAAGACACACACAGACTGAAAGTAAAGGGATGGAAAAAGATATTTCATGAAAATGGGAATGAAAACAAAAAGCTGGGATAGCAATACTTATGTCAGACAAAACAGACTTTTAAAACAAAGCCTATAACAAGAGACAAAGGAGGACCCAGCAATTCCACTTCTGGGCACTTATCTGAAAAAACGAAACACTAATTTGAAAAGATATATGCGTCTTTATGTTCACTGCAGTGTTATTTACAATAGCCATGATATGGAAGCAACTTAGGTGTTCATTGGTAAATTAATGGATAAAGAAGTGGACACACACACACACACACACACACACACACACACACACACAGGAATGTTACTCAGCCCTGAAAAAGAATGAAGTCTTGCAATTTGCAACAACATGGATAGACCTAGAGGGTATTATGTTAAGTGAAATAGGTCAGAGAAAGACAAATATGTACTGTGTCATTTCATTTATACATGGGATTTATAAAACTAAACAAATGAACAAAGCAGACTGACAGGTACCAAGACATGGGGGATGGGCAAAAAGGTAAAGGGGATTAAGATGTGCAAATTTATATAGTTATAACCTAAGTCATGGGGATGTAAAGGACAGCAGAGAGTATATAATGAATACCACAATAGCTTTGTACAGTGATTAATGTATACTGGACTTTTCATCGTGATCACTTTATAAGATCTATAAATATCAAATCACTAATGGAATATTTTTTTATTCCAGAATGAAAAAAATCAGGGTATTTAGACTGCTTACTTTTAATGTGAATATTAATACAGTAAGATTTAAATCTAGCATCTTGCTCTTTGTCTTTTACTTGTCTTTGTTTCCTTTTCCCTCATGTCTTCTTTTAGATGAATAGTTTCTTATGATTCCTTTTTATCTTGTTAGATTATTAGCTATAATTTTTTGTGTTATTTTAGTTCTTTACATAAGTCTTATAGAATAATCTTTAATTTATCACAGTCTACCTTCAGTGGATATTATGCCTCTTCAAATCTATATACTACTATATAAAAGCCTAAGCAACCATTCAACCATTAGCTATGATGCGCACTGACCACCAGGGGACAGATACTCAACACACAGGCATGGAAACATGGAACAGACTGATGAATCTCAGAGGGGAGGGGGAGAGGGAGAGGGCAGGAAGAGATTAACCAAAGATCTTATATGCATACTGGAGGCCCGGTGCAAGGATTCATGCACCAGTGGGGTCCCTCAGCCTGGCCTGTGGGGATTGGGCCAAAACCATGCACTGGTGGGGTCCCTCAGCCTGGCCTATGGGGATCGGGCCGAAACTGGCAGTCTAACATCCTCCGAGGGGTCCCAGATTGCGAGAGGGTGCAGGTCAGGCCAAGGGACCCCACTGGTGCATGAATCTGTATCCCTGGCCTCTAGTAGAGTATAAAAACTTAAAATAGCTTACTTTCATTTCTCCCTCCCAACCTTTATGCTGTTGTTGTCACAGATTTTTCTTTTATTTATGTTATAAACTCCATACTGCATTGTTATTTTTACTTAAAGTCCATTATGTCTTTTAAAGAGATTATTTTAGTCCTAACCAGTTTGGCTCAGTGGATAGAGCATCAGCCTGCAGATTGAAGGGTCCCAGGTTCGATCCCAGTCAAGGGCATGTACCTTGGTTGCAGGCACATCCCCAGTAGGGGGTGTGCAGGAGGCAGCTGATTGATGCCTCTCTCTCATCGATGTTTCTAATTCTCTATCCCTCTCCCTTCCTCTCTGTAAAAAAATTAATAAAATATATATTTTTTATAAAATGAGATTATTTTAAATACTAATGGCCTGGTGCACGAATTCATGCACATGGAAAGAAAATTAATTACAAGAAAATTTTAATATCACTATTCGTCCTTTCTCTATAATAGAAGTGTCAACCAAATTCATGATCGACAATGACAGATCGAAACACACGCATGTGATTGGCTCCAGCGAGAGCTTTATATGTATCATGCATGCACAAGTCAACTTAGCCTTTTATACATATAGAACAAACTTGCTTAATTAGACCTGCTTTCTGATTTAGCTAAACTTTTTCCAGCCCAGTGAAGCACCCCAACTTCTCTTTCAGGTAATTGTCAGCAACACAGCAGTAAATATCAACACAAAGCAGATTATTATTATAGATCATGCAGGGAGGACAAAGGGTAAAATATTTAACTGCAGCAGTGTTTGACTATATTCTGCGCAGTGAGAAAACCTAAAGTCATTTTCAAGGTCCACCATTTCTTCTTTTCATTCAGATCAAATTTCTAAGCTTTCTAAATCTCCATTTTCTGGCTAATGAAAAGAAAATAGGATTCCACCAAGTCTCCTGTCTACCTACTCCAGGATTTCTGTGAGGATCAAATAAGATGAGGCATGAAAAAACGCTTCACAAACATTTGGTTAAAGTGTAAACTTTTTCCACCTGGCTATAAAGCAAGTTGTGTTTCTGGGCTGAAGAAACGGCAAGTAGGCAAGTCTCTAGGGAGAGGAAGCCAGCGGGTGTTGCTACTTGACGTCATTACCTGGATGGAGGGAAGGACACTTAGCATATTAGCCTTTTACATAGATAAGAAAAATTATCGTATTTTCACCCATGTGATTACCATTTCCAGTAGTCTTTATTCCTTTCTATAGATCTTAGTTCCCTTCTGCTACAATTTTCTTCTTATCAAAGGACTTTATGTAATCTTTATTGTACTGTGGGTCTACCAGTGATGGATACATTCAGCTTTGCATGTCTGAAGTGTCTTTATTGATTACTTTCTTGTTTTATTAATTTTCACTATTTTTCTGTTTTCAATTTTATTTATTCATGCTCTTTACTTTTTCTTCCTTTTTCTTGCTTTGGGTTTCTTTGCTCTTATCTTTATAGTTTATTAATATAGAATTTAGATTATTGTTTTGAAACCTTCGTTTTCTAATGTAAGCATTTAGTGCTAAAAATTTCCTTCTCAGCAGTGTGTTTCCTGCACCTAATGTATTTTAATATGTTGTATTTTCATTTTCATTCAGTTCCATGTATATTTAAATTTTTATTGAGCCTTCTCTTTAGCCCATGGATTGTTTAGATGGGTACTATTCAATTTTCAAGTGTTTGGACAATTTCCTGTTGTCTTTCTGCCTGGGTTTCTTTTAAATTGGTGAAGGTTTATTTTATGTCCAAGGTGTCATTTGTGTTGGTGAATGTTCCAGAAGCATCTGAAAGATGCATGTTCTGCTGCTGTGCTGTGTCTGTGCATTACCTGCTGTTGGCAGTGTTCATTTCTCCCGCACCCTTCCCTCTAGTAATTCTATCACTTGCTGAGAGTGGGTGCTCTCGTTCCAGCTGTAATTGAGGAATGCCCCTTTCCCTCTGTAGGGGGTTGATTTGGTATATTTTGAGGTTCTGTTGTTTAATGTACAGATATTTGGGTTCATACATCTCCTGGTGGGTTTATCTTTTATCATTATGTAATGTCCGCTTTGTCTCTAGTAAACTTTGCTCTGAAATCTACTTTATCTGATATTAATTAATATAGCTACTCTTACTTTTTTAGATTATTGTTTACATGATATCGCTTTTCATCTGTTTTTCTCTCACCCTCTTGAGGTATTGAAGTGATTTTTTTGTAGATAGCCTATTGTTGGATCATAGAGTTTATATCGTTCTTGTCATTGCTGTTTGTTTGTTTTTTTAATCCAGTCTACTTAGTGAAGGTAGAAGCCTAAGCTCCCCTCTTGGCCTTGATGGCTTCAGTAGAGGGCAGTAACAGTTTATTCCATGGTGTTTAGCTGGTGTAAGAAAGCTATCATCTAAAAGTTTTTTGTTACCTAGAAACACCAATCAGAAAGGATATATGCACCCCTATGTTCATAGCAGCACAATTTACAATAGCTAAGATTTGGAAACAACCTAGGTGCCCGTCAGCAGATGACTGTATCAGAAAACTGTGGTACATCTACACAATGGAATACTATGCTGCCATAAAAAAGAAGGAATTCTCATCATTTGCAGCAACCTGGTTGGAATTGGAGAACATTATGCTAAGTGAAATAAGCCAGTCAACGAAAGAAAAATACCACATGATCTCACTCATTTAGGGATAATAAAGAACATTATAAACTGATGAACAAAAATATAGTTACAGAGACAGTAAAGCATCAAACAGACTATCAAATTACAGGGGGAAGGTTAGGGAGAGGTGGGGGAGATAAGAGATCAACCAAAGGACTTGTATGCATGCATATAAGCATAACCAATGGACACAAAACTCTGGGGGGTGAGGGCAAGTATGGGTGTGGGGTGGGGGGGGACAATGGTAAGATATGTACACATATAATACCTAAATAAAAAAAAAAGTGAAAAAAATTTCAAAAAAAAAAGTTTTTTGTTTTGGTAGGCTGCTCCTCCTCTTCTTCTTTGGCAAGAGAAAACAAAATTTTCTTGGTCTTTTTTTATTTTTTTGCCTCTACTCATTGGCATTTTCAAATTGCCAACTTCTTCAGCTCCATGTGTGGGATGTATGGGACAAAAGAAAACCCAGGGGACTCATCACCATGTCATTTCTTGGTTTCCAAGGTTTCTGGCTACCATGCCACTTCTTGTTACCTCCCAGTTATCTTATGTTTGTTCTATACATAATGCTCAGGGCTTTTCACTTTACTTAGTGTGCAGAATTAGGAAAAGCATGTCCACTCCATCTTTCTTGAAGCAGAATTGTTTTTCATTCTTTCTAAAAAGACATTTCACTGGGTATAAAATTAAAAGTTGACAGGTTTTCTTTCATTCAGAGCTTTAAAGAGATTGCTCCAGTATCTTTTGGTTTGTGTTATTTCCTGTGAAAAGTCCTCTCTAACCCTTATTTTTGTTTCTCTGTTCATAAAGTGTCTTTTTTTTTCCAATTGAATTTTATTATGATCTGCCTTGGTGTGGTTTTCTTCATGGATGTGTGTGTGTGTGTGTGTGTGTGTGTGTGTGTGTGTGTGTGTGTGTTTGGAATTAGAAATTCTTGGATCTATGGGTTTATAGCTCTTAAATAGTCCCTCTCCAAAAGCAGTGACTCAAACAGACTTATGGCAGATAACTGTTATGAAATTATAGTTGAACTCTGATGTTTACTAGGTCCCATATTGTTTATTTAGTGGATATACGTATGCTTTGTAAATCAGCTACACAAGTACTTTCCCCACAGTATTCTGTTTCGGACATTTGGGGACATACTTTGAATACTTCCCTAAGCCAAGGCCCACCTCACTTTTTAGATGATATGGGAGTGCCTTCACTGAGGTGAAACTTGTGCTTAGAGGAGTTTGAAAATGCTGAGAGCCCAGGTCTGGAACCAGGACAGCTAGGTTTGGACTCCATATCTCTTGCTGTGTAATTGTGGGAATGTCATTTAACCATTGTGAGCCTCTAATGTATAAAATGGAGAGCATCATAGCTAGCTCATAAATTTGACATGTGGAGTAGTGAGATAAGTAAATGTGTAACATTGTTAAACACTCAAGAAGTGGTAGCTATTACTATTATGGTTTTATTTATTTATTAGTAGCCTTTATTTTTTTTTTAGAACAGCTTTAGGTCACAGCAAAATTGAGCTAGAGGTACAGATATATTTCTCTTATAACCCTTCCCCACACATGCACAGCCTCTCCTACTATCAATATCCCTACCAGACTGGCGCATTTGTTACAATCCATGAACCTGCAGTGACAATGATCACCCAAAGGCCATAGTTTACAGTAGGTGCATTCTTGGTGTTGTACATTCTGTGGGTTTGGACAAATGCATAATGATATGTATCCACAATTACACTATACAGAAGAGTTTCATTGTCCTGAAAGTCCTCTTTGTCTACTTATCTATCCCTCCCTACGCCCTAATCTCTGGCAAACACTGATCCTTTTACTGTCTCCATGTTTTGCCACTTCTAGAGTGTTTTTGGAATAAAGGATACATTCCCACAATGTATCCTTTTCAGATTTCCTCTTTAATTTTAGTAATATGCATTTAAGCTTCCTCTATGTATTTTCATGGCTTGATATCTCATTTCTTTTTATCACTGAACTAGAGGCCTGGTGCACAAAATTCATGCACGGAGTTGGGGGGGGGGTGTCCCTCAGCCCAGCCTGCACCCTCTCCAATCTGGGACCCCTCGGGGGATCGGGCCTAAACCAGCGTTGGATATCCCTCTCACAATCTGGGACCGCTGGCTCCTAACTGCTCGCCTGCCTGTCGGCCTGATCGCCCCTAACCTCCTCTGCCTGCCAGCCTGATGCCCCTACCTGCTCCCCTGCTGGCCTGATCGCCCCTAACTGCCCTCCCCTGCTGGCCTGATTGCCCCTAACTGCCTCTGCCTTGGCCCCCGCCCCTGTGGCTTTGTTCGGAATGATGTCTGGAAGATGTCCGGTCTAATTAGTATATTACTCTTTTATTAGTATAGGTAATATTCTATTGTGTTGATGTACTGCAGTTTATCCATTCATCTACTGAAGGACATCTTATTTACTTCCAAGTTTTGGCAATTAGGAAAAAGCTGCATTTGTGTGGAGGTTTTTGTGTGAACATGTTTCCAACTTTTTTGGGTAAATACCAGGAGCGCAGTTGCTGGATCCCATAGTAAGACTATGTTTAGTTTTGTAAGAAACTGCCAAATGGCCTTCCTACGTGGCTGCCTAGTTTGCATTCCCACCAGCATTGAGCAAGCTCTCCTGTGCTCCACTCCTTTCCAGGATTTGGCAGTGGCAGTGTTTTGGGTTTTGACCATTCTAATCAGTGTGTAGTGATCTCTTGTTGCTTTAATTTGCAAGCCTGTGGAGCCATGGAATGTAGAACATCTTTTCATATGCTTATTTGCCATCTGTTTATTTTCTTTGGTGAGGTGTCTGTTCAGGACTTTTGCTGTTTTTAAAATCAGGTTTCTCATTTTTTAAATGTTTATTTTAATACTTTTTTAGTATATTTTGGATCTGTTGGCATCACTTGACTCATTAGCTTATGTGTTAGATGAAGGGTTTCGTTGATGCTTCAACATTCTAGCTGCAAAATATTAAAAAATCATTTTTTTTGGAAGTAGGTGGAAAAAATTATCTTCACCTGGAAAATAAAAGAAAATTTTCCCTAGGATTACCTTGATCCAAAAATATTTCAGGATGCCTCCTAGGTGCAAGAGCCCTCCATGCTATAAATCCCATCCCAGAATTAGCTTCCGCCATGTTTCTTCTTGGCTGCCTTTGTAAGTAGTAGGGAAAGCCTCTTAACACAGCATTGCCTCTCTTCTGTGTCTTCCTTAGAAGTCTGTGGGTTCGCAAGGGCCTCTGCTACAATCAGTGATGGTGACAGTACACAGTTAGCAAGTCACCCCAACGTCCTGATAACTGTTCTGGCTGCATCATTCTGTAATGCCGTTGAAGAACAGTATGTTCCAGGAGGTGTTTTATTCTCTGGTTTCCTTCACTGTGCACCAGTGGATTTTTATCATGAGATTCATGTTCATTTTGTGTCTTTATTTACACACCAATTCTTCTACAAGTCAGTTTAATTTTTCCTGTTATGAGAGTGAGGCTCTGTGACTATGTATCCCCATATAAAATACAGGAAGTTATTGTTTTTAATGTGGATTTGAGATAAATATAATGGATTTCAGCTACAACAATTTCTCTCTACTTAGAGGAAATGAACACCTAGTTAGATGAAAAATATCATTCCTCATATAATTTGAAAGCATCCTGTTTCCATGACAACTTATACTTTCCAGCTTTCCTGGTAAAAGAAATGTTTGAATTTTTTCTATGATAAAAGACTTGACTAAACACGAAGGTTTCTGTTTTTTAATTTCAATAATTTAATTATAGTTTCAGGATAATTACCTTTTAAATATGGCTGCCTTTAAGGACTAGAAACCTAAGACAACTTGGGGGTAACTTCACCTTCAAAATAAAAGGAAGGATTCGCAGGCCAAATGCTAATAAGCATAGGAAATGAAGCTATTTTTGCCAGTTGTATTCATTTTCTGTCTTCCAGTTGAATTAAATCAACATAGATGCTGCAACTTATTATGATGTTATTTGATTTCACAAAGAATGATTCAGTTATTCATTTCCATCTGGACATTATAATCATTAGGTTTGTTTCCTTACTGCTAATCTTGCCTTTAATGGGTGGTTTGTGCCCGCTTTCTCTGAATTTTGAATCTTGCAAGGAGTATAGCTTTTACTCTGAATTTTGAATCTTACAAAGGATATAGCTTTATTGATGGTTTTTCTTCAGAATGAAATATAGGAAATTATTTGCATCATTAACTATACTTTTGTAAAATATGAAAAAGAAAAATATGAAAAGTGTGTGCTGTACTGTACTGTATTTTATTGACAAGATCATACTTCATGTAATCTATCCTATCTAATAAAGAGGGAATATGCTATTTGACCATCACACCCTCTCAAATATGGCGGCACTCACAGCCAATAAGGAGGGAATATGCTAATTGACCGCCACACACTCAAAGATGGTGGTGCCCACAGCCAATAAGAGGGAATATGATAATTGACTGCCCCGCCCTCAAAGATGGCAGTGCCCACAGCCACAAGATGGCGGTGCCCAGTCCCCTCAGCCCCACTGGCGCAGCACTCCGTGCACCTGCCTCCAGAGTCCCCCAGTTCCCTCAGTCCCCCAGCCACCCAGGGCCAGCCTGAGGGACGACCAAACAACTGAACAAGCAGGCTACGTGGGGCGACCAGGCTGGCAGGGGGGTTAGTGAGGGACGACCAAATGGCTGAACAAGCAGGCTGCATGGGGTGACCAGGCCAGCAGGGGGAGGGCAGTTGGGGGCAACCAGGCTGGCAGAGGGGCAGTAAGAGGTGACCAGTCTGGCGGGGGGCGGGATTTGGGGGTGATTATGCTGGCAGGGGGGGAGTGAGGGGTGACTAGGCTGGCAGGGGGGGCAGTTGCGGGTGACCAGGCCAGTGGGGGGGCAGTTAGTGGTGATCAGGCCAGCAGAGGGGGCTAGTAAGGGGTGACCAGGCCAGCAGGGGGGGCAGTTAGGAGCAACCAGGCTGGCAAGGAGGGGGCAGTTAGGTGCGACCTGGCTGGTAGCAGGGGGCAGTTAGGGGCAACCAGGCTGGCAGGGGTGGGCAGTTAGGGGTGATTAGGCCGGCATGCAGAGGCAGTGAGGGGCGATCAGGCCAGCAAGGGGGGGGGGAACCTTAGGGACAACCAGGCAGACAGGCAGGTGAGCGATTAGGAGCCAGCGGTCCAGGATTGTGAGAGGGATGTCTAGACCAGCCATTGGACATCCCCCAAGGGGTCCCGTATTGGAGAGGGTGCAGGCTGGGCTGAGGGGACCCCCTCGTGCATGAATTTCATGCACCAGGCCTCTAATATATATATAAAAAGCCAGCTACCATAATGCCATAATGACCAGAACGACCAGAGACCAGAACACCACGGCCCTCGCCCAGGCTGGCCCCATCCCCCAGGGAGCGGTTAGGGGCACCCCTAGGCAACACGATAGGGTGTTAGTTTGATGGGGGAAAGTCAAAGAAATAGGAGGGAAGGTCTTAAGGGTCTGCGGGGCTGGGATGGTCGGCCGGGAGTAGGTTTGGAGTGTGCTGGGGAAGGAAAAGGAAGATCCGATTGGAATACGGCTCAGTACCTACATTTCTCAGTGCCAACTGGGATGGCGCCAGCCGTGGACTGAATGGGCGGTTGTTTCATGAGTGAGCTTGGGACCAACATGTTCATGGCAGCGGCAATGCTCCCGAAACTTCACTGATTCCAATAGTTCCAACTTCAAAGAACAGAAAAATCCTCTCCAACTAGAGGCCCTGGACGTTGCAACACGACTGAAGGAAACACCACTTGAGGAGGAGCTAGAAAAACCGGAAGTATGGGACCAGAGGATTGTGGGATTGTGGAGGACACCTGGGTGCCTACCGCTATAATGTGAGCCTGTTATTGCGCATGTACATGGTCAGCCCTATAGTCCTCAGTCTTCAGTATTTGGACGTGACTTCTGGTGGGAAATTATTTCGATTGAGGTTTGCTGTTCCCTTGCGCGAGGAAGATCAGAATTAAAGGTTTCATTTTTTACCTTGGTTTGAAGTGGAGGAAAATGGGATAGTGACAAATAAGAAACTTTGGAGATAGTGAAGGGAAGAGGTTCAGTAACTGCTAAGGTTTCGTTGGCCTACACCGTCATTAGCATCTTCATGACTAACGCAGTGCTTTGCACAATAGTTACAGTTCTGAAAATTTTGTGCAATTACAATTTTTTTTGCCAACAAATGTCTCCAGTTCTAAAATTGTTTTATTTTCCTTTTATAATGGCCCATCAAGTGATAATGGCTTCCCAAATTTTATAGTCCTCGGCTCTTAAGAAGTAAAATGATAGGCTGTGTCAGCGTACACTTTAATAATGGATATTTTCCTCATGGGAGGGTTCCTGTTCAGGTGGTTAGGGTGTGTCCCGCCACGAGCAGTGCTGGTGCTGCCCTGAGAGGATCCAGTGGGAGCTCCCTGCCCTGGAGCTGCCGCTGGGGTGGGACCGGAGGGCATTCTGTGCACAGGCCCCGCCTCCTAGAGTGTGCTGTGCAAGCTGATATTTTCTGGCTCAGGGTGCTCATGGTGCTATTTATTGATGGGATTATTTATACAAAGTGATTATTTAAGCTTAGAAGGCACAGGGCCCTTCCTCCGAGTGCTGGCTTGCAAAACTTTCCCCTGAATCAGTGATGGGCAACCCTTTGAGCTTGGTGTGTCACACTTCGCCAAAGAACTGAGCATAACTCGGGTAGTGTGTCATTTTGAGGAAAAAACTAACTCCAAGACTCTAGTCGCAAATGTTTCATCCTCAGCGTGCGGCTGAATGTCATCAGAAATGGCTACGCGTGTCAGTGCTGACACGCGTGTCATAGGTTCGCCATCACTGCCCTAAATGATAACTGAAAGTTCAAAGCAAAATCTTACCCTTAAAGCAGCTGCTTACCAGTAGCTGTGAAGAGGTAACCAACTCAAACCGACTCATCCCTAAGCAGCGCCGTCCGCGGCGGTGGGGACAGCGGGCCCCATAGATGCAGAAAACCAAGCAGAACAGGCAGTGCTCCGTGGACACCTCTGAGCACGGCCAGCCCTTCCCGTTTGCCCGGACTGAGAAAGGGTTTTCAGGGAAGTAGTGCACGAATCCCCACAGGACACAGCACCCGATGTGAGCAGCGCATGTTACTGCAGGGCCTCCGTCCAGACAGCCCTGGGAAGCAGGGGTCACTGCACACTCACTGTCCAATTGAGAAACAAGGAGACACAGAGAGGCCGAAGGATTCGTCCAAATCACAGAGCTGTGAAGTGTGCACTCGAACGCACCTTTTGGACTTGCTTCTGCTACATCGCCTCTCTGTTGTCTCTCTGTTCCTCTTTTAAAAACGGCTGAACACCAGCGTGAGGCCGGCTGGCTTCCCTGCTCAGCTCCACCTTCTGATCTGAGTGACACTCGCTCGCTCGTCGGGGTGATGGCCCTGGGGGAGCACCCGTGACTGCTTGGCTAAGGAGCCAGTGATGCACGGAGCCCGTGATGCACGGAGCCCGGCACTGCAGAGCTGCATGTGTGGAGACAAACCGCAGTGACCATCCAAACGGCAGCTAGGAGGCGGTTATCGGAACTTGTCCTGCAGTCAGCAACAGTCCCGGGCGCCACAAAAGCTTCTCTTCGTCTGAATTCTTAGACTGGCCGCAGAGCCAATGTTTCTGAAATCCTTCTCCTTCTCCTCCTCCTCCTCTGCACCCACAACCCAGTGCTGCCCTTGATTGAGGATTGAACCCACGACCTTTCAGTGTGTGGGACGATGCTCTAACCATTGAGAACACCAGCCAGGGCCTCTTTTTGTTTTATTCTCACCCCAAGATAGTTTTCCATCGATTTTTAGAGAGAGTGGAAGAGAGGCAAAAAGACAGAGAGAAATATTAATATGAGAGAAACACATTGATCTGTTGCCTCCTACACATGCCCAGACCAGGGCCTGGGCCAGGGAGGAGCCTGCAACTGAGGTATCTGCCCTTGACCGGGATCAAACCCGGGACCTTTCAGTCTGCAGGCTGACACTCTATCCACTGAGCCACACTGGCTAGGGCCAGGGCCTTCTTTTTTTCTTTTTTTTTTAATATTTTCATTGATTTTTTTTTAGAGAGAGAAGAAGGGAGAGAGAGAAAAAAAAAACATTGATACGGGAAAGAAACATTGATGCGTTGCCTACATCTGGGGATCAAACCCACAACCTGGGTATGTGCCCTGATCAAGAATCGATGACCTTTCGGTGCACTGGACGACGCTCAACCAACTAAGCCATGTGGGCCAGGCAGCTGACTCTTTTCGTAACCAAGGAAAAGCATGGCTGTTCTCCAGTGCCCCCTTTGCCAGGGCAAGAGGTTCCTAAGGAGAGTAGTTGGGGCGCCTGCTTAGCCCTTGCCCTAGAGCTCGGTCTCCTGCTCATTTAACCCTTTGCACTCGCTTGCTTTTTTCTCAATTCCTTTATTCTACTCGGGATTTAATTTTTAAATACCCCAGATTTTACAAAGCACGGCAGTAGAATAAAAAACTGGAGTTTCTTTTCATACAAACTTATTTATTTGGATTTTTTTTATATTTCAAATTATTGATACATTCAAAGAGTAATTTTAATCTCTATAATTTTTCATGGTGTGATATTTTTTGAAACAGTCACCCACATGAAGACCTGGTTTACATTCACATGTTTTGCAAATATAAATCGTCTCTCTTCTTCCTCCTTTGATTTTTCTGTTAGAACAAACAACACAATCTTTGTGTTTTTTGTTAGGGTGAGGTGTGATTATATGGAGCTTTCCATCTAAATGTTGCTCTAAGTAGTTAGTGGATAATAATCTACCCCTGGAAGTTAGTGTACCATCTCTGAATTCTCCAACAAGATCATGTACTAGTTTCCTAATAAATTTCACATGCATTATAGGTTTTTCATTTTTTCTTTTTTGGCATTCTTTGTACAATATATAGGAATTTACAACACTGACCTCAAGCCCCCAGAAAAACAATTTACGCCACCATTTTAGAGTCTTCCTCATAAAACAGTATGTGCCTGTGTAGTGATCAGCTATATCAACACCCCCCATAAACTTTGTATAGTTGGTCACGACCTTGGGTTTGAGAACTATTTCCTTCCCACCACCACGCACTCTCCTTTCCACAGACTCAGTCTCTGAAGTGTCCCATGTACTGAGCATTGTGACTATCCTCTTGTCTTGCCACGCAAGAAGCATTACATTTTCATCCCTGAAAGCCACTCTCTCTCCTTTCATTAGCTTTGGATGTTTGATAACAGGTGGATTATCTTTCCTATTGGGCATTATTGTCCCTGTCAAGTGTGTTTTTTCCTTGAACAATTCCTTTGCAAGAGTGACACTAGTGTAATACCTGTCAGGGAAGAAATGATAACCTTGAGAACCAGGTACTGAGTTCTTCAATCTTTCATGAAGCTCTAACACTATTCTGCTAGTAAAAGGGAGATCAGATCTCACCAACGTTTCAGATGTTATTCCTCCATAATAAGGGACAAATGAATGTACGTAACCACATTCTGAATCTGAGAGGATATATAAACGAATACCCCATTTTGTTGGCTTTTTAGGATTATGTGTGATGAAGTGTATCTTTCCCTTGAAACCAACAACAGCCTCATCAACAGCAATCTCTCTTTCAGGACAGAATCTCTCCCTAAATTTCATTTCAAGGTATGACAAGAAGCAGTTTACCTTCTCGGTTCTTGTTCTCTAATCTTTACTTGACTTTTGGTCGTTTTTCAAGTGTAACATCCAAAATATTTGCAAGAACCTTTTTCTTTTGAAAACAGATGGAAAAAATGGTATATGAGACTCAAAATCCATGGGCCAATAACTCTGCAAGTTGGGGTGATTCAATACACCCATATTTAGTATTACACCAAGAAAAGCCTTCATTTCCTCTATCGTCACATCTTTCCAATTATTCCAAGTGGATCGCTGGGATAGTTCTTTCTGGCTAATTTTATGCCTAGCATACTCATTTGTCTCATCCGTTATATTTTTTATCAACGTCTCAGTAAAAAACAACTGAAAAAAGTCTATTGGTGTGGCACATCCAGAAGGAACTTGAGGTCCAACATGTAACTGACCAGTGGAGAAAGGGATTCTGCTAGGCTCTTTGTCATTCACAGATGTAGATGTCCACTTTTCTTTTTCCTGTTTTCCCCTAGAAACATAACTTTCACTGGGTCTTATACCCGATTTCTCAATGATATCACCTATATCTCCATCACTCTCACTCGAATAAACAATTGTGCATCTTCGTTTTGCCTTTTATGAATTCAATGTCACTGTCACTGTCAGTACTTTCAGCCAGATCTTTGGGCAAAGCAAGGGACTTCTTCCTTTCTGTAGTTCCACTAGGACCAGCGATTTGTTCATCATCTCCACTCGCATCCTCGGAGAACTCACTTTCGTCACTATTACATTTTTCACTTTTTTCTTCGTTTTCGAAGTAAAATTCATCATCGCTGCTTTCTATGTCTTTGGAAAACTTATCCATCCTGAGGAGGGGAAATTCACTCAGAACGTGTGACTGCTAGGGGGCAAACCAATCATCCAACTAAACCCTGTGTCATGACAGCATCTGTGATATGCTAATAGAAACCTAAACAAACCTAGGAGACGAAAAGATAAGGAAGGTTCTTTACCAAGGGAAGATGATGCAAGCTCAAAAAGGCATGATGCAACGACTCATGCCTTGGACCCTCCTAATCAAGATTGCTGCCTATGCAAAAGATAAGCTTAGGTGGTGGCATCAGTTGAGACGGCATTTACATTTTACTTGTCCTTTCATGCTAATGAAAAAGAAAAGATACTGGAAAAATAGACAAAAATCCCCCTCCCCCCCGCGGTGAAACTACGTGTCGAGTGTAGCTCAACATTTGAGCTGCTACCGATGCTAACCGTGTCGAGTCACACTTGACATCCGAGTGCAAAAGGTTAAGAGTTGTGTTTGGGGACTGATCTCTGACAGGACTGGATCTGGCCCTTGAAGGATGGGCAGAGAAGGAAATGTGTGCAGAGTTTTAGAAGGAAAAAAGCTCTCGGGAAAGAGCATGGATATGTGAGCACACACAGTGTGCTTGCTGCGTGGGGATCAGATGGATCACTGGCTCCGTAACGCTGATCTCCGTGTGCAGGTGCTGCACGAGGAACTGGGAGGACGTGGTGGAGGAGCGGGCCCAGCCCAACCCTGGAACCCACGTCGTTGTGAGCCGAAGAAACACCCACCAAGGGGAAGAGGCTGCATCCTAATATTTAACGAAGACATGTATTTGATATGTGCACGTATTGCCAAGTACATGGAGATACTGTTACACGGGTACATGTAACCAAATGTATAAAGCGATGGACTTGCAGATGCTTTGAGAGAGGTGGGTTGTGGGGGAGGGTTTCCCACGCTGGACTGGAGGTTTCAGAACTCGGCTTGTGAGAGGCAGCAGGCAGTTAGGACTATTGAGCAAAGAAGGACGAGGGAAAGGTGCGTTTTAGGAATTAACCTGCCATCCACGAAGAGGGTAAATTGGCACAGGAGAAAGACTAGACATTGGGAGATGAATTCACAGACTGTTTCTTTCAGTCAGTAGTTGTTGTGTACCCAGCTCATCTTTTTAATAACTTGGGTGGGGTGCCATCCATGTGGCCCGCCCTGTGCTAGGCACCAGTGCATAGGGGTGCTCCATGGGGGCCCAGGCCTGAGAGACAGGCAGAGGGTCAGTGCTGCTGGACATGTGCCATGAAGGAAACCATCAGGGAGGGGTCTGCTCTGGAGCCTAGGGCAGGCAGACCTCCTAGGAGGCTCGAGGGGGAGGAGCCAGCCACGCAGAGCAGAGGGATTGGAAGGTTAAGAGCAGGAACCGCCTGTGCAGGTGCTCCCGCTGCCAGGAGCTCAAGGAAGGGGCCAGCACAGCCATGTGGTTGGAAGGCAGGAGGGTGCAGGCCATGCCAAGCCCTGCTGGCCACCAGAAGGAGTCTGGGCTCTGTCCTGAGCGCAGTAGGAAGCCAGCGACGCCCTGTGGGTATGGTCACGCCACCGTTTGGGGACAGTGCTCAGCTGCTGCCTGGCAGTGGGAGGTTCAGGATGGTGCCAAAGCGGGGAGACCAGCAAGGAGGGGTGTGCTTGGCTGGCTTCAGGAAGGGAGGACTGGGAGGGGGTGGGCCACTGGAAAGACCAGTGAAAGGGGTGCAGGGAGAACAAAATAAGGACTGTGGACGGGTGGGTGTGGAGGTGGAGGGTGGACACCTGAGCCTCCGTGTCACATTGTCCAGGCTCGGTGACTGGCAGGCCCTCAGTCTACTTGCTGCAGATGCTTCACACACGCTGTCTCCTCTACCCTCCCCTTCCTCTCGCCCCTCGGAACCCGGCCTTCAGGGGTCTTTCAATTCCAGATGAGTAACACTGGTTGAGCTTTTCCTGTAAAGTCACACTGGTTGAGTTTGCAAGGTACATTAGACATGTTTTCTTGCTCACGCCTCCAAGCAGCCCCTTCAGGGGCCCTAGTCATTTTCTCTGCGTGCCAGCAAGAAACTAGAGCTCGCAAGGTTGGTAACTCCCTGAAGTTACACAGCATACCATGCAGGGTCCTGGGCGAAGTGGGACTCGGCTCACGAAAGCAGTCACTGTCTTTATTAAAATTAAATTAATTGTAGTGACATTGGTCAATAGGATCATATAGGTTGCAAGTTACATCTCTATGATACATGAGCTGTATATTGTATTGTGTGCCCACCACCCAAAGTCAAATCATCTTCTGTTACCATTTACTACCTCCCACGCCCTCCCTCTGGTAACCACCATACTGTCATCTGTCTGTGTGTCTGAGTTTCAGTTTTATATCCCACACTAGAGGCCCATTGCATGAAAATGCATGCACTGGATGGGGGTCCCTCAGCCCAGCCTGCCCCCCTCACAGTCCGGTAGCCCTCAGGGGCAGGAGACGACCTGGTGATCAGGGGAAGGCGATACCCCATCACACCTCTGCTGCTGCCACTGCCGGCAGCGCAAGCCTCGGCCAGCCCTGGTTACTTGAGCCTCGGATGGCCCTGGGCGCCTGGGCAGCCACCATCCGAGTCTTGCCTGCGCCTTGGCCGGCCCTGGGGGGCTGGAGGGCTGAGGGGACTAGGGGACTCCAGAGGCAAGCGCACGGAGCAGCCAGACCCGCCTGGGGGTGGGCCTGGCCGTGCTGCGTGCCTGCCGCACCGGTGGGGCTGAGGGGAGTGGGCACTGCCATCTTGTGGGTGTGGGCGCAGCCATCTTTGAGGGCGGGCAGTCAGTTAGCATATTCCCTCCTTATAGGCTGTGGGCGCCGCCATCTTTGTGAGGGCGTGATGATCAATTAACGTATTCCCTCTTTGTTAGATAGGATATGAGTGAAATCATATGGTTCTTAGCTTTTTCTGACTGACTTACTTCACTCAGTGTAATACTTTGAAGGTCCATCCATGTTCTTGCAAATGGTGCTATTTCATCCTTTCTTATGGCTGAACTAGAGGCCCCGTGCACGAGATTCGTGCACTGGGGGAGGTGGGGGACCCTCAGCCCAGCCTGCATCCTCTCACAGTCCTGGAGCCCTTGGGGGATGTCCACCTGCCGGCTGCGGGGGGGTCCCCTCAGCCCAGCCTGCTCCCTCTCACAGTCCGGGAGCCCTCAGGGGATGTCCGCCTGCCGGCTTGGGAGCAGGCCTAAGTGGTCAGTCGGACATCCTTAGCACTGCCGCCGCCGCTGCACTCACCAGCCTTGAGCTGGCTCCCTCTGTGGGGGCACACTGACCACCAGGGGGCAGCTCCTGTGTTGAGCGTCTGCCCCCTGGTGGTCAGTGCACGTCATAGCAACTGGTCATTCCACCGTTCAGTCTATTTGCATATTAGCCTTTTATTATATAGGACTAGAGGCCTGATGCACGAAATTCATGCAAGAGTAGGCCTTCGCAATCCCGGATGCCTCGGCAGCCCTCACAGCCCCAGCTTTGTCCAGAAGCTCGTCCCGACAGTCATTCCACTGTTTGGCCATTTGGTTGATTTGCATATTACACTTTTATTATCCTAATGCAGTGGTCGGCAAACTCATTAGTCAACAGAGCCAAATATCAACAGTACAACGATTGAAATTTCTTTTGAGAGCCAAATTTTTTAAACTTCTTCTAATGCCACTTCTTCAAAATAGACTCGCCTAGGCCGTGGTATTTTGTGGAAGAGCCACACTCAAGGGGCCAAAGAGCCGCATGTGGCTCGTGAGCCGCAGTTTGCCGACCACGGTCCTAATATATAAAAATCCAGGGGCCGTCAAAACCGAAACAACCAGACGGACAATCGAACAGCAGGCTGCATGGGGCGACAAGGCCAGCGGCGAGGAGGGGAAGTGGGGGGGGTGACAAGGCCAGCGGGGGGGGGGGGGGGGCAGTTAGGGGCGATCAGGCAGGCAGGTGAGCAGTTAGGAGCCAGTGGTCCTGGATTATGAGAGGGATGTCCATCTGTCAGACATTCCTCAAGTGGTCCTGGATTGGAGAGGGTACAGGCTGGGCTGAGGGGACACCCCCCCCCCGTGCACAAATTTCATGCACCAGGCCTCTAGTTATAGATAGTTCCACTCATTTATTTTTGCTTTTACTTCCCTTGCTTTTGGGGTCAAGTTCATAAAATGTACTCTATGACCAAGGTCCATATTTTTAGTACCTATGTTTTCTTCTATGTACTTCGTTGTTTTGGATCTTATATGTAGGTCTTGGGTCCGTTTTGAATTAATTTTTGGACATGGGTTAAAGCAGTCACTCTTAAACCACTCACAGCCTTCCCACTCTCCCCTCCCCCAGTGTCCTAGGGGATTTTCAAATCTCCCGCAGCCTCTCAGCCATTGCCCTCGGATTGAGTAGGCACAACACTGGAAGTGTGTCCCAGGCCTCCGTCTGCCCCCTGTGCCTTCTGTCTCGGGTCTGCCATCTAGTGGCCACTGCCTTCCTATTTCTCCTGAAAAAAAAAAAAAAAAGCGCTCCCACATACAAGACAGCGCTGTAAACAGGAGCCTTCTCAGACTTAGAGAAAGAGCCCAGCAACATAAACAGGATATTGCCAGTAAGTTTCCCCATCCATTCAACAAACATTTAAACAATGCAAACACACACACACACACACACACACACACACACACACACACACACACACACGCGCGCGCACAGTTTTTCCACTGGAAAGTGAGCTCCCTGAGGCAGTGATTTCTTTTTTCTGTATTGCTCACTAATGAACCTCAAGAGCCTAGGGCATTGCATTTGCATAGCAGATATGCCACAAATACTTGTTGAATGTAGAATAAATGAATGCCTAACATTTACTGCATCTTCCTTACTAATCGATGTGTCCATTTTCTCAGTTAATCTTGATGATAATTTATGCTCATTGAGAGGTAGGCACTGTTGGGATGCCCATTTCTCAGATGTGGAGACCGAGGCACAGAGGGACAAGAAGCTTGCCAGGTTTGGGGAGAGCTGGCTTTGACTGAGGTTTTCTGACTTTAGAGACCCGGGATTTAACTACTGTGTGTAGTGCCTCCGTGCACATCCACTGTTTGCCAGGCCTCGTGTGTGGCATAGCCACCTTTAGACAAGTGGTAGAGCACCTCCAGGGACCACCAGCCATTCCCTCCAATCTCTTCACTTTGAGTGACACTTCCTTTCCTGCAGTGCTGTGACAGGGACAGGAAATGGAGGGAATTCAGAAAGACTGGCTGCCAACAATGAGTCCCTGTCACTAGCTAGCTCTGTGGCTGTGTGACTGCAGTGTCCCAAACCTCAGTTTCTTCATTTGTCAAAGGAAGAGACTGAGTCAGGGTCTCTGCCTTCCCTTTCAGCTCCAGCATTCTACTGTTCTGTGACTCCCAAGGAGCCTGATAGGAGCAGAAGACAGAAGACCACTTGTTACTAGGCAACCAGCATCCACCTCACCCATGTTGCCATGGTGATGATGAAAGTTGGGCTGATCAAATTACCAGCTAATTGCACAGGAGAGCTCAAGGTCTGTCTCTTGCTTGCTGGCTGGCTGGGTCTTACTTCCTTGTTTTCCTAGGAATTATGGAGAGATCTCCCCCACCCCCCTCTGCAGTGTCCCCAAGGCAGTCCTAGTGCAGCTAACACCTGGAAATAGCCTGGCTGTGTCTCTGAGCAGCTGTGTGACACTGCATAGGTTACTCAGCTTCTCTGTGCCTCCCTTTCCTCATCTGGAAAATGAAGGTGTTAGAATAATGATCCCTGCCCCAGGCTCTTCCCTGCTCTCAAATCCTGTGATGCCTAGGAAGCCCGTCAGGGGAGCCAACCACACTGTTACTAGGCAACTAGCAGGCTCCCTGCCCAAGTTGCCTTGGTGACTGCATGCTGGAGGGAGGGGAGTAGCTGCTCAGCTAATTGCTTAATTATTTATGAGTGCCTCAAGTCCTTTTTGTTGTTTTCGTTGCTAGGGGCTGTGTGGTCACCTTCTCTTCCTCTCTCCTGCAACCCAAGTCTTCTGACTGCCTGTTACTCGAAGCACATTGGCCTGGACCTCAAGCTGCCACGCTTTAGTCCTCCTCTGTCATTTCCGAGAGTGGTGGCCTCAGGTGAGTCACCTCACCCCTCTGGGCCTCAGTTTCCTCATTTGTAAAATGATAGGTTTGCTTAGATAATCTTCAAATTCCTTTTCTACCCTGAAATTCTAATTCCTGCTCTCCAGTTACAAAGGGGGAAGACGAGAGGAATTTTCCCAATTTGTTATCTTCTAAGGATGATTCTGAAGAGCAGTGTTTCAAACAGGAAGGGGATGGAAGTTATGCTCATTGCTCTCCCCTTGCCTCTTACCTTAGTGACATTACCTGACCTCTCATTAATCTAAAGGTCATTTAATTTTTTTTCTATCTCCTATTTCTAAAATAGACTTGAGGGCTTGTATAAGATGCATGTGTGAAATTAGGTCATTGCAATAAAACTAGGAGTAAAGTAACACAAAAATAGTGATGCTCCTTCATTGGTTAATATTGATGTGATTGAGCATCAGACGTAATACTGAGCATCCTGGAAGCCGAAGCAAGAGCGGGAGGTACATGAACGTGACTCAATAAAGAAGAATGGCCAGACTATTCTTCTAGCTTCTGAAAGTAACTTATCATGTGTACAGACTGTCTTTTAGCAACTACAGATAAAACTTTTTAATTAACCCTTTCTTGCCGAGGGTGTTGTTAAAGAAGTTCAACTTGATAGTTTGACTTGTTTTGATCATTAGAAGCAAAACTGCCTTTCTACCAATGCTTTAGAATTTTATAAACATAAATGTCAACTGGTAAATGTAAATTTTCAGAATCAACTATTATTTATAAATTAATGCTATATAAATTCATGTAACCACTTACACAGTAATTTAGCAAAATGTATCACATGTTTAAACCTAGACAAAATTTACACTTTCCTAAGTTGTTCTGAAATAAACTGGTACAGATGAGGAAAGACATCAAATACAAAATTGTTTATAGTAGCATTATTTATAAAAGATAATGACTCCAGACCATCGAAATCTT
Source organism: Ia io (assembly GCA_025583905.1). NCBI lineage: Eukaryota > Metazoa > Chordata > Mammalia > Chiroptera > Vespertilionidae > Ia > Ia io. Next base: position 1,820,813 of record JAJQQW010000018.1, read on the forward strand.
GAGGGTAGTGAATTAAATTATATTACTTCTTTAGAACGGATTGCTTTGTGGCCCTTAAAATGAAATAGACCTATATATTTTGATATGGAAAAAAATCTTCAAATATATAACGTTAAGTAAGATAAGAACGTGCAACAATGGTATAAAATTTTTCTATTTCTGTTCTGAAAGATACAGATAGGTGTACAATTTATCTATCTAGATATATGCTTTTATGTGCATACTTGCATTTTCCCGGAAGGGAACTGAGCGGGGTTTCCTCCGGGCAGGAAGACGGAAGCCTTGGCAGGGAGGAAGACTGGCTGTTCATTGCCTCGTTTTTACCATGTGCGCCCTTAGGCTTCGTCAGAGAGGCAGCAGTGCCTGACAGCTGGAAGCCCACACCGCTGTCTGCCTACGGTGCTCCCATCCGGGCTGTCATGTACAGCTGTGTGGCCTTGGGGTCCATTTAACTTCTGCGTTGCTCTTCGATGAAGTGGGCCAAGAATAGTACCTTCCTCATTGGATTTCTGTGAGGATTAAATGAGTTAAATATGAAGTGCTCAGAACAGCCTAAACAATGCCATATATGTATTTTCTTGAAAAAATAACAGTAGAAAAATTTAAAAATGCATCTAACCAAAAGCACCCCCAGTATCTCAGAGTTGGAGGACTTTATAAATATGTCCCTGCTGCCAGCATCACATGCTGGATAGGAACTATGTTAGCGCGCTGGCATGTGCACTGGAGGTTGCGGGTTCATTCCCAGTCAAGGGCACATGCATACCTGGGTTGCAGGTTCAATCTCTGGGCTCCCGTTGGGGTGCATGCAGGAAGCAACCAATTGATGTGTCTCTCCCTCTCCCTCTCCCTCTCCCTCCTTGGGTGAGGATTAACAAAAAGAATTATGTTTGAAGCAGGAATCAAAAAGCAGGAGTCTGGTTTTCACTGTCATTTTATCTGGACTTGAATACCTTTGTAGGGAAGGCACCTGTCCGGGGGTTTGCAATAGACAGCTCCGATGCCTGTGCTGGCCCTGAGCCCTCCGGATTTGCAGCTCCTGTTCTGGCCCATCCCAGTGAATGCTCAAGCGAAGAGCAGAGCATATGTTAGGCCAGGTGGAGCGTCTATGGGAACCGGAACTGTCACAGACTAGAGAGGGACGATCCAGAAATTCAAGGTTAGGGAGGGCCGGTGCCTGTGCCAGCTATGACAGAGGCTCACATGCCCTCACACCTCGCCTTTTCTTTTGAGAGTGACGCAGACCCAGAGAGGCGCTGTGCCAGGAATCTGCTGGCCATGGGACTTCTCTATCCAGAGGTGCCGAGAGCAGAGGGCTCGGTGTTCCCCACTGCCTGGTCCCTCCTCCTCCCGCAGGGGCTCTGGGGCGAGCCTGCAGCACTCCAGCTGGCTTTGGGAACTGCCTCTGAAGTTGGCCACACTTGGGGCCAGGCTTGGGCCCCTCACTGTATACCCGCACGTGGTGGCAGCAGAGAGGGTGGGTTGGGGGCTCTAGGCCCTTCCAGTCAGCTGAGTTTGGAAAGTGCTGTCACCGTGAGGAATGTAAGGCTGACCTGTACAACTTCATACCTGTGTCCTTGTTCCTGGCCCTTTCTATTGCACTCCGGCATTCCAGCGTTTGGCTGGAGGGTCCCGGTGTATCTGTCTGTCAGTCACACCCAGCTGCGCTTCCCTCTGCCCTTTCATTCCTCCACCCCTACTATCTGCCAACGTTCCCACCCACTCCTCCTTCCCTCCCACCATCCAGCCATCCCTCTCTCTTTCTGTAGCTCCTCCACTCAGCTGTCGAATTCTTGTCTGGCTACAGAATTAGCCGCTTGATCAAGGGTCCTGGCTTCGATTCAGGTCAGGGGCACATGCCAGGTTTGCGGCTCTATCCCCAGTGTGGGGTGTGAAGGAGGCAGCCAATCAATGATTCTCATCATTGATGTTTCTATCACTCCTTCTCCCTTCCTCTCTGAAATCAATAATAAAATATATAAAGAACTAGCCGCTTGATCCGTATTGCTCCTCCACCCCCATAGCCTGCCGAGATGTCCCAGGCCGCCGCTCTGCCCTCCCTCCATCTCATCCGTGCGGTTTCCAGCTGACCCCACCTCGCCCCGGGCCGGCCAGCTTTTGTTCGGGGCCAGGCGGGGGGCGGGGCTTGGCGGGGGGCGGGGCTTGGCGCGGGGCGGCGGGGCGAGGGGGCGGGGCGGGGCCTGGCGCGGGGCGGGGCTTGGCGCGGGGCGGCGGGGCGAGGGGCTGGCGCGGGGCGGGGCCTGGCGCGGGGCGGGGGGCGGGGGGGGGCCTGGGCGGGGCGGGGCTGGCGGGGGGCGGGGCCTGGCGCGGGGCGGGGCCTGGCGCGGGGCGGGGCCTGGCGCGGGGCGGCGGGGTGGGGGCGGGGCTGGGGGCCGGGGCGGGGCCTGGCGCGGGGGGCGGGGCTTGGCGCGGGGCCGCGGGGCGGCGGGGCGGGCGCGGTGACTCAGCCTCCGCGCCTGGCCGTCCGCCGGTCCGGGCCTGGCAGGCGGGGCGCAGAAAATGGCGAGGCCCCGCGCCGCGCCCGCCCCCGCGCCGCCCGGCCTGCAGCCGCTGTCGGCGCCGCGGCCCGAGCCGGGCGGGGTCCCGCTGCACTCGCCCTGGACCTTCTGGCTGGACAGGTGAGGCCTGGCCGCGCGCCGCGGGCCTGCGCTCCGCTTTGTCTGGGCTCCGGGGCCCCGGCCGGCGGCTCGCGGGCTCGGAAGCCGAGGCTGGGGCCGGGCGAGCGGCTGGGAGCGAACAGGCGCAGCTCCCGAACTTTCGGCCGCACCTTCCCTTTTCATCCCCCTGAAAAGGACGGGCGGGCGAGCGCGGGCCTGGCGGCGGGAGGTGGAGGGCCAGGTCACCCGCGGGACTTGGGGCGCTCGGGACGCGACCTTGGCCTTGGCCTTGGCCTTGGCCTTGGCCGGGACAGCACCGGGCGAGGGGACGGCCCCACGGGCGGCCACGCACACCTGTCCCCCACTCTGGTCTGAGCACTCACCGGGAGCCACGCACCTGCGAGGCGCCGGGGACCCAGGGGGCCGATGCCTCGCCTGTCAGTTAAGTGGGGACAGTGATGGCTCTCAGGGGACCGCTGAGTGCCGTTTCCTCAGAAATCCCTCCCTGACGACGCGTGTGGGTTAGCGCACCCACCCGCACCCTTCTGTGTCCTCCCTCCTGATGCTCAGTGCTGCCGCGGTGCGTTGTGTGTGTGTTTCCTTTTAATCTGTCTCGGTCCCTCAACACTTGCCCTCTGTTAAGGGCCAAAAAGCAGGGACTTTGTTTTTGACACTTGCCATATCACAACACCTAGAACTGTGCCTGGCACACAGTAGGAGCACCAGAAGTTGTTGACAAAGGAATAAATTGATGCATGCAAAGCCCCTTTTTAGTGTCTCACGTTGTGGGCGCCCAGCCTGACACCTTAGGGCTGTCTGGGGGCTTATGAATATTTTGATGCATCCGCTATGGTTAAATGTTAGGAAGAAATGTATGACAGTCTTCTGTGAAATTTACTTACTACACACAAATCTGGTCTTATCCGTAAAAGGCCTTGTATAAAATGAAATTTATCTTTTTAAGGAGGACAGACTCATTCTTTTCTCCCTATGGACTTAGCACCCATCTATAAGAACTGACATTTGGAGCCATTGTCTTTTCTGGCACTCAAAGAAGAAGTTGGGGGTAGGGGAGGTACAACAAGTCTCTTTTTTTCCCCAAAAAATATTTTCACTTTCATTATGGGATGCTAAGAGCATTTTACTGTCATAAGGATAACCACTTGTTAACAGGTATTTGTTTCCAAGGAGTAAACCTGGACCCCAGGTCTAAATTGTGAATACTGTTGACTGCAGGGGAACAGTATCAAGAGAGTCTCTTTTTAGACAGGTCACAATCAGTCTACTTACTAGAGTAACATTTTAAGAATGGTCTAAGATATTAATACTACATAACATACAACTTTTAAAGAATATTTTGTATCTTTTAAATTTTTTTTTATTGATTTCAGAGTGCGAGAGGGAAAGAGAGAAAAACACCAATGATGAGAGAAAATCATTGATTGGCTGCCTCCTCCACACCCCACACTGGGGATCGAGCCCACAAGCCGGGCATGTGCCCTAATCTGGAATCAAACCCTGACCTCCTGGTTCATAGGTCGACGCTCAACCACTGAGCCACCCGGATAAGGCTATTTTGTATCTTTTTAAATAAGAACATGGTAACTTCAATGAAGACAAACTATAGCTTTCCTATTATATACCTGCACATTTTTGCTCCCTGAAAGCCAGGAGTCAAGTGAGATGTACTGTTACTGTCACAGTGTGGAAATCTTTCATAGAAGTGGCTCTGTCCGTTTAGGAATTATAATTAGTTCCAGCGCTGCACACAGGAATTCATTTTCCTGGCTTTCATTGGACTTTCTCCACTTCTTTAGGAGCCCATTGCATTTATGTAGGCGGCCCCTTCCTCTTGGGGGTATGAACACATTGCGTTCTAGGGGTTCATTTATCACGTTTTTCCCGAGAAACACAATTGTGGAGAGAGTGGGGCACCAAAGCCATCCTCCAGAGGCCTCCTCCCACGGCCTAAGCGTCTCCTTTGGCACCTCCCTCCCGGCCTGTGCGCCCATCCAGCCTTCTGTGTGATGAGGACCAGAGAGAAGCCTCCCTTGCCCGTATCGCACAGGCCTGTCCTGAGGATCAAATGAGAGCCATGGATGCAAAACACCAGCACATCAATGCTTAATAAATGTTAACTCCTCACATTGATAGTTCATGCTCCCAAATTACAGCCCCTCCTCCCCGCCCCCCCACCAGCCCCTGGAGCAGCTTGTCTGAACGCAAACCGCTGCTGTGCCAGAGAGGGCAGGGAGCCAGCTACCTCGTTCATCCCTCATTCCCCTCGAGGATGAACGGGAGAGCCCGAGTGGACTTACTGCATCCTCAGCAGTAAGCCCAGTGTGACCCTGCTGCTTTTTGTTGTGGGGGTTTTAAGTGGACTGTGGCCAAGGATTTCAGCGTTGGGGCGGTAATTTTGTTGGAGGCTGTAGCCTGAAGCGTTTTCCTTCCATTTTCTGGATATTTAAAACCCTGCCCTTTCTGGTTTTTGGAGGCCCCTCTTAGTTGTGTGTCTGCTTTGTTTTCACCCCTCTCCTCTGTGTTTCATCCACCTCCCCAGTCCTCTTGTCTCTGTCCACACCAGTGAGCTCATCCAGTCACAAGGCTCTCCGCTCACTGTGCACTGTGACCCCCAACCTGGCGCTGCTGTGTCTGCGCGGGGGCTCACACACCCAGCCTGTGTGCCCGGCCTGCCCCCCTCCATCTGTCATCTCAGACCGAAGCAGGCCGCAGCAGCTCCTTCCTTCCGTCTGCCCCGTCAGAAACCTTGGCGTTATCTGTGACTCCCTCCCCACCTTCCCCCTCTCTCCTCTCCTGTCTTTCTCCCTACCCTCTACGTCATTATCAACAAATGCTATTGATTCTACCATTAAAGTGGGTCCAGAATTCAGTTCACTGTCACCACGTGTATCCTAGCTGCTCTCCTTGCTTCTGCCCTTGCCCCTGCCGCCCGTTCCCTCACAGCAGCCACGTGGCCCCTCTCATACCTAAGTTCAAGCTCGCTGCCTTTCTGCTCTCTGTTTCACTCAGAGCAAAAGCTAAAGTGCTTACAGAAGCCCATGGGATTCTGCAGCATTTTCCTCTCTCCCTCCCCCCCCCCCCCCCCCCCCCCCCCCCCCCCCCCCCCCCCCCGCTTTGTCCCTCTGTCTCCCTGTCACTCTCCCTCCTGCCTCCATCCTTCTGGCTCACTGGCCACTTCTGTCTCCGTTATCCCAGCACAGCCCTCCGCCCCCAGGTCCCTGCCGGAAATGCTCTTCCCTCGCGTCAGGGAGCCTGCGCTGGTTTTCTTTTTCTGGTTCCTGCTCAGATGTCACCTCAGGGCGGCCATTCCTGAGCCCTGATACACAATGGCACGCACCTCCAGACACACACTCACCACCGCCCCCCCCGCCCCCGCCCTTTGCTCTCTGGGATTAGCCCCCTCGGCCTGTCCTCTCCTTAGAATAAGCTTCACAGGGTCTCTCCCCACGCTCTGACCAGCGCCAGCGCAGGTGCCACACCAAACGCCTTGGGCGTCGCTGAATTCCACCCCAGTGGCTTTCCCTTCCCGCCGGGGTCATCTGCTTTATCATTTGCAAATCCACATCTCCAGCCCTCGCCTCTCCCAGTGCTGTGTAACATACCACCTTCCTCCCGGTGTTTCAGAGGTGAAGTTTCCATTTGCCCTGGAACCCGCTCAGAATTGTCATTCCCAAGCTCCCTGCCCTCCGGCACAGCCGCGGTTTGACTGTCCCTCGCCGCCTGAGGGAGCTCTGCGGTGGGGTTGCGTGTCCTAGCAGCCCTTTTACCAGAGCAGATCTGGTTGGCTTTGTGGTTGGTTGGTTGTTTTTAGGAACCAGCTGCTTTAATCTGAAAAAAAAAAAAAAAGGGCATTCCCCAGCTTTAAAAAAGTGAAAACTGTAGACTTACATATTGAGGCACAGACTTCTCTGTTGCTGCGTTTACTGTGCAACCCATTCCTTTTTAGCCTCATCGCCTGCCTCTCCCCAGCTCCAGAGTCCACTCATCCTGTTGGTTGTTGGTGGTGACGGCCTGCGGGTCCCTCTGGCCGAGTCTGGACTGAACCCCTGAGATTGGGCCACAGTGCTGCTTCTGCGTGGGGTGCCCTCTCCCCTTCGTCTCCTTGAAAAGCTGCCCTGCATCCTCAGGCCTTGCTAAGATGCTGAGTCCGTAACTGCCCTCCCGCAGCCCGCGGCCCAGGCAGGATGAAGCCACCCCTCGTGTTTCCACCGCAGCGCTCGCAGGCTGCTGTTGCTTTAAGGATCACTGACCCCTCTTCTTGGTTATGAGCCTCTAACTGCCTCTTGTGTGACTCCGGGGGGTGCACATTCCAGTGCACATAGTAGGTTCTTAGTGAGCATCTGTGTTCTATTTTTAATCATAGAGGTGCACTGTCACAGGCAGCTCCCACCAGCCCCACCCCATCGGGTTTAGCTCCACTCAGCCATTATTTCTCCATGTGCAGCCTCTTACCCTGACCGCCCAGTCCCCGAATTACCGGGCTGTGCTTGTTAAATGCAGGCTCCCCACCCTGCCCCACCTACTCAGTGAGACCTCTGGGGTGGGGTGTGCATTTGTAACAAATGCCTTAGGCATCAAAAGTTGAGAATTACTGCTCTGTTTATTGATAAGGTTAATTGGGCATGTGAATTCCTAGTCACTGTTCTAGGTGCTGAGAATGCAGAGATGATGACAGCGTTGACCTGGGCCACCCAGGAGAGGTGTCTCGCATGCTGGATGCTTCCACAGACCCGTGATGAGCCCAGCCAGGTGCGAGTTCTAGAGGGACCCGCCTTTCAGGGTGTGATGCTTTCAGATACGTTCGAGTTGTGTGCTCCATGATGATAAACCTGATCCATGGAGGCGGGGCCCAGCTTGGCAAAGAGGACCCCCAAATCATCCTTGTTCACAGAATGGCCCGGGGACTAGGTGAGGCAGGGACTGCATGGAAGGCACAGCTGACAGGTAGAGGGGCTGGCATCTCGGCTATTCCTGTCCTTTTTCCGCCATTCTCGCCTTTCTGAAACTACAGGCCCTTTTAAGGCCCAGGATTTAATTCTGTGTAAGGGACAGCGGGGCTCCGACCCGATGAGGGTCACAGCCTGTCCCGCCGTGGGTCAGTGGTTGCTTTCTGCAGATAGGCCTGTGGCCTCTAAACACCCTCTCCCAGAAAAGGTACTAGTTCTTACCAGTACTATCTGCTCAAAAATACACTTTCTCTTTTTAATTTTAGAGACGCCATTTCCTTATTTTCAAACTAAGACAGCTCGCCAGACTTTAGGGATCTGACATGATGACAAGTCGAAGGTTGGCCTTGCTTGGTTCAGCACACTGACATGAGTGTAGTTACACAGCGGCCTCTTCACCCGTCCCCAGGCACTGGAGGAGGAAGTGTGTATCGAGATCAAAAGAGTCCCAGTTGCTACTGCCAAGGAGCTTGTAGGCTAGGAATGACAATAGCAGGGAAAAATGAAAAACGCAGAAATAAAGCATTCAGATTGTGTAGATCGTTTCAATGGATGCATTATTCAGTGTTAATAATATGCCCTGAGTCATAGTCATTTTTGTATGCGACTCTCTCAGGCAGCAAGCTGCTGTAACCACAAGCCACAGATCTGTCTAAACGTGATGGAAATGAAATCTGTCCAAAAGTGATTTAAAGGAATGAGTGATCTCAAAGGGACACCGTTAGTCACATCCCTGAATTTTCCCTCTGACAGCTGAGCCTGATGTTAACAAATTCCACAAGAAGACTGACTTTCAGGAGACATGTCCCTGGCTTTATAGTTTCCCCTCAATGTTCTCTTCACGGAAATGAGATGATCTCTCAGATTAGGTGGAGTATTGTCATTATTCATGTTCTCATCCAGCATTTTCTGTGCGTGTTCACTGGACATGTGTCTCCATTAGTTGGACATATGGAACCACGTGTAAAGGTCAGACATCTTTTCCCACTTCCCCAGTTAATAGTAACTACACTCACTCCAGTGTGCTGGGTGGGCACCGCACGGACTGTCGTCTTCACCCCTTTGTTTTCCTGTCTTCCTGCCTCAGCCCGTCTGGCTTTGGTTCGTCAGTTATTTTCTTCTCACGTCCAGCCCCAGGAAATGACCTGAGCTGCACACCTTGTAGCCCATGTCGGGGTGGCATTATTGCCAGGGACCCTGGTGGCATCTCCCCCTGCCCTGCACCTCTGCTGCTGCCCACTGGTGCCTAGATGGGTGGTGGGAGAGGAGAGGGCAGCAAGAGCAGAGCAGGGGGTGGGCCCAAGAAGGGGGACATAACTTAAGGTGGGGCAAGAGGTGACACTGTGCTGGCCGACCGCTCGGCTCCCACCAGGAGGCGTCCTCTTCACACCAGGCGGCCAGAGAAAGGACCAGACCTGCCGAGACGGGCTCACTGAGCCTGCATTTCCTGGTCTGTAACGTGAGGACAGTAATGCCCACGTGGCAGCATTGCTGTAAGGGTTTGAAATAATATATGTAAAACCCTTTCATATAGCATGTGCTCAACAAAAGGAAGCCATTATTACAGTAATATCACTAAATCAGAGAGAAAACTCCTGGAGAAACAGTTCAAACTCCTTCACCTGCTCCTCCGGGGCCGTCAGTCCCAGGGCGGAGTCAGCCCCGCTGAGCACAGGGTGGTGGCACACAACTCCACGTGTGCACACAGTCCTGACTCAGGCCGTGGTTTGCACCAGCTCTGCCTGTACCTCCTACAAATGCTCCAAGTCCGCGTGTATACTCCTCTCAGCCGCTGCTCCCCCGGCCTCTCCCAGGCAAATAAAAGAGGACTTAACCATTGTTTCTTTGCCTTCGGAGTCTGGGGGATTTAGAGAGCAGACGGCCAGTTCTAAACTCTACGGGGACAAGGGCTCTGTCTGTTCCCTCAGCTACGAGGTGTGCAATGACTCTGTTGATGAAATAAGTGATAAATCCTCTGAAACGTGCGACGTGCTCGTGGGGTTTCTCAGCGTTTGGGACTAATACTTGTGTGTTGAGGGCTGCCGTGTGCACTGCAGGAGGCTCAGCAGCAGCCCAGCCTCCAGCCACGATGCCAGTCGCATCCCATTCCATGGTGATGACCAGAAATGTCTCTGGCTGTGGCCAGTGTCCCCTGGGCCACACAACAGAGGAGCATTCTTGGCCTACAGAGAGACGGCTTAGTTAGGGTTCTCTTGGAAGATTTGGGTTTGTAACATGAATGAAGTAAAAAGGCCTTTAAATGATAGGAGAATAGGTCTGGCCAGCTTTCTCATTGATTAGAGCATCGCCCCTCGGACTAAAGGGTCACAGGTTTGATCCCCTCAAAGGCATGTACTTTGGTTGCAGGCTCAATCCCCGGCTCTGGTCAGGGCATGTGCAGGAGGCAACCAATCGATGTGTCTCTCTCTCATCGATGTTTCTCTCTCTGCCTCTCCCCTTCCCTTCCACTCTCTAAAAACCAATGGAAAAGGATCCTCGGGTGAGGATTCACCACAAGAGAAGATACAGTGAACGTGTAATACAAGTACGGATGTTCCCTTAATGGGAACCCGCTGCAGACAGGGGCCTTCCAGCTGCCACACCAGCTGTTAGCGTAACAGGAAGGGCAGTGTGGCTCGGCTGCCAGGCCTGCAGCTTTGCCCTCAGCCCCCTGCACAGCTGCTTGCAGAGCCCTGAACCGTAGATGATCCAGCTGGTGGGTCAGCGTTGGAGCAGCAAGTGCAGCGCACGCTGGTCTGTGTCCCAGGCGCCCGTCACGGAGAAACCTCTGCTTGTCGGCCCCGTTGGACGCCGTTCTGTGGCTGTGGCCCAGCATTGCTCCTGCAGAGGCCCGAGGCTCAGAGGTGAGGGAGGCACCTTGGCACCTGGCAGTGACTGTCGGAATCAGCTGTGGCTCACGGAGTAATGCCCTGCGTGCACCACCCAAGCCAGACATTACCACCACCAGAATTCCACAGCTCCACCCCCTTTCTTGGATGCCTGGGTATTCCTAAAACTGTGCAGCGTTGGAAGGAGCCTTCCATCAGAATCCAGAAATTAAGAAAGTTAGTTTCCGGAGAACCTGACACCTCTCCCTCCACACAGCGATGGGTCAGCATCAGAACGGAGCTGCTGGCAGCAGGAGCCTGCTGGTGTCAGCAGGGCCCTCCCCTGGCTCCGTAGGGAAGATTATGCTGAGGAAGTTATGTGGACACAACCTAGTATTAAAAATGGGATTCAGCCCCAACCGGTTTGGCTCAGTGGATAGAGCGTCGGCCTGTGGACTCAAGGGTCCCGGGTTTGATTCCGGTCAAGGGCATGTACCTTGGTTGCGGGCACATCCCCAGTAGGGAGTGTGCAGGAGGCAGCTGATCGATGTTTCTAACTCTGTCCCTCTCCCTTCCTCTCTGTAAAAATAAATAAAATATATTTTTTTTAAAATGGGATTTACCCCTAGCTGGTTTGGCTCAGTGGATAGAGTGGCAGCCTTCGGACTGAAGGGTCCCGGGTTAGATTCTAATCAAGAGCACATGCCCAGGTTGTGGGCTCGATCTCCAGTAGGGGGCGTGAGGGAGGCAGCCGATTGATGATTCTCTCTCATCATTGTCTCTCTCCCTCTCCCTTCCTCTCTGAAATCAATAAAAATATATATATTTTTTAAATGGGATTCAGCAAAGTCTGTGACCTGAATGAGAACACACCTAGAGCCAGTTGCAAATGCCATAAAAAATGTCAGTAGGGCTTGACTGGACAGTCGGGTGCAGAGCAGGAAGTCTCGGTGGTCACCTGCATTCTGACCAGGCTCTGTGGCCTCAGGCACGTTACCAACCCTCTCTGGCCTCTCTGCTCACCTGTGCAATAGGGAGAACTGATGTGACAGCTACACCGCAGGCGTGCAAGGACTCACTGCCGCGCAGGAGCTGCTGGCGGCGTCCTCAACACCGAGCAGCACAGCCTCGTCCTTGTTTCATTCACAGACTGGAAACTAGATTTCTTCAAAAAATGTCTTCAGAAATGCGAACCTGGGGGGACCTAAGTGACTTTGTATGACGGGCTCCAGCGTGAGAGTGAGTGAAAGGTCGCCAGTGACCTTCCTTGTCGGTTAGACGGCGGGTCCTCACCATGTGTTTGCTTCAGTTGACGTAATGCTATGAGGTGAACATTCAAATTATTCTCATTCTAAACCATTATAAATTGTGGTGGAACTTTAAAAATGTGAAACATGCAATTTTAAAATGAAAAAATAGAAAGTCCATTTACTTCCTTTGGACTCCAACCTCCTCCCCTTGCAGGGGGAGCATGCATGCTGAGGCGGGGGGGCGGGGGTGTCTGTGCTGGGCATGTTCACTTGGGAGACCAGCTAAACTTTTCAAAGGGAAAAAGTACCAGTAGATTTTCATATAAAAGCGATAAATTTTTCATGTGCATATCTCTTCAGAAAAAAAATCAAGGTTTTTTTAAAAAGCCCCTCCCCCGCCAACGTTTTCATAATCTTAGCCAACAACAGTGTAGAGGCCTGCATTAAACACAAATCAATATTTGCCCAAGTCAGCCCTCACCCACCAGCCGGGCGGTCCGGGTACACGGTGGACGAGGCTCGGGCACTGAGCCAGCTGCTCCCCACGCCCCGCAGCACACTTAAGAGAATTTGAGGTGGCAGCAACGTGCCATCGTGGTGGTTATTGTGGTTTGCTTTTTCACAAACCAGTGTCCAGCTTCTTTATAAAAACAAGAAGTGAGGTGTACACTCAGTGCTTTAGGGAGGGTTCTTTATCAGACGTTACCTGCTCAGCAGAGACCCCTGGTTTGCCCTCAAACTAATCTCTAACTGTGCTTACTTAGTGGCCTCCAGGCCAGGGCGCTGATTTCCAAAATGTGTTTCTGGCATTCAGGTTCGACACCCAGGGATCATTCATTGGTCCGTAGTCCCAGAATGTCACCTCGTGTCCCCCCACAGAACCAGACACCGGGGCCTGGCCCTTGCTCGGCCCTCCCTCACCTGAGCTATGAGTCTTATGCACATCCCACTGTCAGTGCCTGGCGACCATCCAGGGTCCGCGGACCACTGGGGGTCCATGAGGTCCGAAAGGTTGGCGACCGCTGATCCAGGGAGTTCACCTTCTTGAGGACCCGGGTCTGCCTCTGAGGGTCGGTAAAGAGCGTCCCTTTCATTGATCCCCACGGGTCAGCCACGAGCCAGCATGCGCCCTCAGCACGCCTGTCCGGCCAGTGAACAGACATGGTGCTGGGAAGCCTTATTCTGAGTGTGAATTCTCACCTTAGGCCTGATGTAGCCAGCACATCATTTTTGAGCAAGAACTGCCAAGTTCATACAGGGCGAGAGAAAACGTGTCCATCACAGTTTTCCAAGGATTAATGACATCATGTCATGCTGCCCGTCCCAGGCAGCTGCCTGGCTTTCCCTCTGGATAAACCGTAGTATGTTGCCATCTAGTGGAGCACAGGCAAGTGGAAGATGAATGTATTCTGACCACAGAGACGCAGAGCTCATCCCATCAGCCATGGAAACGAACTGACTCTCCCAAAGGCGAGTGCTGTGGACACCGTGCAAGGCCCAGAATCACCAAGCTGACCGTAGTCATCGTGTCCTCCGCACAGACGCCGCCTCTCAGTTCACATCTGCCACGGAGCTAACAGGCGTCTCACACGGAACCAGCCAGGACCCTGCATTGCCATGGCCACCTGGGCGTAGGCAGTTTCTTGTCCAAAGTCCTCGGCAATAGGCTTGGTCATTACAAGGTTATTTTAGGGTTTTTAAAATGTGATTTTGAGGTTCCCAGAACCTTTCTTAGATACATTTTAGGTTTTTTCTACTGAATTCCCACAGAATGAGTAAGTTTATTTTTAGGAAAAGCAAACCCATGACTTCAGAAAGCAGGAATTTCACGTCTTAAATTGTAAATAGGCCCAGGAATGTCAGGTCCGAAGGTTTAGCCCCAGCTTGCCTGATGCCCGCAGGTTACTGTGGACGGCTCACCCACTGACTGCTCGCTGCTGTCTCTGCCCTTCTGCTTGTTTGCTTAGATCTCTCCCTGGGGCCACAGCTGCCGAGTGCGCATCCAACCTGAAGAAAATCTACACGGTGCAGACAGTACAGGTGAGTCCGAGCAGGAGCACCCCCAGTGGTGCGTGCTGGACACTGAGTCTTGCACTCTGACCGCCCTGGGCTCTGCGGTTCTGTCCCGGGCTCTCACCCACACCGGGCTGGCCCGTGGTTCTGTCCCGGGCTCTCACCCACACCGGGCTGGCCCGTGGTTCTGTCCCAGGCTCTCACCCACACCGGGCTGGCCCGTGGTTCTGTCCCGGGCTCTCACCCATGCCATGCTGGCCCCGTGGTTCTGTCCCGGGCTCTCACCCACACCGGGCTGGCCCCATGGTTCTGTCCCAGGCTCTCACCCACACCGGGCTGGCCCCGTGGTTCTGTCCCGGGCTCTCACCCATGCCATGCTGGCCCCGTGGTTCTGTCCCGGGCTCTCACCCATGCCATGCTGGCCCCGTGGTTCTGTCCTGGGCTCTCACCCACACCGGGCTGGCCCCGTGGTTCTGTCCCGGGCTCTCACCCACACCGGGCTGGCCCCTGTGGTTCTGTCCTGGGCTCGGTCAGACTCCAGCTCCCTGTGTGGGCTCTGCTTTCCCATCTGGAGATGCTGGCACCCCCATGGGCCACCGGGAGGAGCTGGCGGTGTCGAGTGTGGACGTGAGGGTCTAAGACTAGTTTCCTTCACGATCAAACTCCACGTCCTCAATTGGGCCATCTCCACCCTGTTAATTTCTGTAAAATTAGCATCCTGTGCACCTCCTCCAGGTTGAAAGGAGGGTGACTAGCAGGGCCCTGGTACATCGAAGGTTCTGTTGTTTCTTCAGAACATTCCAGGAGGGAGTTTGCCAGTTTCCCTGAGAAGAATGATTATCTATTGGGCAGAAGACTGTCCAGTGGCAGAGTTGCCATCAGAACTGTGAGCGGGGATTCGGCAGGTGGTCCTCTTGTGTGGCCCCTGCGTCATCACGTTAGCCTCACCTCCCACTTCTCACCTCCCACCTGGTCCCTGAGTTACCCAGTGACGTCGCGGTCCTGGCCCTGGAACACGGAGGAAGCAGAGTTTCCTGCGTGGCCTATGAGGATTGTCCTGGCAATTAGTTCTGCTTTAATTTTTCACAAGACAGTCTCAGCACCCACTAAGGGTTCTCATTCAGCACAGAGGACGTCCCCCACCGCGCCCCCGCCCCTGCCACCTCCTCGGTCTTGGGGCTCCTTGTCCTGTGGCTGCGCTGTTCCTGCCAGACCCTCCAGGGGCACGGTCCCCTCTGCTCAGCGTTCCACGCCGGAGGGTATTGCCACAGTCCTCACAGAGGCATTCTGCAGCCCCTTCCAGACGAGCCCTGAAAGGTTGGCTCTTCGTAAACTAATTCTCATCCAAACCCTAATGACCACACTGAATGGTGATGCTCGAGCAGGTTAGTCTTGGCCTCCATTTTCTTTCCTATGTAACTGCAGAAGCTGCGCCTCCTGTGAGACAGCCATTAGGACAGACACACAGACATGCACATTTCAGAGTCCAGGCCTGGCACTGTCATATGGCTAGTACTGCTGTTCCTATCACTCCGTTATCCTATGTAATAAAAGCCTAACATGCAAATCGACCAAACAGCCGAACGACCGGTCGCTATGATGCACACTGACCACCAGGGGGCAGACACTCAATGCAGGATCTGCCCCCAGGCTCCAGGTCGGTCACACCGCAGATTGGCCCTGATCACCAGCCAGGCCTAGGGACCCTATTGGTGCATGAATTTTGTGCACCGGGCCTCTAGTTTTTATATAATACTAGAGGCCCGGTGCATGAAATTCGTGCACCAGCGTGGGGGAGTGTCCCTCAGCTCAGCCTGCACCCTCTCCAATCTGGGATCCCTCTCACAATCCAAGACTGCTGGCTCCCAACTGCTCACCTGCATGCCTGCCTGATTGCCCCTAACCACTTCTGCCTGCCAGCCTGATCACCCCCTAACCACTCCCCTGCCAGCCTGATCGATGCCTAACTGCTCCCTGGCCGACCCAATTGCCCCTAACTGCCCTCCCCTGCCAGCTTGGTCATCCCTAACTGCCTTCCCCTGCCAGTCTAGTCACCCCTAACTGTCCTCCCCTCCATGCCTGGTTGCCCCCAACTGCCCTCCCCTGCTGGCCTGGTCACCCCTAACTGCCCTCCACTGCAGGTCTGGTCCCCCCAACTGCCCTCCCCTACAGGCCTGGTCCCTCCCAACTGCCCTCCCCTGCAGGCCTGGTCCCCCCCAACTGCCTTCCTCTGCTGGCCTGGTCACCCCTAACTGCCCACAACTGCCCTTCCCTGCAGGCCATCTTGTGTCCACATGGGGGCGTCCATCTTTGACCACATGGGTGCGGCTATCTTGTGTCTTGGAGTGACGGTCAATTTGCATATTACTCTTTTATTAGATAGGATTTCTGTCTACCAGCCACTCTGTCTTCATTAGTTCTGGCTGCTCCAACAGAATTCCATAGACAGCTGGCTTCAACACCCAGGACACGGGTGCCAGCATGGCTGGTTCCTGCGAGGGCCCTGTCCTGGTTTTCAGACAGCCATGTCCTTGCTGTGTCTTCCTGGGACAGCTTTCTGCCTCCTCCTGGAGGTGCTAACCCATCCGTCCTGTTTACCTGCCAAGGGCTCCGCCCCTGCAGCCCTGTGACTGAGGAGCCCCAGGAGAGGCAGCAGGTGCCTGCCCTCCTCTTCCTCCCTCCCACCCCTAGTCCCGGGAGCAGCCTCCTGGGCATGCAGAGAAGTCGGTTATGTTACAGCTTGGGTCAGGGTCCACGCGGCACCACGGCTTCATGCGCCCATCTACTGTCAGAAGGGCGTTGCGAGGCCCAGCCCCAGCGTGGTGTGGAGGCAAATGCAGTGGAGTGTTTGCTTGGGACCGCCGCACAGGGACCGCCGCACGCGAGGCCTAGAGCGTGCCCCACTGCAGCCAGGGCTGCTGTTGAATGTCATGTTAACATTTTCTAGCAGAAAGTTGGAAAAACACTGAGAAAAACCCATTTTGAATGGATAGGACTTAATGAGGATCTGATTTTTTTCCTTTAATTCATTAATTTTATAATATAGTGGCATAGTAAAAATCAATACTGGGTATATTAAATGAAGTGTTTTTCTTTTAAAGATATTCTGGAGTGTGTACAATAATATCCCTCCTGTGGCTAGCCTGCCTTTGAGATGTAGTTATCATTTAATGAGAGGAGAGAGGCGACCGCTTTGGTAAGTGTCCAGGGTTAACCTGAGGTTAGGGGGAGGGAATGATTGTACCCCTCGTTAAGTTTGTGGTGCTGAATTGGAGTGCACAGCACTTTTCTGCAGGTGCTGACGTCATTTTAGCTGTTACTTAATTATGAACTAAGCCCCTCCCACCGCCCTGCTCACAGGGCTCAGGGTGGCGGGAGGGTTTCTCGGGCTCTTCCCAGAGGCCCATTCAGTCTCACAGAGAGCCCTGGCTAGGCTGAGGTGTGGCACGGCCCTTGGCGGTGTGCACCATCTAGGTGTTCAGTCAGGACCGCACAGTTGGTGGGGTGCTGAGGGACAGATGAGGGATGCACCCTGTTGTGTGGAACAAGATCATGTCACCAAAGACACCTCTCTCCCACGGCCCGCAGAACGCGGTGGGACTGCCGGGGCTGGGGTGGGCAGGGGCGTCCTCTGGTCGCTCAGTGCAGTAATGGGGACAAGGCCAGGGTGCCTGGGCTGGAGTCCCAGTTAGTAGCACGTCCTTACAGCATGTTTCTCAGCTGTTCGGAGTTAGGTACTCATTAATAAAAGGGGAATGCATGTCATCTCCTTTGGTAGCAAATGACAGGAATGAAATCCGAGCCAAACAATGGAGTTTGGGCCTGTAGCTGAGCATCCAGGGCGTCTGAGGCTGGCAGGTGGTGCTCAGGTGCTGCGGAGACAGACCGGCGCTCGCTCTGTCGGACCGGCCTGCTCTCCTCGCATTGGTTCAGTTCTCAGGCTGTCCCATCAGGAATGGCAAATGACTCACAGGGCCTCCAGTCTTGCACCCTACGAGGTTATTCCTGTCAGCTTCGCCACCCAGGAGGGTAGCAGGGCTGCTCTCATTGGCTCACACGGGGATCACAGCCCCAGGAAGAGGCCTGGGCACAGTCGCCCGCAGCGGAGTGGGTCTGGCACAGTGGGGACACGTGGCTCCTTACAGGAAGTCTGGGTGCTCTTACCAGCGAGGAAGCAGACACAGGAAGTCCTAGCCATTCCACCAAGGGGCGGGGGCTCCTGTAGACCTCGGCGGCAGTGCCCTCGTCCGGTGCTGCAGGTAGAGGCCCTTCCCTGGTGGGCCACTGCACTAATTTGTCCACCTGCTAGTCCAGGGTGAGGGCTGGGGTGCATCCCCCCCTGCCCTTGTGGTCACTGAATTCCACTTTCCTCCCTCTTCATCTCACCCCCATTCTTTTTATTTCATCTACTTCTGTTTTCAATAAAAGGACTGGGGGCGAGTTTATTGAAGAATACTGGTTGTTTTTTGTTTTTAATGTCATCTATTGTTAAAGTAAATGTATGTACAGCCACTTAATGCCTGAGTATAACTTTAGATGTTGGTCTTTGATCCAGGGAAGAGGAGAGTAATGCAAAGGGCGGCGTGTGGAAGATGAAAGTGCCCAAGGACAGCACGGTAGGTGTCTGGCCCTTTTCTAGAACTGGCTGAGCCGGGGGGCTGATTGCAGCTGATAACATTTTGTGCCTCCAACGCCTGCCTGGTCGCCTCAGAACAGGCCGGGGGGCGAGAAACTGTTCTGACCTTGGTGGGTTTTGCCTCACACGCTGCCTTGCGATTATACCTTGTGCTTCTCTGTGGAGGTGGTGTAATCGCTTTACTGTGTCACATGTTCTGAAGAGCTAATGCGTACAACTTTTACAGAAAGCTTATTGTCTTTCCGCACCAAGCGTAACTAGCATGTGGATGTTGGTTTTGCAAAGTGAGAAGCAGGGTGCTTCCCACCGAAGGCTCGTGGAGACAGGCACATGGTTCTGAGGACGACCATGGCATGGCGAGCGGGGTTTCGTGCGAGGCTGATGAGAGCTGTTTGGAGGGAGGGCCTGGTGGAATGCTGGTTTGCTGTGGCCAAGCCTCAGAAACCTCCATTTCCCCAGGGTGGGGGTGGGGGTCTCTAATGTATCATGCGCTCTGAAAATGAGTGTTCAAATCTGTTCTTAAGCCCTGGGAAACCAAAGGGCTTCTTTGAAAATAGATGCTAGTGCAAATGCTACCCATTCTCACCTTTTAGTGGTTTCTTTCATGTGGATAAGCTCAGAGAATCGCAGTGTCTCCAGGACCCTAGGCTTAAGCTGGAGTCATTTTGCTGTAAGCACAGCCCTAACGATGCAGCAGGCTTGTTTGTTAAGGACGCGAGCTCGTAGTCACGATGCATAGCTCCAAACTTGCCTGTTGTGTGGCCTCCATAATAAAGCATGCCAGAAAGCAGATGCCCAGTCAGGTAGGTAAGGCCTGGGCCTTCACTCCGTCCCCCTTAAAAAGGAGAGGAAGTAGATAGTGTAAGAAGAGAGAAGAGAGAATGTAGGTTTTTTAGTTTCAATAAGAACACATTTTCCTTTTCATGTTGTTTTCTGACACGAGGCTTTGAGTTCTAGTAGAAACACTCCTGATGCCATCGTTCCAGAAGAGGCGGAAAGGCATGTCCGTCCCCGTTAGTGCCTTGGCCACACTCAGTCCCAAATGGTGCGCTGCGTGTCTGCAAGCATCGGCACCCGTGCAGCTCCGTGCCCGCCTAATGCCAACGAGCGGGCGTCTGGTGGGCCAGCCTGTGCACCCCCGAAACAGGACGGGGACCTTCCCTGCCCCTCAGCTTCATCACCAAGTGTGTGAGGGACTCCCACAGGGACGGACACAGTAGGAGGGTGGTTTCTAGATGGGAGACAAGTGGTCCAGAAAAGAGAAGGAAGGAGAGCCCTTCTAGACGGGGGAGGTCGCGACGGCTAGCTGGCCTCTGGGGTAAAAGCCCAGTGTGAGGCTGCCTCCGGCCATTAGCACAGCACAGTAAGCACTGGGAGGCGGTTCGTGTGGACTGCGCCCCGGCGTGCGGTGAGCAGACAGCAGACCACGAACTGGTGAGCCTCGGAGTGCCTTTGTGACTCATTCGTGGTCCAGGCAGCCTGAGTGGCCGGGCCCTATTGTCATTCCCCGTGGCCTCTGGAAACACACTCAGAGCAGCTGGTGGCTGCCAGCCAGGCTCACAGGCACGAGGCCGCCTGCCAGGACTCACACCCGGTTCTGGGAGAGTTCAGAGCCTGTGGCCCAGGGCAGAGGGTAAACGGGACCAAGAACTTTTCAGGGGCGGGGTGGGGGTGGGCAGCTGGAAGACCTTTAGGCCCCGGAACCTGTATGGCTCTCGAGTAGAAAGGACTCCATTGTTTCTCGCTGGTAGGAGGGAGAGCAGACCACCAGTGGTTGGGGAAATGCACACACAGACTCAGCGCCTGTCACTTGGCGCAGACTCCCGAGGGAGTGGGCATTTGCACGCTTCTAGGACTCAGTAACCCAGGACCCTCCACAGCGCTCTTTCCTGGCTAACGTTTCAGGTGCCTTGGAAGCTGCAGGGAAAACAGAAGAGGGTTTGAAGAGAAGGATTTTACTAACGGCGTTCAAGCGTGACTAGAAAGAGGTGGATAAATCAGAAAGTTACGCCATTTGAATGCATCCCCCCGCCCCACTGTTTTAATTTCATCAGGGGTGTCACTAGAAATTAGCTCTGTGATGTAGGACACCAAGGTTTTAGGACACCAAGTTAGTGACTCTGGGTCACTGCATCTGTCTCTGCACAGTTACTTGGGGAGCAACACGGCACATGCTGCCTGTTTACACCTGTAGCTTGGAGGTGTCTGTGGGCGCTAGACACGGGCGTGGCAAGTACACAGGTTGTGGAAAATGGGACTTTCTTAGCTCCTGGGTATAATTGTCTGAAAATACATGTATGTTGTATTTTTGGTTTTGTTTTTTTGTTTTCTATTCTTTTTCACACCAGTCCACAGTTTGGAAAGAGTTGTTGTTAGCGACTATCGGGGAACAGTTCGCAGGCTGTGCCGCAGCAGGTAAAGAGCCGCGGGCGGGCGCTTGCCTTGTCCTGGTCCTTGCAGAAGTCCGTGTATGTCTGACTTTTTACATGTTTTGAAGTTGTTTATTTTGTAACTGTGAAGTTACTTAGACTTTTTTCATGTGATTGTGGCATTTAGTGTTTTGTGTGTATGGACACATGCATATTTACATGTGTGTCTACTATATGTATGTCTGTGTACATGCATGTATATGTGCCCTCATAACTCATCTTAACAGTGTCTGTGGTCCTCTGTCCAAGATAAATAGGCAGAAAGAAAAGGGGGTTGATTTCAATGGGCTCTTGGAGATGGTGTTAGGTGGACATAGTTCTGTCCCTCCAGGCCCTGCCCCTCCTCCGGTCCCGGGGTCCCTGCTCACAGGGTGTGATAAGGGGTGGGCAACATTATTGGCTGTAACCCCCCAATTGAGGCTAAAATATAAGGTCTTCAGAACTTGACTTTGGAGACCACTTTCAAATACCGAGTGAGTTTCTGAGAGCCCCCGAGAGTGCATTTTTATTTTATGAATAAAGCCACTCAAAGAGCTGCTCATTCCAAGTTGTGTTTCTCTTGGGCAGCTCCTCTGGAGGATCCTGAAGTAAAATTTAGGATAACATTTTCCTGTTCAGCTTCCAGTTACGATTTTTTAAAACAAATTGGTGTTGACTAATTTGCCAGCAGCTGTGTTGGTTGGTGGTGTGACCTTTAGGGGCCGGGCCATGGCGAGCCTCCAGCTCCTCCATCAGCAGTTCTGATATTTCTGCTATTGTTTTGCTTTCTTTTCACACCACATTTTTATTAAGATAAAACCTGGGTTAGATGAAATCATCTTAAAAATAAGACTCCTTTTATTTTAACAGGGAGTGGTTAGCAACTTCACAATATTGCAGGCAAAATGCATCCGAGATGTAATTATAAATACAGACATCCTGGGAAAGGAATGAATTATTCGTTTCCAGAACCAGGGAAAGTTAGCTAGTAATAGTAAACAGGATTAAGTAAAGGGGTTCTGTTGTTCTGTGGTTAACTCGGGAGAGGAGAGCGCCTTTAATGATTAACCATTAGCCTCCCAGGAACCTGACTCCACTGCTTGCATCCAGTCAGCTCATCCCGGCCGCACGTCCCCCTTGAGCCGCACTCCCCCAGCTGTGATGACCCAAACTAACCAGGCTCTGCGACCGACTCCGCTTCTGGCTGTTCCAAGCTTGCTGATGGGTCTGCCATGGCACAGGAGCCGTGCCTGCGGCCAGCACCATGCCAGACTGACACTGCCCGTCGTCCCTCATCCTCTCTGGCCAGAGGTGCAGAAGTGGGCAGTGGCAGGGCTGGGATGCTGAGGGCCGAGCAGCGACCTCCTGGGCATTCCTAAAGGGGTACACTGCAGGGCTCCCCTCTTCACTCGGTGGCTTTATGTTCACACAAAATCTAATGCAGGTGAGCTCCAGCAAGTATATGCTGAAGGTGTAAACGAAACCAAGGTTGTGATGGAATAAGAAGTTCCTGTTGAATGGCTGTGATCGGGGCTATTTAGGCTTTTGGAAATTTTTGGTAAATGTGACATACACAGGAAAGAGTACCAGCTACAACGTGCAGAGCTTGGTAACTGTTCGCAAGGAGACAGACGCCTGCACCGAGCACCCAGAGCCCCTCTTCACCCTCCCTCCCAACTGGCCGCCATCCCCCTGCAACACCACACATTTGTGAAAATGGAACCATTTAGTGCCAAATCATAACTGTTTAGCTGGACCAAATTCACTTAAAAAGGAAATAAAGGAGAGAGGGACCGAGGAAGAGAAGGAAGGAGGAAAGAAAGGAAATGTTTCCCTGAAGAAGTTACTTAGATTTACAGCAAATTAGGCAAAGCATGTTTATTAAAGCGGCATTTTCTACTTTTGATGCTTACCTTTCTCATTTGACTTATTGGAGCTGAGTGTGCAGCTGCCGAGAGCTGACCCTGGTTCATTAATGAGCCATGAACACGTAAAACCGGAGTCAGGTTAGCTGCAGGTTAGCCTGCACAGCGTGGCTGCAAGGGAACGTGTGAGAGGAAAGCCTTACTTCTCCAGCTGCCGTTCTCAGATATCCACAAGGTCCCCCTACATCCACAACTGAGTGGTTTTTAAAAAGGCCTCCTTTAGTGAATGTGGGTAAATGCTCTCCTCCGCCCGCTGTAGCACGGACACAGCATAGCCTCACTCTGGAAGCGTGTTCTCTTGCTTCATGCACGGCGCGAACAGACGGATGGATGGTCATTGATTCTCTAGCACACTGCCCCCAAGTCCACACACAATGGGAATGAAGCCCTGGAGAGCGAGGAGAATTCATAGGAAGGGAGACAAACCACAAAATGCAGGAAGAGCAACTCGAAATACACAGTCTGGGTCCAGTTAGTGTTGGGGCGAAGAGTACTAACCACCCCAGGATAGCTGAACGCTTGGCAGGAAGTTAGGAGAAATACTTCCATTTCAACAAAGACAGCAGAGCATGGAGGAAAAGTGCATTTGAGTTCACTTGGCTTTCAGAGGGCCGAGTTACGCAACTCATTTTAGAAAAGGTCTCATCAAAACAGAGTAAGAAACAGTCAAAAGCTTTGGTAACCGGTCAGAAAGGATGGATGGCTTATCTGGAAAATGTGGCTAGAATACTTTGTTTATCTAAGTCCCTGGTTAAATGTGATGTGATTGTTACAGCTTTCGCCCAATAACTTGCTTTTTGTCCAACAATTCTCTTTAGAAACAAGTATTTATTATGGGTGCTCTTGTGCCACCTTCTTTTTATCACCTTATTTGTAACTTACAGATAGAATAGTAAGTGCTTGGAAAACAAAGCTGGCAGACTGGACATTTCGCTCATTTCTTCATTCCTGTCTTCCCTCAGATGACGAAGTCATAGGAGTCAGCGTTAGCGTTCGGGACCGGGACGACGTGGTCCAAGTCTGGAATGTAAATGCCTCCTTAGTGGGCGAAGCGACGGTTTTAGAAAAGATCTATGAACTCCTGCCCCACATATCTTTTAAAGCAGTATTTTATAAACGTAAGTGCTTCATTTCCAGTTACTACTTTCTAGATCATTCTGTCATACTTATAAAAATAGAAACTGTGTTGCAAGTGAGGTGAAGGCAGAGTCACTTGAAGTTCTATAATCCAGAAAATGTTTATGGAAACATTTAAGTGTTTTTTTAAAAGTTTAGTCTCAGAAATTAGAATGAGATTTAATTCTTGCCTACTAGTAAATGCGTGGATCAGAAAAGGGGATACACGTGTGTATCCTTTCAAAAATTTAAACCTGATTTTGAATTTGTCATTCTCAGAAAAAAATCACCTTCTATGTTAGGCAACAGTAACCAAAAGTTGCTGTGTGAGCTGGCAGGTAGGGCTCGGTCCTCCCTCAGCAGCGGGTCCCTCCCGTGTGTCATCTGTGTTCGTGGAGGAGCTGCGCACGGGGACAGGATGTTCTGCTGAGACGCCCACGCTGCCTTGGCGGTGACGGGGACACAGAACTAGGGACACGTTAAAGCGTGACTAGGCGTGTGGACCCATTGTTTCCATCAGTGGTCATGTTCATTGCTTTGTGTGCTCTTTTGAAAAAGTCACTTTTGTCCAAATGCAAACCCAGGCTAGGAGCTCTAGCCATGGGCCGCAGGCGCCAGTGACATGCTGGGCGAAGCCGGCCGCCCTGCTGTGGCTGCATTTCCTGTGTCCCAAACTGTTCCGAGAGTCAGCAGCCCAGTTTTGTAACTCCTGTGATCCACTGGCAGGTGCCCAGATGATAAGCAGTATTTCAGTATTACTCAGAAAGGAGAGTAAGAGGCTCCCAGTGAGACGGACACACTTGATTCCGGGGTGCCCCAGGGGGATGAGGCACATCTTAGAATTGCTAAAATAAGCTTCATTTTTCTCAGCCCCCTTGCCAAAAAGGAGGGAAAACATCAAATTTTGTTCCCTCAGCAATCACACATCAGGCGGAGTGACAGGCCGCAGCTGCCTCAGGTGTTCAGGCGACGCCAGGCGACAGTTCACATAGAGACCACGCTGCGGGCGGAAGTCCTCGCTGCTGTGTGGTGCAGAAGCTGCACGTTGTGGAACATTAGTGCATTTTCAGTCCAGATGTTGATTGAAAGGTCACTGAGCGTTAAACCACAGCAGGAACTCTGGAAGGAAGCCTTGCACGGCCATTTGTGAGGGGCCAAGCACCCTTCCCGCCCTCGAACCCGCGCCGCTGTCACGCCAGAGGAAAGGCGGTGCGGACTCCTGTCAGGCCCTCGGACTAGCTTCAGCGGTGACCTTCAGCAAGTCACCTCCTCATCCTCACTCCCATTTCAGTGGCCAGGAGGTTGGTCTTGAATGATCTCCAAGGTCCCTTCTACTTCAAAATTACGTGGTTACACTTCCAGGTGACACGGTGGCTAGCCGCAGCCCAGCCTGAGAGGAGGGTTCCGTTAGCAATTCGGCCACAGAGCGAGAGGCCGTCCTTTAGGGCAGTGCAGCCAGCAGGTGAGACTGAACAAGAGTGAGCCCCCGCTTAGCTTTGTGACGGACGGGCAGGCGCTTGGGGAGCCCGGCCGAGGGAGAGCTGGCCGCAGGGGGCCGCTGAGTCAGCTGAACAGGCCCCTGCAGACGGATCCCATTGGCAAGCCCGTGGTGATGCAGCACTGGCTCCGGGTCTCAGTGGAGTCCAGGTTGTAATGGTGTAAGTTAACATCTAAAAAACCTAAGATTATGCAAATAAAATTTTGAATTGGAAAAAAAGAAGTAATTCTCTTTATTTTATAAAAAGCAGGCAGTCCTTTACTCAGTAGAGTTCTATGTGCTACAGGCTTGATTTGGAAAACTGAGGTTTGGGCAGGAACTCACGGCTTGATGAGGAGCAGCTGTGGAGTGAGCTGGGGGAAATGGCCACCTGCCTGCATCTGCCGTGCTCCTGGGACCCGGTGAGAATTTCTTCACCGGGCGCAGAGCCGGCAACACACACACTCCCCCACAGGGTGGGTAAGAAATGGGCTGTTGATAAGTTTATATGTGACTTGGATAAAGATTGGTTATTTGACGGAGAAACTGCTAATGTATAGAGAGCCCTCTCCCCAAATTCCGTTAGGTTAGCAGAGCAGCTGAATGGCAGATGTCTTTTCTGATGCGAAAATTGTTTAGAGCAGAGGTTGGCAAACTATGGACTTCAAGCCAAATCTGGCCCCTCGTCGCCTGTTTTTGGGCTACAACTAAGAATGGTTTTCACATTTTCAAACGGTTGGAAAAAACAGAAAAAGACCTACAGTGCATGAAAACTGTGTGAAATGTACATGTCAGTGTCATGTATGTAAAAGGCATATTGGCAGCTAGCAATGCCCATGTGTATACATATCATCTATGGCTGCTTCATGGCACAGTGGCAGAGTTAGCAATTGGCACAGAGACCCTATGCCCGCAAAGCCTGAAGTCTTTATTCTGTGCCCCTTTCCAGAAAAGTGTGCTGAGTCCTGGGCTCGAGCATTTCTGTAGCCCCTCTCCAGGCTCAGGCGAACAGCCTCCCTCTGCTGCAGGCTCTCCAGCCCATGCTCTGTTCTGCAGGCTCCATGGCCCATCCATGCCGCACCCCTGGGTTCCCTCACTCTCAGAAGCCAGGAAGTCTTAGGAGAGTTTGGATCTCTTGGTATTTTTATTTTACTTTTTTGTTTTACCTCACCTGAGGATATTTTTCCCATTGGTTTTTAGAGAAAGTGGAAGGGACAGGGAGGGACAGAGAAACATCGATGTGAAAGAGACATATTGACTGGTTGCCTCCAACATGTGCCCAAGCAGGACCAGGGATCAAGGCTGCAACTGAGGTACATGCCCTTGATCAGAATTGAACCTGAGACCCTTCAGTCCAAGGGCTGATGCTCTATCCCCTGGGCCACGCGGCTAGGGCTCGGGCCTCTGGATTTTCATCCCTGGAGCCCAGAGTTGCCGCAGGGCGTGGCTCCCCATGTGACCAGCGGCACTGCCTTATTGGATTGCAGAGCAGACCAGTTTACTCGTGTCTGCCCTGAAAATCATCCTTAAAAAGAAAAACACATAAAAAGCTAAATGTTTGTAGTTCTCCTTGCGGGAACTGTCCAGCAAGCCAGTCTGCGTGCCAGGACCCTTAGGAGCATAGGCACGCTTCTCTCGGTGTTCTGTCCAGGAGAAGAGCGGGCGGCTGAGCAGGCCGGTCCTGCAGGGAGATGGAGCAGCTTTGAAACCAGGACTGAATTCTGGGAGGAGCCTCGGAGTCGAATGGGCCGCGTGCCTTCCTGGACCCCTCCACAGTGGGGGTGGGGTGGGCAGGGCTAGGCAGAGCAGGGGTCTGTACTTGCCACCAGACTTTACATCTCCCATTTCCCGCTTCCACTTTTTAAAGTTTTAAGTCTTTGAAAAGGAGTTTTGATAATTTTTTTAGTCTCGAGTTTTTTAAAATGTTGTTCGTAATTTTGAAAGCCAGACAGTAGAGCTGGGAGGGGAAAATACGCTTGGGGAAAAATAAAAACCCATCAATTTTATGGGCTTTCACTTCCCACAGAGGGCGTTCAGAGGTGGCGATGTAATTGCTCCCCGGATTGTTCTTGGTTTGGTTTTGGTTTTGTTCTGTTTTATTTCTAAGGGCAGGCTCGTGCGCCCGTGGCCTGCCTGGGTAACAGGAGGTCCCTCCCGATGAACGCGTTCTGTGGGTGCATTTTCCCCGCGGCATTTGCTGGAGCCCAACATGTCTCTCCATTAGCTGTCGGATGACTCACCCTCCCGGCACAGCGAGAGAAACAGGCAGTGTGCCCACTGCGTGCTTATTCCTTGTTTTAATGTTCATTATTACGTTTCTCAGGAAATGCACGCCTTCGCTAGCAGTTACTGGCACAGAAAGGTATCTGAGTTCTTGCCAACATTTGGGGAAACAGTGAGATAGATGCCTTAGAGAAGGGTTGCCCCATCCTTTGCTTAAAGTTTTCTTTCCTTTTTTTCTTTTTTGTTTTTTTCTGCCCTTTAGCCCATGAAGAGCATCATGCTTTTGAAGGTGGACGTGGAAAGCACTAATTGCACTCTGTAAAGAATTCTTTGTCCTTTGCTGATTGGTTTTGGAAACGGTCTTAACAGGAGGGAGAGTGAAGAGAAGACTTGCCGAAGTCCGATGCTGGTCACTTAGTGGGCTTCGGTCCTGCAGATGGGCAATTAGGACTCCAAGTGGCAGGTGGGGTGGGGGAGACTGGGTTTCGACCGTCACTTTGCTTGGTTTTGTTTTTTGGTTTTTGCTTTTTTGCTTTCTGTGTTATTTTCACTCCAATTCTTTTGCCCTTTTAAATTCCGTGTTTGGTCTAATTACTGTTTTGTGCACTCTCCTTTCGTGGAGGCGCAGGAAATCAGTTCCCCTTTAAGGGGCGGGGCTGTGCCTAGTCATAGGACATGCATCCTCATGACAGGACTGCTTCGGAAGCCATGCTGTCCTCGCAGGAAGCCCGATGGTTAGACCTGTCTTGGTTACTCCTGGTTGTGACACACCCCTGCATGCCATGCACTGGGCATTGTTTTCTGTGTTTGGGAGAAGCAAAACCACACTTACCAGATGTTGCACTGACAGCACACACATCTTTTATCTTTCCTTTTTAAAACTTCTTTTTATGGCTATAAAAGGAAGATGATAGCTGGGTTAACTCACATGAAAACTGTAGTGACACTTGAGTGTCAGGGTACAACTCAAACTCGAGTTTGGACTCTGGACATATTTCTACCCGAGGGCCCGTCGGCCTTTTCGCAGGAGGGTGAGACGGTGACGGGCTCCCCCAGATGAGAAGCCCCTCCTGGTTTCAGAGGAGAGAACTAGCTCTAGTTGCTTGTGAAGCTCCTCCCACATTTTGGGCGTGTGCCCACCCTGGGCTCTCCACATGGATTGACACATTTTGTGAAATGACCCCTTTTCCTGCTCAGATTGCGTCATTTCCGGTAATCAGTAGTCCCCCAAATTGGGCAACTTTGCCTTTTTTTCATTTCGGGGCAGGAAGTTAAATCTCATTTCGAAAATGAATGTGAACATTCACAAAGTTGAACTTGGAGTGCATATTTGTTCATATTAATTTTTGGAATTGTTCATATATATTGTACTATGTTACCAAAGAAATTCTGGTTTTACTGGAAGGAAACGGCCACGCTGTGGAACGCTGAGACCTGCTCAAAGCACCCTGTCTCACGCCTTGACTGCCGGCTTCTGCTTTTGCCTGAGGGGGTCGCTTGAAGCTGCCTGTCCTCCTGGTGACCTTTGGCGCCAGGGTCGCTCGCACACGCTTATACATCACACAGAAGGGCCGGGTGCTCAGAGCTTCATTGGACCCAAGATTTTTACTCTCCAGCAGAGAGCCGGGAGGCCTGCAGGCCTCCAGCCAGTGTTTGTGAGTAAAGGTCTTCAGACATCTGAGTGGACTTCCTGCAGCATCTGCTTAGGAAAGCTGTGCCCTTCACTGGCATCACTGACCACGACAGCCATAATCACGATGGTCATCGTTTTTTAAAAATGCTTTGTTTCTAAACTTGAGTTTCTTCAGTGATTTTTAAATGAGGTATAAGGATATCAGACCCATTTTTCAAAAGCCTGAAACTTGTTGCTTTAAATATTGTACTAACGTCCAACTTGTTTTTATTATTCATCAAGAATTAAAAAATTATTCTGGACATGAATTAAAATTCTTTTTATAATATAAGTATTTTTCTGATAGATTAGAAAAGATATTGACTTATCTTCATTATAATTGTCATATACATTTCCATAAGTAAATGGATTTTGAAGTATTTTTATTTTTGAACTTTATTTAAAGGCATTGTGATATGTTCAACTTTTGCATGTATATAGCTTTTAAAGTAATAAAATAAAATAAAAATAGGCATGTTAGGCTCACATTACTGTTTTCTAGTTTATATTATTTATGATCGTGAAACACAGGTTAACACATACAGTGGGTGTCTGTCCCAGAGGGCTTGTGCAGCTGTGGTTGACCCTGTGGCAATGCCAGCTGTGGGAAGGGTTTAGTTGTTTAAGAACTTATCATCTAAATCACTTTAAGAGGATTTTGTCAGATTTTGCTTTTGAAAATGTTTAACTGAATATTTAGTTCATAAGAGATGTCGTATGAGCTGAGCTAATGTAATCAGTTAAAAGCCTCTCTTTACCTTCTTGGATTACAGAAGCCAACCCTCTTCTGAGACAAGGAAATTCTGTGGAGCATGTGACTTGTCTGTTGGGGCAGTGCCCCCATCTCTGCCAGTGCCGGGGAAGTGGGCCTTTCGGTCGGGTTCTGGGGTTTGTTCAGCCAATCCTAGCAGGTGCACTCGGGGCCAGAGGACCCCTTTCTTGCCTGGGTTCCCAGGGCCTAGGATGCAGAGCCAGGGCCTCGCAGCCCGTGTTCCTCACTCCCGTGAGGCCCCGCTGTGAGAGCAGGCTTGCCTGTTTGCACCAGGAAAGTGCACCTGGGACATGAGAGCGGCCACTACTCACTGAGAGGAAACTCCACTTTCCACTTGCTCCCAGCACTCCTCAGGGCTGGCTCACGGCCCTGCCTTCCCGCAGGCGCCACTCTTCCCCAGTTTTGATGCGAGGGGAGAGTTTACAGCGAACACGTATATTTACTATAATGTGGCTGTTAAATGCATGGTACAGTTGATGGAGAAAAAAATGAAAAGGAAAACAAATCTAATAAACTGACTCTAACCTTCTCACCTTTCTTCTTGAATTTAGCTCATGTGCCCAGTCACAGCCTTTGTAGCTGGAGGAAGTTTTGAGTAAATTGGGCCCATAGATGCAGCACACAGTCCACCCACCCACCTGCGCTTTGGCAGAGGACATGGGCCAGCAAGTGACAGAGCTGGGCTTGGAAGGCTGCAGCCCCCCAACCCCCCCCCCCCCCCCACCCCCGTCCAGTCCAGGTTCCTTAGCCCGAGAGCCACATCAGCCTGACTCCCCCACCCCCCTGCAAGCCTCCAGGCAGCACCAAGTCTGCCATCTGGCCACGATGAGGCTTCCTCACCAGAAACAGTGCCCCCCGCCCAGTGCCCGCAGCTTGTCCCTGCACTCTGCCCGAAGGGCCCTCTGAAAAGGCCTGACTGGAGGGGCGGGGCGTTGCTGGGAGAACCCTGTCCTTGACCAGCCCAGGCCTTGCAGAGCCGTCGCACGGTGGCGCTGCCCTCCCGCCCGCCCTGGCTGGGCGCATAGTTTATTCAGCTGTTTGTGTCATTATTTTGAGAGTCCTGCATTTTGCTCTTATGATTTTATAAAATGTGGTACTACCAGTAGAGGTTTAGCTCTCCTGCACCTAATAAACCGTCAGATAGAATTCTCCAGATGTGCTTAAAACTCACAGCTCTTGGGCTCTCATTGAGCCTTTAAGCAGTTCTAAAGAGAAAGAATGAAATAAAGGAACATGTAGGAAATATTTTCTCAATATTGTGCCCAAAGGGAGAAGTAAAACTGCAGTTAGTTTTTTTTAGCTTTGTGAATATGGAGCTCCCTTTTTAAAATGTGTCTACTGTTGATTTTTCCTGTATTCTGTTTCCGTAAGATTTCACTTGGTATAAGGAAAGTAGAGGACTGCCTGTAGTAGTTTATTTCTTAAAAGATCAGATCAATTCAGATCAATTAAAAATTACTTCAGAGTTTGGTGACTCAGAGTGCAAAAATCCCGGAAGTTCTCAGCAGCTGAGAGGAGTGGGCAGGGAGGAGGCGAGGGCGAGGCAGCCGGAGCCCCCGGGAAACCCAGACAGAGCCCTGGCACACCTGCCTGCCGTCCTCCCAGTTCCGCTGGCTCTGTCCTCGGGAGTCTGGGAACACTTCTGATTTAGGCCGGGAGTCACCAGCGCTGCTGCACAGGCCCCAGCTGCCCGCACACTCTGTCAGGGGGAACCGGACTCGGGATTTTAGAGTGGAAGGACCTTGGAGATCATTGCCCCGCGGGGCAATCACGGGCGCTCCCTGAGGGCGCGACTCCCAGCCCAGGGCGCCGCAGGCCTGGCGCTGCCTTTTCAGCCCGCTGCCCCCTGATGCTGAGGAGATGGTCCTCAGACCTCACTGAGGGCGCCCCTGATTCCATCCTGCCCCACAAGGAGGAAAGCCTCCCGCCCCCGCACCCAGTGACCTCTCGGGATGTTGAACAGGCGGCTGGGAGCCTGCAGAGCCCTCTGCTGTCCTAACAGAACCTTCCCCCACAGAGGCCTCCTCTCTCCTCAAAGCCCGCCCGTTCAGACTGACCTAAGCTCAGAGCAGCAGTCCCTCCGTCTGCTCCCCCACAGCGTCGGCTGCCCTCGGGCTCAGCATGGCTGACAGATGCCGTGAGGGCCGCAGAGCTATGAAACTGCCTGGGCAGGCGCACAGGACTGTTCACACGACGGCCGGAGCGGCCTGAGAGTGCATTTCCACGGGAACTAATCGTCCCTCCTAGAGGTAGCTAGGCAGAACGGTTACCAAACTGCAAGTGTAAAACACCAGAGGAGGATTCCCTGCACGTAGGAATGCTGAGCAGTCACTGTGAGTCAACACTCCTGTCCCTCATTGCTCCTGAGAGCGAACTCCCATTGTGTGTGTGTGTGTGTGTGTGTGTGTGTGTGTGTGTGTGTGTGGCACGTCCCCGCCTCGAATATCCAATAAAACTGCCGTTTGGATATTCTGTGTTCTCATGTCCTTCAGAAGCCACGAGGCTGAAGGAGTCTGTGTTGAGTGTTTTTGTTTTGGTTGCTCCCCGAAAACAGTTATCAACTCATTTAATGAAATGCGAGATTTCATTATGGAAATTTCAACTTCTAATGTTCAAGGAAGGGAATTTTTTTTAACTGCTGTATTTGGAACCAGTGTTTATTTGGGAATTGTTAAACTGGCAACTTTGCAATATAGAAATGAGCATGAAATAAATGATTGCTTCTGTGTTTTCTATAGAAAATTAATGCTACCTCATCTTTTTACATATAAAAAAGCAACTTTTATTAAAGGTTTAAGAAGGTGAAATTTTTAATTTTAGCACTTTACATTATGATGAATGGAGAATATTAAGGGACTTTGAGCATTTTAATAAACTTACAGGGTTTCTGTTTTCAAATACAGCTGTTAATTCTGTGAGCCTAGATTAAATTCCTTCCAAATGTCGCAGACTAATCAGGTAGTTTGGCTTACAACCACTGCATGGGTTATAAAAAGGTGTGACTATCTTCTTTGCTTGTATCCTCACTGAGATTGTAGTTCCATATAAATGATTACACCAAAGGATTTTGGAGCTTAAGCTTGTGAGCACACTTTAGTATGCACCATTTGTCCCAAATGTAAAATCTTAGGAGTTGTATTTAAAATTATTCATGCTTCCGAACTGTCTTACCTGTGTAAGCTGAAGCAAGTTTATTGCCTTATGTTTTGGATCTGCTTGTGGTCCCTCCCCCAACCGTGTACCAGCTGTGCCCTGTGCATTTGGGGCCCTTCACATATGGCTCCAAGCTGGTGTGATGCCCTGCCTTTGATCTGGCTTCATCCAGTGATTTGCTCAGGATTTTTAAGGTCAGAATGAAAACTTCTCTGTTCTGGTTATTTTTTATTTTATTCATGTGTTGTGTTTGATGTTCAGATCCATGTGAAAGTTGCTTCTATAAGTCGGTAATTTTATTCCAGCTTTTGGAGCAATAAGGTAAGACTAAGCTATACTTTCCTTGCTTGAAAATGTAGTGATTTATGTGTTTCATGCAAATGTGTAGACTTCTCATGGAAGAGTTCTTGTGCTTTTCTAATTGGGACTGTATTGCTATGAATTTGTGCTCCTTCCTTTTTCAAGTTATAACTTTGTGGGCTTTAAGTGTTCACTAGTTTGTAGAATTTAATCTTTTCTAATCTGTTGTCAGTAATTCTCACTCTGTAACTGTTGTATAGGATAGAAATGGATGTGTCTCACACATCAGTGTTTCTCCCTCCCGCCGTCTTCCCCTCCCTTCTCTCTAAATAAATCAATGGGAAAATAGCCTCAGGTGAGGATTTAAAAAACACACAATGTCCTGCAGTTGTATGAGGCACATTGCTTCATCTCGGTTAAGTTCCAGGTCTCTGCGCGGTGGTCATGGCCCTGTGTCCAGCGCACACTGAGGCCGCGGCGCCCTGCACGAGGCTGAGGAGAAGCAGCTCTCTGTCTTACCCACCCCCTTTGAGCACATTTGGTGACAGGCTCACTTGGCCTATCCGAAATCACATTTCATGT
Organism: Ia io; assembly: GCA_025583905.1. Taxonomy (NCBI): domain Eukaryota; kingdom Metazoa; phylum Chordata; class Mammalia; order Chiroptera; family Vespertilionidae; genus Ia; species Ia io. The sequence goes on from JAJQQW010000018.1 coordinate 1,854,753, forward strand.
AGTTTCATTCTTTTTCTCTAACCTTTGCTAAGAATGGTTTCCTTTAGAATAAGTCAGTTACCCTTATTTCTCTTTGGTCCTGTAATTTGCCCATAGATTCACTGTCCCCATTTAGCTAAGTTAAGTGATTTTACTCTTCCTTTCTGGCTGAGCTACCCCTTTAAAAACAACAAAAATACCAGCGGAGTCTTATTTTCCCCGTTCGTTTGTAGACTTCCCTGTTCCTTGCTGTAGAAACCAGCCAGGCAGGATGGTGTGGTGCGCAGTTAGTTCGCACGCAGCGAATGTGCTGGAAGTGCTGAGGGGCATGGCCTCTGGAGACCTGCAGGTTCGCTGGCCTCTCCTCCTTAGAGGCTGAGAGTCTGACGTGTGGGGCAGAGCTAGGGTGTCCTGGGTGGTTTTGTAAGCACAGGCTCTGCCTTCTTAGCTGAGGGGCAGCCTTGCAGAGGCCAGCCACAGCGAGTCTTGAGTGTGTAACTGCTGCTAAAGCACTTCAGCTGCTTTCACAGTGAGTGTGCTTTTCAACCTCCGGGATCCTACAGGAAGGTAGGTCTTTTGTTGTAGGAAGGAAAGAAGGCAGTCGCGTTTACAGGCTCAGCAAGTGCAAACGTCTGTCATTGAAAGATTTCTGTTTCCGAGTCCTGGCGAGGCGATGGTGCTGATGACGTATTTCTTGCCGGAGAAAAGACGTTAAGCCAGAAGCGCGTTAAGTAGCCAGCACAGAGCCTAGCCTCGCCGCCTGCTGGCCTCGGGCCCTCTGTGCGGAAGGTCTGGTTACGCGGGCGCTGTCCCAGCCTCAGATGCTCTTCCTCGCCATTTCCTCTCCACTCGGGACACGGGACACGTGAACCAGGTTTCCACACCCGGAGAATCTAGGACAGACCCAGGTGTCAGGTCTTAGGGAAGTTTTGAGTTTTGTGACTCACTGGAGAATGACCAAAATGAAAGTTAAACACTAAAGCAATGCTCCCTTTTTACTCAGAACTAATCGGTATTTCAGGAAGATAGCAAAACGAGGGGCCAGACTTTGATATTCAGAAAGTCTCTTCAAACCATGGGATTACGCCCCGACCCGTGTGCTCGGTGGTTGGGGTGTCGCCCAGCACAGAAGGGTCTCAGGTTCGGTGCCTGGCCAAGGGCACATTCCTGGGTTGCAGGTTCCATCCCTGCCCCAGTTGGGGTGCATGTGGGAGGCAATCAATTGATGTCTCTCTAACATCGATGTCTTTCTACATCTATCCCTCTCTCTCTATCCTTCCCCTCACTCCCCTCCCTCCCTCCCACTCTCTAAAAAAATCAGTGGAAAAAAAATATCCTTGGGTGAGGATTAACAACAACCAAAATCATGGAATCATAAATAAAATTTTAACAGAAGTCTTTGGCTTTCAGTGTGTTCCCCAGGTGGTTGGTTCTACAGGAATCCTATACATACTGCACACAAAGCTCCTATTGTAAAATAATATTTTTAAAGTACAGTAAAACAATAACATACTCATACTGACGTCTATTGTGTGGCAAGATGTTAACATTTTGGAAGCAGTAAGCATAATTTATGTACTCATTGATTTTGTTTTATTAAACATCACTTCTTAAAACTTCTTATTGTGAAATAGAACTAAGATACAGAAAACCAGCCAAAACAAACGTGTGACTGAGTAACTTGTCACAAGGAGGACATCCTTGTAGCAGCACCAGGTCAAGAAGTAGAACTTGGCCAGCCACCCGGGAGCCTGCTCAGCCCCTCCCGGCCACAGCCCCCTGCTTCCCCATGGAAATGACTCCTACCTGGGCTTCCTGGCAGCATTTTCTGGTTCTATCACGCAAGTGATAAACATTACTTTTATCTTTTTATATAGAAGCTTCTCTGCTAAAGAAAGCTGGGCTCACAGAAGTTACATGTAAGTCCTTTAAACAGTGAGCGCAGAACGACCCCAAGCAGCCGCTCCCCCTGAGTCAGTGTGGGCAGCCTGCCGTGCACCTGCGTGCTGCCCGCGCTGTTCATGGCCACCGCATCAGTAACAACGCTGACAAACACATGGGTGCCGTGCCACCCACCTAGACTGATGTGCCTCTCCCTAGAGCCCGATGGGATACATCCTGTTACTGTCGCCCCATGTTCTGTCTGCGGAAACCGAAGTTGAGAGGTGAAATGACATGGCCAAGACCACACAGTGTCGCAGGCCTGAGGTACCGCCAAGCAGGGGCGCTCCAGCTGCCCTTCCAGCGTGAGGCTGAGCTGATGGGAGTGAGGGTTCCCATGAGAGTAACTTGGGGATTTCTTAGAAGAGCTTGTTTCTAAAAGAAAGGATCTATGGCTTTAAGAAGAAATAGAAAAATCTCTGATCTAGTTCAACCTTTTCATTTTAAAAGTGAAGAAATGACCCAGAAAATATAAAGAATTTGTTTAAGCAGTTAGTGGCAAAGTTGCAGCCAGATCCCCAAATCTTCTGGCTGTTAAATCAGTTATCTTTTCTTCATTCCATACCTTATGTTGAAAAATAAGGCATTTTGTAGTCTGCTTCTTTGTATCAGTTGCACAAAAACGGATTTGCCTTGAAATCAGTTTATAGCTAGGAGACACCACCACTTGTGTACTTTCTCAAGGTTTTAACGGAATTTAAAATTTATATTTGAAATTTGCTTTTCTGTCTCATTCATTGGTGCCCCGTCTGTAGTGCACATGCCTACACACTTCTCTAGAGATTGCACCAAAATAACACATTTCCGTGGTGTGGGTGGCAGGTGAGAAAGAATTCCTGGTGTAGTGTAAGCTTCAACATATTCACGGCCAGTTCTGGATTATTCCAGCACAGATGGGTCATGCAGATCCCTCTTTTGCTTCTTACCGGTGACCTTTAACTATGTGTGTCTATCAGGGATTGGGAAGGAGAAGAGCAGAGAAGATGGAATTTAATTTCTTGAGCAGAGTGTCCCATGTCCCAGTAAAAGGTTTAGAGGTTTTGGTGGGAATTTTTTCTGGTGGAACCCCTGTGGGATGCCCAGCTTAACCCTGGATGTTAACCAGCAGCAGGGAAGCAAACGGCCCGATGCAAAGAGCTTAGTTTGGAATTAGCTTTCTTGGGTTGAGATCCCATTAGCTTGTGCCTTGAGTAAGGTACTCACTCCTCTTCTGAGCTCCAGCTCTCTTATCGTTAGATGGGAAGAGAGAGAGCTTCTTCAAAGCAGGTAACATATTTAACTCCCAGCTCAGTACTTTGCTCATGTAGAGTAGTAAATGGTACTTCCATTGGTTGACCGTATCCATCAATCCATACAGTAAAGATGATGAACTGATCTAACTTTGGCACTTTCCTTTTGAGGTATTGGTCCAGCTTAAGGTGTTCGAGGTCCTGCAAGTTGTTGGTAATAACAGTGTCCAAGCTTACTAGTCTTCTAACTGCTTGTCTACTGATCTTTCTGCCTAGTTGAACCCTATTGAGGAAAACAAACCTGGCTTCTTCACTTGAGCTCTGTGTATCTGACTTCTGAGTCAGTTTGCCATGAACCAACTTAAAACCTGAATGAACCTTCCAATTCATTATTTTCTAAGTATATTCTTGCCTTCATTACTCAGGAATATAAGACAGAAACTCAGTTAATGAAAATGTTTTCCAAGCTGAATAAATTCATGTTGAAGCAAGAGTCTCATCTTGTGCTCCTTGGGCTATAGGCATTCGTCTTGTGATCTGTGGGCTGTAAGCCCTCATCTTGTGATCTGTGGGCTATAGACACTCATATTGTGATCCGTGGGCTATAGACACTCATATTGTGATCCTTGGGCTGTAGGCATTATCTTGTGCTCTGTGGACTGTGGGCACTCATCCTCTGTGAATTCTGTGGCACTGATCTTGTCCTCTGTGAATTGTAGGTATTCAAACTTAACAATGGAGAATTGGAAGAGGTTCCCAAGAGTTCCCTGTATTTCATGTATATTCTTTTAATCCTCTTATCTTTAGATGGAAAGTGAGAGAGCTTCTTTAAAGCAGGTAACATATTTAACTCCCAGCTCAGTACTTTGCTCATGTAGAGTAATAAATGGTACTTCCATTGGTTGACCGTTTCCATTAATTCTTACAGTAAGATGATGAACTGATACCTGCAAGGAAAGTTGATAAGGCATTAGTGTAGCTGAGATAAGGACTGTTTGGGATATTGAATTATTCACTAAGTATTTATTGAACAACTATGAAGTGCTATGTACTGGGGATACAAAACTATGCAAGATAGGACATTGTCCCTTTTCATGGAGTTTACTATTTAGTGGATTGGTAAATAGCATTAAAACATCTGAACTACTAAACCATAAAAAAGGCAAGAAATATATATTAAACATCTTTGAGTTTCACATACTATGAACTCAGTGCATGTTTGAATGAAGGAATGTTTAAATAGGAGTTTGCTTTAAGTCAAAATTGTGTTAGATTTCTAAAGCTGAGCATTTCATTAATCTCATTATTTTTTAAACTTCTCTAATAATAGTTTGACACTGAATTCCGTAACCACAAAGGCTGTTTATAATTTGTTTGTGCTTTTCAAACATCTTTAAAAGACAAGCTAGTCCTTGACTTTCACTCAGTAATTCACGGTCTTTATGTATCTACCTGCGGGAAACCATCATAAAAAGGCCCATGCGTCAACATGTTAAATGTGGGGCTTCTTTCACTATGGAATGTCTACAGATTGCTTACTCTGTAATTTTTAAAAGCCCTGTAATTCTCTATAAAGTATATATAGCATCTGAGCAAGAAATATGACACTAAGTCTAGAATTAAATAATATCTTGGGGCCACTACCTTCTGCATTTTCAGCAGTTGGGAACTTCTCTAAGTGCAGGTTAACAAGAGCAGAACATCGTAAATGAGCATCTGTCCTCTGACCCAGCCAGGGACCCCTCCATTATTCATTCCAGAAGCCGCTGCACTGCGACCCGCCCTCCCCGCTGCCGCTGCCTGCATTGGTCTCTGAGATTGGCAGGAGGTCAAGTCTTTCCACCCCAGCTTGGGGTCCTGGCTGAGTGTTCCCTGGGCCTTGCTTTGTAGCCCTGATAACTATTTTCACAATGAAAGTAAACAAAAGGAGACCCTGGAGGGAGTAGGCCGTAGTCCGCACACGTGTGGGAAAGGTTTTTTACGTTGTAAATGAGAGCAGCTCTGCTGTTTGGCCTGCTGACGAGCCCCCCCTCCCCCCTTCACGTCAAAGGCCTGGCTCTGAGAGGGTCACACATTCTCCTTGATGACAAATTAATCAAATTTTATTTTCTTGAATGAGGTGGATACAAAAGCTACAACTCCCCAAGCCTGGGAGTCAGTGCAGCCCTCTGGCTCTGATTAGAGCAACAGGCCATCTCCCAGATCTCCCTGCGGGGCGCTGAGCGCCAGCCTGGGGAGGAGAGAGCCTCAGTGAAACGCGTTTCAGCTGCGCCCGAGTGCAGGCGAGCCCTCCTGACAGAGAAAATTACTTTTTAGTGGATGCGCACCTTTTCTCAAGAGCAGAGTTTCCGCTGAGAAGAACCTAAGGGAAGTAGTATATTATGAATCTGAAATGTTTATAGATCCCCCTTTCATGTTTCTGCTGTGAAGATGAAGTTTAAAAAAGAAAAGAAATTGGCCTGTGATATCTGGCAAACGTTAGAGAGAGCCCAGTTTGGATGAGGAAACTTCCTGCTACCTGGTTGAAAAGGCAAGGCCCGGCGTGGGGGCTGTGTGCCTGTTCTGTGCTGAGGGGGCCACGTGGCATGCCCCGCGCTGTCCCGTGAGGGGCGCCTCCTGCTGGATGCGGCCCGGGATTGCAGCGCAAGTCCTCGAGCCTGGGGACATGGCTCCCAGCTTCTTGTGATCGCGCTGCGTCTGATAGAAGAATTGCTGTTGCACAAAATATGGTCCCAGTCGGTCTGTCTTTGGGTGTGCCTCACGCCTTTCCCAGAAAGACTCCCAAAAATGAAAAGTTCACACGTTTAGTTCACAATCTCAGGAAGAGGCCAGACAGTCCCCTTTGACATGCAAGCAGACCCCTCCCACTGTGGCTCCGCGTGGCCTACAGGCCCTGCTTCCACGGCACGCCCATGCTGGCGCTCCACTAACGGGCCCCTCTCATTTCTGACACTTGGTTTGAAGGCCCTTCCTCCAAGTGTCTCTGATCCTGACAGGCAGTTTTCACAAATGTTTGGCATCCAGGACCCTTAATCATTTAAAGCTGCATTTTAGATCCCAGCAGGGAGCCAACTGTCCCCCGCCTTGTGATACTGGGGCTCCTTGTGATACTGGGGCTCCTTGTTGCCGGCAGCCAGGCCCCTGTGTCTCCATCCCTCCCCCTCCATCCCTCCTCCTCTAGCCCTCCCCCTCCATTCTCCCCCCTCCATCCCTCCTCCTCCAGCCCTCCCCCTCCCCAGCCCTCTTCCTCCATTCTTCCCCTTCCACCCTCCCCCTCCAACCCTTTTCCTCCATCCCTCCCCCTCCAATCCTCTTCCTCCATCCCTCCTCCTCCATCCCTCCTCCTCCATCCTTCCTCCTCCAACCCTCCCCTTCCATCCTTCCCCCTCCATCCTTCCTCCTCCAGCCCTCCCCCTCCAGCCCTCCCCCTCCATCCATCCCCCTCCAGCCCTCCCTCTCCAGCCATCCTCGGGGCTCTGAGCGTGAGCCAGGGCCCCTCCTCCATGAAGTTTGCTCTTTCCAGCTTTGGAGGAGCCACTCTTCCCCCATCTGGGAGACTGGGATGTCCTGCAGCGGCTGTGGTGGCTTCTGCAGGCACTGGGGGGAGGGGTGGCGGTGAGGAGCTGACCAGGGGTCTGCACCCCTCGGAGCCTCATGGAGGCCCCGCTGTTTGCTGGGTGAGGAGGGACATTGCCTGACACTCCCTTAGTCCACAGCTGAGGGTTTGGAAGCCGAGAGCGGAAGGGTCCCTTCCCCAAGGTCACGCTGGTGCCCCCAGAGCAGGAGCTGCGCTTGAGTCCCCATCACTCCGCCACGTTCCCTTCCCCACGCGATGGGAATTCTGTGCGTTCAAATGACACAGGCCTGGACTCTGCTCTGCCTTTACTTGATTGGTTCTGCCTCGATTTATTTTTTTTAATGTTTTTTAATTGATTTCAGAGAGGAAGGGAGTGGGAGAGAGAGATAGAAACACCAATGATGAGAGGATCGTTGATGGGCTGCCTCCTGCACTGGGGATCAAGCCCATAATCTGGTCATGTGCCCTGACCGAGAATCCAACCGTGACCTCCTAGTTCATAGGTCAACACTCAACCCTTGAGCCACGCTGATCCCACATTTCCACTTGGAGGAATTTGTCCTGAGCCGGAGATGGGGACCCAGAGCGGGCGGCCCCTGCTTGAGCATGAGGACAGGTTGCTCTGGGAGTGGCCACGGGGCTGGGTCCCTGGCAGCCTGCTAGGGGTAGGGCCCGTGGCGGGCGCGTGCCTCTGCTCAGAGGCTTCAGCCACCACCTGCCTGCCTGGCTCCCCCCAGGGCCCAAGGGGCTCCTACCCACTCAGCCTGTTCTGCCTCAATTTATTTCATGCTTGAAAATCTCACTCTTTTTAAATGTAAGCATTTAAGAACACATCAAGTCAATTTTATGACATGAGGGGTCCTGCAAGAGAGCCACCGTAGCCATGGCTTTGGGCTGCGCAGGAGGCCCTTCATGGCTCATAGCAGGTGTTCACGGATCGTCAGGGAGGGTTGAGCAGCAGGCAGGCGGGGCATCCCCGCTGAAGGTCTGCTTGGCTCTGTGGGTTTGGTTCCCCAGTGGAAGAGGGGGCTCCATTCTGAGCCACAGCCGTCACCCCCAGATCTAGGCCACTGCCTTGCAAAGCATCCTCCCGATGCACCCCACCCCAGCCCTGCCCACCAGTGGTTCTGCCGGGGGCGGGCGGGGAGCGGGCGGGCAGTCACTTGCCAACTGCACAGGCTCCTAACACTCCTTGTCTATGTTTGTAGACAATACTGTAGTTTTTAAATAAATTGTTGCTTTGAAAGGATGAGCTGCTGCTTGATTCCAATTTTATGCTAAGCGAACGTAGCCAGTCAGAGAGACAAGTATCACATGGTCTCACTCATATGCGGAATCTGATGAGAAAAATAAACTGATGAACAAAACAGACCCAGAGACATAGAAGCATGGAACAGACTGTGGGATCTCGGAGGGAAGGTGGGCGTGGAGGGGGATTAACGGGGAATTTACATGCATACGTGCATAGCCCATGGACACAGACGGTAGCGCGGTGACAGCCTGAGGCGGGTGGGGATGAGGTGGAAGGGGTCAATGGGAAAAAGGCACATCTATAATACTTTCAACAATAAAGATAATTTAAAAAAAAAAAAAAGCAGATTTTAATCCACAAAAGAACTTCCTGAGAGTCGATTTACTTTCTGTGTTAGAGCTTTGGAGCTGCTCCAGGTAAAAATGTCCCTGAGGACATGTCAAGGGAAATCTGCTTTGGAAGGAGAATCAACAATACTGGTATAAAGGAGCCCTGGTCAGGGCGCTCAGCGGTTAGAGCCTCAGGCCCATGCACCAAAGTGTCTCGGCTTCGACTCTTACTCAAGGGCCCTCGCCTGGGTTGCAGGTTCAATGCCCCGCCCAGTTCACGCTCCTACACGCAGGAAGCAACCAATTGATGTGTCTCTCTCACATGGATGTTTTTCTCTTCCTTTTCTCTCTGCCTCCTGCCCTCCCTTCCACTTTCTCTAAAAATCAAATACCCTCCAGTGAGAATTAACAACAACAATACCCTCCAGTGAGAATTAACAACAAGAACAACAAAAAGTAAAAACACACAAATTTGAAAACAACATACGGCTAGCAATTGGACCTACCCTGTATCTGCCCCCCGGCCAGGAGGGCCCACTGTCGGTATCATCAGAGGCCTTGGCAAACGTGCGGTATTTAATAGGACCCTTTCAGGGCAGCTTTTATTGTTTTACCACCTGGAACCCAAGAAAGGCTTCCTTGCAGTGAGTGTTGGAGGTGAGCCGCAGCCTTAGACGGCCCTGAGAGCTGACACCAGCAGCGGCCCGGCGGGCGCGGCCTGCACACTGCTGTCCCTCTTCCTGCGGCCAGATGTCCCCCTGGGAGCGGTGTCTCTCTTATTGGAGTCTTTCCCAGGGGTTAGCCAAGGGGTGTCGCCAGCAAGAGATGAGCAAGGTTTTCAGGCGGGGAAGCCTCCCAGGAAACTCGGCCCAGAAGGCCAGCGCCTGCGTCCCCGTGGGGAGACATCCCGTGGGCTGGGTTGGTTTGGTTGCGGCTGGGGACGAAGGCGCCCGGGTGCTGCCGCACAGGAACGAAAGCATCTTAGTTCTCCCGCCAGACGAGAGCATTTCCATCTTTCGTTACTGAAAGATGCAAGAAAGAGGAGCACACGTAGAAGCGCTTCGTTTCCTCTTGTTCGGATGGACATCCAGGCCTGTGTGTTTCCGAATGCACAGCCGCTCACATTGTACGGCCTTTAGGGCTGGCAAAGTGCACGAGCGTCCTCAGCCCAGTCCCCTTTCTGACAAACGCAGGTGGTGAGCATGTGGCCATTATCAGCAGACTAGCTGACTGAGGGGGGGCCGGGCCCCCAGTGCCCCTTAACCAGTGAGTGGCGGGTGTGGGCCAGACCCCCTTAACCAGTGAGTGGCGGGTGTGGGCCAGCGCCCCTTGGCCGGTGAGTGGCGGGTGTGGGCCAGCGCCCCTTGGCCGGTGAGTGGTGGTGTGTTCAGTCAAGATACACCTCCTCCAGTGACCGGAAGTGGCTGATGTGGGCTGTTTCCCTCCACATGCCCATCAGATGGTGGAGTCGTCTCTCTCCTGGGGGTGAGGCCAGTGTTCATGCTGCACAGATAAAGCAGAAACAAGAAATTAGGCAACAGTCATAAAAATGATTAATAATCACATTGATCAGGCACAGCCTCTGTGTCGCTTCTATTGTAAATTACATGCATGAGCTTGCTTACTCCTCGCAGGCGCCTGCCCTGCCCACGGAGGGAGGTGCCTGCCCAGGTCGCGCTCTTTGTGCTTCCACTTCTCGTGCTTCTCCGTGTGCGTCGGACTCGGGCAGGCCTGACGGCAGCCTGCTCACCTCCCAGCCTCAGTGAGTGTCTACAAACGCACTGTCCCATTTACCCCTCGCCACCCCGTTTTACAGAGGCAAAGTCCAGTGTGTTAGGTGACCTGCCCGACGTCCTCAGGCTCAGGAAGCATTGGAGTCAGGACTGAGCCAGGCCATCCAGGCAGATCCTGGACCTGCTCCGGTCCGTGTGCCACCTCCGCTGCAAGGCAAGCCCGAGGCTGGGCTGCCGAGGCCGCTGCGACTCCTCGGGCCCGGCCTGCGCAGCCAGCATCCCTCCCCTCCCCACCCCCCCCACCCCCGACACTGCAGGTCCCCAAGCGTCTCCCGGAGACATCTGAAAGGCGTGCCCCGCGGAGGCCTCGGAGTGAGAGGACTGTCAGGGCCTGGCTTCCGTTTTGCCACCATCCCCAGTCACTCTAGGCCCCTCCCTCCCTGTTTCCCTCGTCAACTCCAGAAATGCAGAGCAACTGCCACCCACCTTCTTCACAGGAATTTTGCAAAGATTAATTGGATAATTTCACAGTAGTTCTTTGAGCTACTTGAAGGAAAGGTGCCATCTAGAAGTACAAAGTAAAATAACAATAATAATTATTATATTTAAATGTATTTATGAAAATCTCTGTGGGGCAATTAAGAGAAGACCAGCTGGTACTTGTGGAAAACTCACAGGTTGTCAAAACACCCCTCCCTGCCCGCCGCCCCAGTCCCGCGGGCTCTGTGGGTGACCACTGTGCCAGGTTGGCAGCCCGGCCAGGAGGGCTGGGCGCCTCACAGCCAGAGCCACCCGTCCTGTGCACAGAAATAACATGCCCAGCCCAGGCCGCAGACTGGCGAGTGCACGGTGCTCACGCAGCTCTTTCCCTTTTATCCGCAAGAGAACGTACTTTTTGGCCGGCACCATCTGTCCTGTAGTTAATGACTGCCCATCTACCACAGGGACAGAACAGTCCTGCCGCCCCGCTGGCTGCCTCGCGGACTCTCCCGTCTCTTATAGAACCTGTGTTTGTGTTTCGTGGTGGGCCTGGAGATCATGAGGTTTTGGTGCCGCAGAGCTATTTCAGGGGGTTGATCTAGGCTCTCGGGATCCCTCGCTGCGAACATCTGGTCTGTCAGGTGTCACCCTCTCTCCATTCGCCGGGCCTGGGTTTGGTGGGCAAGATGTTCTCTTTTGCATCAACTTGCCTTTGATCTTCAAGACTGCCTTCCCGCTGCACACCTGGCCGTGCTCACTCGGCAGCTCCGCACCCTGCACGGCGCTGCTCTGCCGGACACACAGATGGCCACCGTGCTGCGTGCAGCTGCGCTTGCCTATTCGCTGCTGAGCACAGACTTCCCTCCCGCCGGTTCAGACGGCATAACCTCGGCACAAACACGGCCTCGTCCCATTCGCTCACCGCGTCGTTGTCTGCTGGAGGCCACCCCCACTATGTGGTCCACCAGGCCTGAGCAGAGGCTGAGCGCCTAGAGCTGAGCGAGCACTCGGCCAGGCCTCTGCAGGGCGGGGCGGCCTCAGGCGACTTCCCCTGGGCTCCAGGTGAGGCCCATGCACTTGGTCCTGGAGCCACACCTTGAGCAGCCAAGTCTTAGGTTGCGTCTGGAATCATCTCCATGCTGACCTTCCCCTAGAATGCTCCTATATCTTCCCCTTTCTCTTAAAACTTAATGCCTTATGTTCTGTTTTCAAAGACGCACCCTCCTGCCCAGGTGACCATTTCATACTCAAGTGCTAACAGCTGGCAGGGAAGCAGGCGATGACTAGAAGACAGCACTAGAAAGCAGGGAGTCACATTTCCAGTTGCCGAGCCATTCTTGTTTGTAATATATCCTGACGATATCCCACCTGATAGAAGTTTTTAAAAGAGTGATTTCATTGACAATATGAGATTAGGCATTGAATCTTTTTACACATATTTCTCTCCCACCCCCAGAGAACACAGCCCTCAGTACCCATTCAGGGCCCCCAAACCTAACCACAGTGAGAAGACTTCTGTGTGCCTGAGACTCCCTGCCTCAGCTCAGCTCTGTTCATCCAGTCAGTCTTGAGAAAAGCACGCTATATATATAAAAGGCTAAGGGACCAACCAGCTGACCAGCCCGCCAGTACATAAGACACACACTGGCAATTTAAAAATAAATGTTGACTCGCACATGCACGATACATATAAAGCTCTTGCTGGCGCCAATCTCACATGACGCCAGAATAGTCTGAAGACCAACTATTGGCACAACGTACCTCTGAAGCCCAAAGAAAGTGATGTCGTTGACGGAATATTGTTTATTTATTAATCAATTTATATATTATTTTCATATACATTTTACTAATTTTCTTTCATCTTTGACACTTCTATTATAGAGAAAGGGCGAATAGTGATATTAAGATATTTTGTATTTTAATTTTATAATACTATATTATATATACTGTTTTGACATGTAATTTTTGGCAGTAATGTAATTACTGCACGAATCTCTCTTCTAATTAATTTCCTTTCAATGTGCACAAATCTGTGCACCAGGCCACTCATTTCCATATAATAAGCCTGGTGACATAATTAAAATATTGTCATTACTGCTAGGTTTATGCTTGCCTTTTAGGGAATCCTCAAGGAGGAGGTGGCCGTCTGAAATCTAGTTGCAGTAATGGCTCTTTCTAGAAGGGATGGTCTTTTATGCCATCATTACATGGGCTCTTCTCATTCTCACATTGATACATTATGGTTGATAGACACGGAGTTGAGAATCTATGTTGAGTAGATTCACCATGTTATTTAACCTTGTTTAGCCCAGCTCTCCCCATCTGTATAATGGGCATACCTACCATCATTTATTTGGGCCTTATCCTGTGATACGCTCTGTAGAATCTACCCCCACGTCCCTGGGACAGCCCTGTAGAGCTACTTAGCCACTGGTACACCATGAGGCCATGCGTGAGAGCAAACGGCCCTTGTCGTTGGGCAGGCCCTGGCTCTGCTGTGCCCTCATCTCACTTTAGTTCCTGGGTTGCAAAGGGGCCCATGATGGGTGGGGTGATACCCAGGGACAGGCTGTTTCAGCCAGAATAGTGCAGGCTGTGTGCTCTGGGGATTCAAAGCAACTGCTCCTGACCATCTGGTCTGAAAGGATTTCAGTATTTAAACTGGTACATCCCCACTTGGCTGGTGAAAATACTGAGAATTAGAAAGATTACACAAATTATCCAGAACTACACAGCCAGTGAGTGGTAGCCCAGGGATGTCTGACTCTGGAGCCCCTGGCCTTGCCCACCGAGCTACCCTGCTCAGGCTGATGCGAGGGAGTCCACAGGAAGTGCCTGGGAGGGTCAGGCCTGTGCTCAGAGGGAGCTCAGGAAATCTTAGTCTTGTGGCCTGTTGAGTCCAGTATGTTTTGCCACTTAATTCATGCTACCCTCATGTTGGGAGGTGGGGCAGGGTGGGTAAAGTTTAACCCTGCAACCCCCTCATTACCCAGCAGGCCTGGCTGGTGCTGTCACTCAGGTTCCCGTTTCTCCCAGCGGCCTGCCCTGCACACAGGAGCCCTCTGCTGCCGGCCGGCCAGGTGCTCCGGGCAGGATGTGCACACCTGCTGGAGGAACGGGCACAGGACCAAGCCAGCCCTTGCTGGCAGCCCCTGTTCTTTCCAACCATAGGCACCTGCCACGTGACTCAGGGAAGAAAATGGCCACGTGCTGTGTGCTTCCATTTTACATGGAGCTTAATATAAGTTTTCAGATGATACATTTTCCTAAACAAGAAAATACAATGGCTGCTGCCCATTGTTCAGCGTACTAGTTAAATGATAACCTTTACTCTGGTGGAGGACTGTGGGTCCTATGACACTCCATGAGAGCAGGACAATTACTAGTATTTGTGGGACATGGGGATTTAAAGCTAAGGGGGAAGATATATTTCCACATTTGCAACTTTCCAAGCATCATAACAATAGGGGTTTCTTTAATTTTAAGTGATTGACTTGGAAAAGTCCCCCCCGCCCACACACACACACTCAATGCATGCTTTATTGTCATTTTTATAAAATACATTTCTCCCAACTGGCATTATTCAAGACCCATGGCTCAGAGGGCCTAAAATTGTTCTATTTCTCAAGCCCCTTGCCTATGCTCAGCTGAGCCGCATGTGGGGAGACCTGGAGCTGCTGTCCTTACCCCGAGAAACCAGCTGAGCGCTTCCCTGGCTCCCGGGAAAGCGGGGGCATTTGTTGTGACCCCAAACAAGGTCAATTGTATGGCAGAACCTTCACTTTTGGACGATGAGGGCGTTTTCCAAGTGAATGGGCTTTAAATTTCTCACATGTTCAGCCATGTTATGTATGTTATGTAAGTTAAAAAGGATATCAACAAAATTAAATCGATACAATAGCTTATTTTAGAATTAATACCATAACTCTGGTATTGATGTCACCAGGTATGAGTTCAATTCTATGTTTCCCTTCATCTTAAGCTTTCTCGGTGGTTTGTGGACTCATGAGTGAGCTGATGGGACCTGGGGCAGCTGAGAGCAGACATGGCCTGTTCATGTCTTTCAGGAGCCTCAGTAGTAAAGAAATAAAACAAACAAAAGCAACAGCTTTTGCTGATTCTCTTAATTGGCTTTTTGACTATGCTAATATAAGCATTCCTAGAAATTTTTAATGGACTCAGCCATTCTCCAAAGATGTCTTCCATCCTGAAGTTTAGGTTTATGACTAGAACAAGAAGCATCATTCCAGTTCTGAGTCCAGCAGAGCAGGCCCTGTTCGGGAGAGTGGGGCTCAGGCTCTGAAGGTGGTTGGCTGGGGACCCCGGGCAAGCTGGCTAGCCTCAGCCAGGTCAGCGCCGCTGTAAGACGCAAAAGATTATAGGTGGTGGTGAGGTTAGAATAAAACAACACAGGGTAAGTGTTTGATTCAGCACACAGCACAGAAATCTTTCCAGAGTGCTGCCCTGCCCACTCCCCTCGCCCAATAAAGAAAAGAAATAACCCGCATGTATGTCCAAGTTAAAGAACAAAATGGAGCCCTGGCTGGCTGGCTCAGTCGGTTGGAGTGTCATCCCATACACTAAAAGGTTGAGGGTTCGATTCCCAGTCAAGGGCACATATCTAGCTTGTGGGTTTGATCCCTGGCCCTGGTGGGGCATGTGCAGGAGACAAGTAATCGATGTTTCTCTCTCACATGAATGTCTGTCTCTCTCTCCCCCCTCCCTCTCTATAAAACCAATAAACTTATATTTGGATGATGATTAAAATATAAATAAAATAAAATGGAGAACTTAAGGAAATTATCTCAAATAATATGTAGTCATATACTTAGTACTAATACAAGAATTTCTGTTTTTATTTTTTCATCCTCTCAGTAAATATTACTTGAGTGACTGTCATGTGTAAAGTACTAGGGACGATTTCTTTCTTTTTAAAAAAATTTATTTTTATTGATTTCAGAGAGAAAGGGAGAGAGAGATAAAAACATCAATGATGAAAGAGCATGTGCCCTGACCAGGAATTGAATGCTGACCTCCTGGTTCATAGGTCTGTGCTCAACCCCTGAGCCACACCAGCCAGGCGACAATTTCTTTCTACTCCAGAGATGGGGGCATCAATTGTGCAGTCACGTCTAATGGTAAAGGTTTTCCAGCAGGAAAACGGGGCTCGGGCAACGCTGCTAAAGCCAACAGCTGAACCTCCAGGTCTCATTCTAGAGATCTCCAAACGTTTTTTCTAAAATGATACTCTTCTTCATGGGAGGCTTCTAACATCCCCCAGCTTCACTCCACATTCTCTACGCAGCATCCGGCTCAGGAAGACCACATGACTCGGAGCCTGTCCACAACTGCGACTGTTGCTCGTCTGTTCTGAAGGGCGGGGCTCCACAGAAGGCAGTCCTCTTGATTTTCAGTCCGAATCTATAAACAACCGGTGTAACCATTTAGCCACCAAAACTCCCATCTGGTTCTGTTCACGGCACTAGGCCAGAGCTCCGCAGGCTGGCACCTGCTGGGAAGCGGGCTGGCAGGCCAGGGCTGCCCTCACTCCCGGTCTGCGACGGCCTTGGCTTCCCAGGCTCAGCAGGCCGGACAGAGACGCCCATGTGGGAAGGTTATTGCGTGTTCCCAGGCCTCACCATGTACTGGTTCAGGACCAAGAAGGCCCGACCTCATCCCTGCTCCTGGCGGAGACTGTCACAATCCACGCCTGGGAGAGGCAGAGCCAGCTTGTGGGGGTCCCAGATGGAGTCTGAGGCTGGATATTAGAAAAATCGTCTCTTTTGAATATTAAGCTGAGAAATTTAAATTGGAGCAGCGATGACAAACCACCCGGGCCTGGAGGCGGGGCGGCCCGCCTGTCACCACATCCGTGGGGCCTGCTGCACGCTCACAGCTCCCAGCGGGAACAGCCCGTCCAGACTCCGAGCTAAATGTGTTGGAGTTCTGATTGAGGGGGAACAATAACAGATACACAAATACACATGCAACAGAAGATGGGGAAATGTGGGCATCAGGCCTGTGCTGAGGATTTAAAAGAACATTTCCCGGGCAGGGACTGAAGCAAGAACAGTCCTGGGACAGGAGAGGGAGAGGGTCCACGAAGGTAAGTTTACAGGTTGTGGATGGGGGGGGGGGGGGGCAAGGAACTGAGGAGAGAATAGGGAAGCAGACCCCAAACAAACTAAGCCCACCATGATGTGTTAGGAATGTTTAAAGCCCAAATCTGTTGAATGTGGAAACTGACCCCTACAACTACTGACAACGAAGCAGTAAAAAAGGAATCATTCAGCTGTGCCAGGGCAGGAAGAACCCAGGAAGTATGTGACATTCAATTGCCTTTTTAAAAATGGCCTTTGTTCCAAACTTCTTATTCTGCATCTGGCCACATGCATATTAATTTCCCATCTTTCTCATGAGCCACTGTGTTGTGTATCTTCTTTATGGAGAGAAGAGGGCGTCGTCGATGGAACACGATGGTGCCCTCCCTGTCTTGCACCAAGAGCTCAAACTTTCCATCTGGACCCCTGGGAGCCATGGGAGAATCCACGGCCTGGAAGGGAGGTGGGAGCGAACCAAGACTTCCTGAGCGTGGTTCCCCAGAGCTCCCTGCTGAGTGTCTGCCCTGGGAGGGGAGGCTGGGACTGAGGCAGCAAGCCAGGAATCAGGCCACCTTCCTCCTGTGCCTGTCTGAGAGTAGCGGGCAGCGCAGCCACAGGAGGGAATCGCACTCAGGCCCATTTTGTGGGAGCAGAGAGGGGAAACACCCTCGGGCCTCCGAACATGGCCGCCAGGCTTCAGGAAGCAGCTTCTCCAAAGAACCTCCGGATCAGGCCTGGCCCTGGGACACATTCCCTGAAGCTCTGGATTAGGCCTGGCCCTGGGACACATTCCCTGAACCTGCGGATCAGGCCTGGCCCTGGGACACATTCCCTGAACCTGCGGATCAGGCCTGGCCCTGGGACACATTCCATGAACCTGCGGATCAGGCCTGGCCCTGGGACACATTCCCTGAACCTATGGATCAGGCCTGGCCTTGCGACACATTCGCACACAGTCAGGCTGACAGGTGGGGTGGCGTTTCCTGCGTCGCAGGCCCAGCACTTGGTGGGTGTCCTGGAAATGAAGAGGGAGGCGTGATGCCCAGGAGACACAGAGCTGGAAACTCCGGGCCACAAACCACCCACTCAGAGCAGACTCTCCCATGAGGGGCTTCCCCAGTCGGCAGGCGGCCGTGGGTGACCAGGCTGCCTCTCAGATGTGGGGTTGCGCAGGTGGTGATGTTGCTGGAGGAGGAAAGATGCCTTTAAAACATCGCATCTGTAGTCTGTGAGGTTGGCCTGGCTGCCCACATGCAGTCTGTACTCTCTGGCCATTAGCTGACCCCACTGAAGCAGCTTTCTTATCTGCAGACGCCTGCTTTTGTCACCTTTATCCGGTCTGACTAATGAAAGGACCATTTCTTTAAAAAGCTAAGAAGGCCCGGAACTTTTCCAGCCATAACGGGTGGTCGTAAGCGACCATCAGATGGTGCTGTCACATAAACCACGGGCTTGCAGGGACTGGAGGGGAAGAAGAAGTAAGGCGCGTGAGGTGAGGGAGCAGACCCTCCGCAGAGCTGCACCCAGGCCGCAGGCTGAGCACCTGAGACATGGCCTGGGACTTGAATCAGGGAGGCGCTATCCAGGAGGTCAGTGCGGACAGGCCCTTCTGCATTTTCAGAGAAAACGAACTCAAATGTAACATGAAGTAAAATGTTTTAAGAATAAAGAGAGAAATTAGACCGAAACCACAAGTGCAGAAATGGAGAGGTGATGCCCATGCTGGGTTCTGTCTCAGGAATAGAATAGCTGAGGCCGCGTGGAGACCGGAGACCGTCCATTGCAGGAGCTGGGGACAGCGGGTCTCCCAGCGGGCAGTGGGGACCAACGTCTCTGGGACATCCAGGCAGCAGGCATTTCTGTTGTGCCTGTGTGTGTGTGTGTGTGTGAGTGTGTGTATGTGAGTGTGTGTGAGTGTGTGTGTGTGTTGCCCAAGTGACCCTGGCTCCGAGGCAGTCCCTTGGAGCTGAGAGGCAGGACGGGGAGGAAAACCTCCGGCAAGTTTCTGCGAGGCTCTGCGGCTTCCCGCAGGTGGAAACAGCAGCCTCGCCGGCGTGTTCTCTGGCCTCATAGCCCTCACCCCCACTTTTTTTTTAATCACAGTTTCTTGGAGACCTTAGGCTCTTATAGTACAAGAAGGTGTTCTCTTGGACTTGCATGAAAGCAGGCACATGCTTCTCTCTGCCTGGCCAGCAGGTGTGCAGGCCTGTCAATACTGGACACGCAGCAGAGAGACGCCAGATGCGGGGCACCGTGAGGTGCTCTCCCGAGGGTCCCTGCCCTGCCCACAGCAGGCCGCTGTGATCTGAGAAGATGCTTGGTATGATTCAGTCTTCTTGAACTCATGGAGACTTGCTTTGTATCCTAACACGTGGTCTCTTTGAGAATGTCCCATGTACACTTGAAAAGCATGTATATTCTGCAGCTTGGGGTGAAATGTTCTATAAATGTCCATTAAATCCATCTGATCCAGTGTGTCCTTTAGAGTCATTGTTTCCTAGTTGATTTTTTTGTCTGAAGATCTATCCAGTGAAATCAGTGGGTACTATGGCTGTATTGCTGTTGGCTTCTCCCTTAAATTCTGTGAAGCGGTTTTTAAAAAATATGTATTTAGATGCTCTTATATTGGGTGCATAAATGTCTACCAAGGTTATATCCTCTTGTTGGATTGTTCCCTTTAGTATTATCTAGTGACCTTTATTGTCTCTTGGTATGGCCTTCATTTTGAAGTCTATTTTGTCAGATATCACTGTTGCTACCCCAGCTTTTTTTTTCATTTTTTTCATTTTTATTTGAATGGGAATTTTTTTCCATCCCTTCACTCTCATGTTGTGTGAGTCTTTTGTTATGAAGTGGGTCTCTTGTAAACAGCATATATATTGTTCATGTTTTCTTATCCATTCAGTTACCCCATGTCTTTTGATTGGAGCATTTAATCCACTTACATTTAAGGTTATTATTGACTAGAGGCCCGGTGCACGAAATCTGTGCACTGCGGGGGGGGGGGTGTCCCTCAGCCCAATCTGCACCCTCTTCAATCTGGGACCCCTCAGGGGATGTCCAACTTCCAGCAGTCGGACATCCCTCTCACAATCCGGAACCGCTGGCTCCTAACCACTCACCTGCCTGCCTGCCTGATTGCCCCTAACCCCACTGCCTGCCTGCCTGCTCGCCCCTACCTTGATCTCCTGCCAACCTGATTGCCCCTACCTTGCCCTCCCCAATCAGCCTGATCACCCCAAACTGCCTGTGCCTTGGCCCCCAGTCTGGCCTCCCTCTGGGGGCACCGCCTCCATAACCCCAATGCTGCTGCCACTGCTGGCTTGAGCCTCAGCACTTCGCAGCTGGTAATGGCTGCCTGAGCCTCAGCCCTCGTAGGCACTGCAGCTTTGTCTGGAAGGATGTCCGGAAGACAACCACTCTAGCATATTACCCTTTTGTTAGTATAGATTTGGGGACCATTACAACCACGCAGAACGTGAAGAAAACACATGGCACTGGTCAGTTTGGCTTAATGGAGAGCGCATCGGCCTGTGGACTGAAGGGTCCAGTTTGATTCTGGTCAGGGGCACATGCCTGGGTTTCGGGCTCAATCCCCAGTAGGGGGCCTGCAGGCGGCAGCTGATCAGTGATACTTTTTTTTTTTTAATATATTTTATTGATTTTTCACAGAGAGGAAGGGAGAGGGATAGAGAGCTAGAAACATCGATGAGAGACATCGACCAGCTGCCTCCTGCACACCCCCCACCGGGGGATGTGCCCGCAACCAATGTACATGCCCTTGACCGGAATCGAATCTGGGACCTTCCAGTCTATAGACCGATGCTCTATCCACTGAGCCAAAGCGGTTTCGGCTGATCAGTGATTCTTATCATTGATGTTTCTATCTCTCTCTCCCTCTCCCTTTCTGAAATTTAAAAAATATATATTTTTTAAAGAAAACACATGATCTTCACTTTGGGCTTTGTCATCTTACAATATCCTCTGTCCAGTGTTTTAACTTCCCTCAACTTCCCTTTACCCACCCTTAAAATGCAATCTATTTTGGGGAAGATGATCAGGAAAGTGATTCCAGTGGGTAGAAGTTTTTTTTGGAGGGGATGGGTCATGAAGATATTTAAAAATTGAGCATGGTGATGGTTGTACCACTCTGAATTTACTTTAAAAAACCAGTTCATTGTACACTTTAGGTGACATGTACAGTATATGGGTTATATCTCAACAAAGCTGTTCTTTTATTTCTTTTTAAATAAAGACCAGTCTTATAATCAATTGCAGATGTTTTCAGAAGCCCCTCAAGATTTGCTTACCACGTCCCAAATCACGGCTGTGATTCCCAGTTGCCTCCAGTCCTGGTGGATCTGGATGGTGTGGTTTGCAAAGGAGAAGGTGGCAAGAGGCTTATGGAATTCCTGCAACCCCATTCCCCCGGTCTCCTCATAGGGCACCAGGGCCATTTCCACTGTGCCAGCTCTGCTCCCTTTAACCTGTTGGGCAAAAGAATCCTGCGTGCTCTGGCCAGAAAGTGCATTCTCTCTTAGGTGGCCCGAATGCTTTTTTTAAGGTCGTTTTGTGGATTCAAAAGAATAAACAGAGATGTGGAAAGCTTTGGTCAAAATCCTTTTACATGGTTCTTCCAGTCTCATGGGAAGTGAGATGTGGCTCTGAATTCATCCCAAAGTGTGTCTTTGGGCAAAAGCACCCAGAATGGCACAACTCCTGCAGGATGCCCTACACACTTTGCTGTCAGGACTCAGGGGGGCTTGAGGGTGAGCGAGGCGGCGGTGCCAGCACAGGCCCTGGGAGAAGGTAGCGCTTTCTACACTGCCCAGGCCACGTGGACTGCAGCTGCACCCGCCCAGGTGGGCAGGGTGTTTCTGCTGCTTTGTTTTGGTCTGGCCTCCACCCCGTCAGCCACGGACCTGTGCCTGCACTGAGACTGAGCGGTTTGATGGTCCTACTTTTTGGTGGACAGTGGATGCACTCCCACCTCCCCGAGACTGGCAGTTAGGCTCTGGCGGCTTCTGAGTCCCTCGCAGGGAGAGCCCGGCCCTAGGTCAAGAACAGACTCGGGCGTCCTCGGCCAGGAGTCCTCCTTGGGCTAGGGGCCGCCACAGTTTGAAGGCTGGCCATGACCCCAATCCTGGCAGGGGTCTCCTCTGGGGTGCTGGCCGGCCTGGGCTAGGGCTGCGGGCAGTTTGGAGGCCGGTCACGCCCCCGATCCTGGCGGGGGTCTCCTCTGGGGCGCTGGCAGGCCTGGGTTAGGGTCACTGGCGGTTTGGAGGCCGGTCACGTCCCCGATCCTGGCGGAGGTCTCCTCTGGGGTGCTGGCAGGCCTGGGCTAATGGCCGCCCATGGTTTGGAGACTGGTCACACCCCCAATCCTGGCAGGGGTCTCCTCTGGGGTGCTGGCAGGCCTGGGCTAGGGCTGCGGGAGGTTTGGAGACTGGTCACGCCCCCGATCCTGGCGGGGGTCTCCTCTGGGGTGCTGGCAGGCCTGGGTTAGGGTCACTGGCGGTTTGGAGACTGGTCACACCCCCAATCCTGGCGGGGGGTCTCCTCTGGGGTGCTGGCAGGCCTGGGCTAAAGCTGAGGGCAGTTTGGAGACTGGTCACGCCCCCGATCCTGGTGGGGGTCTCCTCTGGGTAGCTGGCAGGCCTGGGCTAAGGCTGAGGGCGGTTTGGAGACTGGTCACGTCCCCGATCCTGGCGGGGGTCTCCTCTGGGGTGCTGGCAGGCCTGGGTTAGGGTCACTGGCGGTTTGGAGACTGGTCACACCCCCAATCCTGGCAGGGGTCTCCTCTGGGGTGCTGGCAGGCCTGGTCTAAGGCTGAGGGCGGTTTGGAGACCGGTCACGCCCCCGATCCTGGCAGGGGTCTCCTCTGGGTAGCTGGCAGGCCTGGGCTAAGGCTGAGGGCGGTTTGGAGACTGGTCACGCCCCCGATCCTGGCAGGGGTCTCCTCTGGGTAGCTGGCAGGCCTGGGCTAAGGCTGAGGGCGGTTTGGAGACTGGTCACGCCCCCGATCCTGGCGGGGGTCTCCTCTGGGGTGCTGGCAGGCCTGGGTTAGGGTCACTGGCGGTTTGGAGACTGGTCACACCCCCAATCCTGGCGGGGGGTCTCCTCTGGGGTGCTGGCAGGCCTGGGCTAAAGCTGAGGGCGGTTTGGAGACTGGTCACGCCCCCGATCCTGGTGGGGGGTCTCCTCTGGGTAGCTGGCAGGCCTGGGCTAAGGCTGAGGGCGGTTTGGAGACTGGTCACGTCCCCGATCCTGGCGGGGGTCTCCTCTGGGGCGCTGGCAGGCCTGGGCTAAGGCTGAGGGCGGTTTGGAGACTGGTCACGCCCCCGATCCTGGCAGGGGGGTCTCCTCTGGGGCGCTGGCTGGCCTGGGTTAGGGTCACTGGCGGTTTGGAGACTGGTCACACCCCCAATCCTGGCAGGGGTCTCCTCTGGGATGCTGGCAGGCCTGGGCTAAAGCTGAGGGCGGTTTGGAGACTGGTCACACCCCCCAATCCTGGCGGGGGTCTCCTCTGGGGTGCTGGCAGGCCTGGGTTAGGGTCACTGGCGGTTTGGAGACTGGTCACACCCCCAATCCTGGCAGGGGTCTCCTCTGGGGTGCTGGCAGGCCTGGTCTAAGGCTGAGGGCGGTTTGGAGACCGGTCACGCCCCCGATCCTGGCAGGGGTCTCCTCTGGGTAGCTGGCAGGCCTGGGCTAAGGCTGAGGGCGGTTTGGAGACTGGTCACGCCCCCGATCCTGGCAGGGGTCTCCTCTGGGGTGCTGGCAGGCCTGGGTTAGGGTCACTGGCGGTTTGGAGACTGGTCACACCCCCAATCCTGGCAGGGGGGTCTCCTCTGGGGTGCTGGCAGGCCTGGGCTAGGGCTGCCGGAGGTTTGGAGGCCGGTCACACCCCCGATCCTGGCAGGGGTCTCCTCTGGGGCGCTGGCAGGCCTGGGCTAAAGGCCGCCCATGGTTTGGAGGCCGGTCACGCCCCCGATCCTGGCAGGGGTCTCCTCTGGGTAGCTGGCAGGCCTGGGCTAAGGCTGAGGGCGGTTTGGAGACCGGTCACGCCCCCGATCCTGGCGGGGGTCTCCTCTGGGGTGCTGGCAGGCCTGGGCTCTGGGCACCGCAAAGGGAGAGGTTCCTGAACCCGCTTCCCACACACCTAGGCTAGGACACATCTTGTAGGAGGCGGCTGCAATGCCGGGGGTCGGTGACCTCCTCCGGAGCCTCGCCTTCTGGGCTGCAGTCCCATGTCTCCCAGTGCCCAGCCTCGGACGCGCCCCCGCAGTTGCCCCCACCACCAGCCACCCCAGCGCAGGCCCCAGCAGCTGAAGCCAGCCCCTGGAAGCCAGGCCACTCCGCTGCTCGCTCGCTGCCAGCCCTGTCCGCTGGGGTGGGGGGTGCTCCCCGCCCAGAGGCCTCCCTCCCTCCGCAGCCTGGCGTGGGAAGCGGGCCTCGTTGCTGGGGCTACGATGCCAGCGTCCCCACACGGCCACTGTGGGTGCGACGTGGACCCACGGAGGCCAACCTGGAGAACGCGGACCCCCAGCTCTGCATCCGGCGGCTGCAGATGCCCTCGGTGGTCAACGACCACCCGCTCCTTCAGCGGCCCCACAGGTCCCTCCTCAGCGCCCGGCGGGGGGGGGGGGGGGGGGGGGGGGGCAGGGGGCGGGGACTCGGGAGTCCCCGCCCCCTGCTCCTCCCGCCAGCCAATTGGCCACCCTGAGTCCCGCCCCCCGCGCCTCCAGCCGGCCCAATCGTGGGCGTAGCGGAGTGATGTAATTTGCATATTACTTTTTATTATGTAGGATTAGGCAGAGGAAGAGCCATTGCTGAGCCCTCTTCTTTCCTCTTCCTCCTACTCTGGGCTTCTTCCTCAGGCAACGCGTCTTCAGAAGTCAGAGCTCCACAAGGTGACCTTCCCTCCAGCCCTCACCTTCACAGGTGCTATCATTTCCATTCTGGCTTTGATGTGTCCCTACTCAGCCTTGACACCCGTGGCCAGTATTTAACTATACACTGAATACAACAAAATTACCCACTTTGCCTGCACCTTGCATTATTCCTGTTATTCTGCTCATTAGCTATTGAGGCCTCAGTTCTAGACCACTCTTCTGCTCCACTCCTATCTTCTCCTTTCCTGTACCTACCCATTTCTCCAAAGAGCCACACAAATTATGTCTCTGAATATTGTCCCTTCTCCTCCTCAATCACTTTTTTTTTTTAATTTGAGGTATAATTGACTTGTAACATTATATTCTTTCAGGTGTACAACATAATGGTATTGCAAAATGATCACTACAATGAGTCTAGTTAGCATCTGTCACCCATAGTTACAAGAAAATATTTTTCTTGTGATGAGAACTTTTGAGATTTACTCTCTTAGCAATGTTCAATTATGCAGTACAGTATTGTTAACTATAGTCACTATGCTATACATAATATCCCCATGACTTATTTATTTTAATAATTGGAAGTCCATACCTTTTGGCCCCTTTTCACCCTTTTTGTCTATCCCCATGCCTCATCTCTGGAAACCACCAATCTGTTCTCTCTATTTATGAATTCAATTTTTTTTAAAGACAGTGTTTGTCTTTCCCTGTCTGACATTTCACTTAACATAATGCCTTCAAGGTCCATCCATGTGGTAGCAAATGGCAAGATTTCATTCTTTTTTGAACTGAATAATATTCCATTGAATATATGCACCACGTCTTTATTCACTTACCTATTGATGGGCACTTAGGTTGTTTCCATGTTGTGGCTTTTGTAATTGGTACTGCAGTGAACATGGGTGCATACCTCTTTTCGAATTAGTGCTTTTGTTTTCTTCAGATAAATACCCAGAAGTATGATTGCTAGATCATGTGGTAGTTCTACTTTTAATTTTTTTAGGAACCTTCATACTGTTTTCCATAGTGGCTGCATCAATTTGCATTCCCACTAACAGTACATGCGAGTTCCCTTTTATCCTCATCCCCGCCAACACTTGTTTTGTTTTTAATTTTTAAAAAATGTATATATTTTTATTTCAGACAGGAAGGGAGAGGGTGAGAGAGAAACATCAATGATGAGAGAGAATCATTGATCAGTTGCCTCTTGCAAGCCCCCACCTGGGGATCGAGGCCACAACCCGGGCATGTGCCCTGACCAGGAATCGAACTGTGATCTCCTGGTTTATGAGTTGACACTCAACCGCTGAGCTACACCAGTGGAGCAACACTTGTTTGTTGATTTATTGATGATAGCCATTCTGACAGATGTGAGGAGATATCTCATTATGGTTTTGATTTGCATTGCCCTGGTGATTAGTGATGTTGAGCATCTTTTTATGAACCTATTTGTCATCGGTAGACATTTGAAAAATGTCTATTCAGATTTCCTGCCCTTTGTTAATGGATCTTTGTTGTTGTTGAATTATATGAGTTCTTTATATATTTTGGATGTTAGCCCCATGTCAGATACATGATTTGCAAGTATTTTCTTCTGTCCAGTAGGTTGCCTTTCCATTTTGTTGATGGTTTTCTTTGCTGTGCAGAATCCTATTCATTTTTAATTTGACCCAAGAGAAATAAAGCCCTTAAATAACAAAAACCATGGGCTTCTCCTGGCTCTTCTTTTACTAAGTTGTATCATTTGCAACTTTTAAAAGTCTCTCTCCTCCATGGTGTCCATGCCACAGCAGACTGGGTTTCCTCCTTTTTCTCCATCTTTTTACTCACCATCTCCAGTTTTCTCCTACCAGGTTCTGGTCTCACCTTCCTTCTTTGCTGCACTGCAACTCATTTGTTCTCTCCCAGAGCCTCCATCACGTCCATTCCACAGTCCAGACTAGCAGGTGTGTCTTTCCCCTGCAGAGATAACACCTGAGCTTCTCAAACTCAACTTCTCCCGAAGAGAGCCTCACACATTTCTCTCTAATCAGCACAGCTCCTCTTCCTGTTCTCCATTTTACTATCACCGAATTTAAACCAGTCATTGGTGACCCAGCACACGTTCTCTCCCATCAGGCACTGAGGCCAGTAAGGTCCAGATGCCCCAAGGTTCTTTTTTCATGCCCAGTGACAGTGCCTCCGTCACTCTTATTACTACTGCCCCCACTCTCAGGCTCTCATCTCTCCCATCTATCCTGTGAGGCTGGAAATTATAGTTCTGAAACCTAACAAAAACCATTCACCTGGTTGTCCAATGGCTCCTCATTTCCTTCCAAGTTAAGGTGATTCTACTTACTAAGCTGCTAAAACCATCAGTAACCCTAACCTACCTTATTTTCAATTTTATTGATCATGATTCTGTTTGTTCCACTGTAGTTTTGATAAACTTGACTATTTCTTGAAACTATCTCATCCTTCTCAAGGAAATATGTGCTTCCTTATCAAAATCGAAGACCTGTCTGAATGTCCAGAGGCTAAGGTATAGCTGCTATAGTTTGACCAATTTATGGGTGATGTCACCCAATGTTGCTATTTTACCATTTCCATTTAGACTTCCCAGGGCATGTTGTGTTTTATGTACTCCCAATGGTAAAATGGAAGAAGGGGAGGAGTTCATGGCCTCTGGATATATTTACAATATTTTTTACTGCATTAATTATTTCCTAAGCAAGTGATGAAACTCTAGACTTGGCTAAATAAAAGTAATCTGTATGGCTGAGAGTCAACAGACTAGTACTGGATAGTGGCATACACCAAACCATGTATCAGGAAGAGTCCAGGGCATGTTTTCTGCTCATAGTGGTCATCAGTAGCACCCAGTAGGGTCATGTTAACTTAAAAACAGTTAAAAATGGAACACATTACTAAAATATGGTTTTCATAAAACATATGATTCCCTCAGAAACCCTAAGGAGAGTGACGTATTCTGCCTATTGGAGATTCTGGCTCTCCGTCTTGCAATGTAATTTGTTAGAAATGTTATTGTGCATCATCAAAGACATGCTAGTTTTCCACTGACTACCACTGCAAGTACAAGTCCCTTGTATTTTGTCAACATTCACACACAGGATTTTAAGCATCTATTTTGGTCCTTACAGCTTTCCATGATAGCAATGAAATGCTTGGTGTTATTTTTTGTCATCACTGAAGACAGGTGGAGGCCCAGGCGACCCCAAGAAAACTCCTATCTGGAGGAGGGTGGTGACTCAACGCAGCACCAGGCTAAGAAAACACTCTGTGGAGTCCATCCTGAATATATTTTTCCACTCTAAAGAGAAATATGGAGGAAACTCAAGGAAGTTCCATACTCAATGGTGAAACCCAGGAAAGGAGGTTTATTAGTCTTTCCCCACAAACTTGGAGTTGGATAACTTGCCTTTTAAACTGAATAGGTCATCCTTTTTTAAAATAGACAAATTTATTTTAGCTTTCAAAGCTCAAATTCCAACTCAGGTAATTGGAAATGCTCACACGCCTTTCACAAAGTATTTGGCTTCTTGAAATATTATTAACACCAAATGCAGATACTTTAGCATCTACCAACACAACCACTGCAAGTCAAGAGGGTGTGATGACTGAGAAAACACTAATGACTTCAGCTTGCACCGACTTACTTCCCAGTGGAACAGTGCGCAGGGGTCTGTGAACAGTTGCCTATCTCGCTCCCTCTCGTTGGAGTTCTGCAGCTTCGGCTTACACCGAAGAGGCCATTTGAAGTCAACTTCAAGGCTTTCCTCATGGCGCTGGTGGATGGTGTTTAGCCTGTGGTTAATGATACAGGCAATGGGAGCAAGTGTCACGGGACTGGAATGAACAGCTGAGGCAGTGGGGTCTTTCCATAGCAGGTTGGCATACCCAAATTTCTGCACTTGTGGCAGCATGGCTGGAGAAGAATGTTCTAAGTTTGTACCCAAAGGTAAACCCCAGGGTCCCCCACACCCCAACTGTATGGTGCACACATCGGTTACACACCAGAGTGTGGCTGCACACCTGGGATCGGCAGCTTCCCGGTGCCAGCATGTAACTCAGCTGGTCAGATCTGGCAATCGAGGAGTATTCTGTGTACAATCATGTCAGCTGAAGATAAACAAGCCGCTGGCTGAATCTCATCTTGGTGGCCATATTGTACCTCCGTGCACACTACACGGAGTGTTTCAAACATCACCAGGGTGATTTACATAGAGGTTGGTGATTTTGAAACACACTTTGAACTCCTGGATTTAAACAGAACCTTTCATCCTGCTTTTCAAGCTCATTGGTCCTCACTGTGACACACCGCATCTGCTCATGCCACTCCCGTTGGTTCATCCATCATAATGTGGTGTCAGTTGGTGCTGGATTTTGGCATAATAACCAGAGACCACAAATCAAACATTATTTCTGAAAACTGCAATAGAAGTGCCAGTTATTTTAAAATTTGTTCATGCTTTTTTTGCAAAAAATAGAGATATTTATTTTAAAGGTTTGTACTTTTGAATATTCTTGTTTAAAGAGTTGCTGTTCCCACAAACTGGAGGTAAAGAGTTTGTTAACTCAATTGAACAAATATTGATTGAATGGTTACTATATGGCAGGCACTGTCCCCGACACCGCATTCACGTTCCCAGCTCACGGGAGTGAGATAAGTGAAGTCAAATGTTCAGTTCGATAAGTGGGAATTATGCTCCGACTGTTCCATATGTTGATGACACCACCCACATTTATGTCTCTGGTTCTATGTCTCCCTTTCAGTTCAGCACCATTGTGTCTAACTGCCTCTCGGTGCCTTCACTGGGATGTCCAGTAGGCATCTTAAACGTACCTGTGCCCACGTAACAGGCACAACAGAGATGACCAGGGCCTGTGGAGAGAGGGAACAGGGGCTAGTATCTAATGGATCCGGAGTTGGCCTCTGAGAAATTGCCTGTCTCCGTTTCATTTAGTTCTTTGTCTGGAGTTCTGTCCTGTTCTTTCATGTGGGACATGTTTCTTTGTTCTCTCGTCTTGGCTGCCGCCCTGTGCTTGTTGCCGTGTGTTGGGTAGAGCTGTTACATCTCTTGGTCTTGGCAGGGTGGTCTCATGCAGTAGGTGTCCTGTGAGGCCCAGTCATGAATTATCCTTGGTCATTGGAGCCAGGTACTCCAGGAAGTGTCCCTTGTGTGGGTTGTGTGTGCCCTCTGCTGTAGTTGATCCTTGGTTGCTGTTGGCATGTCAGTGGGTGGGTGTGACCCTCAGGATGACTGGCTGTAAGGACTGGCTGTGACTGTAATGGATGAGCTGCTGTTCAGGGGCTGACCCCCCAGAGCAGGATTCACTTTCACAGGACTCTGGTGCCTGCCACGTCCACCCTTTGGGTGTGTGGTTGTGGAACTTACTGCGTGGTGTCTGGGATGGTCTGGAGCCAGTCACCACGTGGGTAGGTTCTGGGGCCTCTGACGGGCAGGTAGGCCACTGCCTGTGCCAAGCCCAGGGCCGCCTGTAGGAGCTCCAGAGTGATCTGTGGCTGGTAGCCCCTGGGCTGTACTTGGAAGCACCTGGGAGAAGTGTGCTGCAAACTGAGGCCAGCTGCAGGGCTTGGAGCCCTTAACTAGAGGTACAGGCATGTTGAGGCTGCCTGTTGCTTGTCTGAAGTGATGGAACTTTTGGAGATTTTAGGGAAGTCTGCAATGTGGGCCAAGGCTGGGAGCTTGTGAGGAACAGCCACTGAAAGAGGTTCCGGCTGGGACTCCAGCAGCCTCTGTCTCACTCATCCACAATCCCCACTGGTCTTCACAGCCAGATGTTATGGGGACTTCTTGGCATTGGAACCCTGGGCTAGGGGACTGGTGTCAGGTGGGACCCCTCGTTCCTCAGGGGGGCACTTCCACAACTGAGCTATCACTCCTGATTTTTAACCACCACACATGGGTCTGGGGCCAACTCACTGTGGCTCCACCCCTCCTACCAGTCTCCACGTGGCTTCTTCTGTATCTCCTTAGTTATCAGACTTCTGTTCAGCTAGACATCAGGCAGTTCCAAGAGGGTTATTCTATAACTAGTGGCCCAGTGCATGGATTCATGCACATTGAAAGGAAATTAATTAGACGATTTGTAAGATAATTACGTTACTGCAAAAAATTACATGTCAAAATCCTATATACCATATTTTCCGGCGTATAAGATGACTGGGCATATAAGATTTTCCTGGGTTAAAAAGTCGTCTTATACGCTGGAAAATACGGTAAATATCTATGCAGCTTTGAGCACAAGTCACTTCACCTCTAAGATGGAAATACCGTATTTTCCGGCGTATAAGACGACTTTTTAACCCCGGAAAATCTTATACGCCCAGTCATCTTATACGCCAGAAAATACGGTAATAAAAGCCTAATATGCAAATTGACTGAACAGCAGAATGACCAGTGGAACGACTGGTCACTATGACACACACTGACCACCAGGGGGCAGACGCTCAATGCAGGAGCTGCCCCCAGCCTGCAGGGCCCAGGCAAGCCAAGGTGGGTGCCAGCGGGAGCCCCCAATCACCCCGCCGGTCGCCCCACAGATCAGCCCTGATTGCTGACCAGGCCTAGGGATCCTACCCGTGCACGAATTTCATGCACAGGGCCTCTAGTAGTATATGTAATATCCTATATAATAAAAGCCTAATATGCTAAGTGTCCAGTCATCCGGTCAGCCGTTCAACCAGTCAAAGTGTAATATGCTAATGATATGCTAAGACTCCTCAACTACTTGCTATGACATGCACTGACCACCAGGGAGCAGACGCTCTGACTGGTAGGTTAGCTTGCTGCTGGGGTCTGGCTGATCGGGACTGAGCAAGACAGGCCGGACACACCCTGGAGCCCTCCCGTAGTCCCTCCCTGGCTGGCCAACCTCCCACATCCCTCCATGGCCTTGATCATGCACCAGTGGAGTCCATTGGCATGGCCTGCACCTTCTTGCAATCCAGGACCCCTTGGGGGATGTTGGAGAGCTGATTTTGGCCTGATCCCGCAGGCCAGGCTGAGGGACCCCACTGGTGCATGAATTTGTGTACCGAGCCTCTAATCCTATCTAATAAAGAGGGAATATGCTAATTGACCCTCATGCCATCTCAAAGATGGCGGTGCCCACAGCCAATAAGGAGGAAATATGCTAATTGACTGCCCCACCCTCAAAGATGGCAGTGCCCACAGTCAATAAGGAGGAAATATGCTAACTGACTGCCCTGCCCTCAAAGATGGCGGCACCCACAGCCAATAAGGAGGGAATATGCTAATTGACTGCCACACCCTCAAAGATGGTGGCGCCCACAGCCACAAGATGGCAGCACCCAGTCCCCTCAACCCTGCCGGGGTGGCAGGTGTGCACACCTGCCTCTGGAGTCCCCCAGTTCCCTCAGCCCCCCAGCCACCCAGGGCTGGCCTGAGGTGCAGGCAAGCCTCAGAAGGCAGCTGCCCAACTGACGTCCGAGGCACAGGCAAGCCTCAGATGTCAGCTGCCCAGCCCCCCAGGACCGGCCCAAAGCGAAGGCCTCAGATGGTGGCTGCCCAGCCGCCCAGGGCCACCCGAGGCTCAGGTAACCAGAGCCGGCTGAGGCTTTTGCTGCCGGCAGTGGTAGCAGCTGAGGTGTGATGGGGCGTCGCCTTCCCCTGATCGCCGGGTCGCCTCCCACCCCTGAGACTGTGAGAGGGGGCAGGTAGGCCGGGCTGAGGGACCCCCCCCTCCAGTACATGAATTTTCATGCACCAGGCCTCTAGTAGAATTATAAAATTAAAACACATGTGCAAAATTGGTGCCAGCAAGAGCTTTATATGTATCTTGCACATGGGAGTCAACATTTATTTTTAAATTGCCAGTGTGCATCATATGTACCGGCCAGTTGGTTGGTTGGATGGCCAGACGGACAGACGGTCAGTCACTTAGCCTTTTATATATATACTAGAGGCCCGGTGCACGAAATTCATGCACGGAGGGGGGTTGTCCCTCAGCCCAGCCTGGACCCTATCCAATCTGGGATCCCTCTCACAATCCAGGACTGCTGGCTCCCAACTGCTTGCCTGCCTGCCTTTCTGATTGCCCCTAATTGCTTCTGCCTGCCAGCCTGATCACCCAGTAACCACTCTGCTGCCAGCCTGTTTGCCCCCAACTTCCCTCCTCTGCTGGTCTGGTTACCCCTAACTGCCCTCTCCTGCAGGGTTGATCACCTCCAACTGCCCTCCCTTGCAGGCCTGGTCCTTCTCAACTGCCCTCCCTTGCAGGCCGGGTGCCTCCCAACTGCCCTCTCCTGCTGGCCATCTTGTGGTGGTCATCTTGTGTCCACATGGGGGCAGGATCTTTGACCACATGGGGGCAGCTATATTGTGTGTTGCAGTGATGATCACTCTGCATATTACTCTTTTAT
Organism: Ia io; assembly: GCA_025583905.1. Taxonomy (NCBI): domain Eukaryota; kingdom Metazoa; phylum Chordata; class Mammalia; order Chiroptera; family Vespertilionidae; genus Ia; species Ia io. The sequence continues at coordinate 1,887,670 of JAJQQW010000018.1, forward strand.
TAGATAGGATAGAGGCCTGGTACAGGGGTGGGGGCCAGCTGGTTTTCCCTGAAGGGCATCCCGGATCAGGTGGGGGTTCCTTTGGGGCGTGGGGCAGCCTGAGCGAGGGGCCTGTGGTGGTTTGCAGGTGGGCCACGCCCCCTGGCAACGCAAGCAGAGGCCCTGGTATCTGGAATTTATTTTCCTTCTACAATTGAAACTTTGTAGCCTGGAGCGGAGCCAAGCCTGGGGCTCCCTCTGAGGCCGGCAGCCATTTGTGTTGGGGTTATAATTGAAACTTTGTTGCCTTAAGCAGGTGGGCCCGGCCAGGGTGTGCGGAAAGCTTTGCTTCCCCTGTTGCCAGAGGCAACCCTGGCCTGTTCTCTCAAGCTCCAATCTGCCGCCATTTGTTAGAATTTGTTTACCTTCTATAATTGAAACTTTGTAGCTTGAGTGGAGGCATAGGCCTGGCAAGGGCAGGCGGAAAGCTTGGCTTCCTCTGTTACCTAGGAAACCTTGCTCTCTGTGGCTGTAGCCACCTTGGTTTGGGTTAATTTGCATAATCGCTCTGATTGGATGGTGGGCGTGGCTTGTGGGTGTGACTTGTGGGTGTGTCGGAGGTATGGTCAATTTGCATATTTGTCTATTATTAGATAGGATAGATTCAGTTGTAATTTTGCTTTTTTCTTCTTCCACTCGTTCTTCCATAGTTCCTTCTCCACACGGTGCTGGAGTGAGCCTGTGGACATACACCCTCATGCTGTTCTCCTGCCCCAAGGCTTTCCCATCACAACAAAATCAAACCCAAAGTCCTGCTGGCCCCAGAGGCTCAGACGACCTGGGCTCTGGCTACTTTGCTAAAACTCACCTCCTTGCCCTGGTCCCCTCACTTACTTTGTTCCAGCCACACTGGCCTCCTTGGTGTTCATGGAACACACCGAGAACATGCCTGTCTCAGGGCTGCACACTACTCTCGCCTCTACCTACGCTGCCCTCCCCCAGCGCCCTGGCACTGGCTCAGACGGGCCTTCTCACAGAGTATCCTGGCCTCTGTCTAGCAGCATGGTTTCCGGCACCTTTGCCTCCGCTTTGCTCTGCTTTGCTTACTTACATGTGTGTTTATTTTTTATTTCTCTTCCACCAGGATTTAAATTCCACGAGGGCAGGATTTTTTTATAGTTTTGTTTGCTGCCTTATCCCCAGGAGCCTGGAACTTAGTAGGTTTTGGAACTTAGTACATAACTATTTTTTTCTTAAATATCACTCTTGGTACATTACTTAGACTTATTACACAGAATTGTATAAAAATCTAATACATATTTATTTGAAATGAATTGGCTTTTTCCATTTCTTTTGTTAAAACATTTAACTTCTAGGCAGAATAACTTTAGGGAATAAACATAAACAAAGTAAAATCAGAAAATCTTAGGCAACTTGACTGAGATTTAGGAAAACGGCAGAGCAGTTCAGGGTAGGTGAATGTGATTCCAGAATGCGTGGCTGCGTCAATGGTACTACTTCGGCTCTGTTGGCCGAGGTTCAGAGGCCACTGGCCTAAGAACCCTCGGGAGCTCTGGCTTACCTAGTAGGTCACTGCCAAGTCCAAGGCACAGGCTGCAGGTGTGGCTGTGTCGGGCGCGCCAACGAAGCAATGTGCTCTCATCCTCTTCTCCTTCTCACGGCCCTCCACCTCTGGCGTTGCCTGTATTCTCAGGCAGCTCTCAGAGTGTGTTTTCTTTATAAGGAGAGCTTCTTCATAGCAGTCAGCCCACCAGGAGTGCCGGGACTGAATCACGAGGCCATGGGGGAGGAGAGGCAGCCACAGCCAAAGGTTGTAGCCAGAGGGACAGAAGGCATCCGTTTGGCAGCCCTGGTCCTATGCTCGTTTTGCATCTGAGAGAGAAATCAAGGTCAGCCCCACTCAGCCACCTGCACCACGCACCAGGAGGGGCTTATTGAAAGGGAACGCGAAAGCAGGTGAAATAGAGGCTGTAGGGGCAAACACCTCTGCTGCTCACTAAATCCAGAGGGAAAGACTCCACTTGGACGTGATGGCATGCACTGCTCTTCACCTAAGTATTCTCAGCTTGTCTTCACAAGCTGTGGTGTTGAGCTGAGAGTGAAGGGGCTCGTGTGGGTGTGGATGGAGAGCCTGTGGGCAGGACGGAGGAGGTTGCCCGTCAGGTTAGGCCGTGATGGAGGACATGCGGGCCTTGCGCATGGAAGCTGGGGGATCCGGAAGAGCCAGCCCATGCCTCGAGCCTTATTGACTCAGACAAGTTTCTCCTTAAGGAAGACAACTTCTATTTAATTTTAAAAGTCACCCTGGCCCTGCCCAGCGAGGCTCAGTTAGTTGAGCATCGTCCCATGCACCAAAAGATCGCTCATTCGATTCCCAGTCAGGGCACATGTCCAGGTTGCAGGCTCAATCCTCAGTAGGGGGCGTGCAGGAGGCAGCCGATAGATGTTTCTCTTCTCACATTGATGTTTATCTCTCTCTCCCTCTCCCTTCCTCTCTCGGTCTAAAATCAATAAAAACATATTAAAAAATAAAAAGTCGTATTTGGTTGCTGTCTGACCCCCACCCCCTTGGACTAGTTTGACCCACACTGAACGCAGCCTCCAGTCAGTTCTCCTGCTTCCTTTGCCCAAGCTCTAGCAGCTGGGTTTTTCTGCCCTCCCAGTGAACCAGCCCCCAGGCCAGTGGTGGCTGTGGGACCAGTTGCTTTGGCTTCAGGAAGATATAATTTTCAGTCCTGACTGTGCCACTCACCGTATTATGTTCTTTGGCAAGTTACTTAAGCTCCTGGAGCCTTAGTTTCCTCATCTGCAAAGTGGGCATGCTACTATCAACAGCAGTGTATTGTGATTGCGGAGAAGAAAAACCTAGGGCGAAACCTACTGTAGCTCCGGGCTCCCAGAGACGCTCAGGGGAGGCTGTTTGTGGAATCAGCGTGTGCCCCTGCCAGTGGCCGCGCTGACTTCAGGCCCGGGCTCTCCGTGCTGCTCTGGGTCTGATCTAGGTAAACCCACCCAGCTTCACCAGTCAGGACACAGTGTAGAAAACACCCCCGATGTGTTACATGCTGCAGGCTGTGCTCACTGGTTTGTTTTTAAGTATTTACTAAGTGCCGCCCTAAATTGTGCCTGTGCTAGGGTCTGAGATGAAAAAGATGCTGCCTGTTTCGGGTAGTTCACTGTCCAACAAGGACTGAATCCGAGAGGAGCTTTTAGCCCTAGAGTAGGAATTGGAACCTCTGACCCACAAAAAGCATGCGCAGGAGGGAAGGGTGCTTCTCCAGAGGATAGCGGAGGCTCTCTCAGCAGAAGAGGAGGTGGCTGCTGGCAGGGAGAGCGGCAGCTGTCCCGCGACCATGGGTCAGTGTGCTGCCCAGTCTTCTGAGCCTTTGTTTCCTCATCTGTGAAATGGGGTCAAAGTGATTTCCACCTCATAGGGTTATTCTGAAGATTAAATGGGCTGACACATGGAAGGTGCAGAGAGCAATGCCTAGAACCTAGAACCAGCCCTGCTCCTCCTCCCTCTGCCAAGCTCGTGATCTGTTTTCTTTCTTTTTTAAAAAAATGTATTTTATTGATTTTTTACAGAGAGAAAGGGAGAGGGATAGAGAATTAGAAACATCGATGAGAGAGAAACATCGATCAGCTGCCTCCTGCACACCCCCTACTGGGGATGTGCCCGCAACCAAGGTACATGCCCTTGACCGGAATCGAACCTGGGACTCTTGAGTCCGCAGGCCGATGCCTTATCCACTGAGCCAAACCGGACAGGGCCTGTTTTCCTTCTCACATGTTGTTCTCCTAAGGGAGCCCTGAGCAGCAGTAAGTTCCTGGCTGTGCCCCAACCCCCCAAGCAACAGGGCTTTTTTAGTAAGGAAAAAAGAGGGAGGTTTGGCAGCTTCTTCTGCAACACACAGCCAGTGCCCTCAGGTTCCCCTTTGCCTGGGAAGTGCAGCCGGGAAGTCTTATTTAAAGTGAGCTCCCGGGGTGGCATCTGTGCAGGCACCTGCGCTGTGCGGATAGATGGACGGTGCTCACAGAAGGCCCCGGCGGAGGCTGACCCAGCCCTCGCCCTTCATGTGCTCACCCCTGATGCACCGAAAGAGGCTCAGGGGAAGCTTTGTGGGCTGCGATGCTGGATTCAGGGTCCGGAGCAGATGGATGGCTCCGTGTTTGTTTTCCGCAGATCTGATGTTAGCGACTTAGAACAGCACCGGGGTCCCTGGAGAACTGCAGTTCCGGAAATGAAACAATTCTTTTGGCAGTTTGAGAAAGATGCATTCATGACTTCCATGACATTTGAAGGGAAACACCCCGTCCCGAGTCCCTTTCCTTGTGGCACGAGAGGAGCCCTGGCCGCGGGTGCTGCGCTCACCTGGTCTCCAGGACCGGCAGCGAGAAGAGACGGAGGAGAAGGGCCTCCAGATCCTCACGAGGAGCCGAGAACAGCCTGCTTGAGGCATTAGGTTCCTTCATTCAAGTAAGCCCCTTCCACGTGTCCTTCCTGAGGTCTCAGAGGGGAAGGGGTTCAAATGCTTCCCTTTAAGGCGTGCCCAGGAACATGCACAGCCTGCAGCTGCAGGGGAGGGCTCTCTGGGTGCAAGTGAGCAGGAAGCAGCAAGCTCAAGTGAAAACAAAGTTATGATGGCAAAGGGGTGTCTGGCGGAACCCTTAAGGAAACCCCAGCGGTGTGCGGGACCTGGTCCCAGAGACTTAAGAGCTCATCCCGCACTCGTGGGCTCTCCTGTCCTCCTGGTCTCTCTGCTCGGCTCCTGGAGCAGAACGTGGCCATCGTGCTCGGAGTTTTCAGATCTTCCCGTGGAGAGAGCCCCTAGCGAAGAGAGCCTTCTTTGTCCCAGGTTTAAGTGTTTGGGAAGGAAGCTGATTGGCGCAACGTGCTCAGGTGTTCACTCCAGGTTCAGCCAGCTGTGGCCAGGGCTGGGCTTTCTACAAGCTGTCACTCAAAGTGTGGGAGCTCCTCGGAAGGTGGCCGGGGTGCAGGGCCCCCGCAGGCCTCCCTGTGGAGCCCCCACTGGGCGGGGGGTGGGGGGGTTCTGTGAGCCAGCACCTGCCGGGGCCAGCGCGTCCATGCTCAGCTCCGAGGCGCTTCCATGGGGAACAGTAGCTCTACGAGCATCTGTAGGGGAGACAGCGTAGATATCTATCCTGTGGAGGGGACGTGCTTCATTCTCTGTGACGTTTCTCAACAAATCCCCTGTGGATGGCACAGGCTGCTCATAGGGTTTTCTGTCAGATCCATGCTGGCCATGGGGCCGGTTGGTGAACGTGCCCTCAGAGGGCTTGGACTCCGGGGCTGGGATGTCCACAGGGAGGCGGGCGGGCGGAGGCGGGCAGGGCGGAGGAGACTTTACCTCACACCCGGTCGCTGGCAGAAGGGAAGTCCCCTCGCCTCCCTAGGAGCCCGCTGCCCTGTCTGTGCATTTGGTCTCTGGGCACCTGTGGGGACCCTGGAGGCAGGGATCTGCAGCCAGGTTTTTGGTGTTAGCTCTCCCAACACGCCTGAGCTGTTTAGGAAACAGACCTTACCTGTCTTTTCCTGCCCCTAAGGCACCTGCTCGGCGCTCAGCTCCTGTTGGGACACTCGGAGCACCGCCGGATGCACATGGAGACTGACAAGGCCTCGCTCGGCTGCTTCCAGCGCAGAGCTGACCGGGGTCGCCAGAGCCCCCGAGCCCCAGGCGGAGGAGAGTCCAGGGTCCGACCTCACACCGTTCACATCCCCACTCGCGGTCCTTAAACATAAACGAGATGGGAGCAAAGTGCGTGCATTCATCAAGTGCACGGTCTGAATGGCCCAAAAGTTCAGGGCTACTATTTAACCCTCTTAAAAGGCGGCGGGCCGCTCCATGGGCCTGAGCAGTGCATGGTGCGTGCCCGTGCCAGGCGCTGTTCTGTGCATGAGTGCTGATGAACTTGGTCCTCGTGGCTCCTCCGTGAGAGCTGGAACCTCGCGGCATTTCATCAGCAGAAACTGATGCCCAGAGCGCTCAGTCACCTGCCTGAGGGCCCAGCTGGAGAGCAGGCGCTGGGCCACACCCCCGGCACCGGCTCCAGTGTCAGCTGCTCCTTCTAGCAAAATCTCACGCCCTGGCCTGTGAGAGCATCAGCCTGTGCTCCGAAGGGTCACAGGTTCGATTCCTGGTCAAGGGCATGTACCTGGGTTGCAGGTTCGATCCCTGGCCCTTGTCAGGGTACTTGCAGGAGGCAACCAATTGATGTGTCGCTCTCACATCGGTGTTTCTCTCTCTCCCCCTCATTTCCTTCCACTCTCTTAAAATCAATGGGGGAAAAAATCTTACATAAAGTCAAATGTACAAAACAAAGCTAAGCCAGTAGAGTGGCTCTTGTTGATACGGAGCGAGGAGCGTCGGCCTCCCCTCCACCGTCTCTTCCTTCTCTCCTTAACCCTCTGCCCCGTCTCGGAAGTGCGGAGTACCCCAGGGAGCACAGTTTGGGAACCATCAGCCTAGTCCAGCCTGCCGGTATCTTGAACCGGCCCCTCTCCCAGGGCGAGGAGGTGCTGTGTTTACCCTCAGCCCCAGCATGCAAGTGGCAGAACTGGCAGGGTCTCGCTTGCAATCCAAAGGTTTCCTGCCTCCCCAATAAAAGGTGGGGGACAACTAAGTAAGTCTTTCTCCAGAGTCCATACCCTCAAACTCCCCTCTCAGCCCAACTTTTAAAAAAGTTCACTTAGAATACGCGGGCACCTTCCCCAGAGCTACAGTTCTTCCCCTTCTTAGATTGTTCAGTTTTGCGTGACTTACCTTCCAGATCCTTCTTTGTGCTCAATGAGTTGATTTCACCAAGTTTCAAATTTGGGATGATTGCAGGCAGCTGCATTATGAAGATGACAGAGTGGGCAGTAGGGCGGAGCGATGCGGAGCGTCCCTGAGCTGCGGGCGCTGCCCCTGCGGGCAGCAGGCCAGGAGGCCGGGTGGGCGGCTCTGGACTGTGGACTCGCCTGCACGCCCTGCGACAGCCACTTGAGATGATGACCTGTGATTTGCGGTCTGCCATCAATCGAAATTGAGAGTATTGATCCCAACTGATTGCCGAGGACCCAACTAAAGTGAAAGGGTAATTGACTGTGGTGTCCGCCATTGATCGAGCGCACAGTTCATCGCCCTTGAAATTATTTTCAAGTACTTTGGTTTATCATTCCTAACAAATAGAGAAATTGAATGATCTCGGTGACTTACGTTCACCGCGAACAGAAAGCTGTAAGGAAGTGTCTGTGTGAGTGAGGCCACCTTCTCCGCTGCTTTTCCAATCAAGCCCCAGGGCCTGTTCTGACGGGACGGACAGCCCGCAGCTGCAGCGTCACCTCTCAGAGGCGGGAGCTCAGGCACAGTGCCTTCCCATGACGTCACAGAGTAGTGGCCCGGATCTTGAGGAAGAGCCATCCTGAAAAGTTACAGGTCCGTGAAGCAAACCTGGGCCTCGCAGCAGCAGCACCTCTCGTGCGTTTCTCTCCCCTCGCACTGCTCACAAAAGCAACCGGGCTTTCGGCCTACAGCGATGTCAGCCGTAATGTTCTGAAATCAAAGTGATCATTAGCACACACATGTGGTTTTGTGGTGTTTGCCCTACAGCACCTTAGAAATATTGCCTTGGGGGTTTTAAGGTTGTTTTTTTAAAAATATATACTTTTTATTGATTTTGGAGAGAGGAAGGGAGAGGGATAAAGAGATAGAAACACCAATGAGAGAAACATTGATCGGCTGCCTCCTGACGCCTCCTACGGGGAATGGAGCCCGCAACCCAGGCATGTGCCCTGACCCGGAATCCAACTGTGACTCCTGGTTCATGGGCCGATGCTGAACCACGGGGCCCTGCTGGGCAGACTTACAGCTGCTTTAAAGGAAGGCAGCGTGGCCAGGCAGGTGACTGGGACGAGGACTGTGTGCTCATGGAGTGGCCACCGAGGCTCCGGGCGCAGCAACGTCCACAGAAGCCCAGCCACGAGATTTACAGGAAATGCCCGTCGAGTCTCCGTGGAAACCACGGGGCTACGGAGAAGGTGGGGTGAGGGCTCGGTGCTCGAAACGCTGCCAGAGGCACGTTGGAGAGAAAAGTTGGCCCCAGTAAAAACAGCGGCCCAGGCTCCACGTGGTGCCTGGCTGCGAACACTTGAGTCCTCTCTGGTCTGTGCACCAGCCCTGGGAAGGGCCTGCACTGACGTGCCAGTGTGTCGCTGTTACGAGTTCCTGTGAAGTGGAGGGAGGAGGCACAGCTGAGACAGGCAGACAGACCGCTGTGGCCTCAGATGGGATGGTGTGGTGCCTGGTTCCTGAGTGAGCTGCGGTCTGCCATGTTCCTACACAGCTCCACTCAGCCAGGTGCAGTTTTCTGGGCTCGCCGAGTGTCCCTTACAGACAAAGGCAGACACACGTCATTCTTCAGTATCTCAGTTGAACTGGAACAAATTCACGTTTTCAAAATAAACATTATAGTAGAACTGACTGCATAAGACAAGTCACAAATGTGAGCCATGAATGTAATTTTAAGTTTCCTAATAGCCACATTTTAAAAAGTAAAAACAAACAGGTTAAATTAATTTTAGTTACATATTTTATACTAGAGGCCCAGTGCACAAATTCGTGCATGGGTGGGGTCCACCAGCCACCCCTTTGAGGGGGTTGACCATGGGTGGTTGGCAGGCCAGTCCCGCCCCCTGGTTGAACTCCCAGTCGAACTCCCGGTGGAGGGGACAATTTGCATACTAGCCTTCTATTGTATAGGATAACCTAGAATATTCAACATATATTAACATGTACTCAATATAAAAATTATCAGGACATGTGTGTTCTTTTTTTATATGAAGTCTTTAAAGTTATTTGTGCATTTTACACTTACAGCTCATCTCAGGTCATGCTCGTCATGTTCAAGTCTTCCCTAATCACTCTGGGTCTTGGCCACCTCACTGAACAGCTGAGGCGAGTGGACAGTAAGGCTGCAGAGAATGAGTGGGATCTGCAGTGGACAGTGAAGACCAGGGCAGGGTGTGGGATCTCCCTCTTCTGTAGGCCCACACTCCAGATCTTTAAAGCGTGCGCACACGCACACACACACACACACGCAGCCAAAAGTAGGTTTACGGTTGTTTCTATGGAAAAATACAAATAAAAATATAATAATTAATTAATAAATAATCATACAAGAATAAGCTGTAAACCTGCTTTTGCTAACCCCTGTATACATATATGTGAGAGAAGGAGAGAGACTGAGACCATGTTCAGAAAACAGGCCATCAAGCTTGACCCACATTACAAATCCACTTCATTTGAGCCTCACTTTTAGTAACAGTCCTTTCAGCGTCGAAGCCCAGCGTCTGACGATCATACAGATGGCATTGACCTTTTGGGTTTCTCCAGGGAAGAGCCAGGCCTGCAGCTCTCCCCTGGGGATGCTGAATCACACACCTAGCGTGTGCTGAGTGCTCAGTAGATGCTTCCTGAGCTGAGTTTAACGCGTTTGTCAGCTGCTATACAGTTTACCTTCTCAACTAAAAATGTTACATTGGGATTCTCTTCCTTTTGGCTTGTGTCTCTCACCACTCATCCATTCATCCATTCATTCATTCATTCACTCACCAAGCCTCACCTCTCACACCTCCATTCTCACACTCCGTGCACTTCCCCCCAAACACCATGTTCTTTCCTTTTTGGCCTTTGCACGTGAACTGCTGTTGTCTGGCTGGTGCCTTCTCCCAACGCCGTCCCAGGCCTCAGCCTGCACACTTCTGCCTTAGGAGGCTGTCCTGACCTTCTCTGGGCCCGAGTTCTGAGCTCTTTGTTGTGTCAATAGTGCCCCCTATTCAGCGCACTGTGTTCTTACCGCTGCTGGCCTTTCTTTGTCTAGTTTAGCTTCTGAGGTCTGCGAGGCACAGACTTGTTTGTTGTTTGCCTGCAGCTTGCAAACCTTCAAGGAAGAGAGTTGGAGACTCTCATAATACAGTGGCCAAGAGGTGCTGAGAGTCAGAAAGAACAGCGATTGGAGGATGGGTCAGTGTGAAAGCCGGGGCTGGATGAGGTGGCCGTGGTTACGAAGCCACACGAGTACCTGCCACAGTTGACCATTTGTTCCTCTAGAAGCGGCCTTTCATGAGTCCGCCGTGACCTTGCTCCGTTCTTCCCCCCGTTGCTTCCCAGCGCCTGAGGTTTTTTAGGAAGTGGATGGGAAGGTGGCTAAGGAAGAGCAGGTAGAAGAACCTGCCCAGAGGCTGAGCGAGGAGCGGGGGCTCGGGACATGGATGCGAGTGGAGCAGCAGATGCTAGAGCTGCAGGTGGAGCGGGGATGATGGAGCACAGTCCTGGGCAAAATCAAGAGTTCGGATTCAGGGGCTTCCCCTCAGGCAGTAAGGAGACGTTTTCTGTCTCACATGCTGCAGGGCCTCGAGGAGCAGGAGGAGTGGGCCCGCCTGTGGACGGGCGGGGAAAGCAGGACGGGCATACAGATAGCCATTGCCAAGCAGCAAGCAGCAACACCATTTCAGTGGCACTTAGAAAAGGCGTCTGTCAGGCTCATGTGCCCACAGGATGCCTTGGGGTTAGAAGACAGGCTGGGGCTGCTGCTGGTCCTCCTAGGATGCGGGCTCGCCTGGGCAGTGCCGGAAGCACAGGAGAGCGTGTCCAACCGCACAAATCCTTTCTGAGTCTTTGGTGACGTCATGCTGGTTAGGCAAAGCCAGCTCCAGGGCCAAGCCCCACTCCATCCATGGAAATGGGGGGAGGGGGTAAGCATATTTCTGGCTATTTCTGAATAATTCTCTAACCTACGACATAAGAATAGGGGTCTGAGAGAAAGGAAACCCCCATCTAATTTCTTTCCTGGGTTAGACAACAGTATTTTTCTCTCACCCTTGCGTTTTTCAAGCCCTAGCAAGGGTGGGGGTGGGGGGTTGGCTTGGCTGGGTCCCTGATGTGAGTGGTTAGACAGAATTGGGGACCAGGCTCAGCTGCTCCCTCTTCCGGAGGATGGGTAGGGGCTCCAGGGAACTGTGGGGCCCGTCCCAGGGACATCCACTTGAGCACCAAGCCTCAGACCCGCATCACAGGCATCACGGGAGGCCTGGAAATGTCTGCTATGGTCTCACCTCCTCCCAACCCCCTCCCCCGGGCAGTTGAGAGAGTGGTTATGGGAAGGTGGAGGAACAGGGAGAACTGATGACTTTGAACAGTTATATCTCCTCTCTTATTGCTAAGGTTCACAATTTTCATCTTCTGAATCTTAAGTTTATATTCATCGGCATGAAACACATCGCTGCCGTCGCAGGGGGAGCCAGCAATTACCATCACGGAGGACAATTGAAAATGCATTTTATTTAAGTCTCTGTCTTAGAGCCTGCGGTTCCACATGCTCAGTGCTCCTGGCCTGCGATGAGGGACAGATCCTGGGGTTTTCTCGGGGCGGCCCAGCCGCCGCGACTGTGCAACCTGCTTCCATGCAATGACTCAGCTGCAGAACCGGAACAGAACAGCCCCCGCAGAGAGGATGGCTGTGACTGAGATGACATCTAAAACAACCTGGGGTCTTAGGGTTTAAAACCTTGGCTTCTCCCTTTGCGTGGAGTATAAATTGAAGATCATGTGCTTTTGTGCAATGTGGGGATTTGAAATGTCCACAAATGACAGAAATGTGCCTCTTCCCCACAACCTCAGGTACAGAACTTTGTGAGCTCTTCAAAACAGAGCATGTTCTTTGTATTATCTTCTTTTCATTGACAGCTGGGGTGATGTAGGCTCGTTCCCATGTTAAGAGGCTGTGAATTACTTCGCTAATTCCATTTCTCACCGGGATTCTTTCTCTGCTGGTAGCAGCTGAGAGCCGGGAGCTGGGTGTGCTGCGCGGTCATTGCCCAGCTGCCATGAGTGAGCTTTGATGTTCATGTGGAACTGTTCATGTGTTGCTCGCTGGGTCCTAAGCAATGGGCTCTGACAGCCCTGCTCCAGTCAGCCTGCAGGGGAAGAAAGAAAGCTCACGATATGGGAACAGAGTGTCATCCGGAAAGTACCATTAGAGATCACAGGTGAAGCCATGTTTTAGTTAAATATTTGTCTTCTGAATTGATTCATACAAACAAGATGCTGGTGATTTTCTTAAAATTTATGAATGACTTTGCTGCTGAAATGTAAAGGGCAAGATCACTACTTGAGTTAGGTTTGATGCAGTCCAGGACTGGGTGTGTGGAGAGTTAAATAATGTCTAATTATCCACTGTGATGCATCATTAAGATGGCGATGTGCGAATGTGCAACAAGATGATAGCGCATGCGGCTGCAGCTGTTTCTTGGGATACCAACGTTGCTCAGTAAGAAGAAAAAGCTCTTAGATAACTTTAATACCAGCAATAATAGCAGCCACTGCTTACAGACGGGCCCGCCGTGACTCCTCGTGATTATACATGTTACGCTTGCGCAGTGAGTCCTGTTCTTATTCCCACTTTACAGATGAGAAAATGGGGCCACAGTGAGATTAAAGATCTTAGCCAAGTTCACACCAGAGGAATGTATGTAGCTTGCGGGCTAAGACTTCTGGGGGTTCAACTGAAAGACCTTGCCGGTCCCTCTGCGCGACACCTCTTGATGGTGATGGGCCACTGCGGCTTAAGCAGCAATGGGTGCCATGTCCTGCCAGGATTTCAGTGCTGGCAATTCCAGGAACCCACCAATTTGATGGCATCCATCTCATGAGCTCATGTAGTAGGTGTGGGCCCTGTCTGATGACATGGGACCCCTCTGTCCGTCTCTCTCCTTCCTAAAAATTATTGAAATTTTGCTACCTGACCTCCACTCCCCAAACCCCTTCCCAACACACAAGGACAGCTCACTCTGTCTGCCGGCCAGACTGTGGTCCAGGGCTCTCCCAGCCGCGTGGCCCAGGGCTCCCCCAACCACGTGGCCCAGGGCTCTCTCCCAACCACGTGGCCCAGGGCTCTCTCCCAACCACGTGGCCCAGAGCTCTCTCCCAACCACGTGGCCCAGGGCTCTCTCCCAACCACGTGGCCCAGGGCTCTCTCCCAACCACGTGGCCCAGAGCTCTCTCCCAACCACGTGGCCCAGGGCTCTCCCAACTGCATGGCCCAGGACTTTCCCCCAACCGCGTGGCCCAGGGCTCTCTCCCAGCCGCGTGGCCCAGGGCTCCCCCAACCATGTGGCCCAGGGCTCTGTCCCAACCACGTGGCCCAACCACGTGGCCCAGGGCTCTGTCCCAACCACATGGCCCAGGGCTCTCCCCCAACCACGTGGCCCAGGGCTCTCTCCCAACCATGTGGCCCAGGTTGTGGGCTCGATCCCCAGTGGGGGGTGTGCAGGAGGCAGCCAATCAATGATTCTCTCTCACCATTGATGTTTCTCTCTCTCTCCCTCTCCCTTCCTCTATGAAATCAATAAAAATATATTTAAAATAGTTTAAAAAAACACCACAGTGTTAATGGCAGCAATTAACTTAGGAAGAGATGGTATCAGTTCATCAAGTTATGTAGAGAGAGATGCAATAGAGCAGCAGACAAAGGGCGCCATGCAATTTTGTGTGAGTGCTTGGAACCACTGAGAGACCTGAAGCAAAACCTTACAAAGAAATGGGGCTTGGAAAAGAGACCATGAGAAAGGACCACTGATTGTAGATATCCTGTAGGTCAGAGCAGCTGGAGAAAAATGCCTGATGCAAATAAATAAAGTTATAAATAAGAGAAGGAGGGAAAGGTCACCTTTCTGATGCATATGTTGGCAGGAGGTGTACTGACCAGATGGGTTGAATCACTTAAAGAAGTCCTGCCTAAAAATAGTGGGATGTGGGTATGGCATCACTTCATTCCAGGGACTGGTTTGCATATTCAGTTTGCCAAGCATACCCAGATGTGTTAAAACCTGGACACTGACCCATAGGAACCGAACTCACAAGACAGTGATGTATAAAGCTGGGCTGTAGCTCACTCCCTGTGCTATTAATAGCTACCAAGGTACCACATTCTCCTGCTCACTGAGCTCAAGATTGTCTTCCGTGGACAGAGTTTCCTGCGAAGCTGTTTCTAGGTCAGGGCGTGGCTTCACCAGTGTGGTCACGGGTGGGAGATCAGTGCAGTGACCTTGCAGAGTGCTGTGGGAGGTGAGATATCTCAGGATAAATGATGAGAAATCAACTTAAAATGACAAGCAAAGACTGACCTTATTTACTCCTGTGACCAGGAAGTCAGAGAGTTATGTCACAGCTGGATCCAGAAATTCCAACAGTGTCTTCCAAACTCTGCTCTCTGCCCCTGAGGGCATTGCTGGGGTGAGCTCCTGCTGGTGAGGAGGCACCCCCCCTCCAGCCACCTGCCCTTGGCCAGTTGTGGGGCCTGACCAACAGACCCTAAGAGGGGTGAATAATTACTCTGGCACATGTTTCTGTGAAAGAGGCTAAGGGACTGCCTGGTTAAAGGAACCAAACAGCCCCATTCACCTGTCTCCTTAGGCTTTTATTGTAAAACAGCTTGAACCAAAATTAACTATCAGTTACTATTAGCAGGGTAAGCATCCTTGAGAAGACACATGCATCTGCAGTGTCCTTTAAGCAAGGACATCTGAAATCTAAACATAAAGATTCCAGTAAACACCCCGGTGTTCACAGGCACACGGACTTGTTTGGAAAGATCAGGGCAGGGGCGGTTGCCTTCAGCCAATTCTCCCAGGAAGTTCCGACCTTTCAGAGTTTCCTCCTTACAGACTTTCCAGCCAAGTCCCGTGCTTCCCCACAGCCAGTGTGCAATGAGGGTTTGTTGAATATTCAGAGAATAAGTTCTTGAGCCAAGATACTCTTACCCCAGGCAAGTCTAGAAAGTCACTGCTACGTTTTGTCCCTCTGTAGAAATACTTTAGAGTTGTCCAACTTGATCATAGGCACCACTTTAAAACATCAATTCCTGGAGAGTTGATGCAACAGGTTTGGTAGGACCCAATAATCTGTGGTTTTTATTGTGTTTGTTTTTTTCTGTTAATCTTCACCCAAGGATATTTTTTCCATTGATTTTTTTAGAGAGAGTGGAAGGGAAGGAGGGAGAGGGAGAGAGATATTGAGAGAGAGAGAAGAAGAGAGAGTTTGGTTGCCTCCCCCACGTGCCCTAACCACGTGTGGGAGCCCCTTTCACGTCCCGCGTGGTTCAGGGTTCCTGTTCAGGGTCCGGTTTCTGGAGAAGGCCGCAAACAAAATGAAAAGAGACTGGAAAAGAGTTAATTTGGGGAAATGGGGGGCCACGCGGGAGTCCACCTCTATGGGGAGGACTACCCCTGCTCTGGCCTTGCTATCCCTTTTATTGAGGTTCTGAGATACACCCATATCCTTTAGGCAGGAAATTCCAATAATAGACAATCAGCAAGAATTTACATATGATTAACAGATGAAAGTTGCTTTAACTACCAATGTCTCAACTAAACAATGAGTGAATAGCTCCGACCATTCAGAGCGATTAAGGTTGACCAGCCTTCCGGATTCCCTTTTCACATTTAACTACTAGTGACAATGTTCAGTTTCCGGCAACCACGGTCACGGATCAAACCTGCAATCCAGGTACATTTGACCAGGAATCAAACCTGGGACCCCTCAGTGTGTGGGCTGATGCTCCAACCACTGAGCCACACTGGTCAAGGCAGTAATCTGTGTTTTTAACCAAAGGGGTAGGGAATCCTATGTGTAGGGGAGGAGGGAAGACCAGTGATGTCAACGATGCTTATGCAGTGTTAATGTGCATGGAACTCATGTAGGAATCTTGTTAAATACAGTTCAGGTTCAGCACATCTGAGATGGGGCCCAAAATCTGAACTTCTAAGAAGCGCCAGGCGGTGTTGATGCTGCTGGTCTAGGGAACAGAGACCACTGGTTCTCAGCTGGAGTCAGTTTTGCGCACAGGGACACAGACCATGTCTGCAGGCCCGTAATTACACAAGCCAGGGAGGCGTGCGAATGGTGTCTACTGGGTTGCGGCCAGCCATGCTGCCAGCCACCCACAGTGCAGCTCGGCCCAGCAGATAGAACTCTCCGGGTCCCAGTGCAGCCTGCTGCTGAGAACCTGCCAGGCATCTGCGTGCACGCACCTGGGAAGGCCCCCGCTTCATTGCTGCCCAGGAATCCACAAGTGATTCCTTGCACGGCTGCAACTGCTACTGAAGCGCTGTTTTCATGGACCAGCCATCCCAGCAGGAGCCAGTGGGATCGCTCCTCGAGACCTTTCCGGCGCCAGGCACTGTTCCAGGCGCAGCCTGCGCTGTGTGCAAGGAAGTTACTATCATTACCTCCATCTCTGGGTGTGAAATCTAAGTAATGTAGGAATCCCTTTCACGTCCCGCATGGTCCAGGGTTCCAGTTCAGAGTTCGAGTTCTGGAGAAGGGCCGCACACAAATGAAAGGAGACTTGAAGAAATTCCAATTTGGCGATATGGGGGGCCAGGCAGTAGTCCAACTCTAGTGGGAGAACTATTGACTGCTCTGGCCCTGCCATCCCTTTTATTGAGGTTTTGGGGAAAACATCTTAGGCAAGATAAACAGAAACTTACATGTAGCCCTTAGGCAGGAAATAACAGAAACTTACATGGGACAAACAAAGGTGGAGGCTGCTTCCGCTAACAATGTCTCAACTAAAGGGTGAGTGGTTAGAGCAATTAAGGTTGTTGACCGGCCTTCCTGGCTTCCTGTCAACATCTCTCTTTTAGTGAAACTGATTTGTTTCTGGCATCTCCCCTGTTTTCTTTCCTTAAAAAATTTTGCTTATGCAAACTAGAAATAAACATATAAGAACAAAAAATGAGACAAGCAACAATGGCTATGCTGAGAGTCAAATGAAATCAGTCTGCAGTAAGTTTCTTTCTGGGCCAACAGTTTTTGAATCCCAGTTTCAATGTCCAACAGTTTTTTGAGTACATGTCAGCAATGGTATCTGGATGTTGGACAAATGGTGGCAATGCAGGTCCAACCTCGGGTTTGGCCCTGGGCAACAGTGATGCACAGCTGCTGACTGCTAGCATGGCAAGGCGCCGTCAGCGTCTTCCATCTCTGTATTGTTTTTCCTCTTGTCTTCATGGCTGGAGCATTCCTGTCAATTCCTCTCTGTTTCAGGGATCCACATGGTCTTGGAGATGTTTTCTGAAAATATACAAACATATTCTCGACCAAAAGTTAATAGAGCAATCCTTTCTATAAATTTTACTTGGGATCCTTTTTATTTTTGCGCAAACGATTTTCCTTTGGCTTATTTTGACACCATGTGTGTTTTTTCATAGGTGTCCTGCTCTTAGTATTACAAATGAAAATTAGTTTTCAAAGAAAAAAAATTTTCTAGATATTTTTCCTTACATAATATTTTCCCACCATCCCCCCTTTTTTTGATTTAATTATTAGGAGGCTTTTGGAAAATTTTTATAATGCAGTCTTTAAATTTTAATTTTTCGCACAAAAATATGACTGCTATAAGGTTCATTACATGTTAAGCAATGTTACCATGAAATAAACTACCAAAAGAAATTTTAGTTAATACTGTAGAAACAGCTTTTTGTCCAGTATAATTTTTTTGAATATTTACTTATTTCAATTAGCCAATTTAAATTAATCTGAAAACTTGACTACTATTTTATTGTCAAATTTAATACTCTAACAGCATTCTTAGTTCACCCTGTAAATATTAATGCAAAGGATTATTTGCATCCTTGAGAAGGCTCTAAGCATTCCTGGTATTAGACTGGACTTAGATATGGGGCAGCTGTTGTCAGCCAAGTCTCTGTTGCCTGGGTCCTGATCTGAGCTGGACAGGTCTCTGTCGGTCACCCAGGCCCTGATCCGAGCAGGACACGGAAAGCACGAAGCAGCCATGGGGTAGGAGACCTTCCTCAGAAGGGGCGAGTGTTCAAGCCCCTGCAATGTTGGGGGGTGAGGATCTGTGCCCCACCTCTGTTGACCCCCAAGTTCTCTCCTGATGGCCCCTCTGTGACTGTGCCTGTCTTAGGTCTTAGGTTGTTCCTCCTCTGAGGAATCTTACCTGCCTCTGGCTAACCAGCCATCCTCTGGGGCCAAGCAGGGTGATGTGAGGTTCAGTTTTGTCTCCTTGGTAGCCTATGCCCCTATGGCCTCCATGCCCAGCACCTGCCTTGGGATCCCCTCGCCTGCTGGCGTGGCCCTGGCATTGATCACATATCTTGGGGAACCCAGGTTTCTTCTCCAGGGAGGGCCCAGCTCACGCCATTGTGCGAGAGACAGATCCATGGTACCAGCCACCACGAGGCTTCAACCTCAGCAGGAACAGAGAGCTCAGGCAACGGCTGTGGGCAATTGGCTTATGAGAAGTGGGTCCCTCTTGGCAAAAAGAGCAAGAAGGGCCAATATAGAATGCTCAGGTGCCTTCCCAGGGGGCCTTCCACACAGTGGAAGGGATTAAATCCTTTCATGTGCTTTTAAATTGCTGCCAAACATTCAAATAATTAATTTGTAAGTTTGTTTAAGATAAATGTACAATACGCTGTTGTAAAATATCAAAAACTATAATGACATTGTAGAATAATACCATGTAAGGATATCCTTTGCTCTAGGCCATGGCAATTCAATTTTAAACTGGAAGAAATATTTAGTTACTTCGTTTTGCCCTTTTTGGGGCCAAAAACCTTCATATCATTTAAAGTATATTTATTAATTTTTATTTGATAAGGCTTTCCATGCAATTTCAAGTATATTAGATCTGTTTTTAAAAGATTTCCTTTAAGAAGAGAGGATAAATTTCTTGTATTACTCCGGGCCATTGGAGCTTTCCAAGAATCATCTCTGTTAAGGCCTTGAAATTTTAACATGGAAAAAACCATCAAATATATATATATCCATATATGATTTAAAGATTATAATATTTTTTATAATTAACTTAAGATATCAAATTTAAACTTTTAGAGCTGGACAGTCAAATATTTAGCATTTCTTAGATTAATAACACAATAACACTTTATATTTCTACGAATAAACCGACCATGTTTTTGTGTGTGTGTGTGTGTGTGTGTGTGTGTGTGTGTTTTGTTTTTTTTGCCTGGGGAAATTGAGTAGCAAGCCTGCAAGAATTCAAATGCAAAAATTGTTCTTAAAGAATGGCTACTGGTGGGAAAGTGATTTCAAAGGTTCTTTAAGAGTTTGCCACCAAGGGGAAAAACTTTTAGGCTACTGAAACAGGTTTTGTTGGCCCCAGCTGCTTGACTCTTCAAAACGACCAAGATTTTTCTGCTGGGGAAGTCAAGAAGCAAAACTGTAGCCATTCAACTGCAAATTACCACATTCCTTAGCATACTGGTAGAGTGGGCTTCCATATTGGATCTCCACGTGTCTCCCTTCCCCCACATCCAACTTATTTCGGGGGAAGCATCAGCAACAGATCTGGCCACACATTTTTTCATGCTTAATAGATAAAGACAGATCTCAAATTTTTTCTTTCTTTTTCACTTTCCAAAGTAATAACTAACACCTAATTTGGCCAAGATTTGAATTTCTCTGCGAATTCTTTTGTAATTTTTAAACAAGGCCTTAAGTAATCTCATTTCGGGAGAGCAGATAGCCTTGCCCTCTCCTCCCACCTTTGAATTTCTCCGCACCGGAGGCGGCTTCAGCAGTGGAGTCCCACTTCCCATTATAGACTTCAGACTCCAAATATCAATCAAGATTCCAATTTGAACAAGAAACCACATTCTTTAAGCATGCAAACCAAAAGTCTATAATAAAGTTTACTTTATATTTATAACCTAATTCTTCCCCATTAGCCCGGCTGAGAAAGACGTTCCCACCCTACTTACAGTTCACTACTCTGCAGCTGGCCGTGAGCTTTTGTGTGCGGTGAACTTCCCTCACCTTTTTCCGGTGAATTTTCCACACCTTTTCTCAGTGTAATTTTTTTCCTTCCTTCGCTCTTAAGCGAAAAATACCTTCTCCTCCAGAAGTCCCTCGGTAGGTGCCAGATGTGGGATCCCCTTTCCACATCCCGTGTGGTTCAGGGTTCCAGTTCAGGGTTCAAGTTCTGGAGAAGGGCCACAAACAAATGAAAGGAGACTTGAAGAAATTCAATTTGGCAATATGGGGGGGCCAGGCGGTAGTCCAACTCTAGTGGGAGAATTACTGACTGCTCTGGCCCTGCCATCCCTTTTATTGAGGTTTTGGGGAAAACATCTTAGGCAAGATAAACAGAAACTTACATGTAGCCCTTAGGCAGGAAATAACAGAAACTTACATGGGACAAACAAAGGTGGAGGCTGCTTCAGCTAACAATGTCTCAACTAAAGGGTGAGTGGTTAGAGCAATTAAGGTTGACCGGCCTTCCTGGCTTCCTGTCAACATCTCTCTTTTAGTGAAACTGATTTGTTTCCGGCAAAATAACATACTTGGGTTACTTATGCAACTGACTAAGCTTTAAAAAAATCACAATAACTATAAAATTGTTGATTTTTCAATAAATAGCACGTGGACATAGTACAAAAATCAAGAAGTACAAAAGAGCAAGTGGTAGGAAATAAATGTCCGCCCCTTCCCCTGCGCCAGCTGTCCCTCTCTTCCCGAGCCAGGCTGGTTCTCAGGGTCTTGGGTTCTTTCAGAGTCTCTGTATCAAAGTATAGATAGAGGATAGATGACGATAGGTTGGTAGGTAGATAGATAGATGATAGATAGATAGATAGATAGATAGATAGATAGATAGATAGATATGCAGATAGTAGACAGATTTCCACAAAGTGATGCCTACTATGTAGTTTGCTGTGGCTGCCTTAACAAATGACCACAGACTGGATGGCTTGAAACAGCAGAAATTGATCCCCTCACTGCTGGAGGCAGGCCCGTGCCGGCAGGATTGGCTCTTTCTGGAGGCTCTGAGGGAGCCTGTCCCTGCCTCTCCGAGCTGTGGTTGCCAGCAGTTCTTGGTGGTTTTTCCTGTAGAGTTGCATCACTCCAGTCTTTGCCGCCATGTTCACATGGCTGTGTCTTTGTCCAAATTTCCCTCATTTTATCAGGGCGCTCACTGGATTAGGGCTCCCTCTTAACTTATTTCTTCTGCAGATAAGGTCACATCCAAAGGTACCAGGGTAAGGACTTCAACATATCTTTTTGGGGATCATAGTTCAACCTGTAAGAGCCACCAATCTTTGCTTCGCATCCTTTTTCCACTTGCCATGATGTCTTGGGTGTTGGTCCACAGCTGCACACAGAGGCTGCCGAAGGCCGGACACCACAGTCACGTCACCAGGCCTCTGTCAGTGGGTGTTTAGGGTGAACCAACCCTCTGCAATTTTGTACTCAGTTTTTAAAACATATTTTTATTGATTTCAGAGAGGAAGGGAGACGGAGAAAGAGATAGAAACATGAATGATGAGAGAGAAGCATTGATCGGCTGCCTCCTGAACATCCCTGCACTGTGGATGGAGCCCTCAACCCGGGCACGTGCCCTTGACTGGAATCGAGCCTGGGACCCTTCAGTCCGCAGGCGGACGCTCTATCCACCCAGCCAAGCCGGCTAGGGCTGTGCTCATTTTGACTTGTCCCCCTCCCTTCATTTTCAGAGAATAACGGCGCATCATGGGAAAACGAAGTGCTGCCCAGATAGTCACGCATCTAGGTTGCTCAGGTCCCGCAGGCTGGCCTCGGAGGGCCGGTGGCCGACGCCCTGGAAATCCCCTTCGGCCCGGAGCGCTCCCTGCACCGCGGGACCGGGCACCGAGGCCTCCCGAGCTTGCTGTGGGGGCTTAGTGTCCAGAAACTTCCAGTGGTTCTGGTAGGCAAGCAGGACTGGGCGTCCCCAGACGGCCTGCCGCGAGCTGCGCCAGGGGAGAAGAGGGCGATGAGCACAGCTCGGTCCTGGCCCCCAAACAGCCGCGGTTTCCTGGGCCAACAGGCCCTGGGCAGCTCCCAGCACCCCGAGTCTGCGCTGGGCCAGCAGCAGCGCCAGGCTCCGGGGTAGGGAGCAAGCAGCTGGAGGGCCGCGGGGCAGGGCCTGCTGGCGGCCCCACCGCGGGGGCGGCCCGGCAGACGCCAGTGTAGGAAGGGCAGCCGGCCGCCATCACGTGCTCCTCGCGCCCTCCTGGCCCCCCAATTCCTAAAGTGAAGTTGCGAGGTGACCAGCTTTGTCCACAAGGTCCCGAAGGCACACCTGCTCCCCACAGGCCTGGCTGGAGGCTGGAGGCTGGAGGGGGAGGCTGGAGGCTGGAGGCTGGAGGGGGGGGCTGGAGGCTGGAGGCTGGAGGGGGGGCTGGAGGCTGGAGGGGGGGCTGGAGGCTGGAGGGGGGCTGGAGGGGGAGGCTGGAGGGGGGCTGGAGGGGGGCTGGAGGGGGGGCTGGAGGCTGGAGGCGGGAGGCTGGAGGGGGGCTGGAGGGGGAGGGCTGGAGGCTGGGGGGGGGGGAGGCTGGAGGGGGAGGCTGGAGGCTGGAGGGGGGGCTGGAGGCTGGAGGGGGGCTGGAGGCTGGAGGGGGTCCTGGGCTGGAGGCTGGGGGGGGGCTGGAGGCTGGAGGGGGGGGGGGGCTGGAGGCTGGAGGCTGGGGGGGGGGGCTGGAGGCTGGAGGGGGGGGGGGCTGGAGGCTGGAGGCTGGGGGGAGGCTGGAGGCTGGAGGGGGGAGGCTGGCTGGAGGCTGGAGGCTGGAGGGGGCTGGAGGCTGGAGGGGGGCTGGAGGCTGGGGGGGGCTGGGGAGGCTGGAGGGGGGCTGGAGGCTGGAGGGGGGCTGGAGGCTGGAGGGGGGCTGGAGGCTGGGGGGGGGCTGGAGGCTGAGGGGGGGCTGGAGGCTGGAGGCTGGAGGCTGGAGGGGGGGCTGGGCTGGGGGGCTGGAGGCTGGAGGCTGGGGGGGCTGGAGGGGGGGCTGGAGGCTGGAGGGGGGGAGGCTGGAGGCTGGAGGGGGGGCTGGGAGGCTGGAGGGGGGGGCTGGAGGCTGGAGGGGGGGCTGGAGGCTGGAGGCTGGAGGGGGGCTGGAGGGGGGCTGGAGGCTGGGGGGGGGGGGGCGGGAGGCTGGAGGGGGGCTGGAGGGGGGAGGCTGGAGGCTGGGAGGGGGGGCTGGAGGCTGGAGGGGGGCTGGAGGCTGGAGGGGAGGCTGGAGGCTGGAGGGGGGCTGGAGGCTGGAGGGGGAGGCTGGAGGCTGGAGGCTGGAGGCTGGAGGGGGGCTGGAGGCTGGAGGGGGGCTGGAGGCTGGAGGCTGGAGGGGGGGCTGGAGGCTGGAGCAGCGCCTCTCCTGCAGCCGGAGCGCAGGGACCACCACAGTGAGGCGAAGCCCGAGGACCCAGCAGGCGGCTGCAGAAGCGCGTGGTCACCGCCAAGAGGAGAAAGGGGTGAACGTGGGAACCGCGTCCCCTACAAGCCCACCCTGCCCGTTAAGAAAGGGGTGACGCAAAGCTTGGGAGGGGCTGGGAGGTGGAGGCGCCTGGCGGGCTCCCTGGTGTCCAGGGTGCGCAGGCGGGGTGCGGCCCTCCGTGCAGCCTCCTGTGGGGACTGGGCCGTTTTCCGGGGCAGCAGGAAGGCCCAGCGAGTAAGGAGCGCCCCCCCCGGCCGCGGGCCGCCCGCACTCCTGGGAGGAAGGGGTGGCTGCCTCGTCCCTGCAGTTGCACTAAAGGCTGCTGCAGAGGCCAGGCGGGCCGCCAACGTGGGGCCGCGCGTTCACGCAGCCCTACCCGCCCGCCGTGCGCCGGGTGCGTGCTTACGGACGGACGGACGGACGGACGGGCGGGCGGACGGGCGGGCGGGCGGACGGGCGGACGGGTCGGCGGGCGGGCGGGGAGAGGCGGCCCGGCGCCAGGCAGGGCGGGCTCCCTCGACGCTGTCCGGTTGGGCTGCCCCGCAGCCAGGAGGCCCGCGTAACTTCAAGGGCGGAGGCTGGCAGGGTCAGAGGCGGAGAGCCCGCACAGCGCTCAGGGTGGCCGGGGCAGTGAGGCGGGCGGCCGGCGACTGTCCTGTCCCTCAGAGGGGGAGCGGCTCGGTGGCCTGCCGCGACGGAACTGGCCTCTGCAGCCCGAGGGCCCGCGAGAACAAAGCCCGGGAACTTCGTGCCCAGGACTAGCCCGCGGGGCTGCGAGGCCGGCCGCCGGCGGGCGCAGGCCCTTCCGGGACCCTGGCGCGGGGAGCCCGGCTCCGCACCTGCCGCACTGGCCTCGGGGCCTCGGGGGCCTCGGGTGCGTTCTAGAAAGCCGCGCACCCGCGAGGACAGAGCTGGGAGCCAGGATCGGAACCCAGACAGGGCTGCCTGCGGACCTGGGCACCCTTCCTTCACACACAGCCCTGGGCACCCTTCCTTCACACACAGCCCTGGGCACCCTTCCTTCACACACAGCCCTGGGCACCCTTCCTTCACACACAGCCCTGGGCACCCTTCCTTCACACACAGCCCTGGGCACCCTTCCTTCACACACAGCCCTGGGCACCCTTCCTTCACACACAGCCCTGGGCACCCTTCCTTCACACACAGCCCTGGGCACCCTTCCTTCACACACAGCCCTGGGCACCCTTCCTTCACACACAGCCCTGGGCACCCTTCCTTCACACACAGCCCTGGGCACCCTTCCTTCACACACAGCCCTGGGCACCCTTCCTTCACACACAGCCCTGGGCACCCTTCCTTCACACACAGCCCTGGGCACCCTTCACACACAGCCCTGGGCACCCTTCCTTCACACACAGCCCTGGGCACCCTTCCTTCACACACAGCCCTGGGCACCCTTCCTTCACACACAGCCCTGGGCACCCTTCCTTCACACACAGCCCTGGGCACCCTTCACACACAGCCCTGGGCACCCTTCACAGCCCACCCGCTCCCCCACACGTCCGCTCGCCTCAGGTGCAGGGATGCTTCCTGAGGTGCCTCCGAGCCCCGCCTCATGCCTTCCTGTTGGCACAGAAAACGGATTTCATGTGCTAAGGTGACAGCACAATAGCCACACACACCTATTCATTCCGCAACCTATCTTTTTAGTGCCGTCAGGGAAATAGGGTGAGCGGGGCGTGGATCACAGTTTAGTAGCTGGATTATGGAGCTGGGCATATAGAGCCAAATCACGTGTCGCCGCAGCGTGCCAGGCCTCCCTGGCAGGCAGGCAGGTGTCTAGTCAGGAAGCTACAGGCTTTCAGATGAGGAAGCCATGGCTCTGACCAGTGGCTTCACAGAAGACTTAGTGGAAGGGTGACATCTGAGCAGAGACTGGAAGGCTTGGGAGGCCCTAGGACAAGGCCACGAGGGGTGTGGGGACTCGAGGAGGGGGGCCAAGAGAAAGGTGCCAGAAGGGAGAGCCTGGAGGAAAGGCTGGCCCAGGGGACTCACACCAGGTCCCAGCGAGCTTGGCACGCCCGGCTAAGGAGAGCTGGACCGCCAGGGGCGAGACGCTGTGGAAATCGTGAGCCGCCTTCTCTGGGAGCACAGAGGAAAGGGCATTTGCAAACATGCCGTGGACATGTCCTTCATGCGTGGGACGGCTTCAGTCGCCAGGACAGGAGCTCCCCCCGTCGGTTAGGCACACAGGATGGACTGGTTCAGTAAACCAAGGGTCCGGAATAAGGTTTGGGGCTTAAGACAGGGCCCACTGGAAGCTCAAGCCAGGTGTGAGGTCTGGGTCACTCTCTCCGCCTCTTGGTTCCTCTCCCTTCTGCGGGCTTCTTAGGCGGCTCCCCGACCCCAGCCTCAGCCCTCGTCTTCCAGCAGCACCCCTGGGAAGTCAATCTCTTCCAACAAAAAGCTCAGCCCTCTTGGAATGCGGGCCTGATAGGCTCCTGTGGCCATTTGTAAGCCAATGGCTGAGGCCGGGCCCGGGCTCTGTTGGCCAGGCAGAGTCCTAATCTCAGCCCTGGGTAGGAGGGGCAGCCAGCCCTGCTGGACCTGGAGGGCGGAGTGAGGGGGCTGTTCCTTCAGGGAAAACAAACAAAACCCAGGGTGTTGTTACAAGGAGGAGGAAAGTGGGCCTGGCAGACAAAAGCAGCAGATGCCCACACGACCCTGGGAGAAGCCAGGCCGAGCCCGAGGGGGATGCTTGGTGGTGGTGTTAGTTCTCTGACGTTCAAGGGTCAGAGGCGTCCTCCGTGGTCCCCTACCCTCTGCTCACTGAACTCGGTGGCAGGGCCCACAGTGGGCTCTGCGGCTGCTCAGAGGCGACCTCCCAGAGGGATGCAGGCTGCTGAGTGGCCAAGGAGCAGGCCGCGGGCTGCAGGAAGCAGGAGTGCTGGTTTCTCTCAGGGCTGAGGAGCCGAAAGCCAGAGGAAGCAGCCGATGGGTTCATTTCTGAGTCTTAGGCCTGCAAGTGCCAAATCAGTTTTCCATGCAGAATGCTGTCCTCATGCAAATAGAGTCTCTGCAAACGCGCAGGCCCAGCGGACGTGCATGCTGGCCAGCCTTTCCCAGCGGGCGCGTGGGGGAAGGACGGGTTCTTCGCTGCCCCAGGGTGTCTGAGAGCCAGGGCTTGGCCTGTGGTCATGACTCCCCTCTGCCCTCTAAGGGAAGGGAGTGGCCCTGCTGGGTCACAGCGGGCCCTGCGGCTGCCGCTCCCGAAGGCAGTCTAGACACCATCCCTGCAGGCTCCGGGGCACGGCCACGCTCCGGGCACCGGGCACCGGGCATCTGTCTCTAGATGGTCTCTGGCCCCGCCCTGCTGCTTACAGGCGCAGCTGAGGCAGGCCTCCCCCCCAGGACGCCCGTTCAGTCCGTCTCAGGTGGAGTCGGGCTTGAGTTCTGTTTTCACAGGTTCTCCGTGGTTCCACAATGCAGGCAGGCTGGGGCTCCTGCGGGCCCTGGGTTTGTCCGGGGCTGGGGTCAGCAGCGGTGCCTCCTGGAGTCCCTGGCCGCTCTCTCCTCCGCCCCTGCCTTTGCCTGCCTCCCTCACCACTCACCCTTCCCTGATTTACCTGAACCAGTGGCAGCCGTTCAGCCAAGTCCTTCAGGCCGGCAGGCCCTTGCCTGGGGCCTCAGATCCCTCATCTAGACACCGAGGTGCTGGCTCCGCCATCCCCTGGGCCCGCTCTGGCTGGACGTTTCCTGAGATTTTAGTTTCTGAAATGTAACCAACCCACCATCAGGATCGTAAGACCTGTGAGGTTCACTATCACTTGAGCATCACGTCTGCTCCCAGTCCTTCTTAGGTGGGGAGTCCTCGCCTGGGAATGAATTTTGCCCCCAGGGGACACTGAGCACACTCTTGGTTCCCGCAGCCAGTGCTCCAGGCGGCTAGTGGGTAGAGGCCACACAGTACAGCCCGGACACACGGAGTTCTCTGGCTCGAAATGCCAGTACTCCTGAGGGTGAGGCACCTTCCCTTTGGGTGTTCATGTTTGACCTCCATTCAAAACCCCAACCAATTACCACGTCCTCCTCCACCGAGTCCTCTAAGGCTCCCACTCCGGGCTCATCCAGGAAGCCGCAGGAGCTGTTCTCCACGATGCTCCTGCACTCACCACACATTTTCTGGCTTTATAGTGACTTTACCTCAATATATGAGCCACTTTCTATGCTGTGGCACATGGTTACCAAAGCTTTCCCCTTCTTCTCTCGTGTTTCTGCGTGCCGCCCCAGTGCGAAGGGGGCGAGAGGGACAGCTGCTGGGCCCGAGCCTCTGGAGGAGGCCCTGAACATGTCTCGCGAAGAGCTGAGCTGGAGACCACTTAGGCAGCCCCGTGTGAGGCCGTGGGCAGCCCTCTCCGCTCCAGGAAAACGAAGCTCCAAGCAGCGGACAGTGCTCCATCCTGTGCTGGTATTATCCCTATTTCATAAAGGGAGAACAACTAAATCTGAGAGGTTCTTATCAACATTTAGGAGACAGAGATTTCTATGTAATTTTTCAGAGTCAGTTACCTTTACAAGATGGACACGATATATATGTAAATGATGGCCTGTGAATTACCAAACTATTCATTTGATTGAAGTTCTCCCAGTTTTCCCCAGATGATGAAATTCTCATGCATCACTTACCATGAGTTTGTGCTTCTGGAAAAGGAAGGAAGAGAAAACCAATCAATGGTACGAAGGTGGGGCCTCCAGTGCCCCTCCCAGCCTGGCTCTAGA
This sequence comes from Ia io, assembly GCA_025583905.1. NCBI lineage: Eukaryota > Metazoa > Chordata > Mammalia > Chiroptera > Vespertilionidae > Ia > Ia io. The sequence goes on from JAJQQW010000018.1 coordinate 1,915,676, forward strand.
GGTGGCGGCTGTGAACGAGGAGGTGGTATAAGAGCTTGGTTCCCTGCACTCACAGGCTGATGTGCCTGAAGGGGTTCTCGCTGAGGGGCAAGGAGAAGCGCCTCTGAATTGAGACTCGGTGGCTGGTAAGCAGGAAGCCAGCTTGTCTAGGAGTGAGGATGCTGCCAAGTCAAGCTCCTAGCGAGCGTGCCCGAGAAAACAACTAAAATCCCGAGAACCCTGGAAGGCCTGTCATTGCTGAACCACTTTGAAATCAGCACATACAAATGGGAATTAGTTTTATTGCTTTTATGGAAACGAACAATCTTTGCATCAAAAGCTAGGTGAGTGTGACTTTGCTTGGCTGCCATGGAGGAGGGAGGAGGGAGTTTGGCCAGCGTCCTCACAACCTAGGCCAGTGATGGGCAACCTTTTGAGCTTGGTGTGTCAAACTTCGCCAAAAAACTGAACATAACTCGGGTAGTGTGTCACTTTGAGGAAAACATTATTTCGTGATATTTATAGTTTATATAACATAAATGTATAATTGTTATATACAATTGTATGTAATAAATCAAAAACTAAATATTTAACTTACCTGCTTAGTGACTTATTTGTTCATCCGTCAGTCAGTTTCTTTTGTTGGTCTTGATATTATTTAGCTTGTGTGGGGTGCCGTGAACTAAGATAAGTGAGGGGGAGGGGGAATTCTTTAACTAACCTGCCTATTAGTGACTTTTTTGTTGCTGAATTTCATTGGCTAAATCTTCAATTGAAGGTTGGTATTTTGTACACTTCAGGCCCAAGCAAGCGCTACTAACTTCATCTGTCAGTCTGTTTCTTTTGTTGGTTTTGATATTATTTAACGCTGAGAATAAGGCCTCACAAAAGTATGTAGAGGGAAAAATTGTGAGTAAAGCCATTGCTATATTTTTCAGGGTGCTAAAAGTGTCTGGTAGTCAGTTCCAGGCACTCCAAATTTCCTGTTCGTAGTGGCACTCCTCTTGATTCTCCAAGCGGCACCTTTCCAGATTCTCAAGCTTTGACCTCAAGTCGACAAACACCTGAGCCCAGATACTGTCTTGAAATTCTGCAAGTTGCATCTCCAAGTCATCAATTTGCATCCATTGGAAACCATTTAATTCCAAACTACTGTAGACTACTACATCAGGATACTTAATTATTTTCATGGTCTGTTCTAGACTTCTAAATTGACTAAATCTATCACTAAACTGGTCAAGTAACGAATCTAAAACATGCTGGTACTTCATATGCAAGAGTTCCATTTCATTTTGTACAGCTGCACTGGCCTTCTCAAAATACTTTGTTACTCGAGGAAAATACTTATAAGTTTTAGTTTCTACATCTCGCTTGAAAATTTTAACTTTACTTTCAAAAGCTTTTATGTATCCGAACATAACGTCAATACTTTTGCCAAAACCTTGTAACTTTAAGTTCAGTTCATTAATATGAACAGAGAGATCTGTAAAAAACATCAGGGTGTTAACCCACTTATCATCATTAAGCTGAGGAAAGTTTCCCAGATCCTTATTGCCAAGAAATACCTTAATTTCTTCAAAGCACTCCACAAAGCACTCAAGAACTTTGCCTCGGCTCAGCCATCTTACATTATTGTACATCAGCAGTCCACTGTAGGTGGAATCAACCTCCAGTAAAAGTGCCGAAAATTCTCGCTTGTGAAGGGGGCGAGCAGCTATTAAATTAACTATTTTTGTAACAACTGACATTAAGTTGTTTAAGTCAGTGAATCCTGCCTTGGCACATAAAGCCTCCTGATGGATAATACAATGAAAAGGCACAATTGGATGCCCAATAGCTTCTGTAAACAATTTGACAAATCTGACTTTTTCCCCCACCATATTTGGTGCCCCATCTGTCGTCACTGACACAACTTTAGAGATATCAATGCTTAGGTCACGAAATGTTTGTATAACAACCTTACATATTTCGCTTCCTGATTTACTTGTTGACACTGATACTAACTTTATCAACTCTTCTCTCATTGTGAGAGCATCAGAATATCGACCAATAATGGCCAACTGAGCATGTGATGTGACATCAGTAGTTTCATCAAGAGAGATCGAAAAATATTTACACTTCCTTATGTCTCTCTTTAATTGATGTTGTACGTTTGTGTTCAGTCTCATTATTTGGTCTCTTATGATATTTCTACTGAGTGGTAACTCAGATATTCTCTTAATAATTGCATCTTTATTCTGCATATCGTGAAATAGAACTGGTGCACATCTTAGGAGAGTTTCTTTAATAAATTCTCCCTCACTGAGCGCTTTTCCATGCTGAGCTATAGAATGAGCAATGCTCAAACTTGCAGATGTTAAATTTGTAGAGGCTTTCATAAATTTAAGGATGGAATTAGATTGGCTCTTATAAAGGTGTAGCTGCCTGGAAATGTATTCCTTCCTTTCATCCTCACTTTTTTCCAAGAGCTGGGAATGATTAGCTTCAAAATGTCTATTTATATTCCATGTTCTGCTTACTACTGTTTCAGTACATAGAACGCAAAATGATCTGCCATTTTTTTCTATAAAGCCATACATCTCAGTCCATGTCTCTTAAAAGGGTCGGCCACTGCTACTACCACTTCCTTTACTTAACCTTAGTTTTTTTATTTTTGGGGTTCTCCATCAGGGGGGCAGTGACAGAAGATAGAATTATAGACAGCTTGTTAGGCCTGCAGGCAATTAGGGGTTAACTAGCCTAACTAACCACAAAATGGTGCATTTAACTGTCTTTTAGGAAAGGGCAGGGTTAATAAGCAGAAATAGGGGTTAATAAGGATGCACAACAGTAATAGTGGTAAAATGGAGTCTGCACTATGGAGCAAGATGGTGTTCCTTATGTGAATTAAAATGGCTGCCGCTATTTCTAATGGTGGGAAACAGCACCCATAGCACGCCACAAACACTCGCCTCTCCCAGCCTCCCCCTCACTTATCTCAGTAATGATGGATTAGAAATCCATGACACCCCAGAACAGTAGATAATGGTTGCTGTGGTTAACTGTTATTTGGTTACTGGTAATGGCAGGGCCCCCAGAGATGCGTCCCCCGCTGTGTTCCGCTGCCCCCTGCTCTGCCGGCGGAAGTGAGGGCAAAGATCCCAGCTTAACCGGAAGTCCCAGAACTAGACACTCTGTGCTGGACTTCTGTTGTTTTGGCCTACAGACCTCTGGCACAGAGTGTCTAATAGGGGAGGATGAAACGTTTGCGACTAGAGTCTTGGAGTTAGAGTCTAACTCCAAGACTCTAGTCGCAAACGTTTCATCCTCAGGATCAACCAATGTTTCTTCCTCGGCATGCGGCCGCGTGTCATCAGAAATGGCTACGTGTGTCAGTGTTGACACGCGTGTCATAGGTTCGCCATCACTGGCCTAGGCTGTTCCAGGCGATGGTGACTCTCCCGCATTTCTCTGAAACACAACCTCAAGGCTACCGCTCTCCTGGACCTACCGCGGAGGCCGCAGGCCAGGCAGCATCTCGGGCTGGGCCTCCTTTAACACGTTTCCTCCCATGAGCTCTCTTAATTGACACTTTCTGATAAAACTCAGATTTTGAAGGTGTCTGGTCCAAAACCACAGGATTCCACGTCCAGTGTTTTACAAGGGACATCTGTCTTTCTCAGTTTGCCTAAGTGAATGCCTTGTCCAGAATGGTAATAGTATTTGGGAGGGCTTTCTCCAGAAGAAATCTAATAGAAAGTGGAAAATTTTATTTTAAAAATAAATGAAAGAAGTGTAAGAGATGAAGTAAATGGATAATTAAAGTTTGTCCAGTTGGTAGGCAAGCAACTACATCTATTGAAGTGCTGGGCGTGTTGAAGAGCAGAAAGGTGCTTGAGAAACCGGAGGTGGGAAAAGAGCTGAGCCGTGTTGAAGGTGACCTTTAGGTTGGCCCGGATTCAAGTTTCCAGGGTGGCAACTATCACAGCCTTTCAGAACCGCAGTTTCCTCATCGATGGTGTTAGGAGTGTCAAAGGGGACGTGCACAGGAAGCCGAAGGAGTGGCGGGCACGTGGCAGACGCTCAGGGAACCGCAGCTGCTGCCGCTGCTGATTTTAACGGAGAGCACCCCTGCTGGTGGGCCGGCGTTGGCACTTTCAATAGTGTCTGTGGTAGGAGAATGATGCCCCTCCCAAGATGTCCACACACCAGCCCTGGGGCCTGCAAATAGGAGACCTCCCCCTGCAAACAGGACTTGGCAGATGTGATGAGGCTGCGGACCTTGATGATCCTGGATTACCCGTGTGGGCCCAGTCTAATCACATGATCGTTAAGACCAGAGAACCTTACCTAGATGAGATGGCAGAGAGGGATGATGGCTGGGGAAAGGTCAGAGGGACTCCAGGTTGCTGGTTTTGCAGATGGAGGAAGGGGGTGAGAGTCAAGAAGTGCAGGTGGCCTCTCCAAGCAAGACAAGGGGTTCGCCCGAGAGCCGCCAGGTGCTCACACCTCAAGGTTCGCCCAGGAAAAGCTGTGCTAACAAGCCTGCTCACCTACAGCACTGTGAGATATAAGTTCATGTTGTTTAAGCCACTGGGCTTGTGGAATTTGTTACAGCAGCAATAATAAACTTAACAAACTGATACTAATACTATCAGTACTATTATATTTTTTGTTTATTTATTACTAAAACTAGAGGCCCGGTGCACAAATTCGTGCATGGGTGGGGTCCCTCAGCCTGGCTGGCGATCAGAGCCGATTACGGGATGGGGGTGGGGGAGGCCGGTCAGCGGGGGGGAGGGACTGGGGGAGGTTGGCCCCAGTAGCAAGCTAACCAACGGCGGATTCCGTGAGGAATCGGGCTCCCTCCTCCCTCCTGTCTGGGTCTGGGGTGCGAGTGAACCAGATTTGGGGCTGTCAGGGCCCCAGCAGCATGGTCTGGGTCAGTGCGTGTCATCGCTACCAGCCGGTCGTCTGTTCGTTTTGGTTGTTCCGGTCATTCAGTCTTAAGGTCACTTAGGCTTTCATATATATAGATGCCCAGAGTTCAATAGAAAAGGTGATTTACTTCTCTTGAGAAATGAAAGGGCAACTCAGCCCAAGAAACACTTTCCAAATATAATAAATGTGATCCAGTATCCTTGGGAGCTCAGGAAAGTGATAATATCCATTGATTTGTGTCTATATTACATTATGTAAAATTACAAACATCAGAAATGTAGACTAGTATACCCGTCCCCTGATGTAACAGTTGTTAGCTTCACCCTGTATTTGTTACTTTTCTTTCTCTTTGTTTATGTTTCTTTTGTTTAAGTTTTATTTATTTATTTATTACTTTATTTATTTATTACTGTAATTTTTTTTGTTAATCCTCACCAGAGAATATTTTTTCCATTGCTTTTTTAGAGAGTGTGGAAGGGAGAGGGAGAGAGAGAAACATCAATCGGAGAGAGACACATCAACTGGTTGCCTCTCACACGCACCTGACTGGGGCCGGGGATCTAACCTGCAACCCAGGTATGGGCCCTTGACTGGGAATTGAACCAGGGACACTTTGGTGCACAGACCAATGCTCTAACCACTGAGCACACTGGCCAAGGCAGTTTAAGTGTTTTAAAAATTAACTACAGTCATTATTACATCTCAACACTAAATATTTCATTATATACCCCCAAAAATGACAAAACCACAATATTATATTCCAAGCTAACAGAATTAATAATAATTTTCTAATATTATTGAATGCCTAGTTCATATTTAAATTTTCCCAATGTACCCAAAAGTTCTTTTATACTGATTTGTTCAAACCAGAACCCAGTCAAGGACTGGGCACTGCATCAGGCCATTATGATTCCCAAGTCTCTTCTAACTGAGCACTCACCCACCTCACCCCACCCTGCTCGGGTCATGGCATTGACTGCTGAGGACACCATTCTGCCTGTGGGCGGCCTCACCCTCAGATTTCTCTAAGTTATTATGCTTGGTGACAGTTTCTTCAGAAAGAGTGCAAAGTAAAATATTACAATCCAACCTCAGACTTTTTGCAGCTTTACACTATTTTTGATCCTTTCAACCATATACTATTCATTAAAACAAGTCACCAGCCCTGGCCCACGTAGCTCAGTGGTTAGAGCGTCGGCCCCACACCAAGGGGTCTCGGGTTTGATTTCTGGTCAAGGGCATGTACCTGAGTTGCAGATTCGACCTCTGGCCCCAGTTGGGGTACGTGCAGGAGGCAACCAATGGATGTGTTTCTTTTACAGCAATGTTTCTCTCTCTTTTTCTCTATCCCCCTGCTTCCCTCCCTCCTTTCCACTCTCTCTCAAAATCAATGGGAAAAATATCCTGGGGGAGGATTCACACACACACACACACACACACACACACACACACACACCAACTCGACTGAAATGCTCACTTCATCCACTTCCTGAGCCTACACTGAAGATACTTCTCTCCAGGCCTTGTTATCAGTGGTGGAGCTTATAGAGAAAGGCATTTCTGCTTCTCCTAAACTTCCTTTGAAATATCAAGAATCCTAGAATCAGTTTTCTTTCCTTTTTTTACAAATAATTCTTTATTGTTGAAAGTATTACATATGTCCCATTTTTCCCCCATTGACCCCCTTCAACCCGCCCTGCCCCCCACCACAGGCCTTCAGCAGCCCATTGTCTGTGTCCATGGCCCTTATAAATATGCATACAAGGTCTTTGGTTGATTCCCTCCCACCCAGCTACCCTCCCCGCCTTCCCTCCTAGATTCCACACTCTGTTCCCTGCTTCCATGTCTCTGGATCCACTAGGTTCATCAGTTTATTTTGGTACTTAGATTCAACATATGAGTGCGATCATGTGATACTTGTCTTTCCCTGACTGACTTATTTCTCCCACTTAGCATGATACTCTCCAGGTCCCTCCCCTCCATGCTGTCTCAAAGGGTAAGAGATTCTTTGTTTTTTACTAATGGGCACTTGGGCTGTTTCCAGATCTTAGCTATTGTAAATTGTGCTGCTATGAACATAGGGGGGCATACATTCTTTCTGATTGGTATTTCAGGTTTCTTAGGATATATTTCTAGTAGTGAGATCACTGGGTCAAACAGCAGTTCCGTTTTTAATTTTTTGAGGAAACTCCATACTGTTTTCCACAGTGTCTGCACCAGTCTGCATTCCCACCAGCAGTGTACGAGGGTTCCCTTTTCTACATCCTCGCCTGCACTTGTCATTTGTTCATTTGTTGCTGGTAGCCATTCTGGCAGGTATGAGGTGATACCTCATTGTTGTTTAAATTTGTATCTTTCTGATGATCAGTGACTTTGAGCATTTTTTCATGTCTCTTGGCCATCTGTATGTCCACTTTGAAAAAGTATTTAGGACCTTTGCCCATTTTTAAATTATATTATTGGTCTTCTTTTGTTAAAGTGTATGAGTTCCTTATATATTTTGGATATTAACCCTTTATCAGATGTATCATTGACAAATGTGTTCTCCCATACAGGGTGCTCCCTTTTCGTTTTGTTGATGGTTTCTTTTGCTGTGCAGAAGCTTTTTATTTTGATGTAGTCCCATTTGTTTATTTTCTCCTTAGTTTCCTTTGCCCTAGGAGATGTATTCATAAACATATTGCTACGAGAGATGTCTGAGATTTTGCTGTCTGTGGTTTCTTCTAGGATTTTTTTGGTTTCATGACTTACCTTAAAGTCTTTTATCCATTTTGAGTTTACCCTTATATGTGATGAGAGCTGGTGGTCTACTTTTGTTTTTTTGCATGTTTCTGTCCAATTTTCCCAATACCGTTTATTGAAGAGACTGTCTTGACTCCATTGTATGCTCTTGCCTTCTTTGTCAAATATTAATTGAGCGAAATGGTTTGGGTCCATTTTTGGGGTCTCTGTTCTGTTCCATTGATCTATATGCCTGTTCTTGTGCCAGAACCAGGCTGTTTTGATTACGGTGACTTTGTAGTATAACTTGATGTATGGTATTGTGATTCCTCCAACTTAGTTTTTTGTTCTCAAGATTGCTGCAGCTATTCGGGATCTTCTTTGATTCTATATAAATTTTTGGAGTATTTGTTCTAGATCTGTGAAATATGCTGTTGGTATTTTAATAGGGATAGCATTGAATCTGTAGATTGCCTTGGGTAGCATGGACATTTTAATGATTTTGATTCTACCAATCCACAAATTTGGTATATTCTTCCACTTGTTTCTATCTTCTTCTACCTCTTTTTTTCAACATCCTTTAGTTTTCTGAGTACAGGTCTTTTGCCTCCTTGGTTAAGTTCATTCTTAAGTATGTTAATTTTTTTGTTGCAATGGTAAATGGGATTATTTTTTTCATTTCTCTTTCTGAGAGTTCATTTTTGGTGTATAAAAAAGCCATTAATTTTGGGGTGTTGATTTTGTATCCTGCTACATTGCAAAATTCATTTATTAAATCTAGTAGTTTTGGTGGAGTCTTTAGGGTTTTCTATGTACAATATCAGGTCATCTGCGAATAGTGAGAGTTTCACTTTCTCCTTTATAATTTGTATGCCTTTTTTTTTTTCTTCTTGTCTGATTGCTGTGGCTAAGACTTCCAGTCTTATCCTATATAATAAAAGCCTAATTTGCAAATTGTCCCCTTGATCAGGAGTTCTACTAAGGGGCAGGGCCGGCAGCTCCGGCAGTGGTGGCAGCAGCAGCAGGCTGCCGGGGGAAAGGGAGGCACCCCAGCTGGCAGCCACTAGGGCCCCTACATGTGCACACATTTTGTGCACTAGGCTTCTAGTGTTGAATAAGAGTGGTGAAAGCAGACATCCCTGTCTTGTTCCTATTCTTAGGGGAAATGGTTTTAGTTTTTGTCCATTGAGTATGATGTTGGCTGTAGGTGTGTCATACATGGCCTTTATTATGTTGCAGCATAATCCCTCTATTTTCAGTTTGCTGAGAGTTTTTAATCAAAAATGGGTGTTGGATTTTGCCAAATGCTTTCTGTGTCTAATGATATGATATTGCGATTTTTGTTTCAATCTGTTTATGTGATGTGTCGTGTTTATTGATTTGGGAATATTGTACCAGCCTTGTATCCCTGGAATAAATCACACTTGGTCATGGTGTATGATCTTTTTAATATAGTGTTGGATCTGATTTGCTAATACTTTGTTGAGGATTTTAGCATCTATGTTCATCAGGGTTATTGGCCTGTAATTCTCTTTCTTTGTAGTGTCTTTATCTGGTTTTCGAATTAAAAAAGTTTGGAATTATTACTTTCTCTTGGATTTTTTTTTTTTTTAATAGTTTGAGGAACATAGGTGTTGGTTCTTCTTTGAATGTTTGGCAAAACTCCCCTGTGAAGGCATCCAAACCCAGGCTTTTGTTTGCTGGGAGGTTTTTTTATTACTGCTTCTATTTCATCAATTGTTATTGGCCTATTCAGGTTTTCTGATTCTTCCTGATTTAGTTTTAGGAGATTGTATTTTTCTAAAAATTTGTCTATTTCACCCACTCTGTCCAGCTTGTTGGCATATAGTTGTTCATAGTATTTTCTTACAATCCCTTGTATTTCTGTCGAGTCAGTGGTTACTTCTCCACTTTTATTTCTGATTTTTTTTATTTGGGTGCTTTCTCTCTGTTTTTTAATGAGTCTCACTAATGGTTCATCAATTTTGTTTATCCTTTCAAAGAACCAGCTCTTGGTTTCATTGATTTTTTTTATTGAATTTTTAGTCTCTATGTTATTTATTTCTGCTCTAATATTTATTATTTTCTTCCTTCTACTTATTCTGGGCTTTTCTGGTTGTTCTCTTTCTAGTTCTTTAAGTTCTTTAGGGTTAAGTAGTTTCTTGTTTATTTTTCTTGTTTTTTGAGGTAGGCCTGTAGCACTATGAACTTCCCTCACAGGACTGCTTTTGCTGTGTCCCATAGATTTTGGGTTGTTGGGTGTTCATTTTCATTTGTTTCCTAGAAGATTTTATTTATTTCTTGATCACATTGGTAACCCATTCATTATTTAGTAGCATGCTATTTAGCTTCCATGTGTTTCAGTGATTTTGAGTGTTTTTACTGTAGTTGATTTCTAATTTCATTCCACTGTGATCTGAGAAGATGCTTGATATTATGTCAATCTTCTTGAACTTGTAGAGACTTGTTTTGTGTCCTAACTATGCGGTCTATCTTTGTGAATGATCCATGTGCACTTGAGAAGAATGTATATTCTGCTGCTTTGGGGTGAAATTAAATATCAATTAAATCACCCTGCTCCAGTGTGTCATTTAGAGTCACTGTTTCCTTGTGAAGTTTTTGTCTGGAAGATCTAGCCAGTGAAGTCAGCAGGGCGTTATTGTTGATTGCTCCGTTAAGGTCCTCTGGAAGTTTTTTTATATATTTAGGTGCTCCTATATTGGGTGCATATATGTTTACCAGGGTTACATCCTCTTATTGGATAGATCCCTTTAGTATTATGTAGTGACCTTTGTTACCTCTTGTGATGACGTTCATTGTGAAGTCTATTTTGATGGATATGAGTATTTCTACTCCAGCTTTCTTTTTCTTTTCCATTTGCATGGAAAAATTTTTTTCATCTCTTCACTCTCATCCTGTGTGTGTCTTTTGTTCTGAGGTGGGTCTCTTGTAGGCAGCATATAGTTGGGTTATGTTTTTGCATACATTTAGCTACCCTATGCCTTTTGTTGGAATGTTTAATACATTTACATTTAGGGTTATTATTGAGAGGTACTTATTTATAGCCATTTTAATTCTGTATGGCCAGGTTTCTCTTGCTGTTTCTTCTTCTCATCACAGCATTTCTTGTAATGGTGGCTTGGTGGTGATGTACTCCTTTAAGCTTTTTTTTTTTTTTTTTTTTTTTTTTGTCTGGGAAGCTCTTTATTTGATTGTCTATTTTGAATGAGTCTTGCTGGATATAGTAATCTTGGTCTCAGATCCTTGCTTTCCATGACCTTGAGTATTTCATTCCATTCTATTCTGGTCTGTAGAGTTTTCGACGAGAAATCAGATGTCAGTCTTATGGGAGCTCCTTTGTAGGTAACCATTTGCTTTTCTCTTGCTGCCTTTAAGATTCTCTTTTTTTCATTAATTTTTGGCATTTTAATTATGATGTGTCTGGGCATGTGCCTATTTGGATTTTCTTGCATGGGGTTCTCTGTGTCTCCTGAACTTGTGTGACATTTTCCTTTACCAGGTTAGGGAAGTTTCCTGCCATTATTTCTTCAAACATGTTCTCCCCTTTCTCCCTTTCTGCCTCTTCTGGCACACCTGCTATTCTAATATTGTTACATTTCACGTTGTCACATAGCTCCCTTAAGCTGTCCTCCTTTTTTTTAATTGTTTTTTTCCTTTTTAGTTCTCTGAGTTATTTTTTTCAACCCTGTCTCTAATTCACTGATTTGATTCTCAGCTTCCCCTAGTTTACTGTGTATTCCTTCCAATGTGTTCTTTATTTGTGCTATGTCATCCTTTATTTCTATTTTCATAGTTACTATATCTTTTCTCATGCTGTTGAGCATCTTTGCCATCATTACTCTGAACTCTGTTTCAGATAAACTTCTTATCTGCATTTCATTTATCTCTTCTTCTGGAGAATTCTTTTATTCTTTAATTTTGGGGTTGTTTCTTTGCTTCCTCATTTTGGCTGCCTCTTTGGGTTTGTGACTGTGTATTAGATAGATCTGCTATGCCTCTCAATCTCTAGTGTAGGACAGTGTCAAATGCTGTTTTGTCTTTTCTCTGTTCCTTGCTCACCTGCTTCCCCTTCTGGTATTTCTGTGATGCAGATGTTGTTATGTTTCATGTTGTCCCAGAGCTCCCTTAAGTTATCTTTGTGCTTTTTAATTCTTTTTTCTATTTGCTGCTCTAATTGGGTATTTATTCCTACCTTGTCTTCCAAATCACTTATTCAACCCTCTGCTTCATCCAATTTACTTTTAATACCTTCTAATGTGTTTTTGATGTCAGATATATCATTCTTTATTTCTATCTGGTTCTTGTTCATGGCTTCTATTTCCTTTTTCATGCTGTGGTAATTTGCACTAATTTTCTAAAGCATATTTTTTTAAAAATATATTTTTATTGATTTCAGAGAGGAAGGGAGTGGGAGAGAGAGTTAGAAACATCAATCAATGAGAGAGAATCATTGATCGGCTGCCTCCTGCATGTCTCCTACTAGGGATTGAGCCTGCAACCCGGGCATGTGCCCTTGACCAGAATCGAACCAGGGACCCTTCAGTCTGCAGGCCAATGCTTTATCCATTGAGCCAAACTGACCAGTGCTCCTTAGCATCTTTATAAATATTGCTTTGAACTTTATGTCTAACTGATTGATTGTCTCCATTTCATTTAGTTCTTTTTCTGGAGATTCCTTCTTTTCTTTCACTTGGGGGTTGTTTCTTTGTCTACCACTTTAGCTCTCTCTTTGTGTTGGTTTCTATGCATTAGAACTGTTGTGCCTCCTAGTCTTTGTGGGATGGCCTCATGTAGAAAGTGTCTTGAGGGGTCCAGTGGTGCAGTCTCTTGATCTCCTTGACCTGGATGCTCTAGAAATGCCCCCTGTGTGCATTATTTGGGCTCTCCTGTTGTAACTGGTACTTGACTCTTAAAGTCCTTTTCATGCAAGGGATCTCCCCTCTGACTTGCTGACAGTGAGGCTCACCCCCAACCTCGTCATTTCAGCTGTTATACAGGTGCTGACAGAACTGAACAAGACACAGCAGGACCAAACTAAAAACACCACGAAAATCGCGCTACTCAATGTGACAACAACAGGAAAGACTAATAAAGAAAATGAAGAAAAAGCAAAGCAAAGAAAAAAATAAGAATACTACAAGACACATGACCAAAGACTTAGAGGGAATATAAAGAAAAAGGGAGAAAGAATAAGATGAAAAAAATGGTTATATGGGAGCAAGGAGGAAGTGAAAAGAATTAGTATAGGAGGGGAAAAAAGGAAACAGAAAATAAGTGTAATACTAATAATGAATTTAAAATGTAGTGGTAATGGATATGAAATACACATAGAAAAAGTAAAATGGAGAAAAAAGAAAAACAAAATAAAATAAGGAAAATTAACAATAGTAATAATGGAAAAAAAGTAGATATAATCAAAGGGAAGAGAGAAATTAGAGATATGCAAGAAAAAAGGGAAAAGGGGGGGGACAAAACAACAGACAACAAAAAAACAAAACAAAACCCCCTCATACACACACAGACCAAAAACCAAAACCACACACACTGACACACTGAAAGACCTTTGGGTCTGCTATTTGTGGAGCTCGCTGGATTTTGCTCTGATGTTGAATTGGTCCTTGGTGTGTCTATCCTGGGCCTCCTGGGAGCTTCTCTGGTGCAGGTCAGTGTGAGTCACTGTCCCTTTCTGGCCCTGGGCAGCCTGATTGAGTCCAGTAAGTGGAAGTCCATAGAACTCCAGCAGGTGGGGCCTCCTTAGCCCACAGCTGGGTCTGCTTCCCGCCTTACTTCGCATTTCTCTGTTCGGAGCTGTTCTCCCTCCCCCACAGAGCTGGGCTCTGCGGGGTTAGCCTGGTCTTGGCCCCGATGGTTAGATCAGAACCCTGTTGGGGGCCGAGCCATTAGCTTGTAGGACGGGAGGGGGGCGGGGACGGGGGCCCTTCCTCCCCTCCCAGTGCCTCAGCTCAGCCTGGTTTGCTGGCACCTCCTCTCTGCCACCTGCAGGGGCACAGATTTCCTGCCTGGGGCTGTTCCCTTGCCCAGGTTGCTGCAGGTAGGCCCACAAGCAGCTGTTTTGCCAGGAAAGAGGGCACCTCCCCTGCATTCCAGGTGGGCAGGACTGCTCTCCTTCCTGGACCTACTGTCGAGCCCCCTTTCTGCTCCTAGAAATAGAGGGCCCCAGATTCAATGCTGGGTGTGACCTTCAGGCCCCTCCAGTGCAGCTGGCCCTGAGCTCCACTGCGTGGCCCCTCCCCACTGGTCAGGGAGCTTCCCAGGCTGCACGATGGGGGAGCTGTCGCTGCTCTACCCAGGGACTCAGCCCGGGCTTCCCTGCTGCACCCACTCGTCTCCACAGCCAGTGCCCTGGGGTCTCCTCTCAGTCCCAGGCCACCCGTCTCACCACCGATCCGCAGCCTCTTCAGTTTCCTCAGGTCCTGGGTTCTAGTAAGTCCAGGGCAGGGGAGGCCACACCCACCTCCTGGCCTTCAGTGTGGGTCCTGCCTCCGGGCCTGGCGGTGGAGCCAGCAGCTGGGCTCACGTGTAGTGGTGGCAGTGGTTGAGTCCAAGGCAGGAGGGTGGAGTCCTACAGGGTCAATGGTGATCACACAACAGTGACACAGTGTCCAGGCTGGGTCCCGTGGGCGCACGCATTCAGGCTGGGTGCGTGCCAGGCACACAAGCCTGTTGCAGGCATGTGGCGTCTGGGTTGTCACCTCTGTGGGCACAAGGGGACCAGGGTGGGGTGCACATGGGTTCGGGCCCAGCCATGGTGAGTCCTGTGGTGGTGAGGCTGGGCGGCTAGCTGCTGCTGCTCCCGGCAGCCTCCTTCCCAGGGGGACCTTGTAAACCCTTCATCATGTGCACTCTCCAAGCCCCATCTTAACCCTGGGGGTGCTTGTGGTGGTGGGGGGGGGGCCTGTTTGGCCAGGAGAGCCTCGAACTGCTTGCCCCCAAGGCTCCCGTGCGGATCGTACTGTCCCTCACACACACACAGTCACACTCACACACACTCGCTCACGTGCCCACACCCCCCTCTCTCCCTCACTTACTCGCACTCTCCCTCACTCCAGACCTGCTGGCCGCCAGGTTCCTTCTCTCTGGCTGTGCCTTTGTGGAGCTTCTAGGAAGTGCCAGGTGCTGGACATACATTCCTTCCGAGCCTCAGCATAGACCCTGCAGGCTGGTGTCACTGTTAACGCAGTAACGATACCATTTCGTAGCTGGTGTAAGTGCTGCTCATAAGAGTCAAACGTTCGGCCCAGTGCCTCCCGGCTCATGTGGCAGAGGTGGTACTGTCTGCTTCCGGAGCCCAGAGACTCTCCACCAAACCACTCTCCTGCTAGTCAAGGCTTGCCTAGTCCTCAGATTGGTTTTTCCGTTTGTGATGGCAAAATAACCAAGTTTGTGTGTGTGTTTGTGTGTATGTTTGTGTGTGTGTGTGTGTGTGTGTGTGTGTGTGTGTGTGTGTGTGTGTGTGTGTTGTGTGTGTGTGTGTTGTGTGTGTGTTTGTGTGTGTGTGTGTGTGTGTGTGTGTGTGTGTGTGTGTGTGTGTGTGTGTGTGTGTGTGTGTGTTTGTGTGTGTGTGTGTGTGTGTGTGTGTGTGTGTGTGTGTGTGTGTGTGTGTGTGTGTGTGTGTGTGTGTGTGTGTGTGTGTGTGTGTGTTTTGTGTGTGTGTGTGTGTGTTTGTGTGTGTTGTGTGTGTGTGTGTGTGTGTGTGTGTGTGTGTGTGTGTGTGTGTGTGTGTGTTTGTGTGTGTTTGTGTGTTTGTGTGTGTGTGTGTGTGTGTGTGTGTGTGTGTGTGTTTTGTGTGTGTGTGTGTGTGTGTGTGTGTGTGTTTGTGTGTGTGTGTGTGTTGTGTGTGTGTGTGTTGTGTGTGTGTGTGTGTGTTTGTGTGTGTGTGTGTGTGTGTGTGTGTGTGTGTTACTAGTCTGTATGTGGTACAGACAGGCCAATGAACGCTATCTCAGACTTTTCAAGCTGACCTTTTGGAAATGATCCAAGATCCTGGAAAAGTCTGTCAATTTCAAGACACTAAAGCATGGGATCAGCAAACTTTCTGTAAAGGAGCAGGTAGCAAATATTTAAGGCTTTGCGGATTGTATGGTCTAGGATACAGCTCTGCTCAGCTCTGCTGTGATTTGCATGAAAGCAGCAGAAGGCAATACATAAATGAATCGGAGCGGTTGTATTCCAATAAAACTTTATGTTTAAGAATGGACAGAGTCTGGTTTGGCCTGAGGGCTATAGTTTTCCAACCCATTCCTTAAAGGAGAGACAGAAAAGTGGACATCAATACCCAAACTTGACCCAAGATCAGCTCACACAATGTTCAGCTCTTAAAAGTTAAAGGTCGACATTTAAAAATCAAGCTATTTCATGCAAGGAGCTCGGTGTTTACTGATTCTATTGAGAAATTGGATGCCTGACATGTGGCCCTGCTTCTCATGATGGGCAGGAGTTGTGCAGCTGCTCTGAGAAGCGGTCATGGGCCCTCCAGCACACCACGGTCCTCACCCCTCTCTACTGGTTTCCTCATGCCAAGAGTTCGTGTCTTTAATGATCTTTAACCTGGCCCTGTTTCCTTCTTGTTCTCTTCAGCCTAGTACCCCTGGACACGTGCATTTCACCCCCACTACAGTGAGAAAAGACACAAAAAGATGTTTGACTAATGGTAAGAGGGTCTTTTCATAAATAGTCTTGGAAAGTAAAGGCTGAATGATAAATCTGGCTTTGATTTATGCTTGATTTTTTAAAAGTACCATGACTGCCTTAGCTGGTTTGCTCAGTGGATAGAGCATTGGCCTGCAGACCAAAGGGTCCCAAATTCGATTCAGGTCAAGGGTATGTACCTTGGTTGCAGGCTCCTCCTGGTCGGGGTTCATGCAGGAGGTAACCAATTGATGTGTTTCTCTCACATCGATGTTTCTGTCTTTCCCTCTCTCTTCCACTCTCCCTAAAAATCAATGGAAATATATCCTCAGGTGAGGACTAAGGAAAAAAAACAACAACAAAAAAAAGCAAGTACCATGACTTGTCTATTATCAGACAGTGAAGGATAATTTACATCCAGCAGAGCTTCTATTAGAAAATGCAAATCAGGATTTGTGCACCAGTGGGGTCCCTCAGCCTGGCCTGAGCCCTCTCACAATCCCCCTTGGGGGACATAGTAGTGCGCAAAGCGGCAGGTGGTCGGGAAGGAGCCCTTGCCAGGCCAGGCAATGTGGTGCTCTGCTCATCCTGCCCCACGGTGCCTGCCTCCGCCGCTGGGTAGTGCTACCAGCCCTGAGCCCAGCATCTGGTGCCTGTGCATCAGCTGAGCAGCACTTCCACTGTGGGAGCTGCACTGACCCCCAGGGGCAGCTCCTGCGTTGAGCATCTGTCCCCTGGGGGTCAGTGCGCATCATAGTGACCAAACAGTTGACAGATCATTTAGGGTTTTATCCTATATAATAATCCTATATAATAAAGAAGTAATATGCAAATTGACCATCACTCCAACACACAAGATGGCCGCCCCCATGTGGTCAAAGATGGCCACCCCCATGTGGACACAAGATGGCTGCCACAAGATGGCCAGCAGGGGAGGGAAGTTGTGGGTGATCAGGCCAGCAGGGGAGGGCAATTGGGAGGGACCAGGCCTGAAAAGGATGGCAGTTGGGGTTGACCGGGCTGGCAGAGGAGGGCAGTTGGGGGTGACCAGGCCTGTAGAGGAGGGCAGTTGGGGCAACCAGGCCAGCAGGGGAGGGCAGTTAGGGGTGACCAGGCCTGCAGGGGAGGCTGGCAAGGGAGGAAAGTTAGGGATGACTGGGCCAGCAGGGGAGGGCAGTTAGGGGCCACCAGGCCTGCAGGGGAAGGCAGTTGTGGGCGACCAGGCCGGCAGGGGAGGGCAGTTAGGAGTGACTGGGTCAGCAGGGGAGGGCAGTTAGGGGTGACCAGGCCAGCAGGGGACGGCAGTTAGGGGCAATCGGGCCAGCAGGGGAGCAGTTAGGCATTGATCAGGCTGGCAGGGGAGTGGTTAGGGGGTGATCAGGCTGCAGGCAGAAGCGGTTAGGGGCAGCATAGGCATTGATCAGGCTGGCAGGCAGGCAGGCTGCAGGCAGAAGCGGTTAGGGGCAATCAGGCAGGCAGGCAGGTGAGCGGTTGGGAAGCAGCAGTCCTGGATTGTGAGAGGGATGTCTGACTGCCCGTTTAGGCCCAATCTGGGTGGGATTGGGCCTAAACGGGCAGTCGGACATCCCTCAAGGGGTCCTAGATTGGAGAGGGTATAGGCTGGGCTGAGGGACACCCCCCTCCCCCGTGCACGAATTTTGTGCACTGGGCCTCTAGTATATATGGATAGCAAAAGAAAAATTATGAGAATAATTAATTGAAAAGAAAATAGGACAACTAATGAAGGCCCTAAGCAGAAAGCCAGAAATTATTCCAGAGACAGCAAAGGTGGCTGGAGAACTAATCCATGTTCAAGTCGGGAATATATCCTGAATTATTGAAATCTGAATGACTCTCACATTCTATTAAAGAGGGAAAGTGGTATTAGGATAAATATTAAAAGGAGTCATGATCTAGGAAGCATTAATCTTGCCTGTTAGCTTCCTCCTGTGTACATGCCGGTCCTCTTCTCACGAACTGAATTTACCCCCACCGTCCTGCTGGTGCTTCTCACAGAGTCAACTCCCCAACAAACTGGCAAAAAATACACTCATGATTGAAGTTGTCTCTATAGCACACGACAACCATGGAGAGAAAAGGAAAAGTTAAGCTGATGTTTTAAGGTGATCGCAGTTATTCTAATTTCATCCCAACAAATGTGAATCTGACACTACTGGGTTCCAGGCACAGCCTTTGGCATTGCGAACAGGCGAGGCCCAGTCCTTGTTCTCAAGAGCTGATTATTTTGTGGGGAAAAGGACTAGAATATAACAATCCCAAAGCATGCTGAGTTTTCCCCCATAAGAATGAAAAAAGTACCAGAGGACCATGGGAAAGGTGTAGGGCAGTGAAAAAACTGCTAGCTCGATTTATAATTTTTTGGGGAACCTCATACTGTTTTCTATAGTGGCTGCACTGACTTACATTCCCACCAGCAGTGCACATTTTTGCCAATACTTATTTCTTGTCTTTTTTGTAATAACCATCCTACTAGGTGTGAGGTGGTCTCTCACTGGTTTTGATTTGCATCATTTCCCTGATAGCTAACGATGTTCACATGTTTTCATGAACCTGCTGGCCATCTGTATTTCTTCTCCTCCCCCTCTCCCTCCCCTCTCCCTCCCCGCCCCCTCCTCCTCCTCCTTTGTTAATCCTCACCCAAGGATATTTTCCCATTGATTTTTAGAGAGAGTGGAGGAGGAGCGACTCACAGAGAGAAACATCAAGGTGAGAGACACAGATTAGTTGCCTCCCGCATGGGGATCAAGCCTGCAACAGAGGTACGTGCCCTTGACTGGAACCAAACCTAGGATCCTTAATGCTACATTGAATCTTATGATGATACCAAACTCACTTATTAGTTCTAAAAGGGTTTTTCTTGTAGATTTCTTGGGATTTTCTACATAAACAATCATATCACCTATGAATAGGCAATTTTATTTCTTCCTTTCTGCTTCTTGCTTTATTGTCCTATCTAGAACTTTCAGTATGATGTTGAAAAGAAATGATAAAAGTGGACATCCTTGTCTTCTTCCCAATTGTAGGAGTCACGTATTCAGACTTCTATCATTAAACATGAAACCTTTGATGAGGCTGATGAAATTTACTTCTGTTTCTAGTTTGTTGGGTGTTTTTGTCATGAATAAATATTGAATTTTATAGAATTTTTGCATCAAATATATGATCATGTGGTGTTTCTTCTCTATACCTTTGATGTGATAGATTGCATGGATTATTAGTGGTATTTTTAAAAATCCTCACCCAACGATATTTCTTCCATTGATTTTTAAGAGAAAGTGTAAGGGAGGGGGCGAGGAGAGAGAGAGAGAGAGAGAGAGAGAGAGAGAGAGAGAGAGAGAGAGAGAGGACATACTTATGAGAGAGACACATTGATTGGCTGCCTCCTGCAGGTGCCCCAAACAGGCTGGGGATTGGATTGAACCTGCAATCCATGTACATGCCCTTGACCAAACCCGAAACCCCTCAGTGTGTGGGCTGACACTCTAACCACAGAGCTACACCAGCCAGGGCAGCATTCCTGGTATGAACCTCATTTGGTTGTGATGTGTTTTTATTTTTGTACATTGTTGGATTTGATTTGCTAATATTTTGTTGAGAAATGTCACAGCTATATTCATGAAGGATATTGGTCTGTAGTTTTCTTGGACGATCTGTTTCTGGTTTAGTATCAGGATAATGATGGCCCCATATACTAAGTTGGGAAGTGTTTACTCCTCTTCTGGTTTTGGAAAATATTGTTTAGAATTAGTTTCATTTTATCTATAAGTGTTTGGCAGAATTTGCCAGTGACATCATCTGACTGGAATATGTTTTTGTTGTTATTTGTTTTTACCTATGAATTTGATTTCTAAAAATTGATTTTTTACTCTGAATTCAATTTCTAGAAATAAATATAAGATTGTTCAGGTTATATTTTACTTGAGTGAATTTTGATAGTTTTTTGCTTTAAAAAAATTGGTCCATTACTTCTAAGTTTTTAAATTTATGTGCATAGAATTGTTCATAGTATTTCTTATTATCATTTCAATGTCTGTGGAGTTTATAGTGATATCTCTTTCATTGTGAATGTTATTAATTGGTGTTTTCTGTTTTTCTTTATCTGCCTGGCTAGTAGTCTATCAATTTTACTGATCTTTTCAAAGAACAAACTTTTCATCTCATTGACTTTTTTCTATTATTTTTGTGTTTAATTTATTAATTATTGCACTTCCTTGCATGCTTTGGGATTATTTGCTCTTATATTCACTGTTTCTTAAGTTGGAGGCTTTAATTGTTGATTAAACACCTTTCTTTCTAATCAGCATTTAGTGCTATGAATGTCCATCTAAGCACTGCTTTAGCTGTATCCTACACATTTTGATGTGCTTTGTTTTATTTTATTCAATTCAAAATATTTTCTAATTTCCCTTGGAACACAGTTATGATAACTTTTCTTGTCTTTGCCTGATAATACTAATGATAGTGTCAGTGGGGGTTGGTTTTGATTGCTTTTTCTCCTCATATAGGTCCTCTTTTCCTGCTTCTTTGCATGGCTAATTTGTCATATAGTGCCAGGCATTTTGAATTTTACTTTGTTGAGTGCTAAATATTTTTGTATTCCTATAAACATCCTTATACTTTGTTCTGGGACAGAGTTAAGTTTCTTGGAAATAGTTTGTTCTCTGTGGGTCTTGCTTTAAAGCTTTGTTGGGTGGGATCAGGTCATTTACTGAGTGTTAATTGTTCCTCATAATTGTCCCTCATTATGCTGAGTCCTCCACCAGCTGCCTGTGGATTAGAAAGTTTTCCACTCTGGCTATTGGGATCACCTGCTATTTTTGGTAGCATGTGAGCTAAGAAACGGTTCCTTTTAATCCTCTTGAGGGTTTTTTCTTCAGGCTTTGGGTTGTTTCATTCATACATGTAAGATCAGTTCTTAGGGGACTGCAAATGCTCTGGAGTACCCTCCCATGTGGCTCTCTCCTCTGGGTCTCTGCCCTGTGAACTGTAGCCACCTTTGCCTTTGAATTTCCACCTCTGCACCCTCAACTCAGGGAGTCAGCCAGGCTCTGCAAAGTTCTGCTTTCCTCCATCAGTAGCCTGGAATATTTCCCCAGACAGGAAGCTGAGGTGGTCCTAAGTCTTATCTTGATTCTTTGGGTGATGATAAAGTATAAGTTATTGCCCAATAGGTGTATTTGGAAGTGTTTGGAGGGGAAGGTCAGTTGTACAGGAGAACAAGGATAAACCAGGTCAGTTTAGCAATAAGGATTTCACAGCCTCAGAGCATGATGGTGGCAGATGAGAGGATAAAACTGTGAGTCCGATTCCAAGAACCTCAGCGAACTATGAAGAGTGACATCATCATCGTCACCCCACTATTTTGTAGAGCCCTTTCTCGGAGGTGGAGATGGAGCTGCGTGAGCATTATACATGTAATCCTGGGGGAGCCTTGCAGGGCCTTCTCAGTCCTGACAGCGGGGAGCATCATTCACGAGTGGCCCCACCCCTTCTCTGATGCACCATCGTGGGCACCACTTCCCCAGCCTCTCCCAGCCAGTGGCCGAGTGAGCAGGGCAGGGTGCAGCCCACCCCTGAGACATGCCCGAGCTTGGCCCGGACTCCTCACCGGCCTTGCTGGGTCTCTCGGAACTGGGCCTCATCTAAGACCTCCCCTTTCACCACACAGCGCCGGTCAGACCTGCTTTTCCATCCAACAGCTCTTTCAGCCCCTTCAGCTCCCCAGTGTCCCTCCCAGGTGTTTTCTGCAGGAAGCCTCTGGGATGTGTGATCTGTTTTGATGTCTGCTTCTCATTCGAGGAGGCGGGAATGCCGTTTATGGACAGACCTGTGTCTCCCTGAGGTTCATATGCTGAAGTCCTAACCTCAATGCGACAGCTTTGGAGTTATGGCCAATTGGGAGGTAATTAAGTTAAATGCTGGCTAGGGTGGGCCTCACCTGGTCTGGCTGGTGTCCTTCGAGGGGAAGACAACCAGGGAACCGCCCCCACCCCCCACCCCGACGGAGAGCACCGAGGCAGGGCCTTGGGACACAGCCAGGGGCGACCATCTGCAGGGCGGGAAGGGCTCTCAGCGGAGCACCGGGGCCTCCCGGAGACTTCAGGCTCCAGGGGTCTGTTTAAGCCTCCCAGAGCACGGCGTTTGGTTACTACAGCCTGAATTGATGAATACACGATTGTTGTACCCATTGTACAGATGTGGACACTGAAGCTGGGAGAGGGTCACACAGGTCATGATTGGCTCGGCTGGTATTAGACCCCAGGCCAGTGTGACTACAGATACGGCTGTCCTCACCACGCCACCTGCCACTCTCGGGACCCAGGACGGGAGGCGGGGGCTTCGGTGTGGGGTGTGGGTAGACCTCAGTGAGGAGGACTGTGGGAGGAAGGCTCGGGAGCGGGGAGGGAGTGGGGAGAACTCTCCTGCTGTGGCTGCGGATGACAGTGGACTTGGGACAGGAGCGGCCTTTACTTGCCCGAGGGACGGCAGAGGGAGGAGCCTTCCGAGGGATTCTGGCGGCAGAGCCCACATCTTTGGCTGAACAGACAAAATACATTGTAATTAAGTTAATTCCCATGGACAAGACTTTGCTTTTATCCATGTTCACCGTTAGCTGTCACCACGCAAGGCTGGGAGCAGTCCACAGGAAGCAAGGTGCCCACGGTGGCTGCGGGCAGGGCTGTGGCAGGCCCGGGAGAGGCCCCGGAACCCAGCTGCCGGCTAGATGCCAGGCTTCTCCCCCGCACAGGCTTCTCCCCCCCACAGGCTTCTCCCCAGCACAGGCTTCTTCCCAGCACAGGCTTCTCCCCAGCACAGGCTTCTCCCCAGCACAGGCTTCTTCCCAGCACAGGCTTCTCCCCAGCACAGGCTTCTCCCCCGCACAGGCTTCTCCCCAGCACAGGCTTCTTCCCCGCACAGGCTTCTCCCCCGCACAGGCTTCTCCCCCGCACTGGCTTCTCCCCCGCACAGGCTTCTCCCCCGCACAGGCTTCTACCCCGCACAGGCTTCTCCTCCGCACAGGCTTCTCCCCAGCACAGGCTTCTCCCCAGCACAGGCTTCTCCCCCGCACAGGCTTCTCCCCCGCACAGGCTCCTCCCCCGCACAGGCTCCTCCCCCGCACAGGCTCTCTCCCCCACCCAGGTTCCTTCCTCCCCCGCACAGGCTTCTCCCCCGCACTGGCTTCTCCCCCGCACAGGCTTCTCCCCCGCACAGGCTTCTCCCCCATACAGGCTCCTCCCCCGCACAGGCTCCTCCCCCGCACAGGCTTCTCCCCCGTACAGGTTCCTCCCCCGCACAGGCTTCTCCCCCGCACTGGCTTCTCCCCCGCACAGGCTTCTCCCCCGCACAGGCTTCTCCCCCAGCACAGGCTTCTCCCCCGCACTGGCTTCTCCCCCACACAGGCTTCTCCCCCGCACAGGCTTCTCCCCAGCACAGGCTTCTCCTCCGCACAGGCTTCTCCCCCGCACAGGCTTCTCCCCAGCACAGGCTTCTCCCCCGCACTGGCTTCTCCCCCGTACAGGCTCCTCCCCCGCACAGGCTTCTCCCCAGCACAGGCTTCTCCCCCAGCCCCCGCGCAGGCTTCTCCCCCGCGCTGGCTTCTCCCCCGCACAGGCTTCTCCCCAGCACGGGCTTCTCCCCCGCACGGGCTTCTCCCCAGCACGGGCTTCTCCCCCACACGGGCTTCTCCCCCGCACAGGCTTCTCCCCAGCACAGGCTTCTCCCCAGCACAGGCTTCTCCTCCGCACAGGCTTCTCCCGCGCACAGGCTTCTCCCCTGCACAGGCTTCTCCTCCGCACAGGCTTCTCCCCTGCACAGGCTTCTCCCCAGCACAGGCTTCTCCCCAGCACAGGCTTCTCCTCCGCACAGGCTCCGCAGGCTTCTTCTCCCTGCACAGGCTTCTCCTCCGCACAGGCTTCTCCCCCGCACAGGCTTCTCCCCAGCACAGGGCACACAGGCTTCTCCTCGCACGCACAGGCTTCTCCCACGCACAGGCTTCTCCCCAGCACAGGCTTCTCCTCCGCACAGGCTTCTCCCCTGCACAGGCTTCTCCCGGGCACAGGCTTCTCCTCCGCACAGGCTTCTCCCCAGCACAGGCTTCTCCTCCGCACAGGCTTCTCCTCCTCACAGGCTTCTCCCCAGCACAGGCTTCTCCCCAGCACAGGCTTCTCCTCCGCACAGGCTTCTCCCCCGCACAGGCTTCTCCCCCGCACAGGCTCCAACGCCTGCAGACACAGCTAGGATGTTAGCGATGCCAATGATGTCGCGCTGTGCTGCCATTTTTGCTGCGTTGCCTTAAACTCAACATGAGCCGAATTCATGTTACTGAAGTCAACTGTTCGATACCTCCTCGCTTTTGTGTGGGAGATGTATTATTTTGCTTGAAGACAGTTGGATTAAAAAGTCTTATAGTGATGCATTCCATATTGGTTTATGTCAGATGTCTAGGAATCTCTCAGGCAATAGAAAGGGGATCCCTTCACATCAGTTCCCACGCCTGCAGGGAGCCTGGGCCCACGGCTTCCGGAGGAAGGGTCTGCTTACTGGGGGGCCGGAGCCCCTGCTGAGCTTAACTCCCCCTTCCTGCAGACTCAAGGCCTGTGCGCGCTGTTCTCAGCAAGCAGGCGCCAGTGAAGGGACACATGACAAGGACACAAATAAGTCCAGGTTTTCTCGTCATTTCTGCCTGGGAGGGCTTCTTCCCTTTCCCCCCTGCGCTGCAGAGTCCTCGGCGACCTGCCGGCATTCTGGTTTTCTTTGGGGAGATCCTGGGCAGGGGTGCGTGCAGACATCCTGATGACGATGGAATTGCAGTGTTTGGGTGACTGCTTGCAGAGAGGTTTTATTCAGACGTGAATGCAGGACATTGGCTTCTTTTTAAACACAGAGTATAGCTTTTTTTCCCTTGTTTTTTTTTCTTAATAAAGAAATGACTTGTGGGAAAATAGTTCAGCGTATCTTATTAATGAGTTTCCCCTGGAATTTTGTTTATTTCTCACCCCCTCGCTCAGATCTTTGTAACTAAAAATGAGCTTCAGTTTCTCATCTTGGTTACACAGTGGCTCAAATGTTTGTTATTATGTGACTTTGTTTATTAAAGTTTATGTGATTCCTTTTCTTGTCTCCTCCCCCTCCCCCCCAACTGATATGTTTGCTAAACATTGCGTACATTTAAAAAAATGTAGTAGGTTATTATTTGGCCTTCCTGAGCTTTGTGGTCATTGCTGTTTTTCAGATTTTTCTCCTTATCATTATTTTTTAATCCTCACCCAAGTACATGCTTAGAAAGGAGAGACAGAGAAAGATGAGAGGGGGGGAGAGAGAGAGAGAGAGAGAGAGAGAGAGAGAGAGAGAGAGAGAGAGAGAGAAACATCTATTGGTTGCCTTCCATGCCTGCCCCAACCCAGAATCAAACCCACAACCTAGGCATGTGCCCTGACTGGCAACCTTTTGGTGCACAGGACACGTCAACCAACTGAGGCACTCAGTCTGGGCACTCACTCAGATTCTTCTGTGAAATTAGGCCAAGCCCCCAAGTAGTTTGCTCTCAGCTTTGACTCTTGGCAGAGGTGTGCTGTGATGTCATGGCCATTGATGTGATGTCATGGCCATTGATGTGTTCTGTGGTATGTGGGCTAGGACCTGGCAGTTCCGGCGTGCTCCTAGGGATGATGGTGTATCGAAGAAGTCCTTGCGATAGACTGTCCAGTCCCTGATTCTCTTTGATGTGCACAACTCCCAGTGGCTCTGGGCCAAGAGCTCTTGTGCTGCTCATGGTGGGAAAAGAAAACACGAGAATATAGGTGGTTGCCTCTTGGAAAGACCTTCAGTCATATCACCTAGTCAAAGGTACCAACGTGCCCCAGGAGTACCGCTACTCTTCCCTCCCAGGCCCGAAGTATTTGCCAATAATGGATCATGGCTCTGCTTCTGTTGAGCCATCCATGACCACAGAACTTTCTGGACATGGTATGCCATGCTTCTGTTCCAATGCCAGTGAAGCTGGCATCGGAGGTGGAATTTCTAGCAGTAGGTCATAACATGTCTCTATAAACATCTGGACATTTGGGAAAGCTCACAGTGAGGCAGAGAGTATTGGAATTAAGAGCTTAGATTCAAGATTGAAATGACATGACCGCAAACTAAAGCCACACCACTGTGGGACGTGGGGCAAAGTTCATAATCCTCGTGGGCCTGTTTCCTGACCATAAAATGTGGGTGACAACAGAGGCCACATCATAAGACTGTTGGGAAGGTACAGCCAGAACAGTCCACACGAGCATGTAGCACAGTGCTGGCGGCTGGGCACAATGAGGGTGAGCTGGCATTACTGCCACCATAGCACTAAGGAGAGTGAATTGTTGGAGATTCTTAAGCTCGTTCCGAGGGACAGGGTTTCTCAGTTTGAGCACATGGACAATTAAACAGCAGGTCTTCCTCGTTCTAGGGCTGTCCTGTGCCTTGTAGGATGTTTAGCAGCATCTCTCCACTCTACTCACTTGATGCCTGTAGCCTTACTCCCCACCCCCCCACCCCCCGGCCCCAGCCAAATTATGACAAATGTCTCCAGACATTGCCAAATGTCCTTTGGGGGCAAATTTCCCCAGTCAGATCCACTGGACTAGACCCAATTCCCCTATAGATGTTAATTTATTTGTGCCTGAACCCACTGTCAGAGGTGCTAATCCTGTAGGTTTTGTCACTGGGCTCCGAGGAGTCTTTATTTTTTCTTTGTAATTCTTATTGGTGGCTGTGACATCTCTGTCTTCATATCAGGTAACAATGTTTTCTATTTACCAACTTGTGGACGGTTCTGAGTAACAGTTTAAAAACTTCAAGTTTTTATTGTGTTTTTGTAACGGAATTTAACATAACATCATGGAAAATGCTCACAATAAAATTTTCAGTGATAACAGCCACATTTCAAATTGTATAGTAATAATAATGCAAGTATAATTAATTTGAATAGTTATTATGTGTTAGATACTAGTCTATAAACTTAATGCTCCTGATGTCATTTGAATGCTATGATGCACAAGGCAAGCATGATTATCCCCCCTGACCGACAGTGACACGGAGTGCAGAGTGGGTGCCCACGGGCCCACAGCTGCTGTGTGGCAGGCAGGCTGCCCTGGGCTGGTTGTGTATAGTCCACACAGACACACATGCCAGAGAAGGATTCGGAAGGACATGTGCCCAGATGTTTACCTTGATTATTTATGGATGATGGGAGTATGGATATTTACTACTTATACTTACTGCTTTCAGCAATCATTATTTTTAAAAAAGTATTAGAAAACCAAGTTATGATTATGCAGTCCTTTGACTTTTATAAAACAAGCAATTGATTACATTCACAACAATTTACCTCCTATTTATTTGATCTTGCTTATGATTGATTGAAAAGCAACAGGAATTATATTTTAATTTCTCATGTTAGATACCAGAATGGAAACATACAGCCCCTTAATGTAACACAGAGCTATTTAAAAGTGGGGTTATGCACATTTATAAACTATTTTTTCCCAAATAAGGTTGTTCTGTAAGTAATCTTATGGAACTTTAAAATAATCATCCCATGCTATAGAGCCACAAGAATGCTGTCCTTCCCACTCCCTCCCTTGGGAAACTGGGTGCTTGTTTCAGCAATGCCACCAGTGAATGGCCCTTCGATGATTGCCTTCAAAGCTGTTCTCTGAACCAGACAAAAACCAGGCTTCATCATTTTAGAAAAATATCAGGAAGCACCCACTTGACAGTCTGCTTCCCCCAGCCCAGGTGGGTGCTGAATTTCTGTTCAGTCATTTTCAAAAATCAAACATAACCACATGGATAAAATGTAACACAAGAGACAACATTTTAACCAGTCTTCATTTCCTCTTGGAAATTCTAAAGAGGGAGATCCAAATATGGTTTGACAAGTGGAGTCATTGTTGAAATGAGAGCAGAGGTCCCCCTGTGACCGCTTTCAGGTGTAGTACATACTTGGGACCATGAATTCAGGTGTGTGTGTTCATGTGCACTGTTTTATAGCTATGCATCATGTGTTAAATTGTGACTATATTTGCCTGGCTTTATTCTCTTGGCATACATTCCAATTTTAAAGGACTTTGAAAGTTCTCCTTTGTATCTTCTCATACAGCTAAAGGGTCTTGGTGACTCCGGGTGCAGGTCAAGCTTTGTCTAAGAGAATACGTGTAAACACATATGTTGAGATGCAAGACATACTAGGTGTACCGGTTAATAATGCGGATTTTTTTTCACTCGATGGAGTTATATATATGTTGATATATATGCGATTTGATATGTATGCTATTTTGTTGTATTGACAGCAAGCTTCAAAACTTCATATGTCAAATTTGTTGAAGGTGTTAACATCATAGATATTTTTATGCTTAAAAAGTTGAATGCTGTGCCAAAAAAAGAGCATTTGCGGGAAGTTTTAATTCATTACTTTATTTTGAAGAAAAGTGCTGCTGAAAGTTATCGTGTACTTCAGGAAGCTTATGGTGAACATGCTCCACCTCAAGATAGTTGTGAACGCTGGTGTAAATACTTTAAAAGTGATGATTTCAATGTGAAAGACAAAGATGTCCAGGTCAACCGAAAACGTTTGAAGACCAACAATTATAAGCATTATTGGATGAAGATGCGTGTCAAACTCAAAAACAACTTGCAGAAAGATGAAACATTGCTCAGCAAACAACTTCCAATCATTTACAAGCAATGAGAAAGATTTTAAAGGAAGGAAAATGGGTGCCACATCAACTGAACAAAAGACAAATGGAAAACCAAAAAGTCATCAGTAAAATGTTGCTTCAGCGGCACGAAAGAAAGTCTTTTTTGCATCGAATTGTGACTGACCATGGAAAGTGGACTTATTTTGAGAATCCCAAATGCACAAAATCATGGGTTGATCCAGGTCAACCATCAACATCGACTGCAAGGTCAAATCGCTTCAGAAAGAAGACAATGCTCTGTGTTTGATGGGATCAGGAAGGTGTGGTGTATCATGAGCTTCTAAAACCAGGTGAAACCGTTAATACTGATTGCTACCGACAACAAATAATCAATTTGAACCACACTCTGATCGTGAAATGACCAGAATGTGCCAGAAGACACGGCAAAGTAATTTTGCTTCGTGATGATGCACAATCACACACTTCAAAACCAGTTAGAGACACGTTAAAAGATCTTGCCGGGGAAGTATTAACCCACCCGCTGTATTCACAAGCCCTTGCTCCTTCAGATGAACACTTGTTCTGATCGATGGCACATGCACTTTCTGAGCAGCACTTCAAACATATGAAGAAGTAGAAAATTGGGTCTCTGAATGGTTTGCCTCAAAACAAGAAAAGTTCTGTTGGGACAGTATCCACAAATTACCTGAAAGATGGGGAAATGTGTAGCTAGCGATGGACATTACTTTGAATAAAGCACTTTTGATGTTTCTCTTGAAATTATTGTGTTTTCTTTGACTACAAAATCCGCATTATTAACCAACCGGTACACCTAGTACAGGTCAGCAGAGGCCCAAGCTTCTCTTTGTCCGCTAGACCTGACCTGCAGGGCTTGGTGGGGTCCCGGGAGGGTGGAGACCCCAGGTGGCTCTGAGGCCCTCCCCTGCCAGCTCTCTGCTGGGGACTCCCTCCAGCTTTCTCGGTGCCTCCTCTGCCGCCTGCTTGGGATGGTTACACTCTTGTCCCGAGGGTCCTGTTACCTGGAACTTCATTTCCATGGAAAATCTCACTTCTGAGTTGGGTGCATTATCATGATGTTATAGTTGAGAAGGAAAGGTCAAAGGAGATGGTGTCTCCTGAGGGCAGGGATTTGCCACTTATTCGTTTGAAGCCCAGTCATTGCCTCATGTTGAAGGCCCACTGTGTGCCTCAAGGATCTGCAGGGAGCAGAGGTGAGCGGTCTCTGGCCTCATGGGGCTTATTTCTAGGGAGGGAACCAGACAATAAATGAGTAAGTAAATCAAGAAACAAGTCCCAATTTTAGGTATCAATTTGGAAGAAGTCAGGGAAGTTTCCTCCAAAGTGGTGACATTTCAACTGAGAACTGAGGGCTAGAGAGACCAGCCCTGCGAGGGTGTGTGGGGGGGACTCCACCAGATGTTCTTTCGTTATGAACCAGAAAAGCCAGCGCTGCCACAGAACCAAAGCGCGCGAGTAATTTTTAAAGGAACACTGGTACCCAGCGGGAGGTGAGGCAGAGCACCGGGCCTTCCTCCCCCCCACTCCTGCCGGAGCCGGCCCTGGCGCCCAGCTGCAGACATGCACTCTCTGCTCACTCTCCTTCTCCAGAGGGACCAGCCTGTAGGGAGGGGAGATGGGCGCCAATGCCCTGCTGGCTCTGCCTTCCAGACTGCAAGAGCACCGGCCTCCTAGCCAGGCCGCCTGCACTCTCTTAGAGCGCGGATGCGGCTGCTGCCTCAGGGATGAAAATAGAAATTGTTCAGACCATTATCGTCTCCTCGCCCGGATTCTAAATTCTAAATTCTGGCCCAGAAAATGCACACTTGGCTTCCCTTGAGCAGAAGGTTCCTGCTGCCCAGCCCCTGCTGCCCGAGCCCCGGACAAGCATCCAGAGGCGGCTGCTGCCTGTTCCTGGCAGGAAGACTGGTTTGGCGGAGCCAGTGGCAGTCTGTGCGAATGCCAGAATCATAGTCTTCTTCCCACCATTTCCCTCTGGGCCCGAGCTCTTTTAAACGGAATGCCATATCTCCTTTGCCACTAAGAGGTGTATTTTCTCTCTCTCTTTCTCTCTCGCTCCCCCTTTCTTCCCTCTCTCCATCACTCCACCCCTCCTCCAGCCTTACCTCTGCCCCTCCCCGCTCCTAGAACACAATTGTGGGCATCGTTTGGTCTCTGGGTCTCTCTGGACCTGTGTGGGGCTAGCTCAGCTGGCGGCTCAGTGTTCTCTCCGTTGGCATAATAACTTCCCACCTTCTTCGTGAGGTTCTTTGTGAGAGGTAGGACCATTTTACCTATAATTATAGTTACTTTCTCCCTCCGTTTTTATCCCTGCCCCACAATCTACCAACATTTCATTTGGCATTTTCTTATAGTTTAAATGATAATTCTAACAAAATACATCGTCTCTGCTGATATGCTCAGTTTCTATTGGTGGCTACAGCTTCGAATTTCTTCTAAAACTGCTCAACTGAAAAATCACAAGAATGTCAGTGCCACAAAGCAAGGATTTCACCCTGTCTCCTACTCTTTCCTCACGTGTACACTGCACAGCCCAGCTGCGTGCCATGACTGTTTGCTGGGAGAATGTTTGAGTGAAATTGGCATCAGGCTTGCTGCGGGGCCTGGGCAGGTGCCCACTTCTGCTTCTCATGAGAAGGTGCCTCCAAAGTTGAGCTGAACCCTTAGAATCATATTGTAAAAGCATCAAATGCCAAGGTTTGCCAAAGTCTTGGAAACAGACACGTGTGTTTCCTAACGTGTTTTATCTATTCATCGTTCAGACATTTCATTATCAGCCATTACCCAGCAACAACAAGCTGGGTTTCGTACGCTGCTCAGGAGCCACAGAGGGAGGGACGAATTCATAATGAGAAGGTGGCGTCTGTGACGGCACTGACCCTCCTCCCATGTGACACACTGTACAGCTGGTTCTGGGGCTCCCGGCACCTGAGGTGCTGGTGTCTGAGGACTTCCCAGGAGAGGGACTTTCGTTAGAACATCCCGATGGCGTTGCTGCCTAACGGGCACCCTGTGTGTCGTCTTATGAGATGCCGTGCCCGAGGTTCTCACCCTACTCGCTGGCACTTCCTTTATTGCACGTCTTCTTTAGATTGAGCTATGAGTCTGACACAAATGTCTAACACTGTTTATGGAGCCACGGATTCTAAAAACGTCCACTTGATTGTGATGGGACCAGCTTCGCTGCCCAGAGCTTTGTCAGAACTTACGGGGCTGGTGGTGACTGATGAAGGCGATGGAGTCCACCTTGCGCTCAATGGGCTCCAGTTACAGAGAGCCTCATCTTAAGCCACTCCATTTTGAAAATAAAATTATTTGGTTACTCAGTCACAGGTAGAGACGTGCCTGGTTTCTGCTCTTTCTTGTGGCAGAGAGAGGAATGCTGGGCTCCAGAGAGCCCTGCCTCTCTGTCCTGGGCCCTGGACTAGTGATTCTCACATGAGGCAGTTGTGGCTCCCAGGAGTCGTTTGGCCATGTCTGGGTTGTCACGACTGGGGTGGGTGGGCCACTGGCATCGAGCAGGCAGAGGCCAGGGCTGCTGCTACACTTCCTACAATGCACAGGCCAGTGCCCACAGCAAGGAATTGTCTAGCCCCAAATGCCAGTGGTGCCAGCGGGGAAACCCTAGTTGAAGAAACCTTCTGTTTCATGAGAATGGCCCTGCCTGGGAAGATGACTCTTCTGTTGCTGTTGCCAGTTCTGACATGAGCTTATCTCCATCTTACTCTTGCATCAAGAATTAGTCCATTGGAGGCAGAGCTGATCTGAGAAGTGGGCGGGCAGGCAGCCTAAGTGGAATGATCTGAAAGGCACCAAGAACTCCGGTTGAACTGCTCCCGTACATCCAAGCTCCAAGCCTGGATTCCTGCCGCGGAAGCTACAGCAGCCAGCACAGACAGGCAGGGTCCTGAGTTTGGATCGAGCTCTGCTTCTCCCAAATGCTCTGAGGTTTGCTGAGCACTTCCTCTGCGCCCGTCCTGGACTCAACACTGCACACGCCTTCTCTCATCCCGTCCTCACACCCGGTGAGAGGTGTGCAGTTGTGCCAGAAAGCTATTAGAGCTGATAAATGAAGTCATAAAGCTGCTGTATACAGAATTAATATACAGAAATCAGTGATTTGCATACACTAAGAGTAAACTATCAGAAAGAGAAATTAAGAAAGCAATCCTTTTACAATGACATCTTCCCAAAAAGTGCCTATGAATAAATTTGACCAGAGAGGCAAAAGACCTATACTTTAAAAACTACAGAACACTGATGAAAGAAGTTGAAGATGACACAAATAAATGGAAGGGTATACTGTGCTCATAAATTAGAAGAATCATTTTCTCTAAAATGTCCATATTACCCATAGCAAACTACAGATTCAATGAAAACCCTATCAAAATACAAATGGCATGATTTTATACCATTAGAACAAATAATTCTAAAATTCATATGGAACCGCACAAGACTCTGAATAGCCAAAGCAATCTTGAGAACGAACAAAGTTGCAAGTGTCATTACTTCCTGATATCAAACTGTATATACTCCAAGGCCATAATAATAAAAAGAACGGTTCTTGCATGAAAACAGACACGTGGATCAATAGAACAGAATAGAGAGCGCCAAAATAAACCCGCACCTACAGGGTCAATTAGTCTATGACATACAATGGGGACAAGACAGTCCCTTCAATAATGATGCTGGTAAACTGGAGAGATACCTGCAAAAGAGTGAAGCTGGGCCACTTTCTTTCACCATACACAAAAGTTTATTTTGAATTTACAAAGTGGATTGAAGAAGTCACGTAAGACCTGAAACCATAAAACTCCTAAAAGAAAACATGTCTCCTCAGCCAATGGCAACAAAAGAAAAATAAACAAGTGGGACTATGCCTAACTAAAATGCTTTTGGAAAGTGAAGGAAACCATCAACAAAACAAAAACCTACTGAGAGAAGAAGGTATTTTCAAATTATATATCCTATAAGGGATTAATACCCAAATTATATAGAGAACTCATACAAGTCAACATAAAAATATCTAATTAAAAATGGGCAAAGGACCTAAACAGACATTTCTTCAATGAGGACATACAGATGGTCAACAGACATATGCAAAGATGCTCAAAGTCACTGATCATCAGAGAGATGCAAATTAAAACCATGAGATATCACCTCACACCTGCCAGAATGGATGCCATCAAGAAATCAACAAACAACAAGTGCTGGTGAGGATGTGTAGAAAAGGGAACCCTAGTGCACTGCTGGTGGGAATGCAGACTGGTGCAGCCACTGTGGAAAGTGGTATGGAGAGTCTTCAAAAAATTAAATAAGAGCTGACATATGATCCAGCAATTCCAATTCTGAGCATTTATCTGAAGAAATCCACAACACTAATTCAGAAAGATATATGCATTTCTATGTTGACGGCAGCATTATTTACAAATAGAGGCCTGGTGCACGAAATTCGTACATTTGGCCTGCGCCCTCTCGCAGTCCGGGAGCTCTCAGGGGATGTCCTTAGTGCTGCCATGGAGCGGGGAGAGGCTCCCACCACCACCATCGCACTCCTCAGCCGTGAGCCCAGCTTCTGGCTGAGCGGGGCTCCCCTTGTGGGAGCGCACTGACCACCAGGGGCAGCTCCTGCATTGAGCGTCTGCCTCCTAGTGGTCAGTGTACATCATAGCGACCAGTCGTTCCGCCTTCAGGCTGAAATTGGCTCTCCGACATCCCCAGAGGGGTCCCAGATTGCGAGAGGGTGCAGGCCAGGCTGAGGGACCCCACTGGTGCACGATCAGGGCCAGGGAGGGACGCCTGAGGTTGGCCAGTTGTGGAGGGACTGCAGGACTCCAAGGCATGTCCGGCCTATCTCGCTTAGTCCCAATCAGCCAGACCCCAGCAGCAAGCTCACCTACCGGTCAGAGAGTCTGCCCCCTCATGGTCAGTGCACGTCATAGTGAGCGGTTGAGCGGCCTTAGCATATCATTAGCATGCTAGGGGCCCAGTGCATGGATTTGTGCACCTTGAAAGGAACTGTGGGCCACAAGGCTGCAGTGGGCGCAGGGGCGGGTCTCGGCCCATACTCCACGCCCCCACCCCGTGCCCCTCCCACCATGGCCCCCAGTTCCCTGTTTGCCGGCAGCCCTGCTCCCGCTTCTGCCACTCCCACGCACTGATGGCGCTGGCCCCACTCGCACCCACTGATGGTGCCAAGTGATCGGGGCCAGCTCCGGCGCTGGCAGTGGGTGCAAGTGGGGCCGGCACTGGCAGCAGGTGTGAGCGCTGGGCGGGACCGTGGTGCAAGAGAGCAAAGAATTTTCAGTAACCACCAGAGGCTCGCCCCAATGACAGCGACCGTCACCCCACCTTGGTCTGGCACCCTGCTCACCTGCTCCACCATCCCACCACAGCTGACGCCTTCCATGTTCGGTGCTCTGCTGCCTGCTGCCAATGCTCACCATGTTCCATGCGTGCTCCCTGGTGGTCAATGCACATCATAGTGACCAGTTGTTCTGTTCTTCGGTTTTCCACTGTTTGGGCTATTTGCATATTAGCCTTTTATTATATAGGATTATACTTTGATTGGTTGAACAGCCGACCAGATGCCTGGACACTTAGCATATTAGGCTTTTATTATGTAGGATAGGCAAGCTATGGAAGCAACCCAAGTGCCCATGAATAGGTTGGATAAAGAAGATTCGATTTTTGCCCTGGATGGTTTAGCTCAGTGGTTAGAGTTGTCGGCCTTGGGACCCAAGGGTTTTGGGTTTGATCCCTGACTAGGGCTCATGCGGGAGGCAATCAATCACTGTTTCTCATGTTGATATTTATCTCTCTCTCTCCCCCTTCCTCTGTCCTTTCCACTCTGAAAATCAATGAAAAAAATATCCTCAGGTGAAGATTTTAAAAAAGGTGCAATTTTATATATATATTAGGGGCCCAGTGCATGTATTCATGCACCTTGAAAGGAACTGTGGACCGTGAGGCTGCAGTGGGCACAGAGGCAGTTCTCAGTCCATCCTCTGCACCCCTGTCCAGCCCTCCTGCCATGGCTCCCGGTCCCCTGTCTGCCCGCAGCCCTGCTCCTGCCACCGCTCCCACAGGCTGATAGCGCCGGCCCCGCTCGCACCCGCTGACAGCGCAGTGCGATTGGGGCTGGCGCCAGCAATGGGTGCAAGTGGGACCAGTGCCATCAGCGGGTGCAAGTGGCAGCTGCTGCCCCAATCGCCCCTCAGGAGCAGGGGGAGGTGGAGAAGCCCTCAGGGGTGATCGGGCTGGCAACTGCCACTCACACCCACTGACGGCACCAAGCAATCGGGACTGGCGCTGGGTGCTGGCAGCAGGTGTGAGCGGCGGCTCCAGCGCCAGCAGCAGGTGTGAGCAGGGCCATCACTGGCAGCTGGTGTGAGTGGCAGCTGCCAGCCCTGATTGCCCCTCAGGAGCAGGGGGAGGTGGCGAAGCCCTGAGGGGTGATTGGGGCCAGCAGCCGCCACTTGCATCCACTGATGGCGCCAGGCAATCGGGGCCTGTGCGGGGCACTGGCAGTGGGTGCAAGCACTGGGAAGGATGACAGCATGCGGGAGCAAAGAATTTTCAGTAACCACCAGAGGCTTGCCCCGATGACATCGACCGGCACCCTGCCTTGGTCTGGTGCCCCTGCTCACCTGCTCTACCATCCTGCTACGGCTGATGCCCGCTATGTTCTGCACTCTGCTGCCTGCCGCCAATGCCCACCATGTTCCGCGCTCACCCCCTGGTGGTCAGCACACGTCATAGCAACTGGTTGTTCAGTGGTTTGGTTGTTCCGCCATTCGGCCTATTTGCATAATAGCCTTTTATTATATAGGATGTGCACACCTGCACTTACACCTGCATGCACTCACACATACACAATGGAGTACTACTCAGCTATAAAAAATCTTGCTATTTGCAACAACATGGATGGACCTAGAGACTATATTACGCTAAGTGAAGTAAGTCAGATAAAGAGAGCCATGATCTCACTTATGTGTGGAATCTAAAGAACAAAACAATTGAACAAGCAAAATGGAAACAGACCCATAGATAGAGAACAAGCTAATGGTTGCCAGGAGGGAAGGGGTTAGGAGGGCGGGTGAAAAAGGTGAAGGCTTTAAGAAGTACAAATTTCCAATTATTGACTCTTTTCCCTATGCTGTACTCCACATCCCCAAGACTTTCAAATAAACAAGTCATGGATGTAGAGTACAGCTGAGGGAAAATAGTAGTATCATAGCAACTTTGTACGGTGATCCCATCATAAGATAAATGTCAGAGCACTACGTTGTACACCTGGAACTGACGTTAAATGTCAACTCTACTTTAAGAAAAAATAAATAAAAATGATTTGTGCCGTGACTGCTGCTCTTTGGCCAAGGAGACAGAAACTTGGGAGGGCCAGGCAGTTGCCCAGGTGACATTCTGTAAGAGCAAGGCCGAGATTCTCAGGCAGGTACGTCTGGTGCCCAACACTCTGCCAGGAACCAGGCCGACTGCCCAGCTCTGAGCACCTCAGCGACCTTCCCGTGGCCGTCTGCACGCGGGGAAGACGAGTAAGTTCAACTCCATGACTTCCAGGAACCCTCGGCAACACTGCCACGTCCTGCTTTCTTCCTTTGTCTTATGTCTCGTCTGCTTTATTTTGTTACTGGATATCTTCAACATAAAACACTGGGTAAACTGAAGGTATACAACCTGTTACTTTGAAATGTTTATCTATTGTAATATGACTGTCTTAGTAGCTATATTTCATTGCATAACTATAGTAGAATACTGTTGTCTGTATTCACTATATACTGTTCACCCTACCCTCTTTAAAGTTCCCCTTTAAAACGGCAACAGTCCCAGGAGAATGTAAATCCCATAGAAGGAGCCAAACCTCCATGTATGTCATAACCAGCTGGTGAACTTCTAAGAATACTAATGGCCATGGGCTCTCGCCCCCTGAGAACTATACAGATAAAAACCCGGAGTTCTTGCCTCTCCTGAAACTTCAAAAGTTCTTCCTGCCCTGGACTTGCTTTCTTGGTGTGGACAATCAGTGTCCCTTTTGGTTGAGTCCTGTGTGCTCCAATTTCCCACAGTCCCCACCCCTCCTTAGTTACACCCAATCCTCTTCAAATGGCTCTGAGTTACCTGGTTGAGATCTCTAGGCCATGGCATCAGCATCATCTGGTAGAATGGGTTAAAACACTGATGCTGGGCCCACGAATCTCCTGGGAGAAAGAGCTGTCACTTTCCCCTTTACATTGGTGTACACATATGCACACACATGCGCCATAACCCAACCCTATTGTTATTTTTCTTGCTCAAGATGTCTCAACGCTGGGTGCGGGGGCCTGATGCGGCAGGGGCCAGACATGGCGGAGATCTCCCTTTTCCAAGTCGCATGCAGAAAGAGAGATGAATGAACTGGTTCTAAGTGGAGGCGGCCAGGGATTGAGAAATATTAGAAATAAAGAGAGGAGAGATAGATTTGAAAGCTGGGGCTGCGTGCATCTTTCTGTGCCTGGCTGAGGCCACAGAACAGATCCAGACTGCAAAGCTGAGGCTTTATTTATAATCAGGGACAAACAAGGCAATTAACAATGTTCTTGTAAGCTTCACTTGTTTTGGCAGCACTTGCTGCCCCTCCCACAGCCCACTAGCTACCCAGGAAAGATCTAGGGGTCAGTTACAGGATCAGGCTTAATTATGCTGGGAGGGGTCTGCCCTCCAAACGAACTTGTTTGTGATCCTGCCACAGGTCAGTCCGAGGCTTAACCCTATAACCGCTTCCTACATCTCACAATTTCTTTTAAATTTAAGCTACTAATAATGGAAGTAAAATTTAAACATCAAGAACAAATTTCTGACTATTGAAACATTAAAAAAGCAATGCCAATGCAAAACCCAATAACAAAACAATGCCAATGCAAAATCCAGACATGGCTATTAATAAAACAATGCCAATGCAACACAACAATAAAGAAATCAAACTACAGTAACATTTTCCTACTAAATGAAAGTTTCTTTTGCCGATTTACTCAAGAGTCCTCATACTTGGCTGTGCAAGAGTTTGCAGAAGACTGGTAGCTAACCAATGCTAGCATGGCCAGAAACATGATTGAAGAAGTAGCTTCAACTTCTTGCTTTTCCACAATCTGCTGTGCTTCAGTCGTTTTCTTCAGATGACTCCATGTTGGCACCTCAGTCCCCTGTGTAGCTTAGCTTTCAGTTTTTTCTTCTTCTTCCGCTTTGCTGTCATCAGGGCAGCTCTCAGTCCTTTTGAGTGAAGGGACACAGGAGCTTCTCTGGGTCCATTGTGGTGACGGACGTAACGCTCTGGCACCCAAATTGGCTGCATTGCTCCTTCTGGAAAGATATAAAACACAACCTCTTCCCCACATTATTATTGAATCTGATAAAACTCTTGTCTGGTTTATGCTTCCTTCCACCTAGTTGACTCGGTGGAAGCTATTGTACAGCAGGCCTGATGCCTTTCACGTGCTGTATGATCCTTTGCATTATAATTCAAAAATTTTAAAGTATAAAAAGCATGACTGAGCCTCTTTTGAGGTGACACATAACACCTGTCTCCCCCTTTTTGTTTTAATAAATGATTTTAAGAGTACGATTGGCTCTTTCCACTATTGAGTGACATCCACTTTGTCAGATTTGATTAGGTTTAAGTCCTTGGGGATTTACCCCTAAAGTTGGCACAGAAAGGAGGATAACATACTGAGGACATTGCTTCCAATAAAACATGGACATCGTCCTTCTCTAATAACATTTTAAAGGCTGAAAATTAAATGAAAAGTTCCTCTGAATTAGTGTGCCCTATAGTAGCTGTTTCAATAAATTTGGTCATACTTACCACATAAGCATTGTTACTATAGGTTGATGGGCCCTGTAGCAAAATCTGTTAAGGCATAAATAAGAGCTTGTATTTCTGCTGAAATATAAAAAGTTTGAAGGATCTTTGATCCCCTGATGCAGTAGATCCAGCCTTTTCGGAACTGGATCCATCTGTAAAAATGGTTAATGCCTGAGGTATAACATCTTTTTTAATGTGGCAGCTAATACTATTCCCTGTGTTAAAATAAGGCAAGCCCCTAAGTCAGGGGTCCTGGTAAAACACAAAACATCATCAAACATTTTGACTTCTTGCAGAAGGGTGTGCACACATGGTCTGTAAGCGTGCACACCGACCTTCCTTACCCTTGGTCCTGGTCAACCTGCAGCAATGCACAGGTGCTGACTGCTATCATGGCAAGGCATCTTCACTATCTTTATTTCTGGACTATTTCTCCTCTGTTCTCAGGGGCCACTACTTATTCTGTGGCTGGAAACGGTCCTATCAGGTCCTCTCTGGGATCCGTTGTTGCAGGAATCCATATGGGCTTTGGAGTTTTCTGGAAATATAAACATATTCTCGACCAAAGGTTAATAAAGAACTCTTTTCTATAAATTAGACTTGGGATCCTTTTGATTTTTGTCCAAATGATTTTCCTTTGGCTTATTTTGACACCATAAGATTTTTCATGGGTGCCTTATCAGCATTATAAATGAAAAATAGTTTGAAAGTAAAATTTTAAAGCAATTAAGGCTTGATGTAATTTACTTACAGGATATTATTCTACTATCCTTTTTTGATTAATTATTATGAGGCTATTGTAAAAAAATTTCAATGCAGTCCTGATGACTTTTATTTTTAATTTTTGCACAAGAATATGACCGCTTTGGATTCATTGGGTGTTAAGCAATTTTACCATAAAATTAACTACCAATAGAAATTTTGGTTAATACTATAGAAACAGCTTTTTTGTACAATTAGATTTTTCTTGAATATTCACTTATTTCATTTAGCCAATTTAAATTAATCTGAAAACTTGACTATTTTACTGTCAAAATTTAATACTTTAACAACAATCTTAGTTTATCCTGTAAATATTAATGGAAAGGGTTATTTTGCATCCTTGAGAAAGCCCTGAGCATTCCTGGATTTAGGCTTGATTTAGATATAGGGCAACTGCCATCGGCCAACTATCTGTTGCCTGGGTCCCAATCCAAGCTGGGCCAAGTCTCTTTCTGTTATCTGGGTCTCTTTCCAATTTGAGCTGGGCCAAGTCTCTGTATGTTGCCTGGGTCCCGATCTGAGCTGGCATGGGAAGCGCGAAGCAGCCATGGGGCAGGAGACCTCCCTCAGAAGGGGCGAGTGTTCAAGCCCCTGTAATGTTGGGGGGGGGGGGTGAGGATCTGTGCCCCACCTCTGTTGACCCCAAATTCTCTCCTGATGGCCCCTCTGCGACTGTGCCTGTCTTAGGTTGTTCCTCCCCTGAGGAATCTTACCCATCTCTGGCTAACCAGCCATCCTCCGGGGCCAAGCAGGGTAATGTGAGGTTCAGTTCTGTCTCCTTGGTAGCCTATACCCCCATGGCCTCCACGCCCAGCACCTTCCTTGGGATCCCCTCGCTGGCTGGCGGAGCCCTGGCATTGATCACATATTTTGGGGAACCCAGGTTTCTTCTCCAGGGAGGGCCCAGCTCACGCCATTGTGCGAGAGACAGATCCATGGTACCAGCCACCATGAGGCTTCAACCTCAGCATGAACTGAAAAATCAGGCAACAGCTGTGGGCAATTGGATTGTGAGAAGAGGGTCCTCTTGGCAAAAAGGGCAAGAAGGGCCAATATAGAATGCTCTAGTGCCTCCTCAGGGGGCCTTCCACACCATGGAAGGGGTTAAATCCTTTCATGTCTTTTTTAAATTGCTGCCAAATATTCAAAGAATTATTGTTTTACAACAATATGCTGTTGTAAAATATCAAAAATTATAATGAAATTGTAGAATAGTATCATGTAAGGATATTCTTTGCTCTAGGCCATGGCAATTCAATGTCAAACTGGCTATCAATTTCTTTTTGTATAGACAAGGTTTTTAACCAGTTAATGTCCCCTAATAATTTCTGAAAGTCATTTAATCTTTTCTTATCTCCACCTTCGGAGGCCTAATGCATTGGTTATCAATTACAATCCTTATGATATTTGAAGGAAACCTCTCTTTATTTCCTTCCAAAATAATTTTTCAGGCTATAGAGAGTTTCATTTAAAAAATCTCTGCCACATGAAACAATTTCTCTTAAGGTTATGGTGACCACTAGTCACCAGATCAGATTTAATATTTTAATAACAATCCTCAGTTTATCCTGTAATACCAGTGAAAGAGACTTCAAATTTCTCCTTTTTATTAAGCAAGAAATTTATTTTTTAAGAGTATTCCCATTAGCTAATTTACATATACAGAGGGATCATGGGAAGCCTTCAGTAATTTTCTTAGAAGACTTATTTACATTGCTTACAAAGACATTGGCTTATTTAAATGAAGGGGGTTGGCCTTTGTTATTTCAAGATGGCGGCCCCCAAGCCACGTGAGTGGTAAGACATGTGGCCATCATGGAGGCTGCTCAATCTGTTCTTTTAAAAGAAAGTAAAAAATCACATTTCAGACAATCACTAGCTGTTTTTGGTCTTTATTAGAATTGTTTATAAAATTATTGGCTTTTCATTAAGCTGAAAACCTTGATTGTAATTTAATAAGCTAATTTAAGTAATTAAAGTAGGTATCTTCATTTTGTTTTTTAAATACATTTTATTGATTTTTTACAGAGAGGAAAGGAGAGGGATAGAGAGTTAGAAACATTGATGAGAGAGAAACATCCATCAGCTGCCTCCTGCACACCTCCTACTGGGGATGTGCCTGCAACCCAGGTACATGCCCTTGACCAGAATCGAACCTGGGACCTTTCAGTCCGCAGGCCAACGCTCTATCCACCGAGCCACACCGGTCAGGGCTTCATTTTAAAAATAAAGCAAAATTACATCTGAATTCACAAGCCGCAAATGTTGCCCCGCCTCTAGCTTAATGCAGGAGGCTACATAAAGTCAGGCAGTAAATGGTGGCTTCTAATCTGTTCTTAAATATTATTTGGATTCAATTACTTATAAAAACATTGGCTTCTCATGTATCTTAATTTATATGAGACCTTGATTATA
Source organism: Ia io (assembly GCA_025583905.1). NCBI lineage: Eukaryota > Metazoa > Chordata > Mammalia > Chiroptera > Vespertilionidae > Ia > Ia io. The sequence goes on from JAJQQW010000018.1 coordinate 1,958,738, forward strand.
TTTTAAAAAGCTAATTTGTAAAGTTACTTAAGTAGGTATCTTTAATTTAAAAAAAAAAGCAAAGAAACTTAGTCACTAAACTTATAGGTTTGATACTTTATTTGTCTGATCTAAAAGCATAAACAGTGTCCCACCTCCAGCCGATTCAAAAATGCAGGCTGCTTTTGTCTTTCTTGAAATTCTACTGCTGTTGAAAATTTTGGCTATATTTAAGAAATATATTGTTTTTGCCCTTCTTACAGGCGAAAACTTTCATAACATTTAATATATATGTATATAAGTAAAATATGTTAATTAATTTTTATTTGATAAAGCTTTCCATGTGATTCCAGGTATCAATCAGTTTAATTTAAAAAATACATTTGTTTTAAGAGAGAACAGACTTTTGAAATATTCCGGGGCCCGTGAAATGTCTAAAAGCTACTCTAAAAACCTTGAAATACACTTGGAAAGATCAAATATATATATTTATATATTTATATATATGATTTGAAGATTATATACTTAAATTATCTTAAAGAATATCAATTACATTTAATCTGGATCACAGGATTAATCCTCCTTTTTTTAAATCAGACCAAGAAGTAACATATTTTGAATTCCTAATTATTTAAGAGAAAACACATTTTATTTTCTCAAAAAACACGTTTTTATATTTTAGGTATTATTACCACATTTATATAATTTCTCCCAATTCAATTTGAACCTTAAACTTTCAGAGCTTTAAATTTTAGGTAGCAAAATTAAATACTTAACATTTCTCAAATTAATAATACTTTTACATTTTTAAGGATACACTTCAAATAAAATATAAGGCATATTTAATTAATAGATTAACTTCTATCCTCTAGACTTCATGCAATGCATACTCAGATCAACATTTCAGTATTATAACAATTCAATACATTTAGATCATTTAAATTTATCATTTGATTTAGTAAACTTCCAAGTTCTTTTAAATTTCCAGCCGATAGGCCTGGCCCAGCCTCTAAATTTCAAAACGGTCACAATTTTCCTGCTGGGGAAGTCAAGAAGCAAACTCTCAGCCATTCATATGTAAACTTGACTATTTCCTTCCTGCTATTTACTTGCCTCTGGCGGGAAATTTCAAGAGTTACTTTAGATGTCTTGGGAAACTAGCCTGTATTTCTTTCTCCGGTTCATCTTTGCCATTTTTAAGGCCAAAACAGCTTTGGGTTTTTATTCTGTACACAGCAAAAACTCAAGTTCAGCTCAAAACTATGCGCACTCGTTTTTAAACTGGCCTTTTCCCTTTACATGAGCACAGAAACCCCAGATGCATTTATGAATTTGTAAAAGCTTTAAGTCATTAGCTGGAAAATAAATAAGGATGGCGAAGATGAGGCCTCTCAAAGTGGCCTTTCCCCCACCTCCTTGTTTCTTCGGGGGAAGTTTCAGTAATGGTCTGGCATCTACTGTTTTTATTTTTTTTATTTTTTCAATTTTTATTTTTATTTTTTATTTTTTATTTTTTTAAGGAAAGGAAAAAGATTTTTTAAGATAAAGAATTATTGGCAGTTGCTGAGAAGTTCCTTTTAGACTTGCACCCTTCCACTGCAGGAGACAGAAGAGATGCAGATGGTATTCACACAACTGCTTTCTAACCTTTTCCCAGTTCATCAAGAAAACTTAAGAAATCAAGAATCTGACTACACTTAACAGAGCATAGTTTTAAAGCATTTTTGAGGATTACCCACGTTTTACACCCGGCTATTTCAATTCAGTTCAATACAATACACTCCCCATTACCTTACATTTCTTTAAATCTGTGGCGCGCGCAATTCTTGAGAGCGATCCCTTGCCTCTTACCTCTTGTTGCCTCTTTCATGCCCCACGTTGGGCGCCAAAATGCGGGGGCCTGATGGGGGGGGGGGGGGGGGCGCGCGGGGCAGACATGGCGGGGATCTCCCTTTTCCACGTCCCACACAGAAAGAGAGATGAACGAACCAGTTCTAAGTGGAGGCGGCCAGGGATTGAGAAATATTAGAAATAAAGAGAGGAGAGATAGATTTGAAAGCTGGGGCTGCGTGCATCTTTCTGTGCCTGGCTGAGGCCACAGAACAGATCCAGACTGCAAAGCTGAGGCTTTATTTATAATCAGGGACAAACAAGGCAATTAACAATATTCTTGTAAGCTTCACTTGTTTTGGCAGCACTTGCTGCCCCTCCCACAGCCCACTAGCTACCCAGGAAAGATCTAGGGGTCAGTTACAGGATCAGGCTTAATTATGCTGGGAGGGGTCTGCCCTCCAAACGAACTGTTTTGTGATCCTGCCACAGGTCAGTCCGAGGCTTAACCCTATAACCGCTTCCTACATCTCACAATTTCTTTTAAATTTAAGCTACTAATAATGGAAGTAAAATTTAAACATCAAGAACAAATTTCTGACTATTGAAACATTAAAAAAGCAATGCCAATGCAAAACCCAATAACAAAACAATGCCAATGCAAAATCCAGACATGGCTATTAATAAAACAATGCCAATGCAACACAACAATAAAGAAATCAAACTACAGTAACATTTTCCTACTAAATGAAAGTTTCTTTTGCCGATTTACTCAAGAGTCCTCATACTTGGCTGTGCAAGAGTTTGCAGAAGACTGGTAGCTAACCAATGCTAGCATGGCCAGAAACATGATTGAAGAAGTAGCTTCAACTTCTTGCTTTTCCACAATCTGCTGTGCTTCAGTCGTTTTCTTCAGATGACTCCATGTTGGCACCTCAGTCCCCTGTGTAGCTTAGCTTTCAGTTTTCTTCTTCTTCCGCTTTGCTGTCATCAGGGCAGCTCTCAGTCCTTTTGAGTGAAGGGACACAGGAGCTTCTCTGGGTCCATTGTGGTGACGGACGTAACGCTCTGGCACCCAAATTGGCTGCATTGCTCCTTCTGGAAAGATATAAAACACAACCTCTTCCCCACATTATTATTGAATCTGATAAAACTCTTGTCTGGTTTATGCTTCCTTCCACCTAGTTGACTCGGTGGAAGCTATTGTACAGCAGGCCTGATGCCTTTCACGTGCTGTATGATCCTTTGCATTATAATTCAAAAATTTTAAAGTATAAAAAGCATGACTGAGCCTCTTTTGAGGTGACACATAACACCTGTCTCCCCCTTTTTGTTTTAATAAATGATTTTAAGAGTACGATTGGCTCTTTCCACTATTGAGTGACATCCACTTTGTCAGATTTGATTAGGTTTAAGTCCTTGGGGATTTACCCCTAAAGTTGGCACAGAAAGGAGGATAACATACTGAGGACATTGCTTCCAATAAAACATGGACATCGTCCTTCTCTAATAACATTTTAAAGGCTGAAAATTAAATGAAAAGTTCCTCTGAATTAGTGTGCCCTATAGTAGCTGTTTCAATAAATTTGGTCATACTTACCACATAAGCATTGTTACTATAGGTTGATGGGCCCTGTAGCAAAATCTGTTAAGGCATAAATAAGAGCTTGTATTTCTGCTGAAATATAAAAAGTTTGAAGGATCTTTGATCCCCTGATGCAGTAGATCCAGCCTTTTCGGAACTGGATCCATCTGTAAAAATGGTTAATGCCTGAGGTATAACATCTTTTTTAATGTGGCAGCTAATACTATTCCCTGTGTTAAAATAAGGCAAGCCCCTAAGTCAGGGGTCCTGGTAAAACACAAAACATCAAACATTTTGACTTCTTGCAGAAGGGTGTGCACACATGGTCTGTAAGCGTGCACACCGACCTTCCTTACCCTTGGTCCTGGTCAACCTGCAGCAATGCACAGGTGCTGACTGCTATCATGGCAAGGCATCTTCACTATCTTTATTTCTGGACTATTTCTCCTCTGTTCTCAGGGGCCACTACTTATTCTGTGGCTGGAAACGGTCCTATCAGGTCCTCTCTGGGATCCGTTGTTGCAGGAATCCATATGGGCTTTGGAGTTTTCTGGAAATATAAACATATTCTCGACCAAAGGTTAATAAAGAACTCTTTTCTATAAATTAGACTTGGGATCCTTTTGATTTTTGTCCAAATGATTTTCCTTTGGCTTATTTTGACACCATAAGATTTTTCATGGGTGCCTTATCAGCATTATAAATGAAAAATAGTTTGAAAGTAAAATTTTAAAGCAATTAAGGCTTGATGTAATTTACTTACAGGATATTATTCTACTATCCTTTTTTGATTAATTATTATGAGGCTATTGTAAAAAAATTTCAATGCAGTCCTGATGACTTTTATTTTTAATTTTTGCACAAGAATATGACCGCTTTGGATTCATTGGGTGTTAAGCAATTTTACCATAAAATTAACTACCAATAGAAATTTTGGTTAATACTATAGAAACAGCTTTTTGTACAATTAGATTTTTCTTGAATATTCACTTATTTCATTTAGCCAATTTAAATTAATCTGAAAACTTGACTATTTTACTGTCAAAATTTAATACTTTAACAACAATCTTAGTTTATCCTGTAAATATTAATGGAAAGGGTTATTTTGCATCCTTGAGAAAGCCCTGAGCATTCCTGGATTTAGGCTTGATTTAGATATAGGGCAACTGCCATCGGCCAACTATCTGTTGCCTGGGTCCCAATCCAAGCTGGGCCAAGTCTCTTTCTGTTATCTGGGTCTCTTTCCAATTTGAGCTGGGCCAAGTCTCTGTATGTTGCCTGGGTCCCGATCTGAGCTGGCATGGGAAGCGCGAAGCAGCCATGGGGCAGGAGACCTCCCTCAGAAGGGGCGAGTGTTCAAGCCCCTGTAATGTTGGGGGGGGGGGTGAGGATCTGTGCCCCACCTCTGTTGACCCCAAATTCTCTCCTGATGGCCCCTCTGCGACTGTGCCTGTCTTAGGTTGTTCCTCCCCTGAGGAATCTTACCCATCTCTGGCTAACCAGCCATCCTCCGGGGCCAAGCAGGGTAATGTGAGGTTCAGTTCTGTCTCCTTGGTAGCCTATACCCCCATGGCCTCCACGCCCAGCACCTTCCTTGGGATCCCCTCGCTGGCTGGCGGAGCCCTGGCATTGATCACATATTTTGGGGAACCCAGGTTTCTTCTCCAGGGAGGGCCCAGCTCACGCCATTGTGCGAGAGACAGATCCATGGTACCAGCCACCATGAGGCTTCAACCTCAGCATGAACTGAAAACTCAGGCAACAGCTGTGGGCAATTGGATTGTGAGAAGAGGGTCCTCTTGGCAAAAAGGGCAAGAAGGGCCAATATAGAATGCTCTAGTGCCTCCTCAGGGGGGCCTTCCACACCATGGAAGGGGTTAAATCCTTTCATGTCTTTTTTAAATTGCTGCCAAATATTCAAAGAATTATTGTTTTTACAACAATATGCTGTTGTAAAATATCAAAAATTATAATGAAATTGTAGAATAGTATCATGTAAGGATATTCTTTGCTCTAGGCCATGGCAATTCAATGTCAAACTGGCTATCAATTTCTTTTTGTATAGACAAGGTTTTTAACCAGTTAATGTCCCCTAATAATTTCTGAAAGTCATTTAATCTTTTCTTATCTCCACCTTCGGAGGCCTAATGCATTGGTTATCAATTACAATCCTTATGATATTTGAAGGAAACCTCTCTTTATTTCCTTCCAAAATAATTTTTCAGGCTATAGAGAGTTTCATTTAAAAATCTCTGCCACATGAAACAATTTCTCTTAAGGTTATGGTGACCACTAGTCACCAGATCAGATTTAATATTTTAATAACAATCCTCAGTTTATCCTGTAATACCAGTGAAAGAGACTTCAAATTTCTCCTTTTTATTAAGCAAGAAATTTATTTTTTAAGAGTATTCCCATTAGCTAATTTACATATACAGAGGGATCATGGGAAGCCTTCAGTAATTTTCTTAGAAGACTTATTTAAATTGCTTACAAAGACATTGGCTTATTTAAAGGAAGGGGGTTGGCCTTTGTTATTTCAAGATGGCGGCCCCCAAGCCACGTGAGTGGTAAGACATGTGGCCATCATGGAGGCTGCTCAATCTGTTCTTTTAAAAGAAAGTAAAAAATCACATTTCAGACAATCACTAGCTGTTTTTGGTCTTTATTAGAATTGTTTATAAAATTATTGGCTTTTCATTAAGCTGAAAACCTTGATTGTAATTTAATAAGCTAATTTAAGTAATTAAAGTAGGTATCTTCATTTTGTTTTTTAAATACATTTTATTGATTTTTTACAGAGAGGAAAGGAGAGGGATAGAGAGTTAGAAACATTGATGAGAGAGAAACATCCATCAGCTGCCTCCTGCACACCTCCTACTGGGGATGTGCCTGCAACCCAGGTACATGCCCTTGACCAGAATCGAACCTGGGACCTTTCAGTCCGCAGGCCAACGCTCTATCCACCGAGCCACACCGGTCAGGGCTTCATTTTAAAAATAAAGCAAAATTACATCTGAATTCACAAGCCGCAAATGTTGCCCCGCCTCTAGCTTAATGCAGGAGGCTACATAAAGTCAGGCAGTAAATGGTGGCTTCTAATCTGTTCTTAAATATTATTTGGATTCAATTACTTATAAAAACATTGGCTTCTCATGTATCTTAATTTATATGAGACCTTGATTATATTTTAAAAAGCTAATTTGTAAAGTTACTTAAGTAGGTATCTTTAATTTAAAAAAAAAAGCAAAGAAACTTAGTCACTAAACTTATAGGTTTGATACTTTATTTGTCTGATCTAAAAGCATAAACAGTGTCCCACCTCCAGCCGATTCAAAAATGCAGGCTGCTTTTGTCTTTCTTGAAATTCTACTGCTGTTGAAAATTTTGGCTATATTTAAGAAATATATTGTTTTTTTGCCCTTCTTACAGGCGAAAACTTTCATAACATTTAATATATATGTATATAAGTAAAATATGTTAATTAATTTTTATTTGATAAAGCTTTCCATGTGATTCCAGGTATCAATCAGTTTAATTTAAAAAATACATTTGTTTTAAGAGAGAACAGACTTTTGAAATATTCCGGGGCCCGTGAAATGTCTAAAAGCTACTCTAAAAACCTTGAAATACACTTGGAAAGATCAAATATATATATTTATATATTTATATATATGATTTGAAGATTATATACTTAAATTATCTTAAAGAATATCAATTACATTTAATCTGGATCACAGGATTAATCCTCCTTTTTAAATCAGACCAAGAAGTAACATATTTTGAATTCCTAATTATTTAAGAGAAAACACATTTTATTTTCTCAAAAACACGTTTTTATATTTTAGGTATTATTACCACATTTATATAATTTCTCCCAATTCAATTTGAACCTTAAACTTTCAGAGCTTTAAATTTTAGGTAGCAAAATTAAATACTTAACATTTCTCAAATTAATAATACTTTTACATTTTTAAGGATACACTTCAAATAAAATATAAGGCATATTTAATTAATAGATTAACTTCTATCCTCTAGACTTCATGCAATGCATACTCAGATCAACATTTCAGTATTATAACAATTCAATACATTTAGATCATTTAAATTTATCATTTGATTTAGTAAACTTCCAAGTTCTTTTAAATTTCCAGCCGATAGGCCTGGCCCAGCCTCTAAATTTCAAAACGGTCACAATTTTTCCTGCTGGGGAAGTCAAGAAGCAAACTCTCAGCCATTCATATGTAAACTTGACTATTTCCTTCCTGCTATTTACTTGCCTCTGGCGGGAAATTTCAAGAGTTACTTTAGATGTCTTGGGAAACTAGCCTGTATTTCTTTCTCCGGTTCATCTTTGCCATTTTTAAGGCCAAAACAGCTTTGGGTTTTTATTCTGTACACAGCAAAAACTCAAGTTCAGCTCAAAACTATGCGCACTCGTTTTTAAACTGGCCTTTTCCCTTTACATGTGCACAGAAACCCCAGATGCATTTATGAATTTGTAAAAGCTTTAAGTCATTAGCTGGAAAATAAATAAGGATGGCGAAGATGAGGCCTCTCAAAGTGGCCTTTCCCCCACCTCCTTGTTTCTTCGGGGGAAGTTTCAGTAATGGTCTGGCATCTACTGTTTTTATTTTTTTTATTTTTTCAATTTTTATTTTTATTTTTTATTTTTTATTTTTTTAAGGAAAGGAAAAAGATTTTTTAAGATAAAGAATTATTGGCAGTTGCTGAGAAGTTCCTTTTAGACTTGCACCCTTCCACTGCAGGAGACAGAAGAGATGCAGATGGTATTCACACAACTGCTTTCTAACCTTTTCCCAGGTTTCATCAAGAAAACTTAAGAAATCAAGAATCTGACTACACTTAACAGAGCATAGTTTAAAGCATTTTTGAGGATTACCCACGTTTTACACCCGGCTATTTCAATTCAGTTCAATACAATACACTCCCCATTACCTTACATTTCTTAAATCTGTGGCGCGCGCAATTCTTGAGAGCGATCCCTTGCCTCTTACCTCTTGTTGCCTCTTTCATGCCCCACGTTGGGCGCCAAAATGCGGGGGCCTGATGCGGGGGGGGGGGGGGGGGGGGGGGGGCGCGCGGGGCAGACATGGCGGGGATCTCCCTTTTCCACGTCCCACACAGAAAGAGAGATGAACGAACCAGTTCTAAGTGGAGGCGGCCAGGGATTGAGAAATATTAGAAATAAAGAGAGGAGAGATAGATTTGAAAGCTGGGGCTGCGTGCATCTTTCTGTGCCTGGCTGAGGCCACAGAACAGATCCAGACTGCAAAGCTGAGGCTTTATTTATAATCAGGGACAAACAAGGCAATTAACAATATTCTTGTAAGCTTCACTTGTTTTGGCAGCACTTGCTGCCCCTCCCACAGCCCACTAGCTACCGAGGAAAGATCTAGGGGTCAGTTACAGGATCAGGCTTAATTATGCTGGGAGGGGTCTGCCCTCCAAACGAACTTGTTTGTGATCCTGCCACAGGTCAGTCCGAGGCTTAACCCTATAACCGCTTCCTACAGCTGGGCACTGGGAGCTCCTTCAGGTTGGCTTCTCCCTTTACAGTATCTCCCCAGCCACGAACTCTTTATTGGTTGCCCTTCCTTTGGCACTTCCTGGCACCACAAATGCTCCAGGCTTGTTTTGTATTTTCGCTTCCCAGCCTGAAGTTAACTCCTCTTCCAGGAACCCTGGTTCTTTAATTGGACGAAGGTGTTTAGGAACCAAGATCTGGGTGTTAGGTGTGCTCACTGCTACTGGGATGTATTTGCTGCTTCTAGCCCCTCCATGGACAGAGCTAGGAAACGTGTGCATGTTTATGCACACACACCTACAGATTCATTTCTCTAACTACTATCTATCTATCTATCTATCTATCTATCTATCTATCTATCTATCTTAAACATACGCTAAAAATGTCCATATGGATACTTTGGACTCTAATCCATTAACATGGGATTCATACTAGTTTTGAGAATATCCATTTTTAATCTTTGTATGGCTTTTTAATTTTAACAGCAGCTCAACTACATCATGCTGGGGTTGGGGAGCTTCTCCTTGTGGCTATTTTATAGATAGCACTAAAAAAGTTCCAACTTTAGCCCTGGCCAGTGTGCTCAGTGGAAGAGCTTTGGCCTGCACACCAAAGGGTTTTTGGTTCTATTCCCAGCAATAGGTGGGGCATGTGCGGGAGGCACAATTAATGTGTTTCTCTCACATTTCCGTCTCTCTCTCTCACTCCCTTCCACTCTCTCTAAAAATCGATGGAAAAAATATCCTCAGGTGAGGATTAACAACAAAAGATTCCAAGTTTAGCAGAAACAAAAATGTCAGCATATCCTGATTCTTAGTATTCCTCAGCCCCTCTAAATCTTCTGTAACGTGAGACACACAGCCCACTGTTCCAGAAGGTGGGAAGCCCTGCCTCCCTTCCCTTCCTTCTCCTACAAACACTGTTTGTCTCCAGCCCAGGAGCAATGCCTGTGGTAGCAGAGCTGGTGCGTGCGGGTTCTATATAGAAGCCAAGGCTTTTCTCAGAGATTATAATCAGATTTCGCTTTACATGTGAAATCTTATTTTGAATTCAGTGCACGATCACTCACACACTTACTTATCCTGCCTTGGGGTAGCATGAAAACAACAGATTTAATTATTTTTTTGGAGGGGGAGGGTACAAAAGTAACCTGTTATCTTGCTAGGAAGGAGAAGCGACCATCATCTTGAGGACTCACAGAAGCAAATGAACCGTCAGCTCAGAGGTTTATTTAGGATGCAGCACACTTAGTGGGTGCTCCCTCCTCTCCTTACACTTCATACAAACCCAGTGGTGGCCAGGTGTGTCTTTATAAACTGTGCCGAGATCTGGAGAGAGGCTCCCACGGGGACTGCTCACGGTGCTGGAGGCGTGGCCGCCGTGGCTTGGAAACCGTTCTGGGTTTTAAACAGCGATACCTGTAATTATGGAAGCGTCATTCCTTCCATAAGAAAGAATACAAACAAAGAAAGCAAAGTCTTTCCACTAACAAGGCGTAGTCATCGCTTGTGTGGAGCCTCCAGAAACCTGTCTGGCAGTTGTTTCTGGCCTTGTATCTTCCATCTTTCTCTGAGCTCTCGCAAAACAATACAGAGGTAAACAATCGGAGGCAATTAGCAGTGTCTTTAGGGTAACAGGAGAGAGAAGTCACCCTGCTATTAATGTTAAAGGCATTAGTCATGGTTTACATAGATGATTCAGTGGCTTAACTTTGCAAGTGGTTGAAAACAAGGAACCAACAAATTTTACAAAAGACACCAGTTTGGAGAACCAGGTATGGCAGACAGCGTACAGGACAATCTGTCAAGTGGTTTAAACTTTAGTCTCAATGCCTGAAGGTCATTGCGATGGTGCCTGTTACATGGGAGGCTGCGTGCCTGCAGGTCTGTGCTTCTCAAACGTGTAGGAGACGCAGCTGGGCAGTTTTGTTAACATGCAGGTTCCGGTTCAGTCGGTCTCGGGACTGCGCTGAGACTTGCATTTCCAAGGTGCTCAGGTGGTCCCGGCTGCAGATCAGCGCACCTCCTTAGGCCTGGAGCCTCTAGATTGTTCTAGGCACTCTGGCAGGGAGGACTGAGCTGTATCTTCACATTACCAACATGTTGCCCTGGGGTTGGGGGACTAGACTAGCTTTTTGGAGTGGTGGTATTTGGCCACTTTTTTTGTAGTTTATAGAGATTAGGGTCCATTGGCACCCACAGGGAAAGAGCTACAGAGTACAGTTATCAGCAGCCTCTCTTCACCAGGACCAATTAGAAAAACATCATTTTTGCAGGCCATGTCTACTTGTTTATAGAACTTTGTCCTTAAAGGGAGAAAAGCAGGAAATGCGATAATTATAACTGTGATTAAAAGCTCAGAACAGGCATTACCATCTCTAGTTTTACTGCTGAGCCTCTGAATGAATTTTGTTGTTGGGAAAACCCTTTTACTGGGGTCTTTCACCATTCCGTGACCAGCTTTCCAAGTCACACATTACCCCCTGTGGTTGTCTCGGAGTGCCTGATGACACTCTCCACTTCAAAACAAGGGTCCCGAGTGGTCTCCGGTGTGGGCAGAGGACACCCTGATGTGAAACATGGCTTCCCCGGGGCATTTTCTCTCCCAGGGAGGAAGCGGGAGTGTCAGCTTTCCTTGAGAGAAGAGCCGGCCACTCTTACTCACCTCTCCTGTCTCTCTCCCTCTTTTCCCTCTGTATTTCCCCACCCGAGAGAGAGGAGAGGGGAGTAGGGGTTGCCTTGGATCCGGACTCTGTGGCCCGTCCCTCTGTCTGTGAGTGAAACGTGGGTCGGCTGTTTCTGGAAGGGGAGGACAGTGGCCCCAGCTTCTGTGAAGTAGAAGGTGGACGGAAACACACACAGAGGCTGAGTCAGGGCGCTGGTTCTCTCCCTTGTCCGGCCACTAACCAGGCATTTGGTCGTGGAGGTGCTTTAACTCCCCTGGGCCTCAGCTTTGTGCTCTGCAACTTATTATACTTGGTGATGCCCGTTTCTCACAATGGAGCCTGGCACTGAGGTGCATTCGATGGCATTGCATCGAGTATTGAGGAGGACATTCCCTCTTCAATCACATTCAATCATTCAGGTTGTTCACAAAAACAAAGAGAAAACAAAATTCTCTGTGGACACCCTTGCCACTAGCACTTCTCAGCACTTGCCACTCTTTTTTTAAAAATTATTTTTTGCCAGTCTCCCTAACAAGGAGAAAGCAATGACTTCGTTTGCACCGTGACTGTTTTTAATTTGTTGGTTCCCCTTTAAAGTAGTAATAGAAAAAAATAACATGTCGGTTGATTTAAAGGGAAATATCCAGTACAATTACCATAATAACTGCACTCCAATGAGTATAGCATATTAATTATTCAGGAACTATTGTTATGGAATATGGCAAAAATTAGGAAGATAGTAATTATAGTTTAAGAAACACTGAATTAGGTGATTTTCAAGTTTCTGTTTACTCTAAACTTCCAAGTATCTCACGTCCAGCTTCTGTTCCCCGAAATTTGACGTGGTATCTGACTCAGCATCTGCATGGCAGCGCTGGTGTTTGACTTAATGGTGTATGACACGGCACACATTCTGATACCTTCGGGAAATTTTGGCCAGTTAACTACAGTTTGCACTTGCAATATCCCCCCCTCCCACCCTGTTACTTAAAATATAACAACATGGGGATAGGCACCTTTGCCTTGGTGTAATTAAGAATAAAATGATGTTAGGAACATTTGTTTAAAAATAGATTTCAATTTGCTTTACCACCAAAAGGTGGCGTCCTACCCCCATGCCCTTTATTTAAAAACCCTTCTTGCCTTACTATAACAAAAAGAAACTTCCAGTAGACTACTGATAAATTAAAATGTGTTCCCTATGAATATAAGGCGAAGTGTTGAAAATGGACACTATGTTAAGCTGCAGTTAAGTTTCCATCTAATGTAAGCCAAATGGATACAGAGTTCTTTAATAAGGTAGCTCACAGACAGTCATATATACAAAGCTGAACACAATATATTACAGGGTTTACAAACAGGATTTCCTTTTGTCCACAAAACTAACTTTGGCCCCCACTTTCCAATCTGATTTAGGCCCCCCACTTTCAAGTGAATGTAGATTTTAAGACAGTTCAAATGCAGAATAAGACCAGTGGCAATCTAAAGAGCATTTAGTATGGCAATACTAATAATTTTTAAAAACTCACTGTTTAATCCAAAAAATGAGATCAGAGCATGAACTGTTCTTTACCGACCAGGAATAAATTAGTCACATTTAAAATAGACTGCTTTCTCTGAGAGGACGGGAGCGGGCAGGGGAGGAAAACACCATCCCACTGCCCCTCCAACTGTCAGCAGCCCGGCATGTCACATGAACACATTATGTCTGGCATAAACTTTTTAGAAATGAAAACAACCCCTCATCCCCTCAATAGACTGGCAGCTTTGTAGATTTCCATTTAATTCCATGCGAATTCAGCACATGGGGTTCCCAGTGATGCTAAAGTGTTGTTGAGAGCATTAAGGGAGCTGATTGAAGCTTTTACATCAGCACCTCAGTCATCAGCAGCAGCTGTCCTGACCGACAGCTGTGGACTGCGCTGTCGTTTTCGCTCCCTCCATGACTGCCGCTGGTCGGGAGCAGAGGAGGTGTGCCCGTCAAGTCTTCAGGTCTTGCCTCAAAGGCAGCCTGAACCCCAGCTTCCAGGAAGCTAGGAACTTCCACTCAAACCAACATGCACGTTCTTTACCTAGATTCTCTCTACCAGACTCAGTGGATGGTCCTGACCGGCTCTCAGGGCCCTGGCCCTCACCAGGAGCCCTGCTGTGCTGGGTCGCCTCACCGCCCACCCTCCGGCGTGAGCTTTATTCTGTACAGCACCAGGGAGGGGCTGCTGTTGTTGGTTTTTTTAACTTGCAAAAGAGACACAGTTTAAAGCAGTAGCCTGATGCTATTATTGAAGTTGAGATTTAGACTTCCTCTGTAAATGCATGTTTAACAATATTTGTAAAAGGTATCCCAAAGGATTTATAATATCCTTTTCAGAATATTATCTGCGCTGGTCTCGAGACCAATGGGACAGTACTCGCCCCTACCTGCCCCCCCCGCCCCAGTATTTTGTTGAACCCATCGGGTGGCTTTGGCCGCTACACCAGCCAGCCAGCCAACAGCTGGGAGCACTGGCCTGGGAGTCTGGCAGCGTCTGGGGTGATGGCTCTGAAGAAAATGATTTCTGCTAACAAGACGTGGAGCTCCGTACCTTCCTAAGTCCCTCTGGGAAACCAGAAGTCCTCCCGGAGCCGTTTGCTGTTTGTATCTACATGTATATTTCAGAACATTTCCTCCAGGCCCCTAATTACTCTCACATTTCTAACTGCCACCGAACTTCACCCGGAGCGCACACAGCTCACCCTTCCCCAGAACCGGAGGTTTCGGCAAGTGGCGTCTCCCGGAGAGCCGGGCCGCTGTCCACGCTGCGTGGCGCGGCCTGGGCGGTGTCCAGGCGGCGAGGCCAACCGCTCCCGCCGAAGGCGTCTCAGCGGACGCCCGCGGGCCTGGGCGCGGGGGGAAGCGCCCCACGCCTCGCTCCTCTAAAAGCCGGGGACCCTGGCGGGCGGGTTTCTGCTTTCTTGCAAAGGGGGTTTGTCCTTCTGCTGAACTTTCAACTCCCGAACTCGCCTCCTCTCATTGGACAAAGTGGAGAGAGACCGCGGGAGGACGGGGTGGGGTGGGGAGGTGGGGTGGGGAAGGGGGACACCACCCGCCGCCCCTTCAACTGTCACCGCCGGCGAAACACTTTCGCTTTTAACTGCAGCGGACTCGGCCGCCCCGTCTCCCCTTTCTGTATTTTCAGCGCAGAAACCAAGCAAAAGGCCCTCGCCTTCCCGTCTTCGTCCCCGGGGAAAGCTCTGCCGCCAGATTCCCCCGAGTCTGAACGCCCCCTCCCATCTTCCGGGGATCTCCCCTCCCAGCCCCTCACTCTGCAGGCAGACCCTCCGCAGCCCGGCGGCTCAGCGTCCCGCCCCCTCTGCCCGGCAGCCTGGACCGCCCGCCCCCGGCCCCGGCCCCGGCCCCCGGTCCTCGGCCCCCCGGCCCCGGCCCCCGGTCCTCGGCCCCCCGGCCCCGGCCCCGGCCCCCGGTCCTCGGCCCCCCGGCCCCGGCCCCCGGCCCGCCGCCCCCGGCCCCCGGCCCCCGGCCCCCCGGCCCCGCCCCCCCCCCCGCCCCCGGCCCCCGGCCCCCGGCCCCCGGCTCCCGGCCCGCCGCCCCGGCCCTCGGCCCCCGCCCCCCCGGCCCCCGGCCCCCCGCCCCCGGCCCCCGGCCCCCGGCCCCCGGCCCGCCCGGCCCCGGTCCCCCGCCCCGGCCCGGCCCCCGGCCCCCGGTCCCCCGCCCCGGCCCCCCCCGGCCCCCGGCCCCCGGCCCCCGGCCCCCCCCGCCCCCGGTCCCCCCCCCCCCGGCCCGCCCGGCCCCCGGCCCCCGGTCCCCCCCCCCGGCCCCCGGCCCCCGGTCCCCCGCCCCGGCCCGCCGCCCCCGGTCCCCCGCCCCCGGCCCCCGGCCCCCGCCCCCCGGCCCCCGCCCCCGGTCCCCCGCCCCCGGCCCCGGTCCCCGCCCCCGGGCGATTTTTTCCTTTCGCGGGAGCCTGGTTGTTTACACAGCAGGTGGATGTGACGTCAGGGACGCACAACAGCAAAAAATAACAAGATCTTCCTCCGCGAGGGCCTCATTTATTTATTTGTTCCGGGAGGCCGGCGGGGGCGGGAGTGGGCGCCAGAGGTCGAGCGGCCGGGGGAGGGCGGCGGCTCGGGCTCCGGGGGCGTCGGGGCCTTGGGACGGCCCAGGCGGAGGGGCGGCGCCGGGGGGCGGCCGGAGGACGGGCTGGGAGCGCCCCCGGCCCGGCGCCGCCCGCGCCGCCGAGCCCCCGGCGCCGGCGGAGCTCCGAGAAGCTAGTCCCCAGCGGAGGAATCTATTGTTATTTATTGTGTGGCGCTGCCTCCTCGCCGCGGCCCGGCCCTCGCCCGCGAGTGCGTGTGCGCGCGCGCGTGTCTGTGTGTGCGTGTGCGTGTGTGTGTGTGTGTGTGCGCGGGGTGCGCGCGCGGGCGGGAGTGGGCGCGTGCGGGGAAAGGCCTGAAAACACCTTAGTTTGCACCGCGAGATCATTTGCAGCGGGTGAGTTTGTATTTTTCCATTTCTGCTCCACTTTTTCCCAAGCCGCCTCCTGCCTTGTTTCCGCCACTTTAAACAACAACCAGCAAAAAAAAAAAAAAAAAAAAAAAAAAAAGAAAGAAAGAAAAAAAAAGAAAGAGGAAAAAAAGAAAGAAAGAAAAAACTACTTTCCACCTCCAGCCTCCACGTGCACTCCCAGCCC
The DNA here is from genome assembly GCA_025583905.1 of Ia io. Lineage (NCBI taxonomy): Eukaryota > Metazoa > Chordata > Mammalia > Chiroptera > Vespertilionidae > Ia > Ia io. The sequence continues at coordinate 1,975,030 of JAJQQW010000018.1, forward strand.
TCCCCTCTCAGGCGCTCTCCCGGTCGGGCCCGGGCTGGGGAGCAGGGTGGGGGCTGCGGGCCGGCGCCGGGGCGGAGGGGCTCCGGGGCGCCGCGCTCGGTCTATTTGCATAAGTCACATGGAGGGGCGGCGAGGAGACCAGCTCGCGTCCTCTCGGCCCCCCCACGCCGCGATCTGCGCTCGGGAGGAGAAGTCCGAAAGCCCAGGCCGCCCGGGGCAACTTTCAGTGTCTGGCGTCCGGGTGCCGGCGGAGGAGCGGGGCGGACACGGGTTCCTGGGTCGGGTCTTCGGCGGGAGGGGGCGCGCGCTGGCCTCCTCGGGGTACCCAAGTTTGGACTGGGAGCAAACTTTTCCCTTTCTCTCCCCGAGTGAATGACCCTCGGTGCCCCTGGGCCGCAGCGGAATGACTGGGTATGCCCACGCCTTGGGCCTCGAGCTGGGGGACATCCCCGGTGCCACGCACGCCTTAACTCCGAAGACGGCGGCAGGGGCATCCCTTCGTCGTCCCCCTTAGGCCAGACTCAGACACACCCGCACACGCCTAGCTAGACACGTCCCCCACGCGCGCTCGGCCCACCGAACCCAGCCTTCCCGCGACGGGGCCACACGGCGCGTGCGAGGGGGAGCAGGGTGCGATGCGGGTCTCCGTGCCCGGGCTTCCCGTTTTCCCTCCCGTCCACACACACACACACACACACACACACACACACACACACACACACACACACACACACACTCTCTCTCTCTCTCCTTACTCCCCTCTGAAGCTTGGGGAACGCGGGGAGGGGCAGATTGCCAAGCCCCATCTACCCCGAGACGCGTGTGAATCACCGCGTCCCTCCGCCCCGTCCCGGCCGCCGAGGGCTCACGTCCCTCGCCCGCGCGCCGCCTTCCTCCCGAGCTGCGTTCTGTCCGGCAGAGGACTCGGGGGAGCCGGGAGCCGGGAGCCGGGAGCCGGGAGCCGGGACGGCGTGCGCTTTTGCTGGAGACGCGGCGGCGGCGCCGGGAGCCCGGAGTTTGCTACTTGCCGCAGGGTCGCGGCCAGACGCTGCCTCCGCCTCCTCCGGCCCCCGCCTCCGGCTCTTCTCACCCCAGACACCGCCGGCATCGGGAACTTTGATTCCTTCGCCTTCTGGTCCTTGGCGAGTCTCCCTCCCCACCTGTTGTGAACACCGTCCCAGTCCCCGGAGAGTGGAGGTGGCACGCGGGCGCCGGGAGCTCCGCGCCCAGAAACAAAGTCGCAAGCTCCCATCTCAAGTGTTTGCTTCGAAAATGCTGCCCGCAGACCACCCCCACCCCCACCCACCCGCGCAGCTCCCGCCCTCCGAGAATAAGGACTAAATAAACAGTGGTAACTCCAAACCTCGCGCCGAGACCGTATCCTAGCCCCCTCCCCCTCCTTTTTTGTTGTTGCAACTTTGTGAGATCCCGGGTGGGTGCTCAGATCCGCTGGGGCCCGTCTCCCCGTCTCGGGATCCTCGCAGGGACTCCCTGAGCCACAGTCTCTTCCCTCCGCGCGCTCGCGGGTCCTCTGAGCCCGCCGCCCTCGGTCTCGGCCTTTGAGCCAGCTCACTCATCCCTCCCCCATCACATCCCCACAACCTGCACCGGGAAGACTTGCTGAGTGTCGCCCCGGTTTCTTGTCGACCGCAGAACCCGAAAGTTTGCAAGAGGAAGAGAGCGCGCGGCGAGCCAGCGGGCCGGGGGCAGCGGCAGCGCGCCGAGGACCATGGTGCTGCCGGCGCCGCCTCCGCGGGCGTGAAGGCGGCGCTCCCGCTCCCTCCCGGACTCGGCGGGTAAGTCGAGGCGGCGGCGGGCGTTGGGGCCGCGATGCGAGAGGCGCGCAGGGGCTGGGCACATCCTTGAGCTCCGGGCTGAACGCGGGGGCTCTCGGTGCCCAAAGCGCCAGCCTGTGTAGCAGTAGGCGCCGGAGCCAGGAATGTGCCCATCTTCACACACTGGACTTCCTCTTTCTCCCCCTTTATTTCTTAAATCCGAAAATCCGGAGACCAAAGTTTAGCGTGGAGTGTAAAGTGCCCTGATAAAATATGGTGACATCTCTCGCACCCCTTCTCACCCTACACCCCCCTTATAACTATCAATTATTTCCAAGTCATTGTGTCCAAATACCCTTGCCGAGCTGATTACAAAGTGTATTGATTTAGTCTGGGCTCATCCTACGCGTTTCGTTTTATTCATTTTCTTTTTGTTCAACCCAAAATGAAACATTTCTTCCTCTTCCTAACACCCACCTCCCCCAGCCCTCCTCTGTGAGGCTTGGGCTGAGCAGTGAAATTAATATAAACATTTAATTTGGTTGCATTTGAGCTTCTCCAGCCCACTTAGGAGAGGCTGGCGTTGCTGTGGCGTCCGGTCACAGGTATTTTCCGAGTTGGTTGTCCTTTTTGTTACTGCTCTCCCACCAGGAATGCTGGAGGGGCATTCTGTATTCCCCTGGAAAGGCGCCTGTGTGTGCACATTGAAAACGGCTAAGCTTCCCCTCTCATTGGGTTGTCCGTAGGCTTTAGGATTTAGGGTTTGCAGAATAGCTGGTTGAGAAAAATCTAAAGGATATTTAAAAGAATTTCCTACTGCTGCAAATATATTGAAGAACCTCTGCAAAATTTTTACTTTCCCCTCCTTTATTCCCCCCCACTGAGAATCCATTTAAGGGGGAGATGTCTTTACTGGAATTTGAGGAGAAATTGTTGGATTAAGGTGTTTTCTACCCAGGGTTAACCAATCGAGAGAGAGGAGTTCCTGTAATTTTCAGTTCCAGAGAGAAATGTATCAAACCTTTTAAAGAATTCCACTGGAGTTTTGATTTTCAAAGTGGAAATACCCATCTCTTTGAATCCAGGAAAAGAAAACTGGGCTCACAGTTACAGAGATTTGGAATGGGGTTTTTCTTCTCTGATTTTTCTACTTGAAATGTCTAATAATTAAAGAGCACTAAAAATATAAAATGGAACTCAACTAGTTATCATTCAAAAGGTGTCAGCTAAAAATCTCACTGCACAAAGGGGAGAAAAAGGTTTAACATCTTTCCACTGGCTGCGTAGCTACCCCAACTCCCCACCCCCTTAGACTTTGGGCTAATATGAGAGAGAGAAAAAATCAGCGTTTTTTTGGGGGGGAAATAAAGTAAACAGCCTCCAACTGCTGAACCTTGACAACCCAAATTAAGGAAGCAGGCGAGATCAAACGGAACTGCCGCTGGGTTGTTGTCAGGAGCTCTGCATCCAGGACCCTAGACTATTGGATCAAGCAGCAAAGCTATATACTTACTAATGCAGAAACGGACCATTGCAAATGCTGATCTTTGTTGTACAAGCGAAGGCTCACTTGGAAGGACATACTTAGGTTCTCTCTAGGCAGCATTTGAGTTCTTTATGAATGCTGACTTCCTAAACAAGTTACTATTTTTTAATGCATTCTTGTTTCTGAACAGAGTGCACTCAAAAAGGTATTATAAGAATATAAGTCTTTGGAGGCTGTCTTGCTACCCAGAAGTGAGCAGTGGAATTCTTCTTCCTAACATTAGGCCCCTTCAGGAGAGTTAGATAACGTTTCTCACAGCAAGGTGAGAAGATCTGCCTTGTCAGGGAAGCCAGGGTTTTGTAAATGGGGGTTTAAATCTGATGTGCAGTTCAAAACAAACAAACAAACAAACAAACAAACAAACAACAGCACACAAAAACCTGGTGGTGATGTTCTGTGTCGGCCCACTGTTGGAATTTAAAGATGCAAGAGGGATGGGTCTGCAGATTAGACAGACCTCTTTTTTTTAGAGTGGCATTCAGCAGAACCAGGTTGCTACTTTTATATAAGTTCTCTGTAACTTGTCCTTGCTTGTTTTCTAGAAAAATTTAACTGCTTTACATTTTTAAAGGGAGTAGTAACAGTAATTACTTTAGCATTTTGTTTTCACAGGCTTGTCAAAGTATAATGAAAGAAACATTGAGTACTCAAATTAACTGTCTTAAATTAAGAGGGTGATATTGCTGAAGATGTCTGTAAGATTTTGTATTTATATTTAAATTTTGGCGTATAAGCTGTGTAACCTTTTTTTTTTTTTTTTTTTTGCTAAAAACTCTCCCCAAATTAAATGTTATTTTAAACTAAATAGAGCAAAGTAGGAAATAGGACAAGTAAACACATACAGAAGAATAACAATAATTGTCATTTAAGAATTTCATTTTTAAATAACAAATGTTGATCACATAGAAGCATTTTGTTTTTTTATAAGTCAGAGTTTCATAACCATTGTGGCCAATATGTTTCAAAGTCTGTAGTTTTATTGGGTATACCTTTTATTGTGTAATTAAACAATGCGAGTTAAATGTGCACATGGATGCTATTAGGCAATTTTCTGCAATATGTATTTTTTTTAAAAAGCTGTAAATATTCTCTAGTTAAATCATTTGTACCAACAATAACAGAAATTAACTAGGTTAATATTGAACCAGGCATAGTTTTCTGTCACTAAGTTTTTTCCTTGCTTCTCTTGAAACTGTATCCCTGACCTTTTATATTTACATTCTCAGGCTCTATTGAAGGGTATATCTTTTTTAGCAGTTGTTTAAATTAACAGAAGAATTGTGATATTTCCTAAATAAATATATTTATACCACAGCACATCCAATGCCAACATTAAGAAAGAGAAGGGAGAACAGAGCAGATGTGACAACTTCTTTGGAACCCTATCTTATTGTGCTGTGTATTTGGTTTTTATTTTTTACTTTAAAACTCAAATTCAGTTTTGAAATGTTACCTTGTAAGATTTAGCATCACCAAAAGGTATGTGTATTCAGACAATGTTAGGAGTTATCGCATCAATTACAGTTCAGTAGGGATGCCAGGAATATTTACAGGGCTTTGCGAGGGTTCTGTCTTTGAAAAATAATTTTAGGCACACGTTAATAAAATTTAAATAGATTGCAGGCTGTCAGAAAATAGTATAAATTTTGTTTATGACTCAGTTACGTTAAGGTACTTACATTAAAGAAACTCATTTAACCCCTGACTGGAGAGTATTAAGTAGGGAGGAAGGCCTCCAGAGCGCTCCCGTGCCCTTTGCTCTGCGGATGAGCTTAAATTACTGCAGTCTAATTGCAACTCCCAGGCACTGAGCATGAGCTGTTTCTCTGTGGCTGAGAAAGGTGTCTGGATCAGAGCTAGATTTGCACAGGTGGTATTTGTGATTTATTATTTTTTATTTTTTTTTTGCTTAGGGCCTTTTCCTTTTGTAGAATTCAGTTATAGTAAATGCTGCTTTAGCTAAGTCAACAGTATTGTCCTTTTTTAAAAAAAAGAATTAGGTTTATTGAACCTGGAGATTATAAAGGTCTAAGGCAAGTAGGGTTTGTTTTCTAAAGAAAATAACCTTAAGAGAAGCATCTGCTGAATAGACAGTGAACTGTCTGCAGGAGCCCAGCACAGGCTCGCGGTTTGCCGGGAATTGTTTATTTCTGTAGCTGGTGGTAGCAATCCCACCAGGTGACCCGCAGGGTTTGTGAGGAGCCAGCCGGCCAGGTAGCTGCCAGTTAGCGCGTGCAGTCCTAAGTGGTCTTCCTTGTGACGTCTCACTGGCTACAGGCCACTCTGTTCTATGCGTGCGACCCAAGGAGCCATCTTAAGCCGATTTTTAAAATAAGTGTTTCTCTTCCATGGCACTTGCATGAATAAAGGCTAGCGGTGCCCAAAACGGGCACACCAGCAGGCCATGCATGCGATGAGAGGGTCCCTGCAGCGGGAGAGCCTGGCCAATCCGGGACCCGTGCACGACAGTGGTTTTTCTCTCCCTCCCCTGGGATCTGCAGTTTTTTTCGCTGTGCATGTGACGACGTGGTTAATGGAAATTAAGCAGATTTGGCTTGTGTCGCCAATCTAAAAATACATGTTGTAAGGAGCGTTTGATTTCAAGAAGTGCTTCGGTTTTGCATCCCGTATAATGTTCTTACACTTAAGGCTACAAGGCTGGTATTCTGGAAAGAGGAAGTACAGTGGGGTAAATTGCATGGCAGTCGGGAAGGACAATTAGACAGTGTTCTTTGTTTTGCAATGAATTATTCTTATTAATTACAGCCAGTTTGTACGGAGGCCTTGTCAGGCCTTCAGAAGCCAGCTCCCCATCACCAGAGGGTTGTGCCGGGAGCTGTGTGTGTCCTTGTCCTGGTCCCGGTTGCCCAGCCCTGGGGCCCGTGGGGGTCTCCGGAAGGCTTGCTTTCCTGTTTGAAACCTCCTGACACTAGTTTTAATGTCTGCCCTGCCCTGTGCACACAGGAGTTGGTTCAGCAGTTAGGCTACGGGATTTAGGGTGAGGACATGGTCCCGCTGGCGAGTGAGCTGCCTGAAGAAAGAGCCGGTGGGTGAACAGGTGTAAATGGGTTTTTCCTTGTGACCCTCCCCAGCGTGTTTTGTTTTAAAATAATGTGGGGGAGGGGCTCAGTTTAGTGCCTTGATGTTTGCAGTGAAGGTGCAGCGATGTAGGAGTCCTGGGCGGCACCGCGGGCCGGGGAGCCTCCGGGTCGCATCTTGATGCTGGAAGCACCGCCGTCACCGGGTCAAACGGATTTCTTCAGTTCGAGTGCTTAAAGTAACTAAATCGTAAACAAAATTTATATCAGCTCCTGACAACTAATAATCTATTTAAATTACATGGAAGTATCTGGGCAAAAAATTAATTAAAGACAGAAGTACTGTCAAGGCCTGTAAATATCTTGACGGGTCTACTCAAATGGAACTGATCCTACGAAATATTTACATATGTCCCCGTGTCCGGGAACATCTCGGCAGTGCCTGTGCAAAGCTAATGGCACTTACTTTCCAAATCACATTTTTAATAAAACAGTTTTCTTTTGAAAAGGAACATGGATACATAGAAAATTGTGTTCAAGTGTTTTGTTTACTGTTTAGCTCTGCCCATGCAGGATCGCTCTGATGGATGTATTCCTCGCCTGCGGCTGGCTCCGACAAGCAGCTGACCGGCCGGGAGGGGCCGCTGGCGGGGAAGCTCTGTCATTCTGTTCCATTTCAGCCGTTTGGAGGTATCAGAAGCGAAGAAGCGAGGGGGTTAGAGGACAGCTCACTGAGGGGAAGAGATGGGTCTGAGCATGGCATTATTGGTCACTTAGGATAGGTCCAAGGTTTTTTCCTGAATTTTATATTTGGGTACATATTTATTCAATAGTAGTCAGACAGGGTGACACCCACATTTTGCCAGATTCTCTGATTTTTAGCTAATTCTGTGACCAGCTGTATTAACCAGGACACTAATAATATTTCTAGCATGAAACTAAAAATCTGAATTCTTGAGGTTTCTTTTTCTTCCAGCTTAGCAGTTGATTCGTCATGTGACTTTATCTGCTCCAGGTTCCCTGTCTGTGGATTAGGGTGGTAGTTGAAGGTATGTTCTTGGAGCTTGGTGATCTCAAGGCACAGGTGCTGTGTGATGACCCACAGTTTTAAAGATGCCCTCGGTGCTGTCCGGATCTTGACCACAGCTCTTGCGGGGAGAGTGCTGTAAGCTCTGCTAGAGGTTGCTCCTGTCCCACGGCTGCTCCTCTGAGGTGGGATTAGTGGGGTGGCCTCCTCCTCTCCTAGGGCAGGTGAGCCCAGAGGCAGCGATGGTCCCCGGTGTGAAGTGGAGGCATCTTGGCACTTGGTCCTGCTTCAGCGAAGGGCGGTCCCTTGCTCACCTGCTTCCAGATCATTGTTGTCAAGAGATTTATTAAAATACAGATTCCTGGATTCTTGGATCAGAGTTTTTGCTGGCTGATGTGAGAATATGCATTCCCCTGATAGTTCTGACACACACTAAGCAGAGAACCATGGACCACATGCTTTATGCTGCTGGAGATTCTGGGACTGAAATCTTTGTCCTCACCTGGATTTTACTGATTGATTCTTTGTCTTATGTTGAGGTCTGTATTATTTGTAATGTGCTTGACTTTCTATTGGGAATCAAAGCCTGTGGTTTTATTTGTTAATATTTTTTATTGGTTTAAGAGAGGACGGGGGAGAGAGAGAGAGAGAGAGAGAGAGAGAGAGAGAGAGAGAAAGAAATATCAATGATGAGAATCACTAATTGGCTACTTCCTGCACACCCCTCACTGGGGATCGAGCCTAAAACCTGGGCATGTGCCCTGACCTGGAATCGAACCGTGATCACCTACTTGGTTCATATGTCTACTCTCAACCACTGAGCCACGCCGGCCGGGCCCAAACCCGTGGTTTTGAAGTGTAATCAGGCATTGCGGCTCTGGGGGGCACGCTGCTGCTGAGGGGCTGGATGGGCTTTGCATTTTGAACCAGCCCCACATGGTTGTACGCCCACCTAAGGGGGGCCTGGACTCCTCCATGGTCACAGTTGGCGAAAGCCTTCGGAAGGGTCTGACCTCACTGCTGGGACCTCAGGAACCCTGAGAGGAGGAGGTCCCTGTCCAGAGTGAAGGGCCTGGAGAGCGATCCACCAGCAGAAGCAGCTGCCTCGCACTGCACTGCCGAGGGCGGGACGGCCTGGAGCATCGGCGATTGTCACCAACACCAGGCATTTCCTCGCTTGTGTTCTTATTCCCAGTGGGTGTTGTCCTGTCCTAGTTACCAATTAGCGTCGAAGGGCTTTTGGGAATTGTTTTTTCTCTGAGTATTTCATCTTAATTTTAAAATCTGAACTGTTTACTCATTAGCCTAACCCTTCTGGCTCTAGTATTTGAATTTTCCTAGGCATCTTGGGAAGTTCACTATCATTGTATGTGATGGGGCCTGCAGGTATATTGATGGGAATAGCTTAGCCAGCAATGCCACACAAGTAAAGAAAGCAGGACCCTAGGAAGAATGCATCCAACAAGATTACGAGATGAAGGTGGATAAATTGCAAGGGAGGCTTGTTTAAATATTCAGGGCTTTAGCTAAAGATCTAACCACTGAGATCAAAAGAGTTATTTCACAAAAGCTGTACAGACATTTTTCATCTGTATTAGTAACGTGCCTTTTGAAGTAACCCAGTGATAAAGCATTTGTCCAAAATGCCCTCACCTAAATTTTTAAAAAGTTCTCTTTGTCTTTGGGTGTGGCTTGATTTTAATGGATCCAAAAGGGGTCAATGGTTTTTAGGTCGAGAACTTTAGTTGTCGTGGCTCTAGGTTTGAAAGGTGGCATTTGTAATATTCCTATAATACAAAGTTCATTAATTTCTGCTCAGACCCCGAGCACTTTTAACCTTTTGCACTCGGATGTCGAGTGTGACTTGACACGGTTAGCATTAGAATAAAGGAATCGAGAAAAAAGCAAGCGAGTGCAAAGGGTTAAAAATAATCTCTGGTGGTCAAGTTTAAAACTAGGGTGTCAGTGTCCTTGAAGAAAGGGTTTCTATAGCAGGCGGTATGGAACTGACCGGAACCAGGCGCTGGCCCTGGCCCTAGATGCTGTCGCCTGCAGCAGGCGCTGTGTCCGCCGCCTTGTTTGTCTGAAGGATGCTAATCATTTCATTAAGAAAGGTTAAGTAATTAACTGACTTATCGCTAGGGAATCAACGTCAGAACCTTTTTAGTGATGTATTGCAGACATTTTCTAATATAAAATTGGCTGCATTTAATTATTTGGAAAGAAGCTAGTTGGACTTTGAGAAAGCAGGTAGGGCTTCTTAAAAAATATCGCTGTCCACGTGCAACTGCAATAATCTCGGAGAAAACAGTCTGTTAGGTGGGAAGCTGTTCAGCCGGGCTCTCCTGGCTGCCCTCCCCAGGCGTGTTGCTGCAGACCTGCTGTGTTGCATGCCTTCTCGGGGTTTAGGAAGGCTCAGCCGCTTAAACGTGCTCGTCTAATTTTCTAAACGTTGGCTTTGCTGCCGTGGCCGCGTGTTGACAGTAAGCGCGCTGTAACTTCGGTAAGCTTGCAACAAATTCTTGTACTTGTAGAAGCAAGTCCGCACCCTCCGCGGACGGACGCTTCTCCCCTTTGTCTCACGGTCCTTGTGGCAACTCCACTCCAGGTTCTCTGCTCCCGGCGGGGGTGGGGAGGGTGGGCGTGGTGGAATAAGCTCCCCATCTGTCAAAAATTGACCTTTCTCTTGCACTCCTTTGTTCCAGAATCACACAGAAGGTATGCTTCTAGCTCCTTCCTGTGCCTGTATTCGAGTCGACTCAAAATTAAAAAGATACTTAAAGAGTGATTTCCTTTCTGTGTTTTTTTGTTGTTTGCTTTTTTCTATTCAGCAGCAGGACAGTCCCTTTTCCTAACTGGAGAGCATCCCTGTCAGACATGCCTTTTCAGAGCAGAGAGTGGACGGGGTGGGAGGGGGGCATGGGGATGGGGGATTTGAACGTTCTTTGAGGTAGAAATGAGCAATTTGGAAATGGGCTCTATAACAGGGAAGCAGGGTTAGTCTCGTAACCAGAGCAGCTGTTGAAGAAAATGGGATGCCCTGGCCTCAAGCTCTTTGATCTCTGAGTTGAGAGCAACTTTTGAGGAGAGAAATCTGGCAGATCTTTACAAAGCTATTTATCTTAAAACTACGTGTTTTTATCTTCCCATTTTCATTATGGAGCCTGTCCCACCAGAAAGGAGCACGGAACAGCTCAGCGAGCGCGTGCCCTGAAGCTCAGCATCAGGAGGCCCTTTCTGTGCAGGCGGTAGACCCCCCCCCGCCCCCCATCTCACCGGCCACGCCCCGGAGGCCACCTCTGCTCTCTGCTGGCTGTTTGTGGTCCCCAGGATTCTTTAGGCTCTTAATATATATGCATGTATTCCCCCAAATACAGGGTTTCTTTTGCATGTTGAGGACTTACCAGTATATTGATGGTACCCCACTGTATATGTTCTTCAATAACTTGCTTTTTTTTGGGTCAATAGTTAGTGAAATTCACCCATGTGGATACATTTTAGCTGTAGTTCATTCATTTTTCCATGCGAACCTTTGGAAGTGCTGCATATTAACTCAAGACAAGTTCTTTACATCTGAATTTAACACCCAGCACCCCCGCAGTACATATATTGAAACTTTAGGGTTAATATGAAATTACCAGTCCTGACTCAAACTTCATAACTTGCTCATTTGCCAGTGGGTTTTGTGTGTGTGTGTGTGTGTGTGTGTGTGTGTGGCAGGGGGACTTTGAACAAAAGCAAACATTTACTAGGGAATTTGATTTTAAAAAATAATATAGCAAGTGGCTGATCTCTTACATTCAAGAAAAACAACAAAACAGGCAACGCATTCATTTGAAGGGGCCTAGCGTTTTCTTTCCCACCCGCAGACGTGGCTTAGAACGTGACGGCCAGTCCGCAGGCAGCAAGCGGAAGGCGATGTTTAATTCTCAGCCTCACACTTCTGGGTCCCTGCCGTGGTGCAGCACCTTGCTCGTCAGTGCAGAAAGCGATGGCTGTGTGTGTTAAAGGACTGGCATCTTTGCAGTAAGAAATCCATATAAATGAAGATGTGCTCTGGTGAAAGTCGGAATGTGTTTACAACAGCGCCGCTCCGCTCCGCAGCCACGGCACTCGCGCTCTCCCCGAGCTGGAGACCGCGGGCTCCGGCCGTGCGCAGGCAGAGGGCTGGCAGCGTCGGAGAGCGGCCGGGCTTCTGTCATTAAGTATTAGTGATAAGTAGTACAGGGTGCATTTTGAGCAGATAGAACATATTTAATTCTCATGCACAGAATTTCCATTTAGTCAGGCTCGTTGCTGAGTAAAACGAAAACCTTGTATTTTAAGAGGAAAGATAAGGCATGTTAGTGTGGCTGGCAGACCCGGGTGTAGAAATGTTTACCTTGAACAGACAGGGAAGGTTGGGAAACTTTTTCCCTCCTAGACAACTTGGGTATTTGTGCTGCTGTTTTCTTGGGAGTATCAGCTACTCAGTAAATAGCGTAAATGACTGGAGATGTGGGAGAAAACGAGTCTAAAGGCGGACAGTGTTCCCGAGGCGGAGGACAGTGTGACGGGGGCTGTGTGGCCAGCGCTCCTTTCAGGAGGCGGTGTGACTCAGAGGACCATGAGAGCAGCGTTGCCGTTAAACAATGGCGTTCATTTTTTAATTGAGTTTCTCAGAACAAATAAAGTGACGCTTAGTAGCGGTTACTTAGAGAGCAGTAATACCTGTAACGGCCTTTTTTCTAGGTTCCCGAAGCCTCGTGAAACCCCGCCACTGCCTCAGGGTCGCTAAGGGCGGGCTCCCGGCCGGAGGGACAGAGAGAAGGCAGGGGTAGCTGTGTTTTATAGACGTACAGAGAGCACGATTGAAGTCTTTAAGAGAAGAAAATCAGATCGAAGGCCACCGTGGTATTATTTTTAAAAAATGCATTGTGGACATCATTCTCCAAGGCAGACTCCCACCTGGCGGGCACCAGCGAGTGCTGCCAGCCTCCTGCCCGCTGCCCGTGCAAGCACGTTGGCTCTCACAGCAATGCCACCTGCTGTCCCAGCAGTGGCTTCTCTGTGTACGGCAGGCCAATTGGGTCAACTCTGTGATCTGGCTGATGTCCACTGGGAGCGCAGACCAGGCCAGGCTCATTTTTATGTGTGTCCAAGGCCAAGATTTCAACGTGGTGAAAGGCTGTGGAATTTATTTCCCAAAGCGCTGCCCAAACTGCTCTTCTTTCCTTCAGCTCCTCCTTGGCTGAGATGATTGCTTAATGCTCTTAATTATGCTGGATCCTCCGTGTTTGCGAACACCTGTGCGTAATTCAGATCCTGGGTGGTCACCCTGGCTCTCCACCAGCCTCCCTTCCAGATGGGAAGCTGCACGCAGCCTGAGCGCACGCGTGTGGGTCTGAGGAGCTGGGAAAGGCGGGCGCTGCTCCTGACGTCCCCGGTGCCATGTGAAGTACCCCTCCCCCTTGGGTAGGAAAGAGGCTCACAAGGAGTAGCTCAGAAATAATGTTTTAAAAAATAGCCTCTCATTGCCCTAGCCCAGTGATGGGCAACCTTTTGAGCTTGGTGTGTCAAACTTCGCCAAAAAAACTGAGCATAACTCGGGTAGTGTGTCACTTTGAGGAAAAAACATTATTTCGCAAATGTTTCATCCTCAGGAGCAGCAAATGTTTCATCCTCGGCATGCGGCCGCCTCAGCGGTCACGTGGCATCAGAAATGGCTACGCGTGTCAGTGCTGACACGCGTGTCATAGGTTCGCCATCACTGCCCTAGCTGGTGTAGCTCAGTGGATAGGGCATCAGCCTGGGTACCGAAGGGCCCCGGGTTCGATTCTGGTCAGGAACACGTACCTCGGTCGCAGGCTCGGCCCTGGCCCGGGCCCTGGTCAGGGCTCGTGCAGGAAGCAACCATTCGATGTGTTTCTCTCACCTGAATGTTTCTCTCTGTTTTTCCCTCTCTCTTCCATTCTCTCTAAAATCAGTGGAAAAATATCCTCGGCTGAGGATTTAAAAGAATAATAGCCTCTCATTCATCGCTAATGGCACTGCAAAACAGTAGAGCCACTTTGGAAGATGATTTGGTGGTTTCTTTTAAACCAAACATACTCTGAACATACGATCCAGTATCATCGTCATTGATATTTACCCAAAGGAGCTGAAATCTTACGTTCACCCAGAAATTGGAGTGTTTATAGCAGCTTTATTCATTATTGCCAAAACTTGGAAGCAACCACGATGTTCTTCAGTAAGTGGTGGGTAAATACTAGCTGTGGTATGTGCAGCCGTTGGAGTAGTATTCAGCCCTGAAAAGAAACGTGTGGGCAGGCCAGGAGAAGACACGAGGAGCCTTCGATGCACGGCTAAGGGACAGAAACTAACCTGGAAAGGCTGCCCACTGTGATCCCAGCTCTGTGACAGCCTGGAAAAGGCAGAACTGGGGGCAGGAAGGAGATCGGGTTGAGGAGAGGAGGGAGGGAGCACCGAGGACTTTGGGGGCAGGGAAACCACTCTGTGCGACACTGTAGTGGCTGATAGCGTGCCATTACACATGTCCAGACTCAGGATGCACAGCACCCACCGTGAGCAGTGATCATCCTGGTGTGTCCCTGCAGGCTCCTCAGTTGTAGCCAGCGCCCCAGTCCACTGGGGGTTGGGTAGTGGGGAGGCTGTGTGAGGGCACACCAGAAGGACCAGGCTGTCTCATGTAACCTGTGGGGCCCAGGACCTGATGGGCCTCCGGAGCTGCAACGCTTTCCTCAGGATACGGGTTGCGCCTGTGTGTGTCACGCCTGTGTGTGTCACGCCTGGAAGGCGTACGCTTCGTTGTGAGTGAAGGAGAACAAGGTGAAGGGTCTAGAGCAGAGTTGTAGTGAGGGCGCTGACTTTCACAGCCCCGAGATTGAAGTCACACCTGGCCCACCCTCCCTCCATCGATCCGCTAGTGACATCGGTGCTTGCTTTCCTCGGGCTCTGACAGTCCTACGAGCAGTTTGGTTTGCACGTGTCAGGGGCGAGGTGAAGAAATGCCTGCTCGGTGAGTAAATGTCAAATTTTGAGAATCTGGGACAGCCAAGCCACGTCACGTGGGGTATAAATAGCTCATGAAAACAGTTATCTGTAACAAAGTGTAAGTCAAGTCCAACTGGGATGCTCCAGTTTGAAAATTCAAGGAAAAGTACAAACAAAAAGTGGGAGCCAACTGGCTGTGCAGCTTGCGGAGCCCAGTGCAGAATGAAACGCTCGGTTCCTTGTCAAAAAGGAGGAATTCTGAGACGGCCCCAGGAGGACAGTAAGCCGTGTGTAGGGCCTGCCGCAGCGGCCATGTCGCGAGTGCGTTGCTCTTGCAACCCAGGAGGGTGGGCTGGGACAGGCCTGGTGGCTGGCCCGCCTGCGGCTCGCTGTTACGAATCCAGGCTGGGCTGCAAACGTTTAAAGCACATTTCTCTTCCTGGGTTGTAAGATAGGGATTGAGTGCAGCATATCGGCCATCCTCTGGACTGGGTGTTCGCAACAGGTTTGTTGCAAAGTCCTTAGAGGGAAGCGCGCCCTGTTCATGCTCTCCTCTCTGTTGTTCTTCTCTAGCCCTTCTCCCAGGATCTGGCCACCGTGTCACCGTAACTGGTCCTTATTGTCCCCTGCCATGATTTCCTTCTGGAAGAGACCTGCTGGGCCTAACCCTGAAAGCAGTCTCAGAGAGTAGCTCTGCTCTTCCTGCCGCAGGAACCCAAGATGACGCTCTGTCCTAAGGTGCAAACACCATTGCATGGGGGTTGTGCCTCTGCACTGGGCGGGAGGGGTGGGGGCGCCCCGCTGATGAGGAGAAAGTGAGCTCTCCACGCGGGCTCAGCAGGGTTTGCAGGAAAGGTGGACGTGCGGCACCGGAGGTACCAGCATTGGCTCATTCAGCAACGGCTCGCCTTGGCCAGGAGCTTTTGTTCTCTCCTGTAAAGGGCCCCGATGCTCTGCCCTTAGTAGCCCGGCCTCCCCAGCCAGGGGCAGAGTCTTTGAGGTTACGTTGGGGGCAGTGATGGGCCTGGTGGGGTTGGTGGGAGGCGGGAATGAGTGATGTGTGAAGAGCACTGAGCACAGCGGCGGCCCTGGGACACCTGATCGTGGGGCTGCTGTGTGGATCCCTGTCACCTGCCTTTGTGTTTCATGGGGACAGGGTCTTGGCAGTTCACGCCCTTCTGTCTCTTCAGAACATTTGATGATGAAAGTTGGGAAGATTAAAACACCTACCTCTATGCTTTCTTGCTTCATCTAACTTTCTCCACATTTTCTCGTAGCCTCTCCTTCCCTTCTGCCCAGCGCAGTGGCTGTTCCCGACTCACTCCCTGGGCGGGTACTGTCTGAAGGGACAGGCTCTGAGCTGGGGAGCAGGTGGGCGTGTTTTGGGGGGCTGTTGTTGGGTTTACCAGGAGCACCCAGAGGCCAGCAGGGGAGGGGCCTCTCGTGTCTCTGGCCAAATGTGGGCTGCATCAGGTGTGCTAGAGCTTCGGAGAGCATCCCCGCCCCCCCTGCCCTGGTCTGGTATGGATCGCTGAAAGGACGACTGTATTACAGGAGTGACTGTCTAGCTGTTTACTAGATTGCCTGTAGCATTGCCTGTTCACAACCTCCGTGATCTCTCCCTGGAGGCACTGGCGATGGGTTTCGGCTGGTCAGCGGGGCTAGAGGAGGCGGTGCAGGGCCTGCAGCCAGCTTGGATTTGATGTGCTTATGGGTCTGTGCTGTTTTCCCTGGCGGGGCGTTGCGTTCCTGGGGGAACGACAGCCGCTCAGGACAGCTCACCGTTTGCGAAGGAGTGATTAGCCTGTACTCTACGCACACGCTGGGTGTCTCTTTCCCCGTCGGGGGTGCTTGAAAGGCTGGGAAGGGGGTCCACGCGTTGGCCACTCTGATTCCCCCAGTGACCCTGGCCCGGCTTCGGGGAGGCTCCCGTCCATTTGGCTGCATCTGTGCTGCTCTTCCCGCGCCGGTGAGGGCGTGGAATTCACCGCCTGCACGTTGCTCAGTGACTAGATGGGCCGCCCGGCAGTACTGGCTCACTCACTCACGCACTTGTGTACTTACTGGTCCCCTGTTGGTTCCTCTTCCCTCCCTTGTGTTTGACTGTCCCAGCATCACGCTTGGGCCAGGGGCAGGACTTCCCAGACCTGCCAGCTTCTTTTGGACATCGTAGGAGGGTGTTCACACGGCGTGATTCACACCCAGGTGTCAGTGTTCACAGAGATCTTTGTCCACACACTTAGGAGATTCATCTGGCTCCACCCTTTATTTACTGACTCGGTGGCTGACCTGAAGCAGATGCGGTCCCTGTAGGCACAGCTGCCGTTCCTGCAGGGAATGCTGCGCAGTCACGTGTTGACTCCTGACGCTGCACGAGGCAGCCGCCAGCGCAGGGAGAGCCGCCTGTCCGCGCCTCAGCGCCGACACCTGGCATTGCTTCCCCTTAGGCCACAGCAGACGTCAGCCTGAGCAATTCTTGATTTGAATTTCTTTTTAAGGGTCTGTTTATCCCCCCACCCCAATATGTGTACATTATTTGTTGAAGACTCTCTTTTACACAATGAATTTTATGCCATGAGTTGGTAAAATACAAAATAAAATATCTGGCTAAAAAGTGTACGGTAAAAGGTACTGATGAGGCATTGCTTAGTGTCTGCGGTGCCCTGGGCATCTCCGGGCAGGCTGCCCTTGCGCGATGCTGAACGGCGCCAGGAGTCCAGGAGTCCCCGCTTCTCAACCTTCTTACCGAGTGCTCCATCCGAGGGGGCTGCCGACGGGGATGCTCAAGCCCTGATGATGTGATTGCCTTGCTTCCTTCTTGTCAGTGTTCATCCTCTCCCCACGGCACCCAAGGACTTTTCTCCTTCACTGAAATATGCGTTCCCACTTATAAAATGATAAAACACACACTGCAAAAGCCCTTTTCTGTTGTTGGATGGAGGGGGAGGGAGGGGGAGAGAGAGAGAGAGAGAGGGAGAGAGAGAGAGAGAGAGAGAGACAGAGAGAGACAGAGAGAGACATCCATGCTGCCTCCCG
Organism: Ia io; assembly: GCA_025583905.1. NCBI lineage: Eukaryota > Metazoa > Chordata > Mammalia > Chiroptera > Vespertilionidae > Ia > Ia io. Next base: position 1,992,445 of record JAJQQW010000018.1, read on the forward strand.
CACGCATGCAGACTGGGTTGAACCCGCCACCCTTCAGTGTGCAGGCCGATGCTCTAACCACGGAGCCAGGGCCGTACAAGCCACTTAACTCTAGAGGTAGAGCCTTCTTAATGCTGAGGGCACGGGCCAGGCAGCTGGCACCGGGAAGGGTGCGCCTGAGTCCTGACCCACGGCCAAGGGGCTGGACACACGTGGCTTTGCTGGTTAAGGGTGGGGACTCTGGAGTTTGGCAGACTTGCTGGGTCGTCTAAAGCCTATGAACCTTTCTAATTTACTTTCATCTTCCATAAATATGCCTGTGTATATAAAAGGACATAATAAAAAAATTACCTCACCCATGCATTCTGTGGGTTACATGAGATAACCCATGTAGAATGTGACATAGGTACCTGGCATGCATAGGAAGGAACTTTTTAAAAAAAAATATTTTATTGATTTTTTACAGAGAGGAAGGGGGAGGGATAGAGAGCTAGAAACATAGATGAGAGAGAAACAGCAGTCAGCTGCCTCCTGCACATCCCCTAACTGGGGATGTGCCCACAACCAAGGAACATGCCCTTGACCGGAATCAAACCTGGGACCCTTCAGTCCGCAGGCTGACGCTCTATCCACTGAGCCAAACCAGTCAGGGCAGGAAGGAACTTTATACAGGTTAGCGCTTATGGTTATGATTATCCTATCTGTATTGGTTAAAAGTCACATGACATGGCTAAGATGGAAAAGGGTGCAGAATTCCCAAAGATCACTGAAGAAACAGAAGGAGGTGTACCCACAGGTGTGGAACGAGCCGGAACCTCAGGCTCATTACCTTGTGTCCCGGGTTTCCGTTGATTGCTTTGGTTTTGTCTCTTCACTTTTGAATAAGCTTCTGCATTATGGTTACGTTGGATGTTTAGATTTGCTTCTGAAATTTGTGCAGGTGCACGTAACAGGAAGTGAAACCTTAAGCGGTCGAGGGAGCCTCATTCAAATCGTGCCAAGCAGGTAAAACATACAAGCGCTATCACTTTGCTGATCGCCTGGCACTGCGGCATCCCACGTGCCGCAGCAGCACCTCTGCCCCCCGAGGAGGGCGGGGAGGAGACGGTGCCAGCGCGCATCCTCACGGGTCCAGGGCTCGGCGAGCAGGTGCCGCTTGCCTGTCGGCATTTCACCTGGTCTTACAGGCCACACCTCTTGGCTGCGGAGACGGTATCTTCAATGAATTGGCGCCGTGTCTCTGGAGTTAAAAAGGCTACTCTGGGTTTTAGACATCACACATTGCTCCATGTTTTGACAGGAAAATTTGTAAACTGAAGCCCCATGCTAGAATACCAAGTTTTTCAAATGTTAAAATTTTCAGATTGTCCAGTGGTTATATCTAAAGAAAGTGTTGTCTTTAAGGCCTAACTAAGGTGGTTCTTTGCCTGGAGTGTTTAGGGAGGGACCGCGGTTGCCTCGCCTGTGGGAGGGAGAGCGCTGTCCTTGGCCACATGCTGTCTTCGCATGCAGTGCTCCGAGACTCTCGCTGACCTGAGCGGACTTTGCCCGGCAGGGCCCACCATCCTGGAGGAGCCACACCGTGGGCACTTCCTGCTCGAGCCCAGAGCGGGCCAGTACCTGTCTGCAAGACGTCCATCCGTTTCCTGTTTTGGGTAAGAGAGCATCTCAAGTAATTTGCCTAACCCCATCCAGCAGCCCGCACCCTATGTCTCTCCTCCAGTCTCCGCTTGGCTGGGACTTTGTTTCTTCTTGTTTAGCTTGATGCTTCCTAGCCACTATCTGGTCACATTCACACACACACACACTACACTCTCATAGTCACACACATACTCACTCACACTCACACTCCTCCCTGGTTTGTTTCCACTCATTTCACATGGCCAGCCTAGCTTCTCCATTTCCCCAACCTCACTCCACTCACATCCCATATTTTCCCCTAAAGAGGCACTTGCCAGAGGCACAGTTTTTCTCTTCCTCTTGCTCCGAAGGCTGGGATGGGATTTGGAAGGGGGAGGGATTCCTTGAGGAGGAAGGCATAGCAAATAAAAGAAGGAGAAATAAAGACAAAGCATTGGGTCTAAGAGTCAGATCACATATCTGTGGGGTCCATAAGTCACTGTTCAACTTCCAATTTGAGGAAGACCCCAGGAAAGCCCAACTTCGCCAATAGAAACACCAGATTATCCCGTTACTGGCGTGCATGGTCTTGGGACCAGACAGAACAAGATGCAGGCTCCGTGGCCTCAGAATTGTGGCCATCTTGAGGCGGTTTCTCAGCTCAGTGTGCTCTTCTGTAACATGGACTAGTGATGATAATATGCACCTGTTAGGGATGACGTGATGATAATTCATGGTAACACCAGTGTCTAGCTCATTCAAAACCTTCAATATAATAAGGTAGATACTATTATCTCCAATTATCCTAGCGTGTGGAGGCAGTGGCTTCATTGTGCCTTGTCGAGAATCTAACCAAACACACAGCGCGTGGTACACTGGATCACACAGTGGGGCTCAGATCTCCAGCCTTGTCGTTCATGAGCCACGTGACCTTGGACAGGTTATTAAACATTTCAGTTTAATTTTCTTACCCGCAGTTCATTTTTTTTACCCACAACATGGTATGATAGTACGTACCACATAAAGCTGGTGGTGATAATTAGTTAACACATGTAATTCTCTTAGAATTGGACAGAATCTGGAACATGGGGCCCCTCAATTAGTCAGAGGTGCGACTGTGGCTGCCCTGGTTATGCCCCTAATGGTGCCATTAGCCCTTCTCTGTCTGGGCAGAAACAACCACAGAGAGGACTCGGGAAGAATGCTTTCAAATCCTTCCATTTCTTGACAGTTCGGGGCAGACACCCAAAACTCAGACTTGCTGTGAAAGTCTTGGTTTTAAACCCAAACTCCTATCATCAGGCCAGAACATTTGGCCCCTTTTCCTCTTCATCGAGAATGGAGACACATGAAATGTTTGTAGCAGTTGGGTATCAGGCCTTGGTTTCAAGTGGAAGATGAAAGACGTTTCCTTGCTACTTGCTATAACTTACTTGCATTCTCATTCTTTCTTGGTCTGTCCCCCAGGAGAAGGCAAAAATGAAACTTAAGTGGGAATACATCTGTGTGGTTCCCTAGGTTAGCAAGTACTGGCTACTTGGCACAGCACATACGGTGCTCGATGAGGAAGCCCCGCACGGGATTGAGTTTGATTTGCAGGGACTGTGCATGGGGCCACATGTAAGGGGCTAGTCAGCAAAGCCGCTCAACAGGTGGAGCTTAAAGATGCTGTTGTGGCAGGGACTGTTGCAGTGGTGTCTACATGACATTTATTTTGTCCTCATACAGCTTTATGGGGAAGTACTTTCCTCTCCATTTCACAGATGAGAAAACTCTGTGAGAGAGCTTGAGAGCTTGCCCAGAACCACATAGCTGGGCATCTTGTCTCATCTAACGGAACAGAGAGAGTCATGGCAGGTCATGGGGCAGAGGACCTTGGCCACCATCTTACTCAACTGGCTTGTGTTTTTCTTTTTTTGTAACGACTTTACTTAGATGTAATATACTAGTACATACATGTATATATGTATACATATATGTGTGTATGTGTGTGTATGTATATATATATATTCACCAATTTATAGTGTACTGACTTGTGGTTTTTAGTATATTCACATAGTTTTATAACCATCACCACAATCAATTTTGGAACATTTTTACCTCCCGCAAAAGAAATCCCATATTCCACCGGGAAAACACTCAACCTAATTTTGGTTTCTATAGATTTGTCTATTCTGGACGTTTTACATAAATGGAACAATACAATGTGTGGTTGTTTGTGTCTGCCTTCTTTTACACAGTGTGACGTTTCTTTAGGTGTATCCATGGTATAGCATGCCTCAATATGTCATTCATTTTTTATAGCTGAGTCATATTTCATTGTACAGGTATACTACATTTTGTTTATCCATTCATCCACTGATGAACACTTGTTTCACGTTTGGCTTTTATGATTAAGACTGCTGTGAATATTCATATACAAGTCTTTGTGTTGACATGTGTTTTCAGTTCTCCTGGGTATATACCTAGCTGTAGCATATGGTACCTTCTTCGTTTAACCTTTTGAAGAACTGCCAGGCTGTTTTTCAAAGGAGCTACACAATTTTACATTCCCATTGGCAATGTATGAGGGTTCTAATTTCTCCACATCCTCCCCAACACTTATTGTTACCTGTCTTTGTGATTAACCATCTTATTTTTTTAAATTGGGAAACCAAGCCTGGATGGGTTTTAATGATTTGCTTCAAGTACTAACCCTACTGGTACGAGCCCTGGCCTTTCCCAGGTGTGAAAGATAGAAGAGTGAGGAACATGGTCTTTATTACGGAAGCTCACTGTCTGTCGGGGTCAGACACGTAGCTGCTGTGCGCGGTGACACAGGATATGATGAGAGTGCTTGGAATAGAAACTATTCCCAATTTAAGGAACAGAAGACCATTTAGTGGCTCTTACAACTGAATAGTCTGGTGGTCAGCTTTGGGCACCGATGGAGCCACGTGCTCAACAGAGACTGGCTCTTTCACTGACTCCCTGTCCTCAGCCATGTCATGCCTTGTTGTGGAAAATGGCTACCACATAAGCATCTCCAACGGATCAGTGTTTCTTTCCCCATAACTCTACCAGGAGGCTTACCTATGTCTCTCACCAGGTGATGTAACCCCCTTCTAGCCAATGGGAGCCAATGCTCTGATTGGCCATTCTTGTTTCATCGCCTACCCTGGACCATAGTGTGGGGTGGGGTTACCCAGACCATGGGAACCACGAATGGAAGAGCTGTGATTCCCAAAGGGGAAAATCCCGGTTCTGTTTCTAGAAGAATAAGACCTACTGGCTGCCTGATTACAGCAGCAGTTGTTGGTCCAACCATTTAGGAAGATTTCATTCACTCGTTACTGAAACCCGCGCTCAAACTGGCTTAAACACCAAGAGAATGTTAGTAGCTCATTTAACAAGTTCAGAGGTAGGGTGGCATCTAGGCCAAGCTGAAGCCAGTGCTTTAGTTCTTAGTGATTCCCTGTCGTTGCCCTGAAGGCAAATGGCAGCAATAGTCCCTGACCGCCACATCCAGGGGAAGAGAGAGGCTCTCTGTCCAGGGGCCATCTCTTAAAGCTGCCTTCTCAGCAGCCTCCCAGCCAACTTCCTCTCTGCTGTCCTGCCCTGAATTGCCCATTCCCTGGACCAGACAGATGTCATTCCTTGATTGGCTTAGCCTGGGTTTCTAAACCCATCAGATCCTGTTGAGGGTCACCTCGCGGGAAGGGGTGGAGCCAGCTCCCTGAGCTCTGGGTCCTGTGGGAGAGGGTGCAAGTCTGAATCAATCAAGGTTCCCTGCAGGGGAAGTTGAGAAGGGAGGGTGGGAACCCACTTAGGAATGCCAATCTTGCTTTGCCTTAAAGAAATTCAGGTTTCCAAGGAGACAGTGTGGGTGTGGGATGCAGACTTTACAGGCTAAGGGAGTAGCATGGGCAAAGCCATGCTTTCCCTGCGTTGTATATGAAATGGGAAGTGCCCTGGTTAGTCAGACCTTTCATTGTGTGAACAAGGAAGTGGTAGAGCAGAATGTGAGAGGCAGGATTGGCACCAAACTTTGTCATCTCCCTTCCTGCTCAGCTGGAGCTGCTGGCGGCCACCGGGGCTGGCCAGCCTTGGAGCTGCTTCTGCGCGAGCCTGGCAGCACAGCCAGCCACGCAGGGGCGCCTTCAGCTTCCGAAGCTCAGCTCTGCCCCTAGCTTTCAGGGCCCTGCGAGAAGGGTGGGCATCTTGTGCTGTATGCAATAATTTCAGGACATAACAGAATTTTTATTTTAAAAAATCAGGTTTTTTTTTTGGGGGGGGAGTTATAAGTTGACTATTTGAAATGTAGAAAATCATATGGAGGCATGCCAATATTTAGTTATTTCCCCCCAACGTACAAACTATTAATTTACTTTCTCCTTCATCATCCATTGTGATAAGCTAGTGATTCCACAATTATTTGTTCAGAAAGGTACCTTTGTGAGATGCCCAAATTTGAGAACTGTGATTTTGTAAAACTTCCTAGTATATTCCTCAGCCATAAGAAAAGTTTACATTAATATTTTTAGTGTATTTAAATCTAATCTTTTATCCATTTACATGAACAAACACATACAGGTGAGATCAGACAGTCTCGGTTTCTTCTTATTCTCATTCAACATCACCTCATGAACATTTTGTGTATCATTATACAGTTTCTGCAAGTGTGCGTTTCAAAGATTGCTACAGTCCGTTCTGTGTCATGACTTGTTTAACGAGCCTTGCTGGCTGTCTCCCTGTGCCCCATCTTTTGGTGCTGTAAGCAATGCCGCGCTGAACATTCTGGTGCAGACACTTGCACCTCTCGTTTCCATAGGGCACATTTAAGTTGTTTCTAGATGAAAGGGTGGGGAACATTGACCTGGTCTTGGCTGTGCCACCACTTTGTTTTCCATAGAAAGTTATGGCAGTTTCTACCTCATTGCACTAAGGCCAACATGGAGCAAACCACCCCCTCTTCCCGGAGGACAGCTGTAGGTGAGAGCTGGCGTGGAGTCTGGGAGCGCTCCTCTTTGTGACCATGCCTTGCGCTTTCTCCTGTCACCTCTGGCCTTGCGCTTCCTCCTGTCACCTCTGGCCTTGCGCTTCCTCCTGTCACCTCTGGCCTTGCGCTTCCTCCTGTCACCTCTTGCCCTGCGCTTCCTCCTGTCACCTCTGGCCTTGCGCTTCCTCCTGTCACCTCTGGCCTTGCGCTTCCTCCTGTCACCTCTGGCCTTGCGCTTCCTCCTGTCACCTCTTGCCCTGCGCTTCCTCCTGTCACCTCTGGCCCTGCGCTTCCTCCTGTCACCTCCGGCCTTGCTCTTCCTCCTGTCACCTCCGGCCCTGCGCTTCCTCCTGTCACCTCCGGCCCTGCGCTTCCTCCTGTCACCTCCGGCCCTGCGCTTCCTCCTGTCACCTCCGGCCCTGCGCTTCCTCCTGTCACCTCCGGCCCTGCGCTTCCTCCTGTCACCTCCGGCCCTGCGCTTCCTCCTGTCACCTCCGGCCCTGCGCTTCCTCCTGTCACCTCCGGCCCTGCGCTTCCTCCTGTCACCTCCGGCCCTGCGCTTCCTCCTGTCACCTCCGGCCCTGCGCTTCCTCCTGTCACCTCCGGCCCTGCGCTCTCCGCTGGTTGTGTTTGGCTCTTGTGCTCTTTTGCGATGCACCTGTCTGTATCATGCACTGAGTTTCAAAATCAATGTTACTGATTTGGAAGATATCTCTTTATATTATGGATTTTAATGTGTTTTTTTTTCCAAAAAATTCCCCTTTAAATATTATATTATCTTGGGGGTAATTCCCCCTACTGTTATGTCCTCCATCTTTTTATTTATGCCTTCTAATTTTCTCTAAGACAGATTTTTTCGTACCCAATATGCATTTTTGTCTTATAATTGCTTTACAGTTTCTTCTTTTCTTCCTGCTCTTTGTCCTTCCCCTCCTTTTCTTTTTTCTCTTCTTTTGTACAAAAGTGTTTAACTCTTAATCTAAATTTTATTTCAGTGCATGGTGTGAGACAAGGGTTTGACTTGATTGTTAAAACCATGAGTAGCAATCAGTCCAAAAAAACAAATGAATGAAGGCGCTGCGGGGGGGCTCATTGGTTGAGCACAGTCCCATGTACTGGAGGTCACCAGTTCGATTGCTGGCCAGGGCACATGCCCTGGTTGCAGGCTTGATCCCTGGTGGGGGGTGTGCATGCAGGAGGCAGCAGAGCTAAGTTTCTCTCTCCCTTTCCCTTCTTCTCTCTGAACTAAACACACACACTAAACACAAAACAAAGCATGTTTTCCACAAGTGTGCTGGAGGGATGCCTCCGCGTGCTGCTTGAGCCGCCCCGGTGAGCACGGAGTGCCGCTCCGCTCTGCGAGAAGCCCGCGGGGCAGCAGCTCTGGGGCGGCTCTGAGGTCCCGCCGGCGCTCTGTCCTGGACAGCTGTGCGCTCCCCACCGCTTCTCCTCTGAAGTGGATTCCACGAGGAACCTCCAATGGGGACGCTGTGTGGGAGAATGAGATAATTATATAGAAGGGTGACCTTTATGACCAGTTTGTGAGGGGCAATCCTGGGTTTACACGGTTCTTCAGAATCCTGTGTAGCTTGGAATTTGTCTCAGATTTCTCATTTTCTCACAAAGTATTGTTATCAGTATACCTTCATATGCTGTTTCTGCCCTGTAATGTCTGAGATGCTTGTGTAGTGACCGCTGAAAGATGAATGGCAATAATCCCTTTTCATCCTCGGGCTCTGTCTGGGCACGTGGTCATATCAACACCTCTGTCTCAAGGAGGGCATGCTCAGGTGTAAGTGGCTGGGACTGATAACTGTCTGGCTGTTGGCGGTTGGGGGACATGGTAAATTTCAGGTTAGTTCACATGCACTAACCTGTGGGCCCCTGCTGCAGGTAGCAGTTTCAAGATCAGTTAAAGTAATTCCAATAATAATATGATTTTTTTCCTTATCCAGTTCATAGAATCAATGTCTGAATGTCCTTGCAATAGTGCATTTTATGATTTACTAAATGGTGCATATACATATATATATATGTATGTATACATATATATACACAATTATTTTTTAATATTTGTTAAATTTAAAAAAAAGTATTTTGTAATAAACCCTTTTTGGCAACAGTGAGCCTAAAAAACACACAACTAGTTTAATGAAATATTACATGACTGTTTTTCTATTTTCAAGAAAGTTAGCCATGAGCGTTTACTTCCATAAAATGTTTTGACATTTACCATGCATTGGGGGGTCACAGCAAAAGCTGAACTTAGAGATCCATTTGCTAAAGAAACACTGCATCTTTTTCAAAGTTAGTACTTATTTTAGGAAGACTGCCTACACACAGCTGCGTCTGGTTTACTCTGTGAAGCATGGCTTTCCATGTAGATCAAAGGACTATTTTTCTAAATTAATTTCACTCACATTGGAGTCCAGTTTTCTTTAGCACATACAAAAACTGAATTAAGAACTGTTCATGTGTATTATAGCAGTTTTATATCATTGTCATTGGATGCTTCAAATAGAAGATAAGTTAAAGTAATTCCAATAATAATTTGATTTTTTCCTTATCCAAGTCATAGAATCAAAATAAAGCTCTTGGAATTTCTTTCTGTTGAGGGTAAAACATCTTACATTGCTATAGGTGATATTATAAATTATGTGGAAAAATTTAACATTGCAGATGAAATCATTTTTGTGGTATAAATATGAGTTTTGGTGGAGAAGGTATTGTGTGAAAAACAATTTTCATTACATAAAGAAACCTGTGGACAAATATATCCTTGGAAGTGGTGGTTGTGAGTGCACATTTCATCATCATGTCCAGTGAAGTACCTGTCAGTCACTTAGCATAATGTTCGCCAGGCCCCTCCATGCTGTCACAAAGGGTAAGATTTTCTTCCTTTTTACTGCTGCCTAGTATTCCATGCTGTAAATGTACCACAGCTTTTTTATTCACTCATCTACTGATGGGCACTTGGGCTGCTTCCAAAGCTTGGCTATTGTAAATAATGCAGCAATGAACATAGGGGTGTTTATATTCTTTCAAATTAGTGTTTCAGGTTTCTTCAGGTAAATTCCCAGAAGTGGAATTACTTGGTCATATGTCAGTTCCATTTTTAATTTGCCAGGCAGAGAAAGACAAGCACCATATGATTTTACTCACATGTGGAATTTCATGAACAAACTGAACTATCAGGCAAAATAGGACAGACTCATCGCTAGAGAGCAGGCAGACAGCGCAGGTGGTGGTGGATGTTGGGGGGAGTGGAGGGATTGAGCAAAAAAGAAAAGAAAACTCATGGACATGGACAACAGTGTGGTGATTGGGGCCAAGGGGGAAAGAAGTGGACAAGGGTATAGAGGGGATAAATGGCGATGGGAAAAATAAAATAGATATCTATCAAATAAATGGATAGATATCACATTTATAAATATTTTTATAATACACAGATGACCAAATTTTAAAATTTTTGTATTGAGGCTAGTATTGGATCCAAATATTTCCACTGTCAATTCGATTTTAGAATTGTTTGAGACTGCGATACTATTTTGCAAGTCAATATAAGTGTTTTATGATGGCATTAAACTTTTGTGAATGAGTTACTCTAACTTTTGGTTGCATTTTGTTTAAAATCAGTTGGAAATATTAATAATGAAAAGAATGGAGTGCACACACAACTTTCCGGGAGACTTAGCAAATTATAATTATTGGAGGGGGGGAAGATTGCAAATAGAACATTATAATTTCATCCTTGCAAAAGTAAGGGAATAACAACTAATTAAATAATGGGAGCTCAAAAAGTAAACAAGTTAGATTTGAAATTCTGTGACTGTGCTTTGTAGTATCTCTCCAGTGGGGGAGGAGAGTCTGTTGTAAATCAGGTAATGTGAGTTCTGTACATAGAAGAATAGCATCTAAATTTGGCCAAACATTTGAAGGAACCACAAAACAATTTAATGAGTTTTGTTTTGTAAAAATATTTTTCAAAGAAAAGTACTCAGCTAAAAAGATGGCCTGTCAAGGTATTTGGGCTAAAATATTTACACATTTCAATGCAAAATAATAAAATTGGGAATAACCTCAATTTAGTGGAATTTGCAATAGCTAACAGCTGCTTCAGCACCTGCATAGAGGGTATTTTCTCAACTGATACTAAGGACCAGAGATACTGACATTTGAAGGTGTCATAAATTCAATTTATTAATAATAAAATACAACTTTGAAGAATACTGCTGGCGATTTAATGAAAATAAAAATATTAAGACCGCATTTTTCCTAACATTCTTTCAGAAACAATTTGGTGATGTGGTAAAAACGAGTTATACCAAGGACCTGATTAAAGATTAAAGTACAAGAACATCAGCTAAGAAAATTATTCTCCTTATGTTATTTTTAATTAATTACACAACAATCTAAGTTAGTATGATAAGTTAGTTGGTAACTCTAAATGTAAAAAACACTTGGCATATAATAAACACATGTTAACTGTCATTATAGCTATCTTCAATGTTCTTATCATATTTCCACTGATTTTTCTGCCTAGTTCTTTGCCATTTCCATAGTGTTTTAGTTATTAGGGCTTTATAATATGCTTAATATTAAATATTTTATTATCCTTATTACACTTAAAAACTTTTTGATTTTTTTGTTTTAGTTTCTCTAAACCACCTTTTGATTTTTTGAAAAAATTATTTTCTTTAGCATTTTGATTGAGATTCAAAATAATTAATTTTCCTCAAAAGAATTGTTTTTTTTCTTGTCCATCCAGGAAAAATAGTTTAATTACCTTTTTTATAAGTATTCCTTTCTGTTTCTCACAAAAATTTTGTTGTTATACTATGTCTAAACCTGGAGAAGAAACATCTCCCTTTTATACCGTCTTACTGATTATTTTTGTTATGTGGACAGTTCTGTATGTTTGTATATTTGTTTGTATATTTTGTATGTTTGTATATTTGTTTGTATATTTTGTATGTTTATATATTTGTTTGTATATTCTGTATGTTTGTATATTTGTTTGTATACTTGTTAGTATATTTATCACCTTGTTGAACTCTCATTAGGGCTTATATTTTTATTGTTGTATTTCAAAAAACAAAACAACATTTAATATCTCATAGATAATTGTATCTCCTCTTTTTCCTTGTCTTCTTTCTCTGCATGTCCACGAATTCTTCCCACAGAGGCCAGCAGTTGCTAGTATGGTGCAGCCCTCCCCCCCCCGCCCCCCGCTCCTCAGCCCCATCTCGGGGAACTGAAACCGGGCTTGTTTTGATTGAAGGTGCCGTTTGAATACACTCACACAAAGGAAGTAGAGCCACAGGACTTATTACTTGTAGTTTCCCCAAAACGGGGTGAAGGGAGAGCACAAGGAGCCGGGGAAGGGCGGTCTGGCCCGGTTACCAGCGACAGGGTGGGAGCACCTGGCCGCCAGGGCTGAGGTCACCCCCTTTTCAGAGCTGATGAAAGTGGTTGTTAGAGAAGGCGTCAGGAAAAGCAGGGTGGGAGTTTGGGGTGGGAATGGGCTCAGGACCCTGACCTGAGGGTGAGCCTAGGTGTGGTGGGGCGTGTTGACCACGGCAACACGGTGACCGAGGAGGAAGCTAACTCTCCATCTCCTTCCCTCGGAGGGAGTGACCCGGCAGGACCGGGGAACAGGGCTCCTCGCTGTGTTTGCCGCCAGCAGAGGCAAAGGCCCTGCGACTGCCGCTTTGTTTGAGGCGCTGCCCCGCGGTCTGCGCGGGGTGTGGGGCGTGTTTGTGGATGGAGCCCGAGAGCTGTGTGCTGTAGCAGCGGTTTCCTTCATATTCATCGGAAATGGGAAATTTATACTCATTCCTTCGTGGGTTTAAGCTAGAACATGTGCGCCAAACTCAGCCCTCACCTGTCCACTCCAGGCGTTCTTCTGAAGGGCATAAATACTAGCAAAAACAGATGTCTCCATGTCTGTTAGTAATATTTTTGAAATGAGCATGAGTTTTGTGTGTCTAGTTATATCATTTGTCTCTCGAGACAGATTCAGGGCTCTGAAGATGCGAGGAGGCCCACGGCGTGGCTGTCCTGTGTCCTTCTGTTGGGCTCCGGGCTCCAGGCGCAGAGCCCGCCGCTGCTCTGGCCTTGCTGGCGCCCCAGCCGCAGACCTGCTGACGGTCCCGACTGGGCGTCACAGTCACCCCCACGAGGGACCAATCACAGTGGAGTCTTTGTGGAATAAACACATCTATTTCCCTCTGTTCCTCCTTGTTTTCTTTTTCCCTACAAAGTAAGTTGCCTGTGCACTGTTAGGCACGTTTTTATGGTTTTGCTTTTTATTCACTAGCTATTAATTTATTTAAATATATATTTAGCAATGCCTAAACACAACTTCTGTACCCAGAATGTCCTAATTATTTTATAAACTAGAGGCCCTAAACATGAAATTCGTGTTTGGGGTGGGGGGAGGGGAAGAGTGTGTGTCCCTCAGCCCAGCCTGTGCCCTCTTCAACCTGGGACCCCACAAGGGATGTCCAACTGCCCATTTAGGCCTGATCCCTGTTTCCCCGGGTCCTGCTGGGTCACTCCCTCCGAGGGAAGGAGATGGAGAATTAGCTTCCTCCTTGGTGACTGTGTTTCCCAGAGGGATCGGGCCTAAACGGGCAGTCGGACAACCCTCTCACAATCCAGGACTGCTGCCTTCCAAATGCTCGCCTGCCTGCCCCTAACTGCTTCTGCGTGCCAGCCTGATCACCCCCTAACCACTCCCCTGCCAGCCTGATCGATGCCTAACTGCTCCCCTGGTGGCTCGATTGCCCCTAACTGCCCTCCCCTGCTGGCCTGGTCACCCCTAACTGCCCTCCCCTGTCAGCCTGGTCGCCCCTAACTGTCCTCCCCTCCAGGCCCGGTCGCCCCCAACTGCCCTCCTCCCCTGCTGGCCCGGTAACCCCTAATGGCCCTCCCTTGTCAGCCTGGTTGCCCCTAACTGCCCTCCCCTGCTGGCCTGGTCACCCCCAACTGCCCTCCCCTGCAGGCCTGGTCCCCCCCAACTGTCCTCCCCTGCAGGCCTGGTCCCCCCCAACTGTCCTCCCCTGCAGGCCTGGTCCCTCCCAGCTGCCCTCCCCTTTTGGCCTGGTCACCCCTGACTGTCCTCCCTTGCAGGCCTGGTCCCTCCCAACTGCCCTCCCCTGTGGCCATCTTGTGGCACCCATCATGTGTACACATGATGGTGGTCATCTTTGACCACATGGGGGCGGCCATCTTGTGTATTGGAGTGATGGTCAATTTGCATATTACTCTTATATTAGCTAGGATATCAGCTCATGGGCCTGGCCAGTGGTGCTCAGTGGTTGAGTGTTGACCCAGGAACCAGGAGGTCAAGGGTTGATTCCCTATCAGGGCCCATGCCAGGGTTGAAGACTAGATCCCCAGAGCGGGTGTGCAGGAGGCAGCCTAGTGATGATTCTCTCTCATTGATGTTTCCATCACTGTCCCTCTCTCTTCCTCTCTGAAACGATTAAAACAGTTTTTAACAAATGATACTTAAAGAATATTAGCTGGTGGATTTTATTTACCCCTCTACCGTGACTGCCGATATCCTCACTTCACAAAGGTGGAAGCTGCGGCACAGAGGTCACGCTCTTTATTAGCTCAAGGTCAAACAGCTAGTAAGTGGGGCGGGTGGGATTCAGTACAGACAATCTCGTTCAAGCAAGGGTTTGTGCTTCCAGCGGGCTTGCTGTTGATTTAGAATCATTCCATCTTGGCAGGGTGGGTAGTGGGGATGTGAGAGCTGTGGCTCTGCCCGGCCGTGGGCCGAGGGCCGAGGGCCGTGGGGCTGTGGCCGTGGCTGAGGGATGTGTCGCTGACTCGGGTGTGGTGGCTGCCTCTGGAGGAGCCGGAGGGCTGCGGGTGGGAGGCTGGGGAGGGCATGGTTGACGCCCCGCTGTGTTGCTGGAAACACTTTTACCAAATGGACATGTATCACAGTATGGTTTTAAAGTTGAAAGTTACCTTTGAAAAAATTATTTTGAGATATATATATATATATATATATATATATATATATATATATATACACACACACACACACACACACACACATATACATACACTTAGCTCCAAACTTTATAAATGTATATTCTAAACAAAAAATTAAAAGTTTACCAGCGAGCATTTCCAGGGGAGCAGCTTTCGGAACAGGGTATTCTGTAACGTAATTGGCCATTTCTAACATCTTGCAGGGCTTTCTCTAGTGTCCGTTCATCTAAAGTTTAAAAGTAACCGCAGAGTTGAGAAGGCATTTCAGGGCCATTGTCATACCTGACGCGTGTAATGAAATACCCTGGGTGTGGATTATTGGAGTGCATTGTCTTAGGACCTAGCGGAACGTGTTTCGAGTCCTTAGGAAGTTGGAGGAGACATGGTGTGGACGGTGGTTGCCATGAAGGCCCCAGGAGGACAGGGGGCCCGCTTACCTTCTGTCAGTTTAGCTGTAAGAGGCAGAAGGTGGTGTGTTTGCTGAGTTGAGTTGCATTATATATTAAGTCAGTGAAGAAATCTCATGAAGTTAAAATTGACCGTGAAAATCCTATATGTAACCAACCTGTGGACCTGAACAGTACAAGTAAACAAGTAACTTCTTTGGTTAATACATACCTGAGGCAGCGTAGTGTGTGGTTAACGTTCCTGGGTTTGAATTCCTGCCCTGCCTTTTACCAGCGTGTGACTTTGGATGTTAAACACTCTGCCTTAGTTTCTAAATCCATAGAATGGGATGATTTACTTCATTAGGTTCTTGTTTTGACTAAATGAGTCAATACAATACAATGAAACACTTAGGACTTTTATGCAGCAAGTGCTGAATAAATATCAGCACTAGCTTTGTCTTTTTTTTTTCCTCCTCATTTCTTATCTGACGTTAAAGACCAAGTCTAGTTTGAGGAGAGGAGGGCGTATAGAGGAAAGAATAACTGAGAGACTTGGTGGAGAGGGGCAGGCACACAATTGAATTATTACAGCCTGTTGCTTTTGTGATGCTATTTGGGAGGAAAGTAATTTTATCTTTTCAATATGAAATCGTACTGTGTGTGTGTGTGCATTTTAGTTTTAGACTCCAGGTGGGATTTGTATTTATTGTTATTCAGCCTTCACTATCATTAGCTTTAAAAGGGCCAGTTTTTTAAACCATCCACATGGATGGTGGTGCTCAGTTACAGTCATCTGCAAGTCACCGCATTTTCAGTGTACATTAACAAGTGGGTGTGCCCTCCACACACTTATCTCTTCAAGACAAAGAATGACTGGTTGTGGGAGAGGAACCGGGAGTGGTTTCCAGCCCTCCTCCGGCCTCTCAGGAAACTGGCTGTTGTATGGCCCCGCCCCAGTGTGTATGGCCCTGCCCCCGTGTGTATGGCCCCGCCCCGGTGTGCATGGCCCCGCCCCGGTGTGCATGGCCCCGCCCCCGTGTGCATGGCCCCGCCCCTGTGTGCATGGCCCCGCCCCATGTGCATGGCCCCGCCCCTGTGTGCATGGCCCCGCCCCATGTGTATGGCCCCGCCCCTGTGTGTATGGCCCCGCCCCTGGGACCGTCAGTGGCTTTGGCTGCAGAGGCCTTTGCTGATTTGAGGAAGAACCTCAGGTCTTGTATTCCAGCTGGACAGATGTGCACAGCAGGCCTCTGCCAGGGCTGCCAAAGGCCTGGTAGCCTGGCAGGTGCTGATGACCACGGGCGGGTTGAAGAGCCCAGCACATCCTCTCTCTCTGCACCTTGCTGGAATGTGCTAGAAGGCTTAAAGAGTTGCTATTGATAAGCAGCCAACCAGATGTTTGGTTGAAGGGCATGTAAAGTAATTGTATCCAGAAACAATTCCCCACAAACCCTTTCGTGTCTTTAGTTTACATTCATCTCTGCTCAAGCCCCTTGCCAGGTAACTGGCCTTTGGTGTCATATTGACCTGATACCCTGGGCCCTCTGGGCCCCCCTCACCCCGCCCCAGCCATACACCTGGAAAAGGCCTGAAATGTTGTCCACCTGCTGGCCTCCGCTTCCCTCAAACAAGGAATGCTCTCATTGGGTTCTGCGGCCTGCCCTGTGCCTGCCCGCAGCTTGCCCCATGCCTGCCCTGTACCTGCCCGCAGCCTGCCCTGTGTCTGCCCGCAGCCTGCCCCGTGCCTGCCCACAGCTTGCCCCGTGCCTGCCCTGTACCTGCCCGCAGCCTGCCCTGTACCTGCCTGCAGCCTGCCCCGTGTCTGCCCTGTACCTGCCCGCAGCCTGCCCTGTACCTGCCTGCAGCCTGCCCCGTGTCTGCCCTGTACCTGCCCGCAGCCTGCCCTGTACCTACCCGCAGCCTGCCCTGTACCTGCCCGCAGCCTGCCCCGTGTCTGCCCTGTACCTGCCCGCAGCCTGCCCTGTGTCTGCCCTGTGCCAGCCCGAAGCCTGCCCCGTGCCTGCCTGCAGCCTGCCCTGTGCCAGCCCGCAGCCTGCCCTGTGCCTGCCCGCAGCCTACCCCATGCCTGCCTGCAGCCTGCCCTGTGCCTGCCCGCAGCCTACCCCATGCCTGCCTGCAGCCTGCCCTGTGTCTACCCCGTGCCTGCCCTGTGTCTGCCCTGTACCTGCCCGCAGCCTGCCCTGTGTCTGCCCCGTGTCTGCCCGCAGCCTGCCCTATGTCTGCCCTGTACCTGCCCGCAGCCTGCCCCGTGCCTGCCCTGTACCTGCCCGCAGCCTGCCCCGTACCTGCCCGCAGCCTGCCCCGTGTCTGCCCTGTACCTGCCCGCAGCCTGCCCCGTGTCTGCCCTCTACCTGCCCGCAGCCTGCCCTGTGTCTGCCCTGTACCTGCCCGCAGCCTGCCCTGTGTCTGCCCTGTGCCTGCCCGCAGCCTGCCCTGTGTCTGCCCCGTGCCAGCCCGCAGCCTGCCCCGTGCCTGCCCGCAGCCTGCCCCGTGCCTGCCCGCAGCCTGCCCCGTGCCTGTCCGCAGCCTGCCCCATGCCTGGAGTGCCTGGGGAGGCTGCCTGGAGCATGTTTTGGCTGCGGATTTGGCATTCTCACAGTGGGCAGAATGCAGGGAAAAGGGTCAGCATCTAAAGTGCCCGAGAGGAAAGAATGTGGCTTAACACGAATTGTTTTTAGACACAGGACTTTTAGTGCATGTAAAGCCCAGATATATTGAATCCCTGGAACCTCTTTGCTTTTGATGAGAGTTTTATCTCCTGAAACTGACAAGAAAGACTACTTTTGTTGGAGTTCAGCCGTGAGTGTTGATTTCTAGGTTCCGTCGTTTGTTTTGTCTTCATGCAAGTAGTTTCATTCCTTAGCGTGTCTCCCTCTTTCTTCACTGCAGCCTCTCGGCCTCTTTCCCTCTTCGTCCCTCCCGTACTTCCTTCTTCTCCTGAGCTCATAATGAAAATGGATCCTGAAATTTTATTTTCAGCTGAAAGAACGGGCCACGTGTGGCTTCCTTGGGGCCTGGGTAGGCCTCGCAGGATGAATTGGTATCCCTGCCTCGAAGTGAGTAGAGGGTCCACCGAGGCGCAGCCCGATGCTGCTGCGGTGGCCAGCATGGCGCTGTGAGGGAGGTGCGGGTGTGGGCCGTGAGCTAACGCACCTGCGCGGGAAGGCTCGCTTTTATTTGGGGGACGGACTCTTCTCGGCCGAGGCCGACTTCACCAAAGCGGCCTGTGTGCGCCCGGGAGTGACCTGGCAAGAGGCTCACTGTCCAACACCCAGAGCCTCTTTAAAGGGACTTGAGGAGGAACCACCTGGAATGTGTAACTTGGTCACAAAATTGGTGCCATGAAGGAGCTGAAATAGCTCTTCAGGGTTTGGAGGTCACACCTTCCCTGCTCAGCTAACGAGCAGCTCTGTATGCTTTACAAGGTCTGCCAGGTGCATTTGGCTCATGTTAACTTGAGTCTTGGCTGCTCAGCCCTCTTGCTAATGAGGCCAGAGTGTGCGTTTCTGCTGCTTGTGGACCAGGCTCCGCCCTCCTTCCTGGCCACTGTGCGCCCCGCGGGCGGCTGAGTGTGCAGTTGGAAGTGGGAGAGGAAAGGGGTTGTGCAAGGTGCGGTGTGGGTTAAGCTCAGCTGCCTAACTCGCCCGGAGAAACCCTCACGCATCCTCTGCCCACAAAGGGTCTTGCATTGTCTCCATGTCGGAAAGATGATAGAGTCGATGAAGGTTAATGGAAGATGCTGATGTCAGCTAGAATTTTGGACTTTTGCCAGGACATGTGCAACATTCAAAGTGATTTAGGGAAACTGTGCCATGGTTCATTGGGAGAGAACTTAGGAGGAATGAAACGGTGGAAACCTACAAGGAAAGAATGATGACTTGCAAACATGCAGCAATGCGATTGGGCATGGAAGTAGCTTAAAAATATGCTTTCTAAGAATGCACTATTTTCTAAAATCTTAGGATGGATGGAATCACGTGTGGATTGTAGGTTCTTTAGACTTGAAAGTCTTGGTTCCTGCCTAGATGGGCTAACATGACAGGCTATAAAAGTTAATACTGTATTTTGGTTATTTATTCAGGAATTGCATAGTAAATAGAAATCTTTCAGTTACTAGAAACTTTTTGAATTTTAAACAAGTGATGAGGAACATATATGTCCTAGAAGATAAATATTTGCACAAGGCAGTTCAATCTTTCAACATGCATATTTTTAAAAAAACAAATAAAAACCCCAGCAATATTTACCCTAAGTGTAATTTGCAAAGTAAAAGGAAAGTAATTTTGCACTCATGTGTGACTTGGATTCTTTGTCACCTTTGTAACGATAAATGTGCAGTAAGTAAAGAGCTGCTAGGAAAGCATTGCTTAGCTTAGATTTGGGAAAGTCTAGCATTGCCTTTGTTACACCTGAGACATCACTGTTTGCCAAGAAAAGAAAATCGGGCCCAGAGAAATTGTGACTTGCCCAAGGTCACACAGCTAGGAAGTGGCAGAGCTTGGGTGGAAACCAGTTTTCCTGACCCTCGAGCCAGTGATATTTCCATGACAACGTGCTGATTTTACTGGTGTATGTGCCCGTGTACACGCCTACACATGCATATTTGTGTGTGTATGTGTGAATGAAATAACGCTTTTGCTTTCTTTTAACAAACTGATTATATACTCAGTGACTTGGGAATACAATTTTATTTCTCCTCCTCTCAGGGAGCAAATTTAGCCTATTACTTTATAGCCCTGAGGTCTGTTGGCATTATAGAAGTGACATAGTCTCGGCTTTGTAAGCTGTTTAGAGCAAGGGAAGATTCCAATCGTAAACTGAATCTGGGGGGAAAACAAACCTCTGCTATCTTTCTGGTCAGTCTCATTCCCTTAAACATAACTGTTACTGGAGTTTCACTTGAACATGTGTGACTTATAGATGTGGCCCTTGTGCGGTACGTGACACCGCCATCTTGCCTTCATGAGTGGGTTCTGCCTGTTGCACTAGGTTTCAGGAAGACCCCACTCGGAAGCGGCTGCCCTGCGATTCGCCCTGGGCTCGGGGAGCTTCAGCCGTTCCTTCCCAGACGCCCTGAGGAGAGCCACGGGCCTGGGCTCTGTAAACTTGCATGCTTGCCATTGACATCACTGCAAGTCCTCAATTTCCCCATTTTTACCGTATTTGACCAGACAAATTGTGTCCACTTGTAGGTCTCCCGTGTCTTTTCTGTCCTGCTTTGTCCTTATTTTGTTCCAGTTTTGTCTTCCTATTTCCTCACTTTCCTGTGTCTTTTAGGAAAATCAGGCTGACCTGTGTCAGAGGTCGCCATGCTATAGCAATTTCTAATGATGTAAATATATAGTTTACTTATGTCTTTTAGTTATTTATACCTTTTCCATTGTACATTTTGTAGAAAGACCAAGGATGAAATATGTGTTAAGTGACCAGTGTTTTAGTAGTTCAAAAAGACTTAAGTATGTATGTATGTGTGTGGCATATACACATACAGTGTACAGAAATGAGGAAATAATTTCATATCTTTACAAATATATCCAGGAGAGCACTGTGTCAGACACACGGTCTTTCCTGAGGCCGCTCTGGGTGCAGGGGTCCCTGGCGCCCTCTTCCAGTCATGGCAGCAGGTGAGGAAACCAGACGCCAAGCAGGCAGGCTGCTGCCGGGCCAAGAGGTAGGGCCCTCGGGCAGGTGGCACTGGGCTTTCGTTGTCCTGCCCGCCCTCTTGGTTTTGAGGCAGAGACCAGGGCACGCCAACTCCAGGACAAGGCTTGCCTGGCCATGTTTGTCACCATGGTCCGCTGCGAGCCACGTAGGTGGCCCTCGTCTCACACACACATTCGAATCTGAGCTCCGAGGGGGCGTTACTATGCATCTCATCTTGGCCCTGTGGCTTGGCCGGGCCGGTGGCTAGCCAGGGCTGGCGTTGACCACGTTGGGGCTGGCAGGACGCTCGGAGGACATGGAGGAACACGCAGCAGGAGTCGGCACTATTCGAAACCAGAGATCGGTGCCCAAGCGCCCCATCCTCCTTCGTTGCTTTGCAAGTGGAAATTTTGCAAGTTGACTTCTACAGCATGCGGAGTACAATTTGGCTGACAGCAGTTTCTGGCAAAAGAAATAACCAAATTATTATTCAGTCATGGGTTTTTAACAGCCGCAAAGCAAGTGGATGTTAACTAAATGATGCAATTTATTCCCTTCACCCTTATTGCCAGCTCGCCTATTACGGAGTGACTGCCAGTTTTCAATAAGTGGCACCCAGATGGTATTCGCATGCCGCCCACTTGGTTACAGAGCCGAAGCGGGAATAACTCGGCAGACACTACAAGCTGCGGGTCAATTGAGGGGGAATGCCTGTTGCTCACAGTTTTGCATATGTAAATCTGTTAATGTTATGTTAGTACTGTGCGGGCTAAACACAAGCATTGCCTTTCTCTGGGGGCCCAGCTGAACTTGGCCCACAGCCCAGTTATCCGAGGCGGGGGCGACGCTGCAGTTGGAGGATGCTGCAGTCTGCTGCCTCCGCCCGCCTCTGCTCGCAGTCCAGCCTCCTGCCGGGTCTGCTGCGGGTGGCTCCTACCAGGACGGCGGGCCAGCCTAGAGGCGGGAGGTGCAGGGTGGCGGAGTGCAAGCACGTCTATTTTTAGGCCAGCCCGCTGTGCCTGCTGCCTCGCTCCCACTCCGCTGTGTCTGCCACACTCTGCTCCCTGTTTCATCAACTGCAGATGTGGCGCGGCCGTCTTAAAAGTCACGAACTGTGTCGTCTGCGGCCTCACAGCCAGCGTCTGCTGCAGCAGCGGAAGGGAGGGCGGGGGAGTAATTTTCGGGAATGCATTCAAGTGCCTCAACTTCGCCTCTTCTTTGGCCTGTGCAGACAATTATTTTACACTAATTGCATCAAGATAGCAGCTATAAAAACTAGATTTCAATCGCTCCCCCTTCTCGTGAAAGCTGCAGTTACAGAGGGCTGTCCTTTCTTCTTTTTATTGAGGTTTATTTCTTGTTCTCAAACGCTTATTACACTGGGTGCAAACAACAACAAAAATGCTATAAAAAGGCAAGAATCATAATACGTTTAAAAGCTGAAAGGACCTCTGGTGTTGGCTTAGCCAATGAAAATGTCCCTGCAGGTACTGTAAAGTTTATGTGCCATATGAAAAGCATTAAGGCTGTTGTTTTTTCATGAAGGAAAATGTTCACCGTTGAGCCATTTTGTAAATTATTTTAATGCTGCATTTCTACTTAAACCTCATGATTTTGATACACAAACCAGTTGAATGTTTTCTGCACAGACCCTGGCTTTTCTTAAATTTTATATATGGGAAAGCCTGTGTTTGTATTGGACCTTCTGGTTTCTTTCATATTGAAAATCCATCTTGCATGGCCCCGTGCCATGTGGCGGAGGAATGGCTTGACAAGACTCAAACCTCAAGTGTTGACTTTTGAATTCTAAAGATAAGTCAAGACTGTTAATAATAAATATGTAGAAGTTGCTTTTTTAAAACAGGAGTCATTTGATCACAATAAGAATAACATCTCTACGTATGGGCTTTCTAATACATTGGTCTGTTTTCAACTTTTCATCGACTTGTAGGGGCAACATTATATTTAGCATTCAGGTCTTACTTTAAAAAAAAATTCTCTCAGTAACTTTGGTTAACTACACATTCCAGCGTCTCCGACTCTCGAAAGATCTGTTCCGGAGCCTTCCGCGGCCTGTTGTGCAGCTCGAGCAGCTCCCGCTCCTCACGTTTCAGGTCTGCACTGTGCTCTGAGCAGCAGATGGAAGCATGCGGAGTGTTTTTATCTTTGTCCTTCACACTGTAACCCGATCTCCAGCGTATCTAGACATCTAGCAGCAGATTTACTATGTGAAAGCAAGGGGATGATTTAGAATATGGACCAGCCGGGGAGACAGGGCTCAAGAGCACGGTATCAAAGCCAGTCTCTCCACGCCCCCACACAGCCCTCTTTTTCCCTCTATGAAAGCAATGGTTTCTGATCAAGGGCATTTCTAAGTGTGCCCAAATATTTTTCTGTTAACCTGCGAACTGTGATTGACCAGTGGGTTTGATAAAGGTGCAAATATGTGTGCAAGGAAAGTTGATTACTTAATAATTAGAAGCTTAGAAGAAGAATGAGTTGGTAAAATTATACACTTGGCCATGCCTTGCAGATGGGCAGGGCAGTTAGCATAAGGGACATTTCCAAGTTGCATATCAGATTTGAGGCAGAGCCTAGACTCAAACCCAGCCTTTCAGGAAACCACATAATCTCAGGCTTCATGGCACGTGTGGTTTTAATGGCAAAATATTTGCAACCTTTTTGTTACGGATTTCATATCCCTTTAACTTGTTGGCTTAAAAAGAGTAACGACAGTTGTCTCTTATCAGACTTGGATTTGTGTTTGGAATCTAATTAGTATGAGTGCATTAGGCTAGTAGCTGTATCATGGTGTTAGGTATTTACTGCACTTGTAAGTGTATGCAGTATGTGCTTGCGTGTATGTTTGCTTCCACGGTGTGTGCATCTGGGGCTATGACCTGGGCTCAAACACCAGCCGTGGGTTGGAAGATAGGAAGCCTTGGGTGAGTCACCCTAACATCTGTAGCTCTTGCTCCATCCACTCAAAAGCCATGACAGTCACAGTGCCTGCCTCTGGGTTGTCACAGCAGTTAATGAGATGGTATGCCTGAGACACTGGCATGGTCCTGCACAACGTATAGTGTGCTTGTTCTTAGAGAATGCTTGCTCTTGTAATTGATTATCCCTGTCCTTGAAAACAAAGGAAAGCTAGAGGCATGATAATACCATGTTTAGTGTAGAGTTTAACTTTTCCTTCTCAGGGCAGACTGGTTCATGCTTCTTGCCCTCCCGCTCCCTCCCCACACCTCCTTACTGCCTGGCATCTTTGCACATCCCGCTTACCTCCGGGTGCCAGCCTGCATTGTTCCTCTGCTGCTTACGCTCACCCTTAGTTTCTTTCCTGCCGGTGACGTTTCCTCCGCGGTTTAGCCAGAAAAGCTACGGGGAGTTGTCAGCTGCATAGGGAGTTCTCAGTAAACTTCTTGCATGTGAATATTTTGCCCCATTATAGTCAGTAATACCTGACATCCACACTGTCAGAACCAACCTATAGATTGAAGAAACTAATACTTATAGGTATATTTCTTGCCTAAAATAGATGGCATAAATTAAAACTTCCTGCTAGTGTTGAGAATGGTATTCCTTCAACAGGTGTTTCCTGAGGGCCTACTATGTGCCTGTGGACAGGAGGCGCTGGACAGACATGTGATGCCCTCAGGAGCTTGAGGTCTGAAGTCTGGCTGAATCTTGGCACATTCAGTTTCCTTGAAATCCAGCTTACTTTATTAATTTATATATGTGTGTGTGTGTATATGCACATATATATGTATGTATATATACTTTTACGGACTTCAGAAAGAGGAAGGGAGAGGGAAAGATACAAACATCAATGAGAGAGAAACATTAATCAGCTGTCTCCTGCATATTCCTTCTGGGGATCGAGTTTGCAACCCGGGACTGTGCCCTGACTGGGAATCGAACAATGCGTGACCTCCCGGTGCGTGGGATGACACTTGACCAACTAAGTCACATCGGCTGGGCAAAACGCAACTTATTTTAATCTTTGGTTTCTCTTAGGCTTTGGCCCTTGTTTTTGCACACTCACCCATTGACTCTCTATGACTCCAAGTTAAAACTCATACTAAGAAGAATGATGTCAAAGAATCCCATTCACAGTAGCAACAAACATTACTTCGAAATAAATTTAATTAAAGAGGTACAAAACTTGTGTGCTGAAACCACAAAACAATGTTTAAATACACTCAGGAACCCTAGCTGGTTTGTTTCAGTGGATAGAGCGTTGGCCTGTGGACTGAAGGGTCCCCAGGTTCAATTCCTGTCAAGGGTTGCGTGCTCAATCCCCAGGGGAGTTTGTGCAGGAGGCAGCCGGTCAATGACTCTCTCTCATCATTGATGTTTCTATCTCTCCCTCTCCCTTTCTCTCTGAAATTAATAAAAAATATATTAAAAAATAATAAAATAAATAAATACACTCAAGATACCTAAACAAATGGGAAGATATTCTGTGTTCATTGACTAAAAGACTTAATACTGTTGTGATGGCAGGACTCCCCAATTGATCTATAGTTTCAAAGCTATCAAAGTCCTAGAAATTAACAGTTTGATTCTAAAGGTCATGAAATTCAGGGTGTCCAGGATAGCCAGACCTTTTGAAAAAAAGCAAAATTTGAGAACTCACACTTCTGAATTTAAAACTTGCTACAATAATTAAAGTGTGGTACTTGAATAAGGATAGACATATAGATCAATTGAATAGAATTGGGACTCCAGAAATAAATCTTCACACGTACGGTCATTTGATTTTTCAACAAGGATACCAGTCCAATCCAATGGGGAAAGAATAGTCTTTTCAACAAATTTGTGGGGACAACAGAACATCTATGTGCAAAAGAATGAGGTGGGACCCCTACTTCAGAACATACACATCAAAGACCTAAATATAAGAGCCAAACATAAAACTCGTAGAAGAAATCATAAGAGTGAATCTTCATCACCTTGGATTAGGCCATGATTTTCTACATATGACAACAAAGGCACGAACAATAAAAGAAAAAATATATAAATTGGACTTCATCAAAATTAAAAGCTTTTGTGCTTCAAAGGATACTGTCAAGACAGTGAGAAGACAGCCCACAGAATGGCAGGAATGTTTGCAAGTCCCATATCTGGTAAGGATCTAGTACTTAGTTTACATAAAGAATGCTTACAGTTCAACAATAAAAAGACAGCTGACCCCGTTAAGAGATGGACAAAAAATATGCATATCCCTTTATCTAAAGAAGATATACCAATAGGCAGTAAGCACATGGGAAGATGCTCAACATCATTAGTCATTAGGCAAGTGAAAAAAATCATAATGAAATTCTACTTTTCAGCTAGTTGGGTAGCTACACTAAAAAAAGACAATGTGTTTGTGAAGACGTGTAGAAATTGGAACCCTTGTACATTGCTGGTGGGAGTGCAAAATGGTTCAGCCATTCTGGAAAACAGTTTGGAAGTGCCTCAAAAGGTGAAACAGTCATCATGTGACCCAGAGAAGTGAAATCCTGCCTACACAAGAACACGCACCTCAGTGTCCATAGAAAATTATGCCTGACAGCCCAAAGGGGAAGCCGCGTAAATGTCCATGCACTGAGGAAATGAACAAAACTTGCTCTGGACTTACATACCATGGACTGGTACTCAGCCATCCAGAGCATCGAGGCAGGGACGCAGGTCACAGCACAGAAGAAGAATCTTGAAAACGTGGTGGCCAGGGACAGAGCTCACACCGAAGGCCACACGCTGATTGATCCATTTATGTTGAACATGCAGCATTGGCAAATCATGGGAACAAGTGGGCTAGTGGCTGCCTGTGCCTTGGGAGAGGCAGGAGCAGGGAGTCACTGCTAATGGCTACAGGGCCCTGGGCTGTGATGATGATGGTGTGACAGCTCTGAACAGACAAAATGATTTAAGTGTGCAATTCAGAGAGATGAGGTTTATGGTATGTGAATTATATCTCAGAAAAGATGTCACTGTCTCTGCTGAGGCTCCTTACTTACCAGGGAGGCGCAGCCAAGTCACTGCAGGGGCGCTGTGGGCTGAGCAGGGGCGCCGCGGGCTGAGCAGGGGTGCCGCGGGCTGAGCAGGGGTTTGGTAGTGAGCGCTCCACGCAGTACCGCCTGGTGTCGTGGCTCCTCCAGTTTGTGTTGCAGCGGGGACGTGGCCTCAGACAGCATGCATGCACACCGGGGTGGCAGTGTCCAGTAGAACTTTATTCACGGCTTCCTGCGGCTGTGGCTGTGGGTCATAGCAGCTGCCCTGGCTGCCTGGTGCCCAGCCCTCTCCTGCGCCCTCCCACGTGGCTAAGCCACTGCCACGTGGGCCTCCCTTTATTCAGATTCCCTGTGACTCCCTTCTGGGAAGGTGATGCCTCAGCCCCTGTGGCCCCAAGTCCACCTCCTGGCCCCTGTGCGCCTCGGTCTTTCCCCAGGCTGGTTGGCTGGCCCCGTGTAAACCCTCCGCAGTGACTATGTTAGAGCCTCTTTGTTAGGACTGCAGGGCAGGTAGGACCGAGTTAGGACCAAGGCCTTGCACCTGGGGGCTGTGGCTGCTGTGGTCAGGGCCCAGGCTGTTGGCCTCAGTGATACCCGTCTCTGCTGGGACCACGTGCTGCTGTCTGGAGACCAGGATGTGGGCGTGGTGTGGAAAGCGGCTCCTCCCGTCCAGCGTGGGCCTGCACCTGCTACGAACATGCTAAAAGGGACCACAGAACCTTTCCCACAGGATCTGGGTCATCTCTCCAACATCCATGCTTTCCATGCAAGGATTTTTCTCTGGAAGCCATGTTTTCTGTGCTTTTCCAAGCCGGAACAATTCCCCAAAACAAATAAATACATCTAATGAATAAAGAAGAGGAAAAAGAAAGAAAAGAATGGTTTAGAGAAGCTTAAATGATTAATGTCAGCTCTTTATTTATGACCCACAATGTGGCTCACTGCAGTGCTGTGTGCATCCTGGTAGCTGGGCTGTGTGCAGAATCAGGGAGTGCTGACTGGGCAGCCGGAGGGGCCGGCGGAGGACGGGGGGCACCCATGGCTTGCGTGAGAACGGTACCTTCCTGTGGGTGCTACATTCTTCAGCAATTCCTGGGTCGCAGTGAATTATTGAGAGACCAGGAACTTTCCCTCTTTGCCCTAAAATAGTTTTGAAATAACATTGGGGAGGTTGTTTGGCCATAAGGAGCAGAGGAAAGGGGGGCGGACCAGGGAGATCTGGGCACTGGATCCTTCAGGGAGCAACGCCCTAACTTCTCTGGTGCCGCTCTCCTCCATCCCCGCTCTCCTCCATCCGCTGCCGCTCTCCTCCGTCTGCCGCTCCCTCCGTCTGTTGGTCTGGGCTGTGCGTGGTTTCCTCTCCCTACAGACTGACAGTGTGCAGATGCCTGTCCTCACTGCCCTGAAGTCACCCTTGGTCCTGACCCTGGGAGGACAGGGATCCGGTCTCAGTTATGTCTGGATGCTCAGTGCTTTCTAGCGTCTCGGTTTTGCAGGAAGTTGACAGACAAGCCCAGGAGAGGAAGAGGGGAGGCGGGGTGTGTGTGTGTGTGTAGCCCTCTCTGGGAGGGAGAAGAACCCAGACGTGGAGCATCAGGGGCCCAGGCCAGGCCCTGCTACTTCTCTGTTCCGCTCGCGTCGGCCGCGGGCTGGTCCTGAGTTCTCAGTGGACCTGCTCTGTCCTCATCTAGTGGAGCTGTGGCTGCCCTGGAGGTCAGTGTCTGCAGTCAGCGTGTCCGTGAAAACTGCTTATAGTTAACACTGCTTTTGAAAGTCCTGGCGATCACGGGCAAGTGAGGAGAGAGGCTCAGCCAGGGCCTAAGGGACCAGCAGGTTTTTAGCTCCTTTTGCTCCAGGGCTTGTGCCCCTAATCTGCCCTGGTAATGAACACGCATTCTTTCCCTGCTCCCTCAAGGGGCTGCCTTTGTATTAGGTACACGGGTACAATGTGATGTTAAGCATCTCACTCTAAGCTCATTGGGGAAGAACTTAAAGCGTTTGAGGGGCGGCCTCAGGCCTGTGCCCGTTCCTCGCCCAGTTAGCTCTGGCTCAGAGTTTTCTGCGGCATTCAGGAAATGTTCATACTTTTAATTTAGGCCTGACTCCCCCCTCCTAAAAAAAAAAAAAAAAAAAAACAAAGAAAAGAATAAACAATGGGAATGAGACAAAACCACAACCTAGAACAGTGATGGCGAACCTCTGACACACGTGTCAGTGCCATTTCTGATGACATGCGGCCGCCTCAGCCGAGGATGAAACATTTATGTTATTTAAACTATAAATATCGCGAAATAATGTTTTTTCCTCAAAGTGACACACTACCCGAGTTATGCTCAGTTTTTTGGCGAAGTTTGACACACCAAGCTCAAAAGGTTGCCCATCACTGACCTAGAAAATGACAGTTGCAATCTGACCCCTGGCCCTGGTGGGACCTTGAGCAGAATTGTGTTTCAGATGCAGAGCCTGACCTGGCCCCACACCTGTGTCTGGTTCTGACAGAGCCTAGGCCTGACCTTGGCAATGAAGTAACCCTAGGCCTGACCTTGGCAATGAAGTGACCCGATGCTGCGTCTGTTTCCTCTGGAGTCTGAGGGTCACTGCCTTTTAGAGGAAGCTGTTGAGCTGTCTCAACTGCCTTTGGAGTGAAGCTTTCTGATCCCAGAGATAAATGAGCATATTCGTTCATCTCTTCCCAGGGCCTTCCCATGGCGCTGAGAGTTGGGGCTTTTCCTCTGCTCATTAAGGGTTAAAAACCACTTTCAATCCATTGTAAGCAGCGTGGGTTGTAAATAAGAAATTTTGGGGTCTGTTATTATTTCTTATATTTCTTCAATCTCTCTGGAGAACCTCTTCATGTTAGCTGAACTTCCATTTCTCCCTAGAAAGAATAGGACTGAGCTGAACATTTGTCTGGAAGGTGTTTTGCGTATCTTCCCAACTCATGCTATTGTCCCTTAAAAAACATTTAAAAATCATTCTGCCAAATTAAAAACCTGGGTAAGGGTATGCATTTGAAAGTGCTCGTAGAAATACATACCTTTTTCATCTTGCCAAATTAACAGTTGTGAAATATTGAAACAATTATTTTATTTCAAATTATGAAAATTGAAAATATTTTCTTTATAGTTGAGTTCTCACTGGCTGCTCTACAAGTATTTCATAAAACTGGTATGATAACCTTAACTTATAGTAGATTCTAAACTCTTTATTTCTGGTTATGCAAGCAAAATACATGGCCAGGATCCTGTGCTTTGATTTGAATTGTTTAGCTGTGACTCATGTTTGTTTCCTTCAAGGATGAGGTATGTATATCTCAGTACTTCTTACTCCCTCAGAAAGCTACGCTCCAATACACACATGCATTATGGGCAGAGGGCAGTGCACACGGAGCTGTTGCTGAGGGCATTGTCTGTTCCCTCGCTTGGAAGAGGAGGCAGGGCAGGTGGGGAGCTCCAGTAGCTTCCCTTTACTTTTCCTGCCAAATTTAGTCAAAAAAAGAAAATGTGCCCAACCTTCTTTTGGTCTCCTTAGGCACAGTGGTATATGGGTTGGGAGAGATTTTGGCATCATTGAGAATTTTAATAAGCAAGTAGGTGTACTTCTTTTTCTTTCTTATTTTAAATCCTCACCCGGGGATATGTTTATTGACTTTAGAGAGAGAGGAGGGGGGGGGGGGGAGAGAAAGAAAGAGGGGGAGAGAGATGTGAGAGAAACATCAATCCCTTGCCTCCCCTATGCACCCTGATGGGATCAAACCCGAAACCTGATTACGTGTCCTGATTGGGAATCGAACCCGCAACCTTTTGGTGTATGAGATGACTCTCCAACCAACTGAGCAACCTGGCCAGGGCTAGCTGTACCTTAAAATGTTCTGCCATAAGAACACCCACACAGTCACCAAATTAATTAAATCCTTCAGCTAGGACCGCTGTCTTACCGACAGTTTTAGGTGAAAATGAAGATAAGATGATAATCACCCAAGGAGTGGATTTGGCTGTGGGACCATCCACTCACTTTCTGGTGTTGAGTAGCTTCATTAATAGTTTCCTTACGGAGCTCGGTGTCACGGGGCATGAGGCCTTGCAGGTGGGGGCAGAAAAGGCTGCTGCCTGTGACTTCTGTGGAACCCTGTCGGACCTGAGACTTCCTAAAAGTAAACAAGTAGAGAGAAGGTAGCATTGAGCAGGTGGAAGTCACATAGACGGGGCTCTTTCTGAAGTGTATTCTGAAATGCTAGATACACAAAGCACATAGTCGCACTGTAAATGGCACCTGTCCTCCCGGACCTACAAGGTCAGGCAGAGTCACATACGGCACTGGGTCCCTGTGGGCACTGTGGTTGAAGGTCTGTCAACCTATGCACGCAGACGTTCCCAGTCAAGCCCTTTCTCTGTGGGTTTCAACCTTTGGCCCACCCCGGACACCTTTGGCTCAAAGGTTGTTACCTTCCCCCTCGATCTGATAAACCACTTCCCTCCTAAGTGGTCCCTCTAGAGCTAACCCTGCGTTTAGATAGGAAAGCGGAAGGAAAGGAGAGATGGTCCTGAGCGTGGACTGTTACAGACTCTCTTTCCTCATGAGGCAGGTCTGTCTCCCTTACTCCGTTCTCTTCTTTGGCTCTTTCTTCTCTCTCTCTCTCCTTTTCTGCCAAGTTGTTTTCTTTCTTTCTTCCTTCCTTCCTTTCTTTCTTCCTTTCTTTCTTTCTTTCTTTC
Source organism: Ia io (assembly GCA_025583905.1). Taxonomy (NCBI): domain Eukaryota; kingdom Metazoa; phylum Chordata; class Mammalia; order Chiroptera; family Vespertilionidae; genus Ia; species Ia io. The sequence goes on from JAJQQW010000018.1 coordinate 2,023,802, forward strand.
TTTCTTTCTTTCTTTCTTTCTTTCTTTCTTTCTTTCTTTCTTTCTTTCTTTCTTTCTTTCTTTCTTTCTCTCTCTCTCTCCCTTCCTTCCTTCCTTCCTTCCTTCCTTCCTTCCTTCCTTCCTTCCTTCCTTCCTTCCTTCCTTCCTTCCTTCCTTTCTTTTCTCTTTCTTTCTCTTTCTTTCTCTTTCTTCCTTTTCTTTCCCTTATCCTCACCTGAGGATATTTCCCCATTGATTTTTAGGGAGAGTGGAAGAGAGAGGGAAAGAGAGAGAGAAACATTGATGTGAGAGAAACATATCAATTGGTCGCTTCCTGCACGAACTCCGACCAGGGCTTGGGCCGGGGAGGAGCCTGCAACCGAGGTACATGCCTTAGACCAGAATCGAACCTGGGACCTTTGGGTCTGCAGGCCGACGCTCTATTCACTGAGCCAAACCAGCCAGGGCACTAAACACTTTTTGTAAAGTCACCTCAGCATGCAACCCCAATCATTAGGCTGAGAGCAGGGAGAGTCAATTTTCCAACCAGACTGAGTTGCAGAATCTGATGTTGGGAAGTTGGTGTTTGGTTTTCTTTTGATCAGTCAGAAAAGTCTCCTGTATTAAAATCTAAGTTATGTTTTATAATTAGACTCGGGGCAAAGTTTTGCCTTATATGGTAATCTCCTTCAAAACCAGGAATGTTTCTTGGCTTAGCACTCCTCAGAGTTAAATATTTCACAGTCACCATTTGTTGAAGATACTGAACACTTGCAGATTTTCTTAGAAAACAGCCTTTGTCTTCCTTCTTTCACATCTAACCCTCTACCTTCAGACCAACATTTTGACTTCTTAAATTCTGTGAACTTACACATTCCTATTTCTGTTGGATAAACTATCCTAAATACTATACATTCCGTGTGTCCACTCACCATGCCCCTCTGTCCTCTTACTCAGGTGGTCAGTCCCCTTATCACCGTTAGCTCACGGTGTTTCTTCAGCTTGTGCTCTAAATCAGGGCCGGGGAGCTGCGTCCCTAACTTCATGTTAATCTGTGGCCTCCGTGTTCCCTGGCGATATTAGAATGGAATGTCAGCGGTCCACATACTTTGATATTGTGAATAATTCTGGAGGACATTAGAAGGTCAGGCATTATTTATGATTTCTCTGAGTTTGCTGGATGGCAGTCACCGCTCAGGAAGTCAGTCAAGCCTCTTGGTGAATCCGTGTGGGCAGCCGATGACCAGGCAGAGGAAACCATTCGTGTCTGTTCCGCTGTGTGCTTCACATTTTCTTTGGGAAGGCTTGTCCACCCGACAACGTGGGGACCTCAGCTTTTGCTTTTCTCCCGAGCTGACAGTTTGAAAATCAGGGAATTCTTTCTACTTGTATTACCTGTTTGTCAGCAATTTACTGAAGTTGTTTTTATTTAACACGCTACAGGTTCTGGGAGGTGGAAGTACAAGCATGGTTTTATAAAGAGACATAAAGAAACCATGGCAGGGCCTGCATTGTTGGGGACCTGTATGTTTTTTTAACCTATACACAAAGTCCCTTTGCTTTTTGCTTTTTTTCTGGCAACTTCACGTCCTGAAAATACCATGGTCTTTGTGTTTGAATGGCCCAAACATTGTACCATTATGGCAGGATTGCCATTGGTAAACTAAGAAAAGGTGAGATAATGAGCAAATACATATGACAAGCTTTAATTTAAAAGGAAACAAATTTATTTGAAATCAAAGTACAGGTAACGCAGGATGAACTGTTGAAGAGTCACCGTGAGTTTCGAGGCTTAGATAACAGGCTTCCGTTGGCATTCCGTTTGGATCCTTTGTAAAGCATGACCTGACATAACACAAGCATCTTTCTTCCTGCTTGTCCCCCGTTGCATGGATTATTGTTCATGAAAAACAAAAACAGAAACAAAGCCTTATTTTTAATTATATCCTGGTGAGGCTTTTCTTCTTACCTCAGAGAACAGGGCGGAGGGGCTGGGCCCGCCAGCACCTTCGGCAGGTAGTCGGGGGTGGTGGTTGTCTGTGGACTGGACACCCGGTCTGGCAGAGCTTGGGTTCTGTGCTTTGCGGCATTTAGCATCATCTGCGTTCTCTGGGATCATCCAGTCGGACCCACAGCGTGGGGGTGGACACCGAGGGTCTGCCTTGGCTGAGGACCCGGTGAGGGGCACAGCTTCGGAGCCATCTTCCAAACAGGCTTTTGCCGTCTGCCAGGGAAGGGGTTGAGGGCAGGCCTGTGTTCACTTCAAACCAGCTGACCGGGAGAATCACTAGCCATGGTTAACTAAGGAATCTTTGTTGTTAGAAAGCTGCCTGACAGTCGCCTGTCACTTGTTACTGTTTGGGGGGCTGCCCTGTGTGTGAGCCCGGCTGAGGGGCCCGGCCTGGCCCCGGCTGCATCCGCCCGGAGAGGACCCTTTTCACACCTGCTGCCCACGCTGCCTCTGCTCACCAGGCCTTGCTGTGCAGCCTGGTGAATATTTTAATATTAGATTAACAAGAAGATGCCAGTATATTATTTTGAGTAACATAGGTTCAAAAGGTTCATTTGAAGCATGGGGCGGGGTGTGTGGGGGAGGGGCATGGGGTGCAGTTCACAATTTTGACACCACATTCAGGACTTTTAATAAAAACACGGATTCCAAGGTGAGGCCCTAAAATGCTTCATGTGCTTCTAAGAACTCACTTCTTCGGATGGAATTTCCTTGTAACACCCCCCCGCCTCCCCCCCCAGGCCTCGATAGGTATGCAGTTTATGTAGACGGTGACTGTGCCCATTTCAGGAGCGGATGTTTGTCTCGACCTAGATTTCAAGATTTCCCTGGCAGAGCATGTCCACCTGGACAGCTGAGGCACAGATGTGGGCCCAGACGGCGCTGTTGCTCATGAGCGATTGTGGGATCTAACAGCGACCTGCGGAGGGCTGGCCCTGCCCTGCCTACACCCCCTCGTGTCCTGTCCACCTCACTCTGGTTGTTATGTTGACTGACATCAAGTGCGACCAGTACTTTCAGTTCGTTAACTCATAATTTCTTGTTATTACTTGATTTTTTAAACTGTAAATCATTGTACATTGTAAAGAAACCACCTTTATCCTTGTAGTTAGAAAACAGTCACTCTCCATAAGCAGAAGGTGAGGATGAACAGAAGTGGGCAGGCCCAGCTGCTCTGAAGGGGAGGCCGCCTCGCTGTCACGTGGCCCTGGGACCCCGTTCTCGGTGGGGACCTCACAGTCACCTGGGAGCTTTACAATAACTCGGCTTCCCACGGCCACAGAGCCAGCTCATTAGAATGAGGATCTGGAATCTGTGGTTCTCTCAGTTCTCTCAAGTGATTGACCAGTCTGTTTTTAGCTGGCGTTAGCAAAAATTAGGGATTTTTCTGAAAAGAGGTTACCATTGTTTTGTGGTGGCCAACCTTCTCTACTGCTCTCTGCAGCACGGAAGAATGGTGTTTCATTCAACATTGATGTTTCCTTTTATTCCTAAAGGGGTTTTTTTTTTTTCTCCTGCCCCAGTTTTGGTGAAATTATGTATCACTTGTGATAATTCATTTTAAAAATTCCTGAGCTGTGTGGTGCACTTTCATGAAAATTCATTTAGATAAAATTAGATATTATTGTTTAATGAGGTGGCATTTCAATTTAGACCTTGCGTCAGGCATATACCGAGAATTCTTTATGGAAGAGTTAGGTTCATTTGAGTAATAAAGGCTGAATCATGGGGCTTTAATTCTTAATCGCCGTGCGGATTGTTATCCGTGGGATGTGAGCTGTCTTAGTGGTATTCAATCAAGTGTCCACTTAGCCATGACTGGAAGTAATTGCTCCCAAGTGGGCCGCACAGTGACCTGTTAATACTCGATTTGACCCTGTGACCTTGTCTGCCCCATTGTTTAGGATTTTATAGCAGGCGAGTCTGTGTTTCTGTGGGGTCAAGTAGATAGCTGGAGGTCAAACATTTCCTGATTGCAGTCTTGTCCACACTGTAAGTCGTCAGAGCTGTGGCTTTGCTAATAGTCACTGCTGCACAGGGGACAGGCACCGTTTGAAAATTGTCTTGTCAGCCTGCATGTAAACAGTTTAATATTTTACGGAAAGAAGTTCATCTTGTAAATTAGGTATGAATAATACATTTGTAATTACTGCTTGTGTCTTTAAACACTTGTGTCTTAATTGGCTTGCTTTAAAAAAATGTATTTGCATTTGCCAGCAAGCTAAAATTAACTCGTATAGAAACTCAGCCACGTGCGGACGGGGCCCACCAGGCCTCTCGGCTCCAGGTTTGACGGGAGCTGATTCTGGCTGGACAGCGAGTGGAGGTGTCTCCTGTGTCTGGTTTTCACCTTTGTTCTTTCGTGCCACAGTGTTATTGGTGTTGCTGCTTGTTGGCTGGTAATATAAAACTTCCCCTAAAGTCACATGGACACATTCTCTCTGTCTGTGAGTAACTCCAGTTAGCTCCCATCTCTCAGCTTTGTGAATTCAGTCACATCTGCGCCATTTTAGGGCCCCATCCCTGTAACCATGCCTTTTCACTTTCTCTCACTCTTAAGACACTTACCCAAGGGGTTTTCTACCAGTGCTTACATGGAAAAATATAACTAGAACAAAAGAAAACATACAATCAGAAGAGTTGGCAAGTAGAATGTCATCCAGGGTGACTCTGGAAGTCAACCCGAAATAAAACACTCATGTGAAGAAGCAAAATCAAGTGACTCTTCCTGATGTTTTGAACGTGTTACTCAAAATAATATATTGGCATCTTCTTGTTAATCTAATATTAAAATATGCACATATGATTTGATTAAGAAGGAAAACCTTAATTGCTCAAATTTAAGGGCTGTTGTTGACCTTAAAGGTACGTAATTGCTTTCCTCTGAGGTGCAGTTATTTGTGCTGTTTTGTGTAAACTTCCTTTTTGGGCCGGTTTCCTTGTGAATTAAAGGTAGTGTCATTAAAGGTAGTATCATTTGTCAGAAAATTTGTACTCTCCTCGGCTTCATGTGAAACACGTCATTTTGCCAGTATGGAAAGGGCTAGCAAAATCCAAAGGATGTGCACACCGGTACCTGTGTGACTGTCAGAGGCATTTCCCACGCTCTGTGCCTCGGTGCAAGGGCTGGACCTCGGGGCTGAGGACGTAGGCAGCTGTCTGACCTGCAGGCTCCAGGTGACTCAGCTCTCCTGTTAGGTTGGGTCATACTCCTGTCGATGGTGTCATATTTTGCATAGCTGGGTTTTTGGCCGCTGCCATGGGAAAAAGCAAACGTACATTTGAAAAATCACTGTGGGACAGAAAACAAGGGTGGCAGTGTGCAATTTGATTTCAGGTGTGTGAAACTGAGCGGCACACATAGACACATGGCTTATTAGTAAGTATTGTGTTGTTTAAGAATGAAATAAAAATATCTGCCTTTCAATTTCCTCCCTAACCTAATAGCTACAAAGTTATTAGGGCTGGTGATAGTTTTTTGGATCTAACTAATCAGTAAATAGGGTTGTTAGGCCTTTCTTTGCCCAGGGTGGTTGAGGGAGAGGGGTCCATGAAAACATTGCTGGCACACCAAGAATGCTATGAACTGAGAAAGTTTGGGGGTTTCTGGCATAGATGCCACGTACCTGTTGAAAAAGAAAAAGTAGTTATACCATTTAAAAAATTTAAATAAGCTAAATGGAGAAAATAAAAATTGTTCGTGATGATGCTACCCAGAGACTTATGTATACTATTAATATTTCAGTGAAAAAATTTTTTTTGGCTTGCAAATCCCAGAAACCAGAACCAGTTAATTTAAGAAAAAAGAACATTTTTCAAGAATGAAGGGTAGCCCTGGCTGGTGTTGCTCAGTGGTTGTAGTGTCAGTCCATGCACGGGTTTTGGGTTCGATCCCCCATGCGGGAGGCAACCAATTGATGTGTCTCTCTCACATTGGTGTTTCTCTCCCACTCTCTCTAAAAATCACTGGAAAAAATACACTTGGGCGAGGATTAACAACAAGAACAAAAAGGAATAAAGCAGTATCCCAGGGGGCCACATGCAGAAAAGGGCGGAGCCATGGCTGGGAACACCTGTCGACTGCAGTTCCTCCCATGCTTTTGTTCCTGCAAAATTTAATCATTCTCTGTATTTAACCTTTTGCACTCGGATGTCGAGATTAAAATTACCCTTTGAATGTATCAATAATTTGAAATATAAAAACATCCAAATAAATAAGTTTGTATGAAAAGAAACTCCAGTTTTTTATTCTACTGCCGCGCTTTGTAAAATCTGGGGTATTTAAAAAATTAAATCCCGAGTAGAATAAAGGAATCGAGAAAAAAGCAAGCGAGTGCAAAGGGTTAAAAGAAACTTGTATTTGATGGGAAATAGAATTCAGTTTGAAATCTTCCCCTGAGCCCCTCTCACATCTACTCAGGCCGCAGTGCCCAGATTTCAGCTTCTGGTCTCTGTCCCTCCTCAGCACACGGTTCAAGCCTTGCACAGCGCATTGCCGCGGGAGGGAACTACCCCCTCCCACCTTCCTGTCTTCTGGCTGCGGATAATCCAATCAACACAGGCAGATTGACAGGAGAAAATGTCCAAACTTTATTCTGTGCGCTCATACGGGGTTCCCTAAAACCTGGGACTCCAGGGCATGCTGGGCAGTCCAGGCTTGCTTGCCACCTTGAGCCAAGGAGAGAAAGGGGGGTAGTGGTTTGGGACTTCACGGGGAGGCAGCGCTCCCTCGGAGAGGGACAGCAGGTGTTGGCTGGGCATCTTTCCCAGCCGGACGGGCTGCAGAGGATGCCACCTTATCTGTGATGCGTCTCCCTTCCCGGAGGACCTGCTGGAAATAACCTGTACCCCGAGAAGTGCCTTGGGGTGGCAAACGGGGTCTCCTGAGTAGAATACTTGGGTTGATGTCTGCTGCCCCTCCGTCAGTCATTCCGGCGGAGCATGAAGGCGCTGGGGTTCTGTCACCCCCACTTCCCTGCAGCGGCAGGGCCGGAGGGGCACGGTCAGCCCCGGACCCTCCCCTAGAGCGGCCTTTCGAACTCATTGCTGACATTACTCTCCTTTCCCCCCGCCATCCGCACCCACCACCTCCTCCCAGCTCCTCAACTTAAACGCAGAGACTTACTGTCTCCCCTCCCATGGCCACAAGTCCAGGATCAGCGTGTGGGCCAGGCCAGGTCCTTCCCTCACTGCTCCACCCCTCGCACGGCCTCTGCCCTCGGCCCCCGGTGGCTCTCCCTGTGGGGTCTGTGCCCATGTCTTCTTGTGAGAAGCAGCCGGCCCTTGGTTGGGGTCCCCTGCCCCATATGACCTCGTCTTAACCAAATACTCCTGCAGTGACCCTGTTTCTTGGTACGGGCACATCCTGACCCCCTCCTGATGCTTAGCTCAGATCGTTGAATTTAGGAGAATTAAATGTGCAAAGCACCACGACTCCTCAGATTATTACAAGGCAGAATGCAAAACCCATGGGCATTAGAAAGGAAACCATAGGAGGAGGTGCCCGTGGCCCTGGCCTTTACCGCAGGCCAGCAGCCTTGGCCCACTTCTCCCTCTGCGCGGACACTGGTGTGAACAGCACACGGCCAGTCACAGGTCGTATTTCTTCCTTTTCATATGACCTCGTGCACAGTGTTTGATGAATCTGTGCCAGTACATGGGATGATTGACAGGGTGGCATTGGCCCCAGAGACCCTGGGTCATGGCAGCCTTCCGAAGCTCTGCCCGCACTGTGCCAGCCAGGCGCTGCCCACGCGGGGTGGCTGGCCGGTTGGGCAGCGGCCATGACTTTCCATCTGGGGTGCGGATGCTGAGGCCTTGCCCAGGGTCACACGGCTAAGCCAGAACTGACCGCAGGCCTTGCTCAACACAGACCCTGGATTCTTTGTGCCTCTGACTTACTGGGTCCCCATTTCCTCGTCTTTCCTGGAAAACACCCTCACAGGAAAAGTGGTGGTATTTCCCGTCTTTTCGGTTTCCTGTCTCTTTATAAATAAAGTAGAGTTTACCCTGAGCAACAGGAATGTAAAATAAGAAGTGTCTGCAGGTTGGATGAGCCCAGGTGGCCAGACGAGCCTGGGGCCCTCCCATGTGGCTGGGCAGCTGTGCGCGGGCCCCGTGTCCCTGGGCTGGTGTCGGGGTCATCACCAGGCCCCAGGTCTGCTGGCCATTGCTGGTGCCCATGCTGGGTGTGTGGGTGGCTGTTTCTTACTTTGGTCTTGTCACCTGCCTTTGTGGCAGTAACGTGGGCATCATTCCTGCTGCTCCGATCGTCTGTGGCTTTCAAGCAAAGCTCCTGGAGAACCTGCCCAGTCAGGGGCTCCGTGAAAGGCTGGCGCCCGGGCCGAGCTGAGCACCGGGCCGTTGGCGATGTGCTGCCCACCCTGGGCACAGGCAGCTCCCTCTGCCCAGAAGGGGCAGCGCAGCGGAGGGGGCACGGAGGGCTCGGGCCAGCTGGCGGTTGTGATGGGAGGGAAGTTACTCTGATGGGCCCAGGTCTGCTCTCCTGTATCTTCCAAAGAAATCAGGAAACAGAAGTAAGAAGTGTTCAGTGCCGGTGCTGGAAGCCAAGTGGAAATGCAGTCTATGCAGTTCCCCGAAGAACAACACGTTTCCCACCCCCTTGGGCTCTGGGTCATCAGTCTGCAGTCCGGGCCCCCGTCAGGGCCTGGCCCAACACCCCCCTGCCCACGGCAAGTGCCAGCACCCAGGCCGGCACCGTCTCTGACCTTCTCTGCCCCGTCACCTAAGTCAGGAGCCTTCCCCTGCTTCTGTCTCCAAACCCCGACCTGCACTTCAATTGTCCTTGTCCTCGGTCTTTCCCTGTGGTGGCCCCTCCCATTCTGGTGCTGGCGCAGTCCCTGGCTACAGGGGTGATGGTGAGTGGGGCGAGGGTGGGTGGGCCTCGTTTCTCCCTGAGGGTTTTCTCCCCGTTGTCATCTGCATGCGTTTTGCTGGGTGTCGTGGGTCCCTTCTGGCAGGTGGCACTGTCATTTGTTGACCATGCCTTCTGAGTTTACCTGAGTTGCTTTAGAGAAAAAATAATAAATGTCATAGAAATTTCAATGGGCGTATCCATGCCAACCTGTTTGGGATCCTAGCGGCTAAGTGGGGATACAAGCCGGACAGGTTTCTGATTGACACTGTCGTCAGCATTCGGGGATCACGGACTTACCCTCCCTGCGCCGGGAAGTTTCAGATACGCAGCCGTTTTCCGAGGGCAGTCTCTTGCTGACCTGCTTAGGCCACTGGGATAGCATGCTGTCGCTGCTCTGGGAAGTGTGGGGGAAAGGCCCCTTACGTGCTTGTAAAGATGTCCTCGAGTCCGCCCTTAGTGACAGGCAGGGACTGTTTCCAATGCGCCGCCCAGACGTTTGCACTGAACAGCCCTGCACGGATTCCTGCCTAAGCTGGCTCCCTCCCACTCGGGATCAGAACAGGTCAAGGGGTCGGCCAGCTTCAGGCTGGGCAGCCACGCTGCACATATGCTGGGACATGGATATATGTCTTTCAAAAATGTGAACTCTTTACCGTCATTGCAAAGGAATGTAAATGATGTATTTTCAAAAAGGTGCAGAGATTGATGGGGCAACAGAAGTCTGAGGGTTCATTTATGGGTGAGAGGAGAACAAGCTTCGTGTCCCAGACACTCACAGTGGGATGGCAAGCTGTCTCCAGGTCCCTGGGGAGCCGCACAGAGTTCATCTGGAGTCGCTTGTGTGTGTGCTTGTGTGTGTGTGCATGTTTGTGTGTGTGTGTATTTGTGTGTGTCTGTGTGTTTGTATGTCTGTGTGTATTTTTGTGTGTATGTGGTGTGTATGTGTGTGTGTGTGTGTGTGTGTGTGTGTGTCTGCGTGCATGTGTGTGTCTGTGGGGGTGAGAATGGATGCAGGTATGCTTTCTTTCCTTCCTTCTTCTTATTTGTCCTTTTGTGTTTTGTTGCCCCCCCCATTTTTTTTTAATTTTCATTTTTTGCTTTTTTGGGTACTTGATAGTAGATGTTTATCTAATTTTAATGTTAAACCAAAAGACTGCGAGGTCAGCCTTCGCCGGTTTGGCTCAGTGGATAGAGCGTCGGCCTGCAGACCAAAGGGTCCCGGGTTCGATTCTGGTCAAGGGCCTGAACTTGGTTGCAGGCTCCTCCCTGCCTGGGCCCTAGTTAGGGTGCGTGCAGGAGACAACCAGTCGATGTGTTTCTCTCACATGGATGTTTCTCTCTGTCTTTCCCTCTTGCTTCCACTCTCCCTAAAAATCAATGGAAAAATGTCCATGGGAGAGGATTAAAATAAAAAGATGGCAAGGTCAACAAGCTGGTTTTTAGTTGGAAAACTGTGTCCTGTGGATGCTTGACACGCGTCTGCTGCAGTTAAGGCTCCTTCACGGGGCCCACTCTCAGGGGACGGGGCTTCGGAGGCAGGGAGAGAGGCGGCTGCTCCTGGCTGGCACCTTCAGAGATTCGGCAGCAGAGGCTCATTTTGTAGTTTAAAGCGCTTATTCCAGTTGCATTCTTGGTTTTACAAGTTGGGGAAGATTTGAGCCTTTGACTTGTTCTTTGAGGCATTCTAAAGACTAAGAATTTAATTTCTTAAGCCAAAGAATAGAACTAAAGTTGCCCCAGCTTAGACAAATATGAGGATTTGTTCCATGAGACCAGAGGAACTATGGGAAATGTTGGTGTATAACCAGGAAGGGGATGAGTGAGGGGAGATGGGCTCCTGGGAAGGTCCAGGACTTCCAGGCGAGCGCTGATTTTAGAGCAGAAGCTAGGCGCCGTGTCCTGAGGGGCTCAGGAGGCGCTCGGAGGGTAGGCGGTGAGCTGCGCAGTGGAGCGCGGCCGGTCCGTCTCCGCCCGGCTCGCCGCTGGCGCTGGGCTTGGCGGGCCTCTTCCGGAACCTGCTCCCCTCTGTGTGCCCACCTTCTGCCCGTTCACACTTCTGCTGCTCACTCTTCGGTCCCGTGTTATGTTGCTGACATCACATACACAGAACCCTTCCAGTTCTCTGTCCTCATTGTCCCCCATGGTTTGCAGAGCCCAGCCTAGTATAAGCTCAGTAAATGGGGTGGGGTTGAGGATGAGGTCACAGAGGGAAGGAGGGCTTCTTTGCCCAGGTGAGGCTAGCTGCTGGGACAAGTCAGTCACCCGTATCCAATGGCCCAAACCCAGTGCTGGCTCCTGGTTCCCGAGGCCTCTTCCCGCAGGAGACGCAGTGTTAGGCACCTTTGTTCTCCACCTGGTGGCTCTGCCGTCTTCTACATGTGGTTTAAAGGTTTGGAGAAAAGAAAAAAGAGCAAGGAGGAACATGAAAGTGAAATGTTATGGACCAGGTGTGGACTTAGGTGTGCATGACCTGCACAAAAGCTCCATTCCCACTGACGAAAGTGTCCGTAGGAAAGGAGAAGGGGCCCAGAGCCACTCCTGAAGGGCAGCTCTGCGTGGAGCGGGACGGATGCGCAGGCAGGGGCTCCCTGCGCTGGCCCTGCCCCGGCAGGTGCCCCCCCCCACGCGGCCAGGGCGGGGAGGCTGTGGTTGGCCGACCCGGAGCCTTTGCTTTCTCATCTGGAGAAGAAGAGGGTAGATGTTTGGAGCAGGGAACCTAGTTGCTGACAGTGACCTGACGAGTCCCTGTGGTATTTAGTTTCTCAGCGTTCTTAGAGAGACGGCCTTAGGTAAAACACAAAAAAATAAAAAAATAAAGGCACTGTGAAATGGCCAGCAAGATTCTTGCTGATTTCCCCAAATAATTGTTCACTAAGAGGGTGAGTTGAGAGTTGTTCACTGGGGAGGGTTTATTATTCTAATGTGCTTTGCACTATTTCCAGAATAGCTAGCTACTGAGAGGATTTGAAGTTCTGAGGACCATCCCATAGACCTGATGGATTTCATCACTTACACACCAAAGAAAGATAAGACTGCCGTTGGATGCTGACAGCCATGGCTTTAAATACGTTACTTAGTCAGTTCTTTTAAAAAAAATCCTCACTGAGCATATGTTTATTGACTTTTGAGAGAGAGGGAGGGAGTGAGAGAGGGTGTTAGAGAGAGAGGGGGAGGGCAGAAGGGAGAGAGAGAGAGGGAGAAAGAGAGAGAGAGAAACATGGATTGGCCTGCCATACTACACACCCTGACCGGGAATTGAACCTGCAACCTAGGTATGTGCCCTGACTGGGAATTGAACCTGCAACATTTTGGCACATGGGACAATGCTACAACCAACTGAGCCACTTGCCCAGGGCCTACTAATGTCTTTTTTTTATCTTTGCAATAATCCACTGAGGTAGTTTTCCCATTTTATAGTTGAGGAAACTAAGGCCTAGAGAGATTAACTTGTTCAAGATAATGCAGCTGACTAAGTGGAGGAGCTGGAATGAGAGCCAGACAGCCTGCAAGCCAGTGCTCCGTTCTCTCTGACATGAACATTAGTCTTAGGGAAAGGGAGTGGTACCAGCAGCTCAGCGTGCATGGAAGGTTGGCCATTCTGTTCTCTGAGAATGAATGGACAAGCAGTCTCCATTTGATTGGCCAGGTTGCTCCAGTGGTAGTAAAATAAGCATCATTTCACTGACAATATTATAATGGACTAGAGGCCTGATGCACAAAATTCATGCACTGGGGTAGGATGTGTCCCTCAGCCCAGCCTGCACCCTCTCCAATCTGGGACCCCTCGGGGGATGTCCAACTCGCAATCCGGGACTGCTGGCTCCCAACCGCTTGCCTGCCTGCCTGCCTGATTGCCCCTAACTGCTTCTGCCTGCCAGCCTGATCACCCTCTAACCACTCCTTTGCTGGCCTGATCGATGCCCAACTGCTCCCCTGCCAGCCTGATTGCCTCCAACTGCCCTCCCTTGTTGGCCCGGTCACCCCTAACTGCCTTCCTCTGCTGGCCATCTTGTGGTGGCCATCTTATGACCACATGGGGGTGGCCATCTTGTGCGAGGGTGTGACGGTCATTTTGCATATTACCTCTTTATTATATAGGAGGATATTCCCTGAGAGTTAATAAAGTGGTCTGTATACTACTTGGTAATATAATCCCTGTTGCTAGTTTGGCTGCTAAACCCAAGGAGCCGCTGGGCCATGGTAGCCAAACGCGTTCCCGCCTTGTTACCCCAAAGCTGTGTTGTGGGCAGCAGGTCTCTCCCTGAAAGCATTTGGTCACTGACTTCTGACGCTGGAGTCTGCATGGGCTTGCGTCGTATTGTGATTGTTGTCTGTATTTTGCGTTGCCACGTCTATTTTTTTGGTAGATTAACTTTAGGGTAGGTTACTATTAATATTTTTAGTGAAAGTAAGAACTAGTATTTTGCTCCTCCTTTCTGGATACTTAAGCACTGTATTGAAAAATGGGTGTTTTCTCAGTACTTACTAGCTGGCGACCTCCTTTCCCAATTGAGAAGCCGTATTGTCAGACCCACAGCAGCTCTTTGGAGTTCACAGGGGCTGAGACCGAAGGCACAGTCAGGTGACAGGTGAGCCATGCTTGGCTATGGGGGTGCTTCGCAGGCGTTTGTTGAGCGACTGAATGAATGCAGGAACAGAGGATGCACCTTAATCTGGTTAATTTCTTTCATTTTCTAGAAATGATCAAGATGATATATTTTAGGAAGGAGATTAGGATACAAAGTATAAACTCATTTTTCTTTTGATTTAATTTCAAACTTATACAAAAGTTGAAAGATTGATATAACCAATTTCTATATACCCATCGACCAGGTTTACCAGTCGTTTATTCTTGTCTCCCTTTATCGCCGCCTTTGCCCCTGACTCTCTACTTCTCCTTCTCTGATATATTCACACATATGTGCGCACACACATCCACACAAACAAGGTTTAACATTGATACAAGACTCTTGTCTAATTTTGTCATGATTCAGTAAGTCTTTTATCGCCATTATTTTTCCCAGTCCAGAATCTAATCCAGGATTACACATTGCATTTTAGTTGCCATGTCTCTTTTATAAGATTGTGTTTAATGAACATTTGATCAACAAAATCTATTACAATCCCAGGTGAGTGCACTGAATATCCTTCTGATCCATTCTCTTGGGTGTAGACAAAATCGCTTCTGAATGTCAGAGACACATAGCTCCCCTTCCTTCCTTGAAAGTTGAGGGTTGTTGTTGTTTTTTGGCATTTTTTCTTAGTAATACATCCATGGGTGTCACTACTCTAGCCACAGTGAGCTCAGTGGCACTGACATTGATGCCTACTCTTCCCGGGTCACGTACTATGTCACTGTTTTTGTCTTCTGTATCCTTAGCACAAAGTGTCCCCTTCTCCTCTCCCCTCTCCTTTCTCCTCTGCAGACCTCTTTCATTTCACAATGGACCTTGGAGGACAGCGAGACCGGCTCTGGCAAAGTGTGATGAGCCCTGGCTCGGACCCTGGTGGTAACTAGTACTCCGCAGGCGCGATTCAGCGGCCTGCAGGGCGGGCAGCTGGGGAAATAGGCAGAGCTTTCGCTGTGTGAATTTTGATCAAAGGGAAATGCATATACCATTTAGCGGAGAGTTCCTTTATATTTAATCACATGTGAGAGGAAAGCAACCAGCAGAACAAAGTGGCATGGGAGGTGAGAGCTGAAGACGGCAGCGTGGAGGTGTGGGCGCGCAGAGGCGGGGCCTTGGTGTGCATTCAGCCGAAAGGCCTGGTGTTATGAGTTGGTCTACAAATGGCGCCTTGTTCCAAAAAGAATGGTCTGTCCTGAAATTCTTGAACTTTTTGAGTTAAAATAAAACTTGAAAATAGCATGATTATCTTTATGCTGTGGAATTAAAATTTTTACTTCTAGAAAAAACAGTAATTTTTATATTTTTCCTTTGAAGTTGCCTGCTGTGGATCTACTTAATTTTTATCCAATTACAGTTTTGGGTGTTTGAAGTGTGTTCTTCTTGTCTTAGGGCTGGGGATGTCATTAGTGAGTGGAGTGGAGATTGGGGGCAGGGCTGGGGCTGGAGTGAGGAAGATGGATTCTGAGTGGTGGCTGGACCTATGGGCAGAGAGCTGACACCTCCCGTGGGTCCGCTCCAGTGCAGAGGAGAGCTGTGGTGTGGGACCCAGGTCTCTGGTAAGTGTGGGCATGTCTGCTTTTTTCTCCTTGCATCTGGGAGGCAAAGACAACACAGCCTGCCCTGTGGGGAGGGGCCTTCTCAGGATAGCCACTATTCTGGATTCATTCATTCAGTCTGTGATTCATTCAACAGATTTTATTAAGTACCTTTTTTTTTGTACCTGGCACTGTTCTGAGAATGTGGAAAAAAGTCAGTGCACAAAGCAGACCCTCACCCAGTGGACGCTCCTGCTCTGGGGAGATGGGCGGGAGACAGTGTTGAGCACATGAGGCAGTGGTCAGAGAGCGTGGGCAGGGCTAGGAGCCCAGGAGCAGCACTGCAGTGCTGGGTGGGGTGGTCAGCGGGGTCTCTGTAAAGGTGTTGTTGGAGCAAAGACTTGCAGGAGGCAAGCCAGTTAGTTATGCAGAAGATTTCAGGCAGAGGGAACAGTGTAACACGGGGCCTGTGGTACAAGGCAGGCCTGCTGTGACTGAGGGACAGTCAGGATGTAACTGGACAAACAATGGGTCCAAGCTGCCTGTCACTACTTGAGCCAATTAAGCAGAGACAGGGTTGATCACATGAGCGTTTATTCCAGTACTGCCGGCAGTTTGGGAGAGCAGCAGGTCATCCATAAAAATCTGCTCTGCCTCTTCCCATGAGCCAGCTGCTTATATTGGATGGAAGGACAAAGATTACTTGGGGAAGTAGGCAAAAGGAATGCCAAATGGCAGTTTACAGGTCTGGAGATTTGCAAGGGCCTGGGGATAGGCGAAGGCTGGGGGTCTTCAAAGATTGAAGACCTAGTGATCTGCAAAGGGCTGGGGAGTCTTTAAAAGGCTGGAGTCTCTGCATGAGAACAGGCAACTCCAGATGGGGAGGATGGGCTACTTCTTCAGGTGAGCTCCCAGGTCCCCAGTGCAACTGACAGGTTAGGATGTGCCTTCTTTAATCAGAACAAAGCAATCAGGGTTAACAGAGCAGGATTAATATTCCTTACAATTATAGCTGGTCCCCAGTGTTCAGTTTCTGCCCCTATCAGGGAGGCTGATGTGACTGCCAGCACCCGGGAGCGTGGTGAGAGAACGGGCTCTGCGGGACCTGGGGCCTCGCTGTTCAACACTGGCCTTGTGCCTGAGTGACCTGCTGCCCAGGAGGTACTGAGCTGATGTAAATTTGAACAGGATTCTCTGGGCTGTGTTGAGAATAGCCCATGGGTGGGCATGGGGGTGGGGGAAGGGATCCGTTAGGCAGCTTTACAGGAACCCAGGCAGGGTGGTGGCCATGACCAGGAGGTTGGTGTGAAGGTGGGACGCAGCCCTGAGATTTTAGATTTTGTTTGCAGGCAGGCTCCGTGGGATTTCCTGATGGAAAAACGAGTCAAGATTCACTCAGAGATGTTCGCCTGAGTGTGCTGGACGGATGTGGTTGCCACGGGTCGTGACGGGGTGGCTGTGTGGAGCCTGTTTCAGGGCAGATCGGGGTCTGGGCATGTCGAGGCCGCGACACTTAGACTTCTCGAGGACATTTCATGGAGGCAGATAGGGGCCCAGGCCTGGAGGCTGAGGAAAGAGGAGTGGGCTGCTCTGGAAGCCTGGGGGAGTGGACCTGCCCCCGCAGCTAGTTTTCGTGTTACCTGAGGCCGGCCTACTGGTCATGCAGGGACCCCCCCTCTGCTGGGTAGTCCCGGGTGCTCCCTGTTAAGGAGATACTGCGTTTAGCTCTCTAAGGGGATGTCAACCTGGGGTGAGCTGTTTGCTCTTGAGGCATGCGGGCTGTGGTGCTGGTTGCATGCACTCCAAGGAAGACCTCAGAGTCGTGGGAAGACGGGGGTCCCACGCAGGCGTGCAAAAGCCTTTCTTACCTTCCCGTGAGAGGAGCAGACTGGGGCCTGTGCATGGGCCCAGTCGGCTGACTCCCTGTCCCGTTCTCTTCTCCGCTGGGCAGAGCAGCTTCTGTTGGAGAAGTGTTTGCTCAGAAAGTGGGTAATGCGGCACTTTGGCTTCTTGCATTCATTCCCGATCTCTTGTCACCAGGAGATGGGCTTGCATTCCAGAAAGCAGGAGACTTCTCCTGGCGTCCTCACTGAGAGCTTAGAAATGTGTCCTGGGGTGTCCCTCCGCCAAGGCAGCCTGAGAGATTTGGGGATGCTGGGGTAGCAAGCAGTAAGTAAGAGTTGCAGAAGGTTAGGGATTCATTTTCTGTAAGGATTTTCCCCCTCCTGCCTCCAGGAGAGACGGGGTGTGGCTGTCTTGGCTTAGTGATTGCTTGACTGCTGCCGGGTCCTCTCTTGAGATGGCCAGGCTGAGCTGCCTGTCTGTAGCCAAAATTAGAGGTCATTTAGAGGCCAGCGAGGTGACCCTACCCTTAGGCCCGATATCCTGTCTCTAAAGCACCACCGGGAGGCAATACAGTACAGTCTGAACTAGATTCAAATCCTGGTTCCTCCACTTGATTGCTGTGTGCTCATGAGCAGCTTGCTAACATCTCTGAGCCATAGTCTCCCACTGAGAAGACTCCTTCCTGCGTGGAGCAGGGCCGTGAGGAGCAGACTGGGAGCATGCGTGTCAGGCCGAGCACTGCTCTTGACCGCAGTGAATGCTGCATGGACCACAGCTCTGACAGTTGTTGTTCCTGGCATGTCCCCACCAACTCCAGCCTGAGGCTTAGGCCAGTTTCTTTAAGATTAAGTTAGCTTCCAGAAAGATGTACTAATTGGATTATTACATTTTCATGCATGATGTATATTTAGATATACATGCATGGTTTGAAATCTACACACGTATATATTTATTCAGTCAAGTTTATTTTAAAAATCTGTAAGAATTATAATTATAAACCATGATAAAGTTGTTTTTCAAAAGAGATTCCTATAAGTGATCAAAGTGGGGAATAATGTAGAAATGGAAATAAAAAAATTTGAAAAGAAACCTGATGTCACTACAAGGGCCCTAGTAGGGTACGTGCTTTTATAACGCGGTGTTTAAAAACGTTGGTGCTTCCTGAGCTGTTTCAGGTTGGATGGCACAGACGAGGTTCATGGGTTTGGGGTAAGTATTTTTTGGGTAATGCTACAAGTTGTACTCTTATAATCAGAGAGGCTTATCAGCAGCTTTTCAAAATCTGACGTTTCACGTGGAATGCCCAGCGAGGGAAGTTAACACTGTGAGCGCTTTCACAGTTGAATTCCACACACATGAATTATGACAAGTGAGGCGACTGCTCTGTGGTTTGTTGTGTCTGGTCTGGTTCCTACTTTGAACGTTGCAGTTGCGTTTGGTCATTTGAAGCTTATTTTCACAGCCTGGCCAGCCAGCAGGGTTCCTGGGCTCCGCGGGGCGGGCGGTTAGAGTGCATCAGACAAAAGGACTGAAGGGCTTAGTTAACATACACTGTTGGACTTAATTTAGATATTTGATGGAAAGAAAAGCCTTTTATTATCACCAGAGGGGAAAAGCTGCCAAATATTGTGAGGCTCTGCTGAAATACTGTAACGAGTACAGAGTGGCAGTACATTCCACTGCCTTACATAATGGGTGTTTAATGATAGCTGTTTCTTTACACTGAGCACACGCATCTTAGATATTTGCACTTTGCAAATTATGTGCTGTGGTTCAAGAAACTCCGGTTTATGTGTTTTTATAAAAAAATTGTTTTAATGAAATATATACTGGTTTTTAAAAGTGGCCCTTTAACTGTGGTTTATGTTTATTCCACAAGCCCAGATTGGGGCGCTTATGCCAGGAATGAACACTGTCCGTCCTGCCTTTGACAAATACGTGAGCAGTAGCTGGTGTGCTGAGCCACTGGCCAGAGGTTTGCTGCGCATCTCGTGAGGTAGGGGTTAGCCTGCTGCGTAGATGGGGCTCCAGGAGGGCTGGTGCCCTGGGCGGGACCCGGGCTGTCCCGGAGGAAGCCCAGCCCTCTGGCTGTGCTTGGCTGCCCGCATCTTCCACAGAGACCGAACCTGCTCAGGTTGCCAAGGCCCAGGGTCATCCGATTTTCAATTTGAGATCTACCCCAGCACTCCCGGGCATGGGCGTGGGGCCGCTTTGGGCTCCACCGTGTCCCCTGCCAAATCCTGTATGTGGAAGTCCTAACCCCTTAGTCCCTCAGAAGGTGACTAAGGGGTTTAGGAAGAGGTTTCTTAAGGGGGTAATTAACTTAAAATTAGCTGGTTAGGTGGGTCCTAATCCAGTGTGAGATGTCCTGAGAAGAGGTGGCACAGGCAGGCAGCAAGGGGAGACCTGGAGGGCACAGCAGAAGCAGCCTCCTCCAGCCCTGGAGAGGGAGAGGGAGGGGCCTCCAAGGAGAGCGGCCACCTGGCGCCTGCCTTGGTCTCCACACTTCTAGGTGTCTTGGCTGTGAACCACCTGACCTGTGCGTTGCGTGGCAGCCTGGGCAGATGAATGCAGGAGCGAATCAGAGTGTACCCGACTGCCTGGCCCGCTGAAATGTGTATCCTACAGTGCTTCACTGTGGAACACGGGCATATCCTTCCCCGGGGAGAAATCCACGAAGAGTCATCCAGTCCACCTGGCGAGGGTTGCGTTCCCGTTCACCGACACGCAAAGTGGGCCGGGCGCCATAGCCCTGGCGGTCGGAGCTGTTCTGCCTCTATCCTGTAGTGAGGGGCTGTGGCAGGGAGCTTCAGTGGCCCCGTGGGACCTCCAGGCTGTGGCCTCCGTCTGTGGCCTGTCCTGGGCCGGGCCGGCCCAGTGAGGCCAGGGCTGGTGCTGGGCCTGCTGTCATGCTCCGTGAGAAGATGCTGGGACCACTACCTTACACCTGCTGTGGTCCCATTTCCAGGGAGAGGCTCTGGAGCGTCTGGAGTGTCATGATGTCACATGATCGCCGTGTGACAGAGTGTTCCCTGTGTGAGCCCCACGCTGGGGCTCAAGCAGCTCCGCGGCGGGAGCCACCCCGAGGGATCCCTCGCCCCGGGCAGTGCTGGCCTGGCACCTGCGTTGTCACGGAGAAGGGCAAGAGGGAGAGGCTGGCTGCCATCTTGGTTTTTAAAACAGAAATAAGTCTCCTTTTCCCTTATTTACACAAGTTATTTATGAGTAAAAGTAAAAAAAACTAAACCAAACCAAGCCAAAAATAAATAAAATGTATCTACAGTCCCACCCCCAGAGGAGAGTGAGCACTTTGGAATCAAGCTTGGGTTTGAATCAAGCTCTCCCTTACTAACTACATGACTTTGGACAAGTTATTTAATTTCTCTCTGTTTTCATTTTCTGTCTTTAAAATGGGGACAATAAATAAATAAAGCTTGCTTCATTGAGTTTGCAGTAGCCCAGGGTATATAATGTGCTCTTTGTAGCAAAGGCACTCAGTAAATATACGTCAGAACTGTAAAAAGAATCAATGTTTGTGACACATCTTTGTTACTTAGCAACATATCAGGCAGTGAACATTCGGTGTGCATATATGATGTTGGGATCATGATTTCTTCCGTGTCCATGTTTATCTTTACAACTCTTAACAGCTGCATAGTGCTTCCTCGTCAGTGTGAATCATAATGGGTTTAGTTTGTGCTGGACGTTTATTTCCCCAGTTTTATGTACCATGCACAGTGCCCTGAGGTGTTTCTTTGCAACCTTGGAGCTGAGTTTTCCTCAGTGATACTGTTTTATTAGGACCAGTTCTAAGGACGGGTGACCAGGAATGCCTGTTTCAGGGCTGTTGAAGCAGTGCCTGGGGACCCTCAGCGGCCGCCGGCTCACCCGCACCTGGCCCTGAGGGGGTGCCTTCCATCGGTGGAACTTGGTAGCATTAGCTCGGTGGGCACAACAGAAACGGGCACAGGATGCTCCGCGGGCCTCTGACGCAGAGGACAAGGCGCTGCAGCCCTGGCCGTGGACTCATCTTCACAGCAGCATCGAGCGGGGCCTCCTGGGACTCTCCTTAGCCCCATTTATACGTGCAGAATAGAGGTTCGGCGAAGTGATGCGATTTGTCCAGATCACAAATTAGGGGACTCTGGCAGCGCTGGGCGGGAGTCCAGGGCGCTGATGCTCAGCCCGGCCCTGTCCTGGGTGAGGAGGTGAAGTGGGGTGTGGAGGGCGGGGTGGAGCCGGCAGGGGGTCTGCTAGCTGGACCGGAAGGCTGGGCTGTGGCAGACAAGGCAGCAGGAGAGGGAGCCGGTGCGGGGGTGTGAGGGTTCCGGGGTTCTGGGGCGCGGAGATTGCCCGGAGAGCATAACAACACCTCCCCTTTGAGGCTTACGTGCAAATCCCGCCTAATCCTCACCAGCCCTGAGAGCGAGGACACGGAGGCCCGGGCCAGTGCGTGACGTGGCCCATGAGTGTCACAGCAAATTCGGATGCCCGACCAGACCGACTGGGAACCAGAACTCAGGGCGTGAGTTTGCAACTGGGATGTTTGTTGGGAGTGACCTGTCCCTGCTGCCCGACGTGAAGTCCGCAGTAGCCACTGTCATTGAAGCCACCTGGCAGTTAGGTACGTACTCTCCGCTCCCCTCGTCTGGCACGTGTTCTTCAGCTCTCCTTCCGGGCCGGCGGCCCCAGCCCAGCGAGGCCCACTGTGAGCCAGAGTGGCCTCGCACAGGGAGGGACCGTGGCACACCCTGGCCCAGGGAGGGAGGGACCCTGGCCCAGGGAGGGAGGGACCCTGGCACAGGGAGGGACCCTCGCACAGGGAGGGAGGGACCCTCGCACAGGGAGGGAGGGACCCTGGCACAGGGAGGCGCCATTGGAGGAGAGGGAGACTCAGGGCGCACCCTGCGGGGAGGGCAGAGCAGCACTCCCGCGCCTGCGTGGGACGCGGCCTGCGTGGGGACGCCGCCTGCGTGGGGGCGCGGCCTGCGTGCGTGGGGGCGCCGCCTGCGTGGGGACGCGGCCTGCGTGGGGGCGCGGCCTGCGTGCGTGGGGGCGCGGCCTGCGTGGGGGCGCCGCCTGCGTGCGTGGGGGCGCCGCCTGCGTGCGTGGGGGCGCCGCCTGCGTGGGGGCGCGGCCTGCGTGGGGGCGCGGCCTGCGTGGGGGCGCCGCCTGCGGGCCTCCTTCTTCCGTGGGGCGCATGGCCGGCTTCCTGCCGGGCGCGCCGGCTCTCGGCGCCCCTCCTTCCCTGGACTTGCTGGACTTGAAGCGAAGCCGGGGTGTAGCTGGGCGGCAGTGGGGGTTCCCGTGGGCGTGGGCCGTGCGCCCCGTTGGGCTGTGTCCTGGGAGCCTCTCGGCGGCGCTGCTGGTGATGGTTGGGAGCATGAAGGGCACTTGGCTTTCGCGTACCCGCGCCTGCCACCCGCCCGCGGGCTCGGGTGAAGGGCCTCCGTGCCCCACCTGTAAGGTAGGACCCGCGCCGTGCCCCGGGGGGCTCCCAGGCTCAGGCGAGGCGGGCGCCCGTGGGCTGCACACGTGGGCCGGGCTCCAGCTGGCTGTCCTTGGAGAGGGTCAGCCCCGGCTGCTGGACGCGGGAGAGGCCCGTGTTCCCCCTTTTACAGGACATTGTGCCTCCTCAGCTCTGCACTTGTCCTCGACGATCCCGCCCAGGCCCTCAGCTCTTCTCTTGGTGTCCTGAGCACCCTCCACCCTGTCATTCCTGGTCCCCCGGGCGTTTCCCCCCGGGCCATTCCCCCGGGATGCCGCCCTTGTCCTCACGAGCAAGTGTGGCTCGGACGCTGGACAGACTGTGCCTGGGCGCCTCCACCCGCACGGTGGGTCTCCTTGGCAGGAATTGTCCGCAGCTGCCTCAGGCCTTTCACTCAGCGGTTCGCGGTGTTGAAGAGAAGACAAGGGCCTGGGAGCAGTGGCCGGGCGGCTGGCCGGTGGCCGTCCCGCGGAGCCAGCGTCTGCTCGGTCGGCTAAAAGCGGACGTGCGCTGGGTGAGGGGTCACTGGCCAGCGCCACAGTGAAGGAAAGAAATGTTTGTGCTGCGGGGCATGGGAGCTCCGCGTGCCTTTGGGGCTTGTTCTAAAGCGCTTCCGAGCCTCGAATGGTCGGTGTCCCCTGAAGTGGTGTTTGGTCGGAGTTTGAGGCTTGGGACATGGGGTTGTCCAAAAAGGGGGGACCCCATGACACCAGTTTGTAGGAAGGGAACCCAGGCTCCGAGGAGCTCAGGGACTTCCCAAGGAGGGCCCCGCCCGCTTCTGCTGGGCGGCCTGGGAGCCACTGGTTCTGGTTCTGCTTCTGCCCCTTCACTGCAGACCGGGTCAGAAGGCGGGGGGGCAGCTGCCTCCGTGTGCCCTGCTCGCCTCCGGCCCTGTGGCCCTCCGGCAGCACGTGCTCCCCTGGGGCGAGCGGGGGAAGTGGCCGGTTCTCTGTGCTCCTCGTGCCCTCTCGAGGGGGCAGAGGAGCTGTGGGCATCACTGCTCCCAGCACCCCCACAGCGCTGTGCCTGATGCTATAGTCATGTGCAGTAAGTGAGTATGTTTCTCTTAGGTTCCACAACCTTAACCTTATTTTTATTGATTTCAGAGAGGAAAGGAGAAGAGAGAGAGAGAGAGAGAGAGAGAGAGAGAAAGAGAAAGAAACATCAATGCTGAGAGAGAATCATTGATTGGCTGCCTCCTGCACACCCCACACCAGGGATCAAGCCCACAACCCGGGCATGTGCCCGGACTAGGAACTGAAGCATGTTCTGGTTCATAGGTTAGTGCTCAACCACTGAGCCATGCCAGCTGGGCAACAACTTAAATTCTTTGTTGTTGCTTTTTAACTTCTTTAACTTGAGTATGACCTCAGAAGATGATTTGAGAGTGGGGAGAAATTATTTGTTTCAACTAAGAATTTGGCCTTTATGTTCCTATTCCTTTAAGTGCTTTGTAATTAACCTCAAATGCTTGTGCTAAAATGACTTTTGCTTCTAGCTAGAATATTGGGGCACAAAAAATTCTCTAGATTTGGCCCCACTATGGTGGGGCTCCACGCTTCCTCCCACAGGGCACCTGGGCAAATCGCCTTTTCAAATCCTGTTTGCGACTGTTGGTTTTCTCTAAAGATTTTTTCCCCCACCCTCTCTGCCCCTTAACTCTTCTTATGTTCCTTTTCCAGTAACGGAGGACGTTTCCCTGTTACAGCTGAAGTCACTGTTGGGAAAGCAGGCAGAAGTCACCACAGAGCAGGTCTCAGGAGCAGCATAGCCAGTGTTTGCCCTGGTTGGTGTCTGCACTCGAGAGGTTGTTTTGATCCCCCATCAACTATGTATGCTGGTTACACAGCCTTAACTTTTCATAGAAAATGTGGATCCCCACCCACAGCACGACATCCTCTGGAGTCACTGTGGCAGGCTCTCCACTGGGGAAACTGAGGCTTGGGTTCCCTCCTCTCCTTCTTCTGCAGTAACAACCGTATATGAGTGTCATTCTTGTTCTCACCCAGGGGAGAGCCTCGCCCTCAGTCCAGTCAAACTCCTGAACAGGTTGAGAGGGATCCCCTCTAGAGTGGAATGGAATAGTAGGATTTGTTTACTACCTAGACTGTTTACCCCGGGGGTGTGAAAAATATGTTTTGAATTTAAAAGTGTGAAAAACAAGTGTGCTAGCTATAAAAAAAATCTCTCCTCTCAAAGTAAACATGTTTATAGAGCAAGACTCAAAACAAAATACTTGACCGTGATAATCCCAGCAATGAAAAGCAAGTAAACATGTTTACCACGAAAGCCTTAGAAAGAGCCAGGGGCTCTGCTCACTTGACTTCTCCCAGGGCCCCGGGGACAGGGCCGCCCTGCCCTGCCTTGCGCAAGCCCACTCTCCTTGCCCGGCCCTGGGGGCCAGTGGGAATGGAAGGTGTGTATTTTGTGCCTTTGAACTAAACCAAGTGTGGATATTTGTGAAATTGAGCCCGGAATTCCCATGCTTCTTAAATAACAACTTGTCATAGGTTGGATGCCAAGCAGGCTTATGGGGAGTCTTCCTGCCTCCCTGGAAGAGCCAGGCTGACATCACACACAGTGACCTTCAGGTCCCCAGCCCTGGGGTGTGGACACTCGGGGCACAGCCCAGGAATCACACCCAGCCTGCGTCACCCAGCTCCCTCTGGTGAAGGAACCAAATAGCTCACGTAGGAAGTTGGTAGAAAAGACAAGGGCGTACTGAACGGCACAGGGTTTTCGGGGTGCTGGTATCATGGGGAGACTCAGATGACGTAGAAGGGAGGAGGGCGTTCAGCAGTGGGGTGATGGGTTGTATGCATGGCGAAGGGGAGGCGACCTGAGAGCGTGGCACTGTCTTGGTGCCGCCAGGAGCAAGCTCGGGAGACATGACCAGGGGAGAGGTGGCCAGATGGCAGGCTGTTGTGAGCTTTGGAATCCAGAGTCTTAGAGATGGACGCACTGTAAAGGATGTTGAGACCCACGTTTTGGGCATGTCCTCAAGTGTTGAGGGGGTAGCAGCTGTTAATTAGTACTGGGTGAGCCTGTGTGGTGTTTGGGCAAACACCCCAATTTCCTGGGACAGAGGAACTTGCCCATGTGCTGCTGGAAAGTTGCATGACTGGGGGTGGGGTAGGGGAGGTGGACACTGGCAGTCTGTTTCACAGCCCGGGCTCAACTGTTGCACTGCATTGTTCTTCAGAGGACTGGGCCACTCTAAGGTCAGGCATTAAGACAAGCGAGCGTGTATTTACTCATCCAGCAGCCAAGAGTTGTTGAGTGCCAGGCCTGGGGAGCCTTGGCCAGGCTGTTGGAAGGCCTTCTTCGTGGCTGTTGGGGGTGATAAAAGTGGCCTCACTGAGGATCCAGCCGAAGTTGTGAACCAGAGGCAAAGGCCAGGTGGTGGGGGGTTGGCAGCAGGTTCCCTCACATGTGGTCATCAAAGGAGGGGTTTGAAGGCTGAAGGAATCACAGTGGAGAGGGACAGTGGGCTTTTCCTCGGGGGACGGCGCCAGGTCAGGGAGGCTGTTGGCGGAGCAATACCTTGGCTCTAAGAAAGGGATTAGAGAGAGGCAGTCCCCCCTTTCTTTGCTTGAAGTCCAGGATGTGCAGCAGATGGCTCTGGAATAGGTGAAAGGGCATTTTTAGAGAAAAAGAAAAGTCTGGGTTTCTCATGAGGTCAGTGGTGGGGCAGTGGGAGGAGTGAGCAGTGGAGCCAGGGGCAGGGTGGGTGGATTGCCTCCGCCCAGAGCGGGCCGGTGCCCAGGGCGGCAGGAGGCGTGCGGCACGGCTGGCCCTGGAAGGGGGCTACCGCCACACACTTTGGATGGCAGGGTCAGGCACGGGCTGGGCTGTTCACTGGGGGCAGACAGATGCAATAGGAGACCAGCCTTGAAGTTTTCAATGAAATGTTAAGATTTTGAGTGCAAAAGAGCAATAAACAAATAAGGTTTCTGGTTGAGCCTCAGTGAACTAGAAAAGCAGTTATTTGGAAGCCAGGTGTTCTGATTAATGGGTGTACTCAAACCCCTGTTCTTGCCCAACCCCCCTGGTGAGCTGAAAGGAATCTTACTAGTGACAGTTAAGTAGGAGGGATAGTGGTTAGTCCCAGGCAGCTTAACTGAGTGAAGTCAAGTGGGTTTGCTGAAGCCATGAATGTCGGCATAGTTAGTGACTCTGGTTAAATCCGGTTGACATTTTTATTAGAACTTCAGAATTTAGATGTTCAAACAGATGCTTATTTAGGGGACATTTGAGGTTGTTATTATTTTAAAAAACAATTACCATTTGTTCTTCTTTTCCAAGCCTCACTAATGGAGGCCGATGTACATCTGTGAGCTGACAGCACACCTTTGCTCGCCCGTGTGCTGTGGCAGCAGCTCACTCCGCCCACCTCTGTTCCCTTGCTATTTTGGTGCCATTTGCAACAAAGGAGACTCCGTTAGTAAACTAGAGGATCCAGGCCCACACAAATGCTCCTCGTTAGCAGGTTGTGTAACCAACAAGCAGAGCGGGCGCACTACTTCTGTGGCACATGGACCGGGGGAGCATCGGTGCCCAGCACGTGGCATGGCCTTGCCACGGGCTCCCAGGTCTCCGGGCCAACCTGTGTAGCTGCGTAAAAACTCTATAAAGGTATATATGTGTACATCACAGGTACATATACGTGTGTCTCCCTGGGTATATGCACACACATGTACATATTAATATTATGTGGGTATATAAAATGGCAGATTTCACATTTTAAAACCAAGGAGAATCCATTGGACCACTCACTGAATTTGAGTTTTGTGTCAGGGTCCCTGCAGGAAATAGGTGGCCTTCTCTCTTCTAGGCCTGAGCGGACCCAGGAAGGGAGGTGATGGCTAGTGGACCCTAGAGAGAGCAGCTGTATGGGGATGGCCGGCTGCAGGAGCTGTGACCGCACAGGGGCTCGGCCAGCCTGCAGCCTTTCAGGGCACAGAGCGAGGGGGTGGGGGGCGGAGGGGGGACGGTGGGCGCAGGACTTAGAGAAGCAAATGGAAGACCATCCAGCGCATTTTGTTCTGTGAATTCGGTTGGGCAAGACACTGCCACACAGTAACCCATGGAGGTCAAGGTGGGACTGAGCTCCCAGACCTCAGGATGGCTGGGAAGCGCACGGTCCTCAGAGGTGGTGCCGGACCATAGCACCTGGCCACTTGGGAACTTGCTAGCGAGTCTTAGGCCCCACCCTGGACCAGTGAGTCAGAGGGGAGGGGCCATCAGGGCTCTGGCTTTGTGACTGAGAGGCTCAGAGGCGATGCCCATTTGCTGAGATGGCCACTGCTGGCTTGGAGATGCCAGTGAGGAGCATGGTGTCCATGTCAATCAGGGGCTTGAAATGGGAAACCTCCAGCCTTCCTTTTAGAAACAGGCACTCTTCAAAGAAAGGAAGGCTGGATCACAGTAGGCCCTGGGGCCAAGCTCTCCCTGGCAGGCCCTGGACTTCCGGGGCTGTTTTGAAAAACAGATGCAAATGCTGCCTGCTCTGTCGTCTCCCTGACGCCTCGCAGGCCGGGAAACCACTCGATCGCTAGGTCTTGGCCCCGGGAGCCACAGCTGCTCCTTGCAGACCTCTGTGCCAAGCGAGGTTGCTTCAGGGAAAGTGGAAAGTAAACCGGGAGAACAAACAAGAAGACACCTCTGTTGTTTCCTGGCTGCCTCCACCTGTTTTTCTGGGGCTGTTTTGTAGCCACAGGCTTCTTTACTTTATAAAACAAGGAAGGCAGGCTCTGTGGCACCCCAGCCTTCTTTCTCGGTGGCCAGTGGCCAGACCATACCATGGACTTTCAAAGCCTATGGAGTAGCCACTGTGAGAATATCTGCATTTAAAATATGTAAATTGAAAAGGAGAAAACTTCATTCTTCTAATGACTCCCAAGATGGTAACTGGCTTTTCACATCTCTAGGAAAACAGACTGGATATGGCACAATCAATGTTCTAGCACTTGAGGCTTTTCTGTAAAATACTTAAATGGGCTTTTAATTTATGGAAGCTCCTGATTCTCAGGTTGAGGGGGGTCACTACTTACCCCTGGCCCAGGTGCTCATGGGGGCTCCAGCGGAGTGGAAGGAGCAAAGGCCTGTTCTGGGGGCAGGCCCGACCTCCCGGGCACTTTCCTGACCCTGCTGGTTCCTGGCCTCAGTGGGTAAGCGCAGTGCCCTAAGCTCCCGGCCCGAGGCAAGGACTCACCTGCCTCAGAATCCCTGGGGCATCTGCAGGGGAGCAGCTTCCCTGGACCTGACCCAGACTCTGGACTTGTGCAGGGACCTGCATTTCAGGCGGGACCCCAGTAGCCACTCAGGTTTGCAGCCTGTGCCTTGGGGAGTGATGCCACCACAGTGGGAGTGGTGAGGGGGGGGTGATGGCGTTGCCAGTTGAGTGAGTGGTGGGGGGGGGGGTGATGGCGTTGCCAGTGGAGTGGTGAGGGGGGGGGGTGATGGCGTTGCCAGTGGAGTGGTGGGGGGGGGTGATGTTATTGCCAGTGGAGTGGTGAGGGGGGGGGTGATGGCGTTGCCAGTGGAGTGGTGGGGGGGGTTGATGGCGTTGCCAGTGGAGTGGTGAGGGGGGGGTGATGGCGTTGCCAGTGGAGTGGTGGGGGGGGGTGATGATGTTGCCAGTGGAGTGGTGAGGGGGGGGGTGATGGCGTTGCCAGTGGAGTGTGGGGGGTGTGATGGCGTTGCCAGTGGAGTGGGGGGGGGGGGGGTTGATGGCGTTGCCAGTGGAGTGGTGAGGGGGGGGTGATGGCGTTGCCAGTGGAGTGGGAGGGGGGTGATGGCGTTGCCAGTGGAGTGGTGAGGGGGGGTGATGGCGTTGCCAGTGGAGTGGTGAGGGGGGGTGATGGCGTTGCCAGTGGAGTGGTGAGGGGGGGGGGGGTGATGGCGTTGCCAGTGGAGTGGTGGGGGGGGGTGATGGTGTTGCCAGTGGAGTGGGGGGGGGGGGGGTGATGGCGTTGCCAGTGGAGTGGTGAGGGGGGGGGGTGATGGCGTTGCCAGTGGAGTGGTGGGGGGGGGGGGTGATGGCGTTGCCAGTGGAGTGGTGGGGGGGTTGATGGCGTTGCCAGTGGAGTGGTGAGGGGGGGGGTGATGGCGTTGCCAGTGGAGTGGTGGGGGGGGTGATGATGTTGCCAGTGGAGTGGTGTGGGGGGGGGGGTGATGGCGTTGCCAGTGGAGTGGTGGGGGGGGTGATGTTAT
The DNA here is from genome assembly GCA_025583905.1 of Ia io. Taxonomy (NCBI): domain Eukaryota; kingdom Metazoa; phylum Chordata; class Mammalia; order Chiroptera; family Vespertilionidae; genus Ia; species Ia io. The sequence continues at coordinate 2,053,383 of JAJQQW010000018.1, forward strand.
TGCCAGTGGAGTGGTGAGGCGGGGGGTGATGGCGTTGCCAGTGGAGTGGTGAAGGGGGTTGATGGCGTTGCCAGTGGAGTGGTGAGGGGGGGGTGATGGCGTTGCCAGTGGAGTGGTGGGGGGGGGTGATGGTGTTGCCAGTGGAGTGGTGAGGGGGGGTGATGGCGTTGCCAGTGGAGTGTGGGGGGTGTTGATGGCGTTGCCAGTGGAGTGGGGCGGGGGGGGGGGTTGATGGCGTTGCCAGTGGAGTGGTGAGGGGGGGGGTGATGGCGTTGCCAGTGAGAGTGGGGGGGGGGGGGTGATGGCGTTGCCAGTGGAGTGGTGAGGGGGGGTGATGGCGTTGTCAGTGGAGTGGTGAGGGGGGGTGATGGCGTTGCCAGTGGAGTGGTGAGGGGGGGGGGTGATGGCGTTGCCAGTGGAGTGGTGAGGGGGGGTGATGGTGTTGCCAGTGGAGTGTGGGGGGTGTTGATGGCGTTGCCAGTGGAGTGGGGCGGGGGGGGGGGGTTGATGGCGTTGCCAGTGGAGTGGTGAGGGGAGGGTCATGGCGTTGCCAGTGGAGTGGTGAGGGGGGTTGATGGCGTTGCCAGTGGAGTGGTGAGGGGGGGGGTTGATGGCGTTGCCAGTGGAGTGGTGAGGGGGGGTGATGGCGTTGCCAGTGGAGTGGTGAGGGGGGTTGATGGCATTGCCAGTGGGGTGGTGGTGGGGGGCAGTGATGGCATTGACAGACTTCCTTTTTAAGACTTGCACGTCATTTTAATGCATTTACTTTTCATTTACTCACAAGTTCTCCATTATTTTGGCTCCCCCTTCCTTTTTAAATCTGAGAACCTTCTTTCTAAAATAATTTTATTTTGGTCTGAAATAAATTTTCCTGAATGTCCTTGTAGAGGTGATAAAATTCTGTTTGCCTGAAAAGATCTTTATTTCTCCCTCATTTTTGAAGGATAGTTTCTCCAAGTATGTGATTCCAGAGCTGTTTTCGCCTCTGAGCAGCATTTTTTATAATTTACTTGGACATCTACCTTCTTTTCTGGTGGTTTAAAAATTTTTTTAATTGCTATATTTTTCATTTCTAAAGCTCAGATTTTTCATTAGGATTACAAACCTTGCATTTTATAGCATACATTTATGAATATGTATGTATTATAGTACATGTATATGTACATAGTATGCATTTTATATGATCAACACTATAAATATATATAAACAGTATAGTACCTGATTTATATAGTATTTGTTTTGAACTATAGAGCTTATAATATATAGTCTATATGTATGCATACACTGCATTTTATAGTGTATATACTACAGACACATGTAAAAACTGTAATACATGTTTTATAGTGTTTTATTTAGAGTTATAGAGCTTGTAGGGATGGAATTCAGTCCTTATCTGTTGGACTCAACAAAACAAGCAAAAACAAAAACATCCCACAAACAGTGCTAGTCCGTCCTTTGCTGGGGGTGTCCGGCGACTAACATTTGCTGGTAGGACGCGCCACGGGCCTGTGCTGTGAGCGTGTTGGGGCGCTCCCTGTCCAGCCTCTGCCTGAGCTGCAAATCAGCCGCGCCCTGCATGGCTCCTGTCCCAGGCCCCCCCTCCCAGGCTCCCCCTTCTTTGGCCCCCCCCCCCAAGTCCCCCCTCCTTCCAAGCCCCCTCCTCACACTGTTCCTCGGGGTGACTTGCCTCCCCCACCCAAGCTGTGGAATACTATATTTAATATTGGAGTGCCCTTCCCCCCCATCTTCCATTTCTTCTAAAACTTGCTCCAGATAATCCCTGGAAGGCCTGCTCGGAGGCCTCCACGCCCTGCCCAGCTCGGCTGCCCCCGGAACCCCGCACCAGGACGCGCATCTGTGTGTGGCCCCAGCCATTCGGCGCAGAGGCAGCGGGGTTCTTTCTAAGAACTGTGTGCTATTAAAAGGTTAGCTCCTATCTTGGAAAAATCATGATATTTCACAGAACAATAATCTGATTACTGCCTTCATTTGTAGAATTAATGGAAAGCTCTCAAACCATGGGCTCCTGTTCCCATGGGGAAGTAACTGCCTCTGGAGTGGTGCCCCCTGGGCTGAGCAAGCCAGGCCTCCTGGTTTCCACATGCCCGTCGCCCGGCCCGCAGGCCTGCCCGAAGCCTGGCCCGTGTGCTCGGCTGCAGTGTCTGCTTGGTCAGTGGGGCCTGAGCCCAGCCGGTGACCCTCGGCAAGGGCTGCAGCTAGAACCCGCGCTCAAGCTTCAGGCAGGAGGTGTCTAGTCCAGGTGATCACGTGCCACGCACCTGAGTGTGCTGACTGGGGAAGCGCCACTCTGGGGGAGAGTTCTGCGCTCCAGCCCTGCTGCTGTGTGGTCCTGGGCAAGTTTCAAACACTCTTTGCCTCATTTTTCTTACCTGCAATATAGAGCTTCTAAGAACTTGGTTGTAAAAATAAAATTAGATGAACTCTTCTGAAATAATTAAAACAAAACCCAGTACATAATGATTTTACTAGTAAATAAATCGTGGTTATATTTTTATAGGATGCTGAAGAATTCTTTGAATTGTTGGTTCAGTGTTGACTCAGTAAATCTTTATGTGGGTCCTGCTGTGAGCAAGGCATTTCTATGAAGTTCTTCAAGACAGTGATGAATAAAACAGAGGTTCCCTGACCTTCTGAGCTTCTATTTTAGTGGGAAAGAAGTGAATAAAGGAGAAAAAAGTTGATAGATTATTACCAGAGCTCTGGAGAAAGCATAGAGGATGCTGCATGGAGTCGCTGAGGACCGAGCCCAAGTATGTGGGCAGGTCTGCCTCTCTGAAGTGGCCTTTGCCCCTAAGACCCGAGGGCAGGAAGGAGGCCGTTGGGTGAGGAATAGGTTTGTGGAACCCCCAGGCGGAAAAGCAGTACCCAGGCCTGGGGCGGAAGACATTCTGCTTGCTCAAAATGGAAGGCATGCCACTGCATCTATGCTGGAGTCGGTGATTGGGTTGGTGGCTGGTGGTGGCATCAGAGACATGGAAAGTGACCATATTACGCAGGGCCTCTAGGCCAGAGAAAGAAGTTTGTATTTTGGCCCATTTGTTTTTGCTGTGTGGCCGAGTAGTTTTCTGAGCCTTGGAAATGCCTCTTAGTCTCAGGGCTTCTTGAGGCTTAGAGAATATGGGATTTTATCCTTTGGACTCAAACTGTGGCCCTTCATCAGCAGTGTCCTCATTCTCTGGTAGTTTGGTAGAAATGCAGAATCTCAGGCCCCACTTCAGAACAACTGAACCCAGACAATCTGGGGACAGGGCTTAGGGATCTGTATTTTAAGAAGTTCTCCAAGTTATGCTTCTGCACACTGAAGTCTGAGAAACACTCCTGTGTGACACATTGGGGCTGATTTCCATACAAGTTCGAGCTGCTCTCTGGAGAGCAATGGAAGCCTTCCATGGGGACCCAGGGATGCTGCCAGCCCCCAGGCGCCAGCTCACCGGGCTTGGACACTGGTGCCAGAGTGAGAAGTCTTCTATGCATGTGCAAACCTTCTTTGGTGTTGAAGGCAGATCAACATAAGAGTGATTTGTGGTAAACATTTTCTTTTGATTCAGGAAGTTTAAAGCCAAAGGAAGCTGATAGTGTAGGCTATTCAGAATAAGTAGGCTTTACCAAAAGTGACAGAGAGCTAGAAGCGGAAGGGACTTGGGGAGCATCAATTAATGCCATGGCCCTTGGATGAAGAGTCGGAATCCTGAGATGTTAAATGGCTTTCTTGGGGCCACACAATTGATTGGTGACAATACGGGGTCCAGAATTCGGCTTCTCCACTTTGATGCCTGAACTTCACAATGGGATGCTCTGTCTTGATGGAAATGCCTCCATGAGTCTGATCCTGATGTAATGCATAAACATTTTAAGAATTATTTTGAAGGAAAAATGGATTATGGTTACTACTTTTACTGATTTTGGTACTGGTTTTTATTTTAAAAATAACTTTAAATTTTCAAGTTTTTTCATTCTTTAGAAAACATAATTAATATGAAATGGTAGTGCATTTATCCATGTAAGACTTGAATTAAAACAGCTTATTGTTACCTAAGCACTTTATAAAATATTTGGCACAAAGTCTGCAATAAACCACCACTTTTCAGTGTATGTGTTGAACTAATTGGTAAATGCACCTTTCAAAACAGCATTTCCGGCTCATGTTTTACAGCATTTCTCTTCATACTGACATCCCTCGTTCGAAAGGTGTTTTCCTACCCCTAGATTCGATGTCTGCCTCACTGTTTTTAAGAGTAAGGAAGTGGTGGTTTTAGAAGTTCCATCTTAGTTATGTGTAAAAAATATTTTTGTGTTGCAGTGTCCCAGGAGCTTTTGCTGACAAGTCCAGTCTCCAAACAGAACACTTGGGCAATGGTGAGGGCCTCGACCCCTTCTCTGACTTGCTGTCAACCATGAACGGGTGGGTGTGATGCCTGCTGGCCGATCGGGTGAGTGTACAGCTATGATCAAGCGCCTGAGAATTCACAGGACGGAAGTCAGCTGAGGGTCCCACGCAGTACAAGAAGCTGCTCAGAACGCTTGCAGTGAGGACAAGAGATTCTCGTTTGAAAGGAGGGACCACCTCGGTCATTATTTCCTGCTGTAATCTTTTTGGATGGCCCCTACAGTGACCTGAGGGTTTATAAAGGCAGAATGGGGCACAGGAGAGTGTTTTGCTTGCTGGTTTCTTTTAACCATACTCCGAAGGGTGGACTGACTGAGTGTGCGCCACACATGCACATGTGGAAGGAAGAGGGTTACTTGATGAGCCACCACGAAATAAGGCTCTAATGATCTTACCTTGAATTTTGGGGGGATTTAAGTTTAATTTGTTCATTGAGAATGTCCCATCACAAGCTCTTGAGGAAGCTAGAAGGTTGGGAACTTGGGATGCTCAAAGATTTTTCAGAATGACGCATGGGCCTTTTTTTAATTTTTGTTTTTTGGTACGGTGTACCTCATCAGGTACTCATTGTAATTTTGAGGGGGAGGTTAGAAAGGGATGCAATGGTCTTTTAATGTCACCGCGTGTTCTTCTGTATTTGAACGCATCTATCATGTTCCTCAGAAATAGATGGCTTCTATGTATTAATGAACGAACAGTTGTGACTTGCTTTTACCACAGCAATAATGGGTTGAGACTAGGCCTTTTGGGTAAAAACTGTGACCTCATTCAGTGGTAGGTTTGTTGTGGAATGAGGACAACTTCATGGGGAATTGTTTGGTTTCAGACTTTGTATTGAATGGCATTTAATGGTAAGAACCATTTCATTACCTTTTCTTTGTCTTAATGGTGTTGTATTTGAGACAGATTCGAATTAACGGAGGTCTCAAATGTAAAGTAAAGTTGAAGGAGCGCTATGTTGGAAATTGGCAGACCTATCAGCTACCTGACATGGGGCTTGTTAGTCTCTGTTTTTATTTTGGAAATAAAGCAGTTTGTTTCCAGTGTCCTGTTTATGAGGCTAACAAGGCCCTAGAAGTTTCTGTTTAACTCCCACTTTACCAGTGGGGCAGCTGAAGCCCATAGGGTTTGAGGTGCAAAGTCCCTGGGCTCGGTCAGAGTTGGATCTTGTTCTGTCCTCATCACCACTTCTTTCTACCCGGTCCCCATGGTGGAGTTTGAGACATTCAGACCATGCAGTTTGTACAGCTTTTTTGGTTAGTGTTTCTTCTAAGACTTCGTTATGCATTCAGCTATTTGGCCCAGATTTTTATGGTTTTAGTTAGAGGTCATTTTGACAAAATCCTCTCATTTTAGAGGAAAAAGAAAAGCTCTTTAGTGAAGCATCTAGCCCAGGTTTACAGCCCGGGCGGTCCTCGGTGAGCCTCTGGGCTTGAGGTCCCGTGGGAGAGTGCACGATGGCTTGTCCTTTGCACTTAGTTCTGCTGGAGCTAGAGCCAGAGGGAAAATTCTTTTTTGTCTTCCTTATAGCACTCCTCCTTTTATTGGCAAGGGATAAGGCAAACAGTGGACAGCACCACACAAGGAAAGGGGTCCACAGTGAGAATGGTTGACGGAGTCATGGGACTTCAGATCTGTTAGATCTTTGACCATCGTCCGGGGTCGTCCTGCAAGTCCTGCTCCCTTGTCTGTGACGCTCTCCCGAGGTTGCCAGTGCTGCCCGGACACCAGGCTTTGTGAATTGTCTAGACTCGTGAGCAGACAGCATGTGCCATGAAACAGTCTATCTGTGGGAGTCCAGGCAGAGTGAGAACCAAGCCCGCGTGTCTCACACACCAGAGGCTCCTTAGAAGTGGTTGGAATTCTGAGGGCATTGACATAGCAACAAACTCAGGTTTGAGGTTACCTGTCATCTCTGGCTTCAGTATTGAGAAAGTCTGACTTACTCTCACTCTCATAAAATTGATGTATGAAATTTAACAAAACCACATGAATGGATTTATTGGCGACTAGGTTCATTTTATTCATTAATTTCATTGGATAAGACCTGCTGTTTGAAAAATCAATCTGAAATACTATAAGGAACATGTTATCCCTTTGAATTGATAGAATGTGCTGGTAGGCCCCATCGAATACCAGTTTACGTGATCATGGACACACTTTGTATCTCCCAGTTTACCTCCCAGACGTGCTAAACGGCGCTGTCGGGAGGGAGCAGTGGCCCTGCAGTCATTAGCTGCAGGGAGCTTGCTGCTCCGCCCTGCCTGTTCTCAGCGCCTCTGGTTGGGAAGGAGCAATTCTCTGCCCCACAGCACCGGGCCTGGCTGTGTGCATGATTGTGACCTTGAGCTCAGCCCCCACGTCCACGTTGTGCCCACAGGGCCATGGCCTTTAGAACTTTACCGTTTATCGAATAACCAAAAGAAACACTAATTAATTGTTACAGTTGATAATTTGGAGTCTTTAGGCTTGAAATAAACTCCAATTCTGGGTGAGACGTGTCATGGTGAGTACCCTCCTGGAAGAGGGCCACAGGCACGGGGCAGCAGCCGGGCAGCCCATCACCTCAGACGCAGCGGATGAAAGGCCCCGTCGACGCTGTGCACAGCTGGTCCTAGGGCAGTTGTCGGTCAGTGTGTGGTGGTGAAGATGGTGCCCGTACACCTTTAACTTGGGCAGGTACAGGGAAGGAGGTCTGTCTGTGCTGACGCCTCCCAGACGCCTCCCTGTCCCTGTCCCCTGCCCCAGAACAGCACGGAGCCTGAGAGTGGAGAGCGAGTCCCCTGCATAGTTGAGGGGCAGTTAGCCTGGGAGTCAGTGTGACAGGAACTGCCTGGGTTTGCACAGTACTCTCCTGCGGAGAGCGGAGTGGCTGGCTCTCAGGCCAGCGTCCCTGGCATTGCCCGTCCCATCAGTGTGTCCCTTGCTGGTGTAGGAGTGTAAGCATCCTGCAACATTGTTTTGTTACCACTTGTTTTTTCTTATTTGCCCACAGTTCCTCCTATGCTCTCTCCCATAATCACATTTCTAGCATCTACCTACTAGGAAGAGGTAAAAACGGGGAACATACTTCTTCTCATGTCTTGCTAATGGGCTACTTTTTGGGTGGGAGTTTTTTGCTTTTTTATGAAACACAAGCGTGTGGATTTCTTGTCACTGGTTTTGGGGTGGGTGGTGGGGTGCTGCTTCCAGGAAGAGGTGGGGCGGCGGCAGGCTCAGGGCAGGAAAGCACCCGGGTCCCCTCTGTGTGCTCTGGGCTGGAAGCTGTCAGGGCCCAAGCCACTGCCTTGTGCTTAAACTTCCATTCCCTGAAATTTTAACTTTGAGAAGTAATTTTAACAATTTAATAAACTACATAATATGTTTTATAGGCTGGCGCGAGTGATCTTAAGTATTTTGGTCTCTTTCATAACACAACGAACCTAATATTGGTAAAAATACAGATCCTCACTCGGCCATAAAGGGAGGCTAGATTTAATAAGCAGTTATGAGCCGTGGCAGCTGCCTATCAGATTGTATCACTTGGGCTCCAGCATTCGAAGGCAGTGTCAACTTACATTTTATCTCCGAAGCATTTTTGAGGTATTTATTTTGCCTCTCTTTCCAGTCCCTAATGTAATTGGCTAAACATTTCCCCATAGCTAATTGGCCAGGGGCTGGGTAGAAACCTTGTGTGGCCTGATAAAGATAGAAATTAACATGACATTTACATGGAAGTGATGGAATATACAGTAATATAGTAACCGGGGAATGGGGGCACCAGTGTCCAACCTTTTCCTGCCCATGATCAGCAGTTCTGGGGATCAGAGAACCTCCAGGACACCTCCCCCCCCCCCCCCACACACACACACAGCAGTGCGGGCCAGGCAAACCCCATGTTAAATTCACCTTTAAAGTCTTTAAGTGGAACTGTAAGACAAACAAATGAGTTATTCCATTTGTCAGTTAAACAAGAAAATCCACCAACTACTATTATAAGATTAAATCCCAATTAGAAAGTTGCATTTAATTCCATAGCTATAACATTGTTTTAATGAGTTCTGTTGGATGTGACAGTTTATGTGAGATAAATTGATATGGCATAGGTAGATAGAAATTTATTGTATTATGTTAAACATGTTACTTCATATATATTAGCTGTGAAATTTATTTCTTCTCTAGTTATGTCCCCGAGGAGGTAGTCAGAGGAAAAAACATATTTTCAAAGAAAGAACCCTTTCTGTTTTTTTCAGATACTTGTTTTAAAACAGTCTTTTTGCACTTTTATTTAAAAAATTTGTTAAATTTCTACATTAACTAAATTTATGATTCTTGGTGTATGCTATTTATAAAATTGAATATAGGTTTTATGATATAGGAAATTAGGCTAGGAATGAGAATGCGATCCAGTTTTGTGATGAAGGTAATCTGCATTTATATTGCAGATATTTCCACTTCTGTCTAAGCCCCTCATGGGATTCTGCACACATTTACCTGGACATACATATTCACTATAGAATAAACTTTTAATGTATTGGACAGGCTTTTGTTCACATGACATCTACACAAAGCATCAAGCCCTTTGCTTAAATCAAGGGTGGCAAACGTTCTTCGACCTCCTTTCCTCCGCACGCCTGCCCAGTCCTGTGCCCAGCAGGCGTCACTCATTGATTACACTCATTGATCCATGAGTGTGGCTGTGTCCTCAGAAAGATCCCCCTTAAATTCTTGTGGGCAAGCTTACAAAAACACTATTTAGGAGAGAATGTCAACCAAGTAGCTTTTGCCCCCCAGTCTCTTAAGTTTTTCTGTGTATGCATAATGCTCACCCCATTCCTGGCACCAGGTTAAACAGGACGGGTTTGTAACGTTAATGAGATAACTGTACAAGGGCACAATTCTGGCAATTATTTGGTTGTATAATGATTGGATTTTTGGCATCATGTATATGCCATATTTGTATACTTTGTTAGATAACGCATTTTCTACCCTTCATCTGGTTTTGGTATTACATGTGTGTAATGTTTCGTAGGTTTTTGCCTATTTTCTGTAACTTTAGAACACAAGAAAGAGACAGTGCTGCCCTCTTGTTACCTGTGCATCAACTGAGGCTCAGACACAGCGAGCCAGTGTGGGCGAGAGCCAAGTCCAGACCTCCGGCCCAGCGAGCTCCTTCACAGGTTGCGTGTGCGGGTGCTGGCCCGGGCAGGGCAAGTTTCTGGCAGTTTCCTTTTGCATATTAATCTTAGTTTTTATCAATACACTGTAGCAAGCTGCACCAGGGGGAAGGTACTTAGCTGTTATATTTCAAGTGATGTCTTCCGTGATGTAAAATTCTAGGAACCTGAACGACATTGCATGTTGTTTCTGAAAACACTCTGCTTTCCGTTCCCTTGGTTCAGGTAGTGCACAGAGGTCAGAGGAGGAAACTCTGTGCAGTTTAGGTTTAGGCCACTGAGCTGCCCTGTGGAGAATTATCATCATTTTACTTCCTCCTCAAAGAAAGATGAATAAGTAATGCATTAAGCACCATTTAGTTAACGTACATTTTAATTTCATGTCAGCGTATTGTTGGGATCTGTGTGTGGGCCATGGCAACCACAGTTCTAGGAAGTGACTGGGTGGACATGCGCGTTCCTCGCCACTTGGCCCATGTTCCTGGGATGAAGTGTTAGCCTTGGTCAGGGCAGATCAGGGGCCCTGCCATGTCGTGCCGATGGTGGGTCTTGGGTTTTCTCTGCACACAATTTCTCTGACCGATTCATAGGAATAGGCTCATGAGATGAAATCCTTTTCATCCCTCCGCATGTTCCTGGGATTTTAGAATATTAATAACAAATAATTATAGCAGCCGTTCATTGGGTACTTATTTTCCTGCAGTTGTTGGATACACATTAGTTATCTCCTCCAATCCTAATGGCATTCTGTGTTCTGGATGGAGTTATTCTGGTTTTATTGTTGAGAAAATAAGCTCAGTGCCTAAGTCACCCGATCAGGGTCACGATCAGGGTCACGTAGCAGGTTTTGCAAGCGGGATTGACCTCAAATTGGGTTTCAAAGCCCTCGTCTTAGCCGCCAGGGCATGCTGCCACCTCATCTCTGAGTAGTTTCCTTTCATTTGGTTTGGGCAGGGAAGATTCTGTAGCTTACAGTCTGTATGGAAGATATGGGATCCAATTCATTTAAGACTGCAGTTTAATCTCTACTCAGGATTTCTGTAGAACCAGTGATATAAAAGGGAGTAAGTTCTCCCCGAATTATTCCTTACCTTCTGGCCTTTTCCTAGGCTCACGGCTCCCAGAGCATGCAGTGGGCTCAGCGCGTGTGCGCCCTCAATCCTTCCTGCAGGGAACAGCACGCGCCCCCCATCTGGGCAGAGGCTCTTCCTGACAGTGACCCCCATACAGGGCCGGGCCGCAGGGCCAGGCCACAGGCCTGCTCTGGAGTGGGGCGGCAGAGAACCAGGCGCCGGGCTTTGTGGCTGGGTGGGTGGCAGGGCCTGAGCCCTCACCTGGCCTGCAGGGACTCTGGGCCCTCCGGGGCCTTCGGCCAGATGGGGGTGTCTCAGCGCAGTTGTGCTCTGTGGAGTCCTCTCACACATGTGTCCGGTGTTAGGAAGGGTGCCCTCCTCCCGTGCTCTGTAGAGGTGGGTGTTGGATTTGTAAGGGTGAAATGGCATGTCATTTGTACTTTCCTTTGCAGATCTTCAGAGAAGAAAAAAATTGAACAGAATCTTGATATTCTAGGATCTGGATGATAGGTATATAGGTTTCAGTATACTATTTTTTCTTCCTCATATGTTGGTCACTTATAATTTTAAAAAGTGTACGTGGGGGTGCGAGGTGAGGCGCTTCTCTAGCTCATTACATGGTGCACTGGTGATAGACCAGTCACGGCCTAGAACCTGTCTTCCCTCACTTGGCTACTGATACCATTTCATTGATGTGGAGTCTCAGGGCAAGGAGATGCTAAGCTAATTGGCTAAGCGTTGAAGTAATTTTCTAACATAGATAAAATGACTTTAGCTGACATAAAAGCATTCCCTGACTAACCTATGCAAAACTACAGTAGTTCAGTAGCTGTTACCTCAGAGCATCCGTGACATGCCAGGGGTTATGATATACCCAGTAAAGGTTTTCTCTCTCCCACTCTGCAGTGTTTGCAGGGAGTAGAGCAGGGGTGGGGAACGTCTGGCCCATGACATCATCTGGGCTGGCCCTGCCCAGGCATTAGGGACGAGTTCATTAAGGGTTTGACCAATAGAGCAGGCTAGTTTTTAAGCTGATAATTGTGTGTGGCCTAGGAATGATGCTATCGATATCCTGATGGCCCTGGGCAGGAGAAGGTCCCCACCCTGGAATGGAGGAACCTGAACCCAGGGCCCATTGGAACTTTCTTCTCTTACTCCAAGTCCTGGGGGCCATGCTTTTCAAAGTGTTTCAGAGACTGCCTGGGAGCCATTTTAGATGCAGGTTTCTGGACCCACACCAGGCACCGGCCTGGGCCTTGACTACGCAGAGCCCGGGCTCTGAGGGGAGAGTCGATGGCCGCAGGTCTTAGCCCCACGTCATCCTCACAGTTGTTCCCTTGGCCAAGTCAAGGTCCTCTTCCAGCCTCACTTTCCTCATCTGCCAAATGTGGACTCAGTGTCTGCCCTGTTGTCTGAGAACAGTCCTCCTCAGAGTGCTTGGCATCCTGTGAGCACTAGGTAGGTGTCACCTGCTACTGTGTTTTAGCCTTTGTGAGACGTGTGCCAATGCCCTGACATAACCAGGAATCTAAGGATGTAGCAATTAAGGCTCCAGGGGGCACTGTTTGGTGGATATAATTTAAACCTTATAAATCCTAGAAGTGTTTTTTGTAATTATTAATAGCATTTTAAAAATCAGTGTTAGAGAGTTTTACATAGGTGTTTGAAAAGGAATTCTGTCACCAAAGTGTATGAGCATTGACAAGTTTCAACATGTAGCTAGACAGGCTCAGAACGTGTATTATTTACTGATCCACACGCTGCCTCCGTTAGAGCATTAACTCGGCAACTCCCTGCAGCGCTCTCTCTGCTGCTGTAATCAGGACGGCCATGCGTATTGAAATACGAGCAAGTTATTTTGTATGTGTGGTTATAGCTTTTAAAAAAATTATATTTTTATTGACTTCAGAGAGGAAGGGAAAGGGAGAGAGAGATGGAAACATCAATGATGAGAAAGAATCACTGATTGGCTGCCTCCTGCACATCTCACTCTGGGGATCGAGCCTGCAACCCGGGCAGGTGCCCTGACTGGGAATCGAACCGTGACCTCCTCTTCATAGGACGATGCTCAACCACTGAGCCAGGCCGGCCAGGCTGGTAGCAGCTTTTTAATTGTTAGTGTTGCTGCTTAAAAAAGATATCAGGTTAGTTTACTCTTATGATGGCTAATAGTTATCAGAATTGCATGAGAAATTAGGGGAGCCAGAACTCAGTGGGGGTTGTCAGTATGTTCAGTCAGTGCCCTGCCACAAGCAGCTCTCCTCCTGACCCTGGGACGGGATGGATGGGAAGTTCTCATGTTTTCTTTCTACTACTGTGTTGTTCTTTGGAAACTTTTATAACCCAAAGCCGAACATGCTTGTATACATGTGTGACGGTAGAAGGTGCTCTAACTCCCTGTCGGGGAGGGGTCAGCAGACCTTTCCCAGCCAGATAGTAATCTTGTAGGATTTGGGGCTGCAGCTCTGTTCCCATGGGCCTCTGGGTTGTAGTGGGAACAGCCACAGATGGCAGGTAAATGAGTGGGTGTGGCTGTGTTGGCAATAAATGTTATTTACGGACACTGAAATTTGAATTTCTTGTAATTTCCTGTGTCACTAATTATGAGGAGTATTTTAATTCTTTTCCAACTCTCTTTTTAAAAATGTAAAACACATTCTTTGCCCTGGAGTATATGTTTTGGTCTGGCCGAGCGGGCTCCTGTTTGCTGAGCCCTGGTCTGGAGAAGATGGTCCTCTGTTCCAGCCCCAGCGCCCCACCTCCATCCTCTGCTCCTCGGCTTCTGTTGGAGTAATAGAGTCACCAGCTCTTGTTCACGCCTCATCTTGAGAGAGCCTGATCGGTGGGGTTGGATTATTTACCCATTTAGAGTGAAATTTAATGAGGTCCCTGCCCCTTCCTTTATTTAAAACAGGGGAGCCGTGAACTAAAAGTAAAAGTGAGGCCAGGGATAAAGATGCATGAAATGGAAACCTCATTAGAGAAGAAATGTGGATCCTGAAAGTGACCTCAGACTCACACTCTCTTCAATACCATTGTTCCCCAGAGTGTGGTGTACTTCACGAGTGAAATTTAAGATGAATTTTCTAGGAGACACAAATGAACAGTTTTGAAAACTTACGAGTAAGGTATTATTTTTCATATGTATTATATATTATGTAGGAAAATATAAGCACATCAAGTCTGGTTTCTCAGATCACATTGCTTAAATCCAACATTTAGAAAATGGAGAGGTTTAAGGAAAAATAGAAGAGTTTTTTGTGCATGTTGTTCTTGAGTACAGCAAAACTCTTAGAGGTGGTATTGGATAATTAAAGAGGGACATGGTCTTCTAAGTGTCCCTATGCTATCCTGAGGGAGGAGTAGACATCAGAGGGACATCACATGAGTCATTTGATTTTTCTCTAAATAAATCTCTGGATGACAAGAATCAACGACGAGTGTGAGCATTCTGGGGAGAAGACACCTTACATTAGAGTCCTCGCTCCCCTTTGCTGAAGATTTTAATCTTTTCTTGTAAGCAGGTGGGGGAAGTCAGGCAGGGGAAGGGTGAATTCCTGGAATAGGGCATTTTCACAAAGTGGAGGCCAAGGTATACAGAAGCATCGAATAAGAAAGCGGACGGGAGGAATGATTACGAGGATGTTTTCCGAGAAAGGTGCAGGGGGATAATCTGAAAGAGTATGTCTTTGTCAAGTGTCAAGGTTAACCTGACTTGGATCTGAAGGGGAACGAGTTTCTGATTGTCAGGAAGCCATAATCTGAGAGCCCAGGCATGGTAGGTGCAGTGGGGAGTAACCTGGAGAATAGACGCACCCTTAAGAATAAGTATGTTTGCACACAACCGCCCATTGTCAGGAAGAAGGTGGGCGGTGGGAAAGAACACCACACAGGTAGAATTAGGCCGAAAGCCTTGCAAATGGGTAGTTTATTTTCTTGTTAAATAGAAAATAAACAATTCCATTGATCCAGGGCCAAGATGTAGGACCTTTAATGTATTAAATCAGCTAAATGTGGTGATTAAGAACACAGGATGTTGGCTAGACAACTTGGGTTTGAATCTGGCTCTGCCACTTACTAACAGTATAATCTCGGGTAAATGGCATTGCTGTATGCCTCAGTTTCCCCACCTTTAAAACGGAGTACTAACTCATAGGTGACTGTGGGACTGATGAGTTAAGACACACAAAGGATTACCAGAGAGTTGGCAGTGACTTTTCAGTAAACAGCTAGCTAGCCGCTAGCCTTAAAGAATGCCCTGAATGAAAAATTCGGCCTGAGGTGGTTATAGCAAATTGCTATTCTCTCTGTGGGGTGTCCAGGGTGTGAATTTCTATGCGTATCTACATACGTGTATCTGTGCACCTGAGTGATGTGCACTGTATATGTTCAGAGTCTCCTAGACGGGGAGTGTTCAAAGGGGCAGGGGAGCTCTGGTGCCCCGAGCCGCTGTGCCCCGTCTCTGAGGCTGCACTGCTACCACAGGAGCAGACCGCTGTCTCCTCGCTCTGGGCGGTGAAAGTCCGTCCTTGGGGAAGCCCGTTTATCGTTGACCAGCCCTTAGGGCTGGAAAGTGCTTTCTCTCACAGGACGGGACTGAAATCCACCACCCACAGGCTCCCAGCTTCCTGGGTGGGGAGCCTGGGGGTTCTGGAGGCCCTCTCTTCTCCCGCGCCCGTCGAGCCCTCCAGGCCAGCAGGTCCTTCTCAGTCTCCAGGCTGAAAGTTCCTGTCTCCTCTGGTTTTAGTCCCGTGGCCATAGGTGGTTTCTCACAGCACCAACAGCTACAGGCAAGGTGTGTCATGTGTCTACGTTTATATAGTTCATTTAAAGGAGCCTCTTTTTGACAAAACTGTCTTTATCATTTGGAAGGGAAACATTTTGACTTTTCTTAACCCACTTTTTAAACTCCAAATGTGGGAAGGTGGTGCATATGAGGGAACTATTGCTAAAGAACCCTAAATTTCCCCTTGCAACTGGGGGTGCTGGCGTCGGTCTCCGCTCCCAGTTCCCGGTGTGTGGCTGAGTGAGGTCACAGTGCAGCCAGTGCTCGGTGCCCCGCTGCTCTGCTCAGGCCGATCACCTCAGCCTCAGGACTGTGGTTCTGCCGCGGTTTTTGTTCCTGTTCTCAGATGACAAAAGCAGTGCTAGGGTCAAGTAGGCGGTGGTGAAGAAAGCCCAAGAGGAGGGATTTTTGGCCATTGTGACCAGGATTATTCCTCTATATTCCTTAATCTATGTAATGTTTCTCTTTTACGTAAGAAATTTTGTAGGTTTTGGTCTCTTTTGCTTATCCCTTCTTTCAATGCATAGAAATTATAAAAGTAACATAAAAATCATCTCCATATTTTGGGATAATCCAATTCTATTCCATTGATACAATTTAAAGTAATTATTGTTAAAACAAGAACCCCACAGCAAACTTGGGATGGTGGTCGTCCTCGCTTTCTCAGTTTCCCCACATGAGTTGCTCCTCCTTCCAGCGAGACTCCCAGCGAGAAGGCCAGGTGTGGTGCTGGCAGCAGGAGCAGCTTTCGAAGTGCATGCATGGGCCTAGGAGACTACACATTCCTGAGCATGGAGCCCCCGTGACAGCAGCCCACCATGTGACACACTGGTGACAGGTGGCAGGTGCTGCGGCTCGTCCCAGGTCGCAGGTCCGGGGTTCCTTGTTCCCCTGACAGTGGCTGCTGCTCCGCAATCGGAAGGTGCTCAGTGGCAGGTCCCTGGGCGTGCCCTCGTGTCCTCCTTGCACCCAGGGGGAGGGAGTGCAGGTAGGCAAGTGCAAGCTGTGAGCATTGCAGTCATTAGCTTTACAGAGAATAGGTGTTCATCAGTCAGCCTTCAGGCCTCTCATTCTTCTTTTAATCACATTTTGTTTGTAACACCTTGGAAACCTGAAAATGACTTTATTTTTAATGATAGTTGTACCCATGTCTCCTTGGCAAACTTAAGAAGAGAGTTCATGATGGCCCCTTTTTGGTACTGATGAATATTCTTCACATGTAACAGGTGTACTGCTGAAGGTGTATCTGGGAGTATTACTTTCCCATTCTGAAATTCACTGAATGCTGCACACAAACCAGTCGGTGGCATTATGGGTCCTGGCTTATGTGGAGAGGGCCTGAGGGTTACATTGTGTCCCAAGATGTTTCTAGAGGTTCAAGAGGGTTGGTGTTTTAACATATTTAATTTCTGAGTGAGTTGGGGAGTGATTTAAAAAGTAGATGAGGAATCTGGAAGACATTAAAGATGTCAAGGATAGAAGGAGTTTGATTTGCAGCTTAATGAAATGTTTTGCCAACTTCTTTTAAAGATTTTTTCGAGAGTAGAACTTTAATCATTTGCTTGTGTTTCTGGCATGGTAAGGTTACTCCTGTTTCTGTAACATGATGAATCCAAAGTGAAAATGGGATAATTTTTAATTAGCAAAATTATAAAACCATTTTCAGCCAACTGTTTCTTGTCTTGTATAAACTGTGAGGTTTCACATGTTCCTTTAATTATTTTAGGAAATTTCATTCAGAAGATCTATTTCAATTGGTACTTTATATGTGGATACAAGTCCTCAGTGTTAGAAAGTACCTTGTGATATTCTTTTCCAGTGTCTTTTGAGTAACCTGATAGGATTTCTGTCACGTGTGTTGCTTGTGTCTTATTTCAGAAGTGTCATGGTTACTTGAATCATGTACTACTAATATTCAAGTAAGCATTCTGAATGCAAGGCTAAATATTACGAGAGAAATCATATTAGGGATTAGAAATATTTCTTGAACTTTATGTTGTATGATTTTGTGTAGTTCAGAATAGCTTCTTGTGAGGTTACTTACACAGTTATTTGAATAAAAATGTTATATTTCTACTTTGTACGATAAATATATGAAGCCATTTAAAAATATATTTTATTAAGGAAATGAGGATAGTAGTCAAGTCATGGTAGCCCACTTTTTGTATTATAATGCTTTGCTTACATTTGATTATGATATTTTTACATTTTCTGGGGGCTCATTGGAGACATAATTGGAGACACAAGAATTCTATGGAAATAAGAAGAGAGTTGAGTGTTCAGAATTTGAGGATCTGAATAAACTGGTACAGTTCCAGCTCCTTGAACTTCTCTACTACTTGGTAGTTGCTTGGAGAGGTGTGCAGTGTCCTGTGCTGTTTCTGTTGGGTCCTCTGGAGGGCGCTGTGTGCCACCCTCGCTGTGCACCCATTGCTGAGGAAGAAAGATGGTGCAGAAGGTACTCACAGCACTAGCTCAAGGTTCTGGTGACAGACAAAGGCCCTCGTCTTTAGCCATTTGTCTTTGAAAATCATAGGTTTCACTTACCAAGAGCAGGAAGGATAATGGTATGTGTCAATACACTTTTTCCAGACTGAGCAATTCCTTAGTGAAATAGATTTTTAAAGCTGTAGAATTCCCAGGGCATGACATAGACCTAATAACTTACTATTAAACTATGAATAAGACCAAAGGACGGGAACTTAAATTCAAAACCAACAAGAAACCTGATTAACGAGTGTATATTTTGTCTCAAATGTAAAGAGGTGGTTGTGGTTTGAGAGGTGAGAGGCATGTATATTATATAGGGATTCCTTAGAACCCGTCCTGAACTGGGAAAGGCTGTCCATGTAGGCATGAAGACAGCCAATATTTATCGTTTTCTAAAACAGAATTAGGTAAGTGTTTCTTTAGGACATTTCTTCTCCAGGGCACATGGCAGGGTGGTCTCTGAGTTGGACCATCCTCTGCCCAGCACTGGCCAGGTATGGGGTGGGCATGCGGGGTGTGGCTGTGGCTAGTCTGAATTGAGATGGGCAAAGTGTAAAATACACACTGGATTTCAAAGTCATTGATTACATGTTGAAGGGATAAGATTTTGGGTATATTGGGTTAAATAAACTACCATTAAAATTAATTTTATATTTCTTTTTATCTTTTTAATGTGGCTACTAGAAAATTTTAAAAAATTACTTATGGGACTCACTTTATATTTCTGTTGGGCAATACCATTATAGAATATATCAATTCATATTTCTAAAATTATTAATCTTCAAGAAATTCCTTTCTTTAAAATGGGGTTAAACATTGTTCAAGTTGAAAAAACACTTTACAAACGAGACAACGCTTTTGGAATTAATTCATTGCACCCACTGTGGGCGCAGCGCAGCAGTGAATACGCCCTGTGGCTGTGGTCTGCCTGTGAGAGCCCTCCCCATCCTTCCCATGGCAGGTGCACACACTGCCACACCTGGGGGAAGAGCCAGCTAACAAACTAGTGGTGCTTGACGTCGAATGCTAGCCGGTCTTCTGTCTTTTTGTCACGTAGACTGTGGGTCTCACACTCCCCTGTGCACACCGTCAGGCCTCCCTCCCCCCGCCCCCACCTCCGAGGAGTCAGGACGCTGGTAAAGCAGAGTAATGCACTCCAGCATCCCTGCATGAAGAGGCACTTTTCCCTTGAAAATTTTGGTGGAAAAGACATCATTTTTACATTTTAAATGACCAAATTAAACTGGCACCAAATGCAAGCTTTTGAATATTTACAATGATATGCCTGCTTACTTAGGTCCCCTTTGATTTGTGCTTCCAGACCCTTCCTTACTTGGGAGTGGGCATTACCATCGCACCCCTCACCCCCAGTTGCCATTAATGTATATTTTGAAGAAATATTTGAGACCAAACTTAATGATAATCATTATCCTTAAATATTTATAGCTGCTACTTGCATTGAGAATTTTAATAGTGGGGTTTGATCATCTTAGCCAGCTTAATAAAAATGCTGGTGTTGCTTACACATGATAGGAAACTGACTACCCTTGACCAGTTGGGAAGGGCATCTCGCAACCTGCAGGAGGGAGTTAGGCTGGTGACACTGGGAGAGAAGGTGGGTAGCATGGATGGTATAGAAAGCACAGCCAAGACTGGGAGGATATGAGGAATGCCTGGAGGTGGGAGAGAGAAGAGAAATAATGACCTGAGATTTTGAGTTGCCTGGCAGTGGGTGGCTCTGAACTATTGGCTCCAGTTTGGAGTACTCTGGATTTGGGAGTGAGGGTAAAAAATCAGTCTAGAAACACTCGGGTGACCGTCATAATTTATCTATCTTCAGAGACCCTCTCACACTCGCCTCATGGCCACATTTAGTCAGGGGAGGTTGTACTCCAGTACCCTTCTGTTCTAATTCTCTTTGGCCAATTAAATATGATTTGAATTCTTTACTTTTTCAACATAAATGATACCATGCTTAAGCAATAGAGGGGGGAAATCACTAATTCTCTCACTGTTGTGAAACAGTAAAGATTGAACATTTTAGTATATTCCCTTCTAGTCTTTTCTGAAAACAGAATTTAAATAAGTGCATGGTTGTAATCATCTTGTACTTACAACTTTATATCCCGCTTTCTTTCTCTAACATTATATTGTCACGCCTGCCATGTTCTCTTTAGCACAGTCACTTCCATTGCTGTGTAAAAGATCACCTATCGTTGCAGATATTGTTGAGGTTCCTTCTGTGGGCCAGGGCCTGTTCTGTGTCCTTGGAATGAGCAACACCAATTTCTCATCCACGTGGGACTTGCTGATTGGTTACAGTTTTTCAGGGATGCCGTCCCAGGTAGAGATGGAACAGTTCTCAACTGTGCCATACCTTTCAGCATTGTTGAGCCTGGGGCTTCTGGCCCAAATTGCTCCCACACGGTTTCAAATGCCACACATCCCAGCTCCTTCATTGAGAATCACTGGTTTAAACCATACGTTGGTTAACTGTTTTCCTAATAGACAGGACATTCAATGTTGGACTTAGGTTAGGTTCCTTTTGTTCTTTTTCTTCATTTGGTGGTAGACAAGTGGTTATACGTCACTTGTATTTATGACTGCCATTTCATTGTAGAACAGGGCAGTCATTGAATGATGGTGATTCTTCATGCTACTTTGTTACTTGAGAGTTTTGCTGTTCACAATTTCGTGACAGGCTTGGAGAAAGGGCATCTATACTAATAAAAGGGTAATATGCTAATTAGACTTGGTCGACTGGACATCTTCCGGCCGTCCGGTCCTCCTTCTGGATAAAGCCATGGTGGCGGGGGCTGAGGCAGAGGCAGTTAGGAGCAATCAGGTCGGCAGGGGAGCAGTTAGGGGCAATCAGGCCAGCAGGGGAGGGTGGTTAGGGGTGATCAGGTCAGTAAAGGAGGGTGGTTAGAGGTCATCAGGCTGGCAGGCAGGTGAGCAGTTAGGAGCCAGCGGTCCCAGATTGTGAGAGGGATGTCCGACTGCTGGTTTAGGCCCTATCCCAATTGGACCTAAACCAGCAGTCAGACATCCCCCGAGGGGTCCTGGATTGGAGAGGGTGCAGGCCAGGCTGAGGGGACCCCCCCCCCCCCCATGCACGAATTTCGTGCACCGGGCCTCTAGTATCACATAATCTTGACTAAAATCTCAAGTGAAAAGAAAACCTTTGTTTCTCTCTCCTCATTGTGTCTTTTCTTTCCTGTCTGTCCTCTTCACATCCTGAAAGGTGAAGGGAAGTGTGTTCTGGGATGTGTTTAAAGACATGTGGTTCAGACTCTCTCCGGATGCCAGTTGTGCCACTGACTAGGTGTGTCCTTGGGTAGGTCATGTACCTCACTGCATCACCCTGTCTTCCTCTAATACACAATAGCACATACCTTGGAAAGACCTGGTGAGATGAGTGAGCACATGAGATAAGCATGTCTCGGAAGTGTAGACCAACATTTGTCTCCTGTTGTATAGTAGTTAGCAGCACAGGCTCTGGTGCCAGACTGTGGTTCAAATCTTGACTCAGTTACTTATTAGCTGTCTGATCCTTTCATGTGTCATGTTGCCACTCTGAGCCTTAGTTTTCCCATATGTGAAGTGAGAATACGAAAACCCTTCTTATCAGATCATCAGGAGACTAAGGGGCGGGTGTACTCAGCACAATAACTGCCTGTGGAAGGCACACTCTGCGGGGCAGCTACGGATTCAGTAACAAGTGGGAGCGTATACACTTGTTCTCTCCCTTCTCACTTGGGGAAGACAGAACTAGTATGTCCAGCTACACACTTTCTTGATATATTTACCTTATATGCTAAAATAAATAAAATTAATGAAAACTTTGTTATGGGTGAGACGTGAATATGTGTGAAACAGTAAAGATTGAACATTTTAGTATATTCCCTTCTAGTCTTTTCTGAAAACAGAATTTAAATAAGTGCATGGTTGTAATCTTCTTGTTTCCTCTCTGGATACAAATATGTGTCAAAGCGGGTGAAGCCAGCACCCACAATGCTTGGCTGGAAAATGGAACTTCAATGTGGCACAGACAACAGGGGAGGCGTCTTCAGACTCTGCTGAATGCTCTTGGGCCTCCTTGGTTTCTTTCTTTTACTTTTTCTGTCAGTCACAGTTGTGTAATTTGTACTGGGTGTGCAATGGGTGTGAACAGTTTTGCGTGTTGTATCTCAAAAGTCCAAGTCTTTAGTTATTGAGACTAAGGCACCACACTGAAGCAGGGGAATTGCAGTCATCTGGACAGATTCGGGAGCGTTAAAAACAAACACCCTGGCGGAAAGCGTCCTCCACAAAATTAGAGTTTTACGCTACAACTCCTCCCCTGACAAAAGTACGACCTGAAAGGCAGCGAAGCACACAGCACATAATGAGAAACAACAAAATGGGCCTCTGGCACGTGCTTTAGTGACTCGCTAACTTCATAATAAAGTGTAAACGCAATTACTTTGGTGCGTCTTCTACATTAGACAAACTGCAGGAGGTGGTAAGGGAACCGGGCTGTGGCATACATCTCGGGCAACCTTGCCTGGAGCCCCGGTGCCCCACAGGGTCCCCAGGCCTGGTCAGAGGGACGGTGAGCCTTCCCTTCGGAGCCACGCCCTTCCCTTTCCCCGGCGGCTTTGTGGAGCTGCTGTGTGTGCTCTTCTTACAACTCTCAGGATATCGATGATTCATAAAGTAGCACAGGAACAAAGCATGTTGAATCCGACAGTGTGGGTTTAAGGGTGGACTGTCTCATTTTTTACGCCTCCCCCACCACTTAAGTATTTCAACTTGCATGTCTGCTGTAAACATAAGCCTGACGCATTTTTTTTAAATCTGGGTTCAAAAGGATGAAAACATTGCTATGGTTTTGGCTAACAGTAAGGCCCTGCAGAAGTACTGAGTCCCTTATGGAAAAGGCCAGAAGGTGCTACTCAAAACTTCCCTCCTAGTGGCCAGCCCAGTCATGGGTGGGAGAGAGCAGTTTTGTGTGATGGACTTCAGGCTGTGGCATATTGTCATTGATCAACCTTGGTCATTCTCCCCGTTCTTTTCCTTCATGAAACACTTGTCAGCCACAGGTCTGTAGCGGATGCATCTTAGTGTCTGTTTGTCCTATGTAAGCGTCCCTCTTTGGGCTGTGAACTCCACGAGGGCAGACGGGGTTTTTAAATCATACGCCGCCTAACACAGGAGCATTCGATACATGGTGGTTGAATCATTGTTTTGTGTGAGCGAATACGTGTACTTATAGTAACGGCCGGCATGCTTAATGTTGGAATGTGACGGCTTCTCTGTGACAGGCGGGGGCTCTCCACGGGGTGGCCCTCTGTCGGGTGGCTGCTCTGATGGCTCCGGTTGGAGAGGAAGCTGAGGGGCAAACTCCCGCTCAGGTGGCCGAGGGCCTCGTCAGCTCTGCTCCTCGGAAGGATGAGCTCCAGGCCGAGCAGTGCAGCCCTGAGTCCTCCATGAAGTGCTGCTCGGATGCTCGCTCGGCAGCCTTGCGTCCCCGCAGCACCGGGCGGGTTTGAGTCGTTAGGAAAGGGGAGGTGCTGTAAGTACTAAGAACACAGCTCCTGCTCCCCTTGCTGTGGTGAGGTCTCCTGCTAAGCTATGTGCGTTAGCTCATTCTATCTAACATTCCTGTGAGGCAGGTACTTCTATTTCTCCTGCTCTACAGAGGAAGCTGAGCGCAAGAAGGATAAAGAGAGGGTGATCGACGTACTCAAGGTTATACAGCTAGAATGTGGGAGAGAGCAAATTAGTTCAAATAGCTTTAGAATTTCTTTCGGAAAGATGGTAGGAGCCAGGGACTCAAAATACCTATTTTCATTCACACCTTATGAATATTTTATTTTGGTTAATCTGTACTATTTTGAAATCAGGCAGTCTTGGGAAGGAGAGAGATTGGCCAGGACTGCGTGGTTAGTACCGTTCTGCAGACAGGATGCTGCCTGCAGGCCACCTGGCATGCTTACCTGCAGGCATGCGGCTGGCAGGACCCACGGGGTGCAGGAAACCGCACCAGGCCACCCGTGCCTAGCGCCCACGTGAAGGAGCTGACGTCTGAGCACATCTAGTGACAGAGCCTCGTGTCGGGGCTGAGGGGCTCAGCCTTCCTGGTTGGCAGCTCTTTGGCTTTGAATTTGGGCTTTTGCTCCCCTCCTCCGCCCATCACATTGTCAGCAAGAGAGTAGATACTCTAATGTGATGATCAGGGGCCAGGTAAGATGTCATGATCACCAGTTGGTAATTAATCTGAATTTCGGTCACCGAGTAGATGTGATTTTTTTTTTCTTCATTATATTCCCATTTGGATCTCAGGAATGACTCAAGAAATTCGCTTCTTTCCTCAATTAAAATGGAAACAATGTATTTTTCTTTTTTTGCTGGGAGGACCAGCTTTACAAGAAGGTGACTTAGGAGGAGCCGGTTTTCTGGGAAAGAGATTAAACTATAGCATGGTTCTAAATGTGTGTTTTAAAGAATGCTGGCATATTTTGTTGATGCTGGCTATTTTATTTGATTGCTATCTGTTCTGAAGTCTTCCCCTCCTTTTTCCTTCTTTGAAATCTGTCGGTTACCATGGAAACAGTGTTGTTTTGGGTTGGGGTGGAACTATATCCACAAATGTAGTATAAAGTCATTTATAAGATGGGTTAATATTTATTCTGGCTGGGCATATATGGAACATAATATAATGATAATCGCAACCACACATACAGAATAAATTTGCACTTTTATTGTTATTTTCTTAGTCTGTCTAAATGTGTGCAATTTTGCTTGTAATGCACGGTCATCTCTCTCTGATTTGGATGTTATCATCTAAAAGCCAGTGCCAGTGGACTTGCTCTGAGTTGTAAGTTCTCTGTAGGCCTCACACCAAATCTTCGCATCCCTGTGGCCAGGGTCTCATTCCAGACAGTGATTTCCTGGGCTATCTTTTGAGCTCTGCTCAAGGACCCGGTGTCCTGGGCCCACTCCTCTCCTCTAGAGCTGGTCTGTGCCCAGCAGTACGATGGCACAGCCTGCCCTCACACCGAGCTGCGCAGTCGCTCAGGTTGGCAGATGAAAGGACCAGTGAGTGACCTGACCAACCGCAGCTGGAGGACGAGAAAGCGGTAGGGACTTTGGAAAAGTTCCAGAGATGATCAGTAAAAACGATGCAAGGGTAGCGAGTAGGATCTTTGAGAAAAGGTTACAGAAACCGGGCTCTTGATTTGAACACACAGAGGAGAAGCCGGAGAGTGTGTGCCGTGTGGGGTTTTATTAGCTCTGTTCTCTGGAAAAGTGACTGTGAGAAAGGGGGGCTCGCTCGTGCCCTGGGAAGTCCTGTCATTAAGAAGGGATTGCCTGTGGTCGAGCAGGTGACACTGCTGTGTGGCATGCTGACATGGCAGAGGCTTTTAAAGATGGCCCGACTCTAGATAAGGACAACCACAGAGAAATGCCGGCTCCTGGCCTGGTGCATTTGGCATCACTGAGCTGTGCCACTGGTGGCTGGTGTGCAAAGCCTATTGGTAGCCACGCAGTGATTTAGATGGCCCACAGAAGTTCCTCACGGGCTCCTGACTTCAGATTGTCTCATTGCGATTGAATTTTTGAAATTAGTTTTTTTCAAATGTTTTGACATTTTCACCTCTCCAAAAATGAACACAGAAATATAAAAAATTGCTCCTCTTAGGATTAAAAAATCCCACAGAGCGAGGTCAGTGGAAACGATTGGGGGTCCTGATCTTACAGTTAGCAGTGCTGTATACCTATGACACCTCTGATGGCGTGGGCCTGCTGGGTCCAGTCCATTCAGTTCAAAAGAGGAGGCATGAGGAGGAGACTGCAGGACACGGGCCCAGGACCGAGGGGCTACCTTGATCCCATGGTTCCTGAGTGCCACAGCGCCAGAGTGCCTGGTACTGGCTGGAAACGGGACTCTTGGGCCCTATCGCAGACCCGCTGAATCAGAACCTGAGGGGAATCCAGAGCTCTGTTTTACCCAGCTTTCCCTTGTGAGCACCACTGGTCTGGACCGTCTCTCATTTACTTACAACATTAACAAGGTAATATCCAGTTTGGGGCAAATTGGCAATCTGTGGCATTGTTGTCATGGTGATTAATTAACCTGGCATGGGAAAAAGAAAGTTTCTTAGCCACAGGCTGCCCCCAACTCTTTTATGAACATACTAGATGCCCACTGCATGAAATTCGTGCATGGGGGGGGGGGGGATTCCCCTCAGCCCAGCCTGCACCCTCTCCAATCCGGGACCCCTCGGGGGACCACTGGCTCTTAACTGCCCACCTGCCTGCCTGCATGATCACCCCTAACTGCCCCCTCGATGGCCTGGTCACCCCAAACTGCCCCCCCTGCCGGCCTGGTTGCCCCCCAACTCCCCCCCCCCCCCCCCGCCATGGCCTGGTCGCCCCTAACTCCCCCCGCTGGCCTGGTTGCCCCTTACTGCCTGCCCCCCCCAGCCGACCTAGTTGCCCCACACAGCCTGCTGTTCAGTCGTTTGGTCACCTCTCACTAACCCCCCTGCCGGCCTGGTCGTCCCACGCAGCCCACTGCTCAGTCATTTGGTTGTCCCTTACTAACCCCCGTGCCGGCCTGGTTGCCCCACGCAGCCCACTGCTCAGTTGTTTAGTCTTCCCTCACTAATCCCCCTGCCGGCCTGGTCACCCCACGCAGCCCGCTGCTCAGTTGTTTGGTTGTCCCTCACTAACCCCCTGCTGGCCTGGTTGCCCCATGCAGCCCATTGCTCAGTCGTTTGGTCGTCCCTCACTAATGCCCCTGCCGGCCTGGTCACCCCACACAGCCTGTTCTGTCATCCGTTCAGTTGTTTGGTTGCGACGGTCACTTAGGTTTTTATATATATATAGATATAATTAATAGAAGAGCTGCCTTAACATGGCCTAGGACAGTGGTCGGCAAACTCATTAGTCAACAGAGCCAAATATCAACAGTACAACGATTGAAATTTCTTTTGAGAGCCGAAAACCGACTTGTGCACATAGGCCACGAAGTTTCAGTCGCACTGTACGTGCGTGCCCACATGTGGTATTTTGTGGAAGAGCCACACTCAAGAGGCCAAAGAGCCACATGTGGGTCGCGAGCCACAGTTTGCCGACCACTGGCCTAGGACACCCCTTTAGCAAGAGAGGAGGAATTCCCTGGGGTAATACATTAAAATCATTTTTACCAGTCATTTCCTTTTTGTGGGGGTTGGTCCACCTATCCATCACCTCCTGTGGGTGCCCTGCTCTCCCCTGGGTGCCCCTGCTCTCCCCTGGGTGCCCCTGCTCTCCCCTGGGTGCCCCTCTCCCGCGGGCGCCCTGCTCTCCCGCGGGCGCCCTGCTCTCCCGCGGGCGCCTCTCGTGTGTGGCAGTGTATGGTGAGGATAACGGAGACAGCCCTTCAGGTGGTGTATCGACCTCCCAGCGCTCCATCCCCCCATCCCGTCACCGGGACTCAGTATGAGGCACCTCTGTTGACTTTGCTGTTTCCTGCGCTCACTGCCTCAAGCTGTGTTCTCAATGGGAGGGAAGGAAGAAAATAGCCTGAAAACAATCCAGTACCGATCAGACTCACACAGCACAATAAACGCTTGTTTGGACATGGCTTGGACTGTCATTTTAGCAAGAGTCTTCTGTTTGATTAAATAGCTTCTCTGTTAAGCATTGAACAAAATGAAATGGATGTCATAACAGATATAACTAAATGATGACAATGTTTCTTGACTGTGAATTTCATTAAAGATATACATTTGTGTTCTTCCTATCCCTTTGAATGACAGAAGTTGACAAATATCTGAATATCTGGGGAGAGTTGTTTTTAGAGGAAAGTTAACAGCTCATCCCTGTTCAGATGTCCCAGCCCTAAGACAAAACTAAGGGCTGTGGGCAGGCAGGAGAGACGGCGGGCAGAGGATGGCGGGGAGGCCGAGTGGCTCAGGCTCTTTGCTGCGGGGCTGCGCTGACCTGCGCTTAGTTACCCGCTTTATAAATGCTTCCTTTCCTCCCAACATGGTGCTTAGACACGTGGAAGTGTGGGTTTGTTCACTTGCTCCCCTGGGGAGCACCTGCACGGTGCACGGTGCTGTCTCAGCGAGGAGCGCCTGGGAGCAGCGCCTGCGTGTGTGAGGTCTGGGCCATGCTAGGCATGGAACAGGGCGGGAGCCCGCGGGCAGGGTGGAGGGCGATCATCCTCAGGGGCTGCTTCCTTGGAGCGCTCCCGTCCGGGTCCAGTTCCTTCAGCCCCTGTACCTAGATGTTCCTCTCACCACGTGGAGGTAATCCTAGCATCCACTTCATTGTATTAGTTTTTCATATATTTTCATTGATTTCAGAGGAGAAGGGAGAGGAGGAGAGAGAGAGAAACATCAGTGATGAGAGAGAATTCATTGATTGGCTGCCTCCTGCACGGGGATGGAGCCTGCATCCCGGGCATGTGCCCTTAATCAGAATTGAACTCGGGACCCTTTGGTCCTCAGGCTGACGCTCTGTCCACTGAGCCAAAACAGCCATCACTTCATATTATTCTGAGGAAGATGATGGCAGTCCTAGGCAGACTTTACAAAGCACTCATATAGAATAACTCACTTGATCCGCACACGATCCAGAACCCTCTAGACAGGCACGGCTGCCCCTGGGACAGACGAGGCGGTGGGAGGAGGCCGTGGTTGGATGTGTGGGACTGGATGAGGCTCTGTGGGGAGGGTGGCGTGGTGCTTGGACCTCAGTGGTCTGACGCGAGTCCTCTGTAAGTGCCACCATTGAGGTGGAGGTCAGGGCTCAGGCTTCCCCAGCAAGTGACTGTTGAGCTGAGATGGAGAGGTCCCTTGCTTGTTTCCATTCATCCCCCAGCTCTTGGGTGAGGGAGGTCAAACAGGGTCACTGCACACACAGTAGGACCTTGCTGGGAGGGCCAGGTCGGGGAGGGGGGTGGGCAGAGCCAGGTGTGTTGGGGGGGCAGAGCCAGGGTGGGGGAGGCAGAGCCAGGGTGGGGCGTAGAGCCAGGTGGGCTGGGGGAGGCAGAGCCAGTGGGGGGGGGGGGGGGCAGAGCCAGGTGGGGGGGCGCAGAGCCAGGTGGGCTGGGGGAGGCAGAGCCAGTGGGGGGGGGGCAGAGCCAGGTGGGGGGCGCAGAGCCAGGTGGGGGCAGAGCATTAGTGTCTGGAATTCCCAGCGCCCAGGCGCCAGAGGCATTCTGGCCCATCCAGTTCCCTGGAGAGGTCGAGTTGGAGCAGTGGTAGTGTGGCCTGTGATTCCTGCCGCTCCTGGACAGCTCAGACTTGGGAGGGGCCTTCAGAGTTTGCCTGCTTTGGCCGTGAGCCGTGCCCAGTGAGCAGGGCATTCCCTGGACATGCTGATCACCTGTCCCGACTCTCAGGCCTGTGGGTAATCGCCATGTTCTCATACTAATGCACCAGCTACAGATTGGTGAATGCTGGGCCTTGCAGAAATGGGTGGTCGGTGTCAGCACCAAGCATTCTCAGGCGGGACCTCGTGCCAGGCCCTCCCTCCTGGCCATCGCCAGCTCTTCCCTGTGACAAAGTGTGGGCTCTGGGCCTGTCCTGGGCTCTTGTCTGGCCCCATCCACGTCACGTGTAGCCAGGTGAAGCCTGAGGAAGCCATTCACGGGCCAGAGCTGTATTAGGGTCGGGATGCAGGAGGAGAGGCTCTCGGGACCTCTCTCGCTTCCTCCCCAGGGCCTGTGCCAGGCCCACACCTTTCCACAGACTTGAAATCACAACGCCCTGAGAGGCCAGACGTGTTGCCCTTATTTCTCTTGGGAGGAGCCCAGCCCAGAGAGGCTCCGCCTCGCACCTGCAGCCTTGGCCTGCCCGCCCAGGCGGCCCTGGGTGTGGGCTGTGCTGCCTGGGGCCGGCCTGAGCAGGGCCCGTGATATCCCGAGCCCACAGCCACTCAGGAGGCAGGAACTGTCCTCCCGAAGGCGCCTGCTGGCCCACTGCGCCGCAGGGAGTTCTGAGCCCGGCAGAGGATGCGGGACCCGTGGGGGTGCCCGGGTTCAGTCAGGCACTGGATTCTGAGGTGGGAACCTCTCAGGTGAAAACATACCATCAGCCCATTTATTTGGGGGACTGGAGGTGGGTTTATAGATGGTGAGGGTGCCAAAGCATCGGAGTTGGAGAGGACAGTTGTGGGGTGACCACCCAGCCATGCCACCCAGAGCAGTAAACGGGGGGTTCTTACCTTGGACCGAATTAAGAAACTACATCACATGCAGACTTAATGCCATGTAGGTGCTGGTTTGCATGGGAGCAGAAAAGAACTTGCTCTAAGGAAAGCCCAGATATCTAATTCGGATGGCTTCCCTCACATCTAACTGAGGTTTAAATCCTGCGGAGAACTTGGCTGAAGACTCCCAGGTCTCAGCTGCACATAAATGGGTTCTCTGGTGATACTGTGTTTTTGAGGTTAAACAGTGCCTGGAACTTACCAGAAGGCGAGCTCTGGCCTGGGGGTTGTTGGCCTGTGGTGAAGCTGTGGTCTAGGAGGCGTGTGGACCTCTGGGGCCGGGAGCACCCTGAAGGCCAGGTGGGAGGTGTTGCTTGAACTGAACCATGTTTCCTTTTCCTCTAGAAGTTCTGAGTCTCTCTGTGACGTGAGCCACCTGCATGCCTGTCAGGCTCCTTCTTCCTCTTCCCTGGCTTCAGCCCCCAGGGAGGGGCTGTCCAGGCGCACGCCTTTCTCACTTGCTCGCTGGCCTTGGCTCTGGGCACTGGTGCACCAGCCCGTGTGCCCTACTATGTGCGGCATGTGTCCACACAGCCTGGGCGGTCCCTGTCTGGATGGCTTCCTTTCATCCGTGGGAGATGTTTTGGGTGGAACTGTCCTGCCACCTCTCTCTGTCCAAAGGAGGGCGGGCCCGTGTTTTGAAGGGGGCAGGAGTTCGTTTGCAGTCACTCCCTGGATAGGGTTGCTGTGACATGGTGATGCCACAGGCCGGGGCACTGTTTTTAATGCTGATGTCATAACCCCAGCGCTTGCAATGTGCCTATTGTGTCATGTGCGGTGGCCAGGAGCATTGGTTCTGTGTAATTTGAGGGCCTGTGTTTTTAGACATGATGTTACTTTGAATTTTTACACAGGATGGGGATATAATCATCAGCCCACTTTGTTCTGATAGGGTACAAAAGGCACTGTGACTGAGATAGAGGGCTGGTGTGCCTCACTCCACATGAGATGTGCTTGGCTCAGAGAGCTCCAGAGTTCTAACCTGAGCACCACTCCATCGTAGCCAGACTTATTCAACTGAGTGGGCCAAGTCTCCTTGGCTCCCACAAAGCAAAAGGACACCTCCCTCTCCCCCCAAAAACAACTGCCAAGCATCCGGGTTAAAGCCGCACGTTCCTAGATGAAGCGTCTGTGCCTTTCTCTTGTAATTGGACCAGCGATCCCACATGAGCCTGTCCCAGCGGCTCCCAGCAGTCAAGGCCACGCTGCTCGAAGATTGCACGGGGGGGATTTAATTCTCCACATCGACTTTGAACTAGAGGTGGCGTCAAATCAAATTTGGCTAAGCTTACAAGGATGTCATTTAAAATGATGGATTCTCCCAACTACCAGTGTACAATGTAAAACTTTTATTTTCCCCTTTCTTTATTTCAGGTTAAACATGTCTTGGGCTGACTGTACTGCTGATGATATATATTTCAAACAGGCTGGCAAGGCCTCTGCTGTAACTAAAACTTGCAAAAATGAGCTGTGCTTCAATTTCTAAAACATTGACCGTAAAGCCCTCCCACTCCGCTGGACCAGGGAAATGGCTCGCCACTGCCAAGAAGATTGGACCTTATTATTGTTTTAGGCGTCACTAGCACATTACCTTGCTTCCTTGGTTCTAGTGGCCAAGGATGTTGTGAAAAATGAAAAAATCAGCTTCCATTTCTTATGAAAATTGATGCACAGATTATCTAATTCCTAAGAAATCATAGATGTGAGTGTTTTGCTGTTATTAAAAACACTGGAAAGCAGTGTTCCATTTTAACAGTGCATGAATATGGGGCTAAACCAACTTCATAGTGAGTGGGATACTTATTTGCAATGATGAGGTTTTTAAAAAATACCTGTATCACACGAGGGACAAGGATGAAGAGCGAGATTGCCTTCTACCATTTTGTTTGTGACAATTACAACATATCTTTATTAATTGGCACTAGAAGACAGCCCTGTTAGGAGAAGCAGTGGATCCCCTGGTTGTGCCCCTGTAGGGCGATTTTAACACCTTGCTCAGCATTTAAGTAATTCCCAACTGCTAGATGCCCCCTTCTGTTCCCTTCCCGCCTCTGAATTAGGAAAGGAGGAGTGGCCTTGTAACCTGCTCTGTTTATGCATCCTCAGGAGCAGTATGCTCTCTCTTAGCAAGGCAGGTGCCTCCCTGCAATACAAGGTTCTTCAGTCAACAAATAAATGGAGGTAAAGACTGGACCTAATACCCATTTAATTTAAATTCATTTTATAAACATAAAGACGCCTTTTAAGAGAAGCTTTAATTCCTACTAGCACCTTGATTTGTGGTTGCCATGGAGAATCAAATCTGTCATTTGACAAGAAAAGTCACCCATTTATGACAGCACTTTATCTTGTCTCTCCAGGGGAAGAAAATGTCAAAAGTGAGAGCAGAAAAAAAAATAAAGCCTTGAAACACCAGAATTTCTTGATTTCATTTTTATTATTCAGCTATCATATCCTTTCTGATAATAGCAACTTGGCGAAAATAAATAGTGTCCCTGCAGCAAAATCAAACACTTCCTGTTGGAATGGACAGGCTCTTTGTGCCTGTCAGTGCTGTGAAGTCTGGCAAGGAATCGTGTTATTAGATAAACCTGCGGTGCCCAAATCCCATTTTCTCTTCATTGCAGTGTCAAAATAATTATACCTGTGTAATTTGAGTAAGAAATTGCAGAATAAGTAAAATGGTCCATTGCAAGAGATTGCTTCACGCCTGTGTTCCTTACAGGGTGGGGTTTCTACCAGCTAAAGAAACAAACGCCGGGGAAAGTATTTTCATCTGAATAGAGATGTAGAGTAGGTCTTAGTGTTATTTGCTAAATGGGTAGGTACATACTGTACTCTGTTACTCTTCTTACGTACCTATTTTGCAAAGCAGAGTAAAAAGGCAGACGGTTTCACCTTGTCATGAACTGGGATATTACATTTTACCTAAGGTTTAAAAAAAGATTTCATTTGTGTGGGGCTCGTTTGGTTTTTTGAAAATGGAGTTGCACTGTTAGAGATTGAAAATATTTAAAGCTCTGATCCAGGGCTGATGCACTGGGTCTTTACCACCCGCCCTGTGCCTGGGTAACATACCTGTAAGTACCATGCAAATGGACACATATATGTTAGAAGGGCATATGCCTGCCTGCTGCATTTATGGTTAAACTCTGACTCTTTTGAGATTTGCTTTGCATTAAACACAAACGTTGGCGTTCTGCTCTGATGAGCACATGAACTAATCTGGGCTGCATCTACCTGGAGGCCTGTTCTGGTTGTGGGAGTATTATACAGCTCCATGTGGCTCTGAAGTGAAGTGATCTTGTATCGACGAGATAGCATTGTGATTGCAAGCCCTTTAGTGCAGGTTTAGTGTAGATATCTGACTGGCAGGGGAGCTGGTTTCTGGAGCAGTTGTTTCCAGGAGATTACGAAAATGGAGAAAAAAGGAAGGGCTGAACTCTCATTTTCCTGAAATTGGCCCGTGTGCTGGAGCCGGAGCCAGGGCTGGAGGGTGTGCGGTGGGAGGGCCCTCCTCCCCCCCCCCCCCCCCCCCCCCCCCCCCCCCCCCCCCCCCGCCCCGGCCCGCCACCATGCGGGCTGTGCAGCAGGGTGTGGTGTCTGCTTGAAAGAAGGAAGTGGGGGAAGGAATGGCTGTGACTTGTGGCAAACGGACCTACCCGTAAATATCAATAACAACATGTCGCAGGATACTTTTTTGATTGCTGTGATGGTGCGTGTTGGACAGGCAGCCTGTTTCTGCCCAGCGGGTGAGGCATTTCTCCTGCTTGTGTGCCTGGGGGTTCCCAGCTGCCTGAGGAGAGACGCAGAGCACTGGAGTGGGCTTTACAGGGACAAGCCCGAGTCCGAGGCTGCCAGTGCATCAGGGCTGCCTGTGTAGAGCGCAGGGCTCTCCTAGGCCATCTGCTCTACAGAATTGTTATTTTGATTTCATGGAGGTGAACAGAGCCATGTGGTTAGTTCCCCCTCAGGACGCGGGTCTCTTGTCCCACTGAGGATGTCCGCTGTGTGTGCCTGTCAGAATGCGTCCACCCACGGCGCTGACGCTGCAGGGCTGCCCGCCTGTGACCTGCCGCTCCCCGGACTGCCCAGCAGGGCTCGGCCTGTGCCGCCCACTGCACAACGCACCAGGCAGTCTTCTACTTCATTGAACTTTCAGATTTTAAAATTACATGTTAATTTTTATTAATGTCACTTTCTGTGATTTCTGTGTATCTGTGAATGCTTTTCTCTATCTTTTTTTTTAAGTTTCATGGTGAGGATTAGCAAGGACATGTGAGATCAGAGGGAGCCTGCGCTCCGCCTGCCCATGGCCCGCGCCTCCCAGGCGGGCACCCGAAGCGCTGGGTGTTGTGTGACCAGTTGCCAGGGCAGTCTTTTTCACACGTGGCATTGCTTTTTATTAATAACGGCAAATACTCTTTCTTCACAAACAGCGCTGCTGGTGTTAGTTGGTGCGGATATTTTCCCTGCCCCTGCCCCTGCCCCTGCCTCCCTCCCCTGCCCCTGCCCTGCCGTGGTCTGTGCCTCGCGTGGCTGACACTGACTTCACTCGGTTGCTGTGTAATGCAGATGCCTCCCAGCATCTCTGTGCAGTAGGAGCTGCTACAATTCCCATCTCCCAGAGGAGGAACTGACCTGACAGACGATGACCACCCTGTCCTGAGCCGCAGAGCTAGTGGCAACGGAGTTGGGATTTGACGTCTGTCTCCAAGGTCTCCGAGGGGAACAGGGAGGGCTGAGGGCTCTGGGAACACTTCACATAAGTGTTGGTCACTATTGTGATGCTGTCAACTTGGATGTAAAACATCAGCTCAGTACATGGTGAACCGTAGAAAAATTAAGTTTCCCGGAAAACCAGCACCTTCCGTTGAAAGTAGTTTCTTTGCTTCTGCAATAATGAAAGTAACAACAAACCTTACTTACATTTCAGAAAGTTTCCCCAAATTTCCTGTTTTGCCAGACTTTCGTGTCCCCGTTGTTCTCTCTGTGTACCTGCCACTCACCGGCTTTGCTGGACAGCAGGCCGACCCTGTGGACTCGCGGCTGCTGTGCTTGGGGCCGCCGCCTCCCGCAGACCTGCCTTCTTCCCTCAGCTCAGAGACTCTGGCGGTGCTTTGGGAAGACCCCTTTGTCCAGTTCCTTCACCCCAAGGCTTGCTTTGTTTTATTAATGTAGTCAAATTATAGTCCTGTTTTAATAATTGAATGAAAAAGAGCACTTTGCACTAAAAAACACAACAGTGGTGCTTATTTACTTTTCAATGACAGTTTATATTCTACATGACTTTGTTCTGGTTTAAAGTGTACAGCACAGTGGTTAGACCATCATATGCTTTACAGAGTGATCCCCCTGAGTTGCCAGTCCCCGCCTGGCACCATAGGCAGTTATTACAACATCACTGACTGTGTTCCCTGCGCTCTGCTTACATCCCTGTGACTGTTTTTTAACTGCCAACTTGTACTTTTTAATCCCTTCCCTTTTTTCGCCCAGCCCCAAACCCTCCCTGCTGGGAACCTCATCTGTCCTCCATGTCTCGGAGTCTGTTTCTGCTTTGTGTGTGCCTGTATTTAGATGGTGTGTTTATTAGACTGTTCTTGCATCGTGCAACGGCAGGTAAAGGAGCGGACTGTCTGGGCTCCTGCCACAACCCATGTGCACCTTGCTAGTGGTGCTTTTTTTGTTTAGATTACCTGTATCAGGGAAATGGAAACTGCTGGAAGTGCAATCGTGTAAAATATGTTGATTCTTCATATTAATAAAAACACGTGGCTTCTCCTCCAGATGTAGAACTTGGGTCTTTGAAGACATGACCTGAGAGTCAGAAGGAAGTCATTTCCGCTGGCTCTCAGGTGGCAATTAGTAATTCTTTGAAATAGGGCCCCACCCAACATTCAAGAGTTTTCATCATTCATTTTATCCAGGTTGTATCAAAAGCCATATTTTCTTAAACATTTAAGTGAACTTTTATTTAGAATGCCTTTGAGAACTAGTTGTCAAGTTTTCTTTAATTAAAAGAAAAGGGTGTTTAATGACTACAAGCTAACATGTAACATTTAACATTCTTGTTCAGTCCGTTGGTTTGGTCGTAGACAAAGTGAACATTAAAAGTAAGGAGAGCGCCTTTGGTCGGTTGCTGGTCTGCACAGGGCGTGCTCTCAGAGGGGAGGCGTGTGCTGCGCGGATGGGCCACGGCTGCCTGTCAACTTTGGGAAGAGCAGCACTGAGAGCATGTGCGTGTACACATGTTGCTGAGAATGCACACATCTACCTTAAGAAATTGAGTATTTGTAAAGAGACACATGTCAGTCATAAGAATTCCAGAACAGCGCCTGTGCCCTATTCATTTTGGGACATAAACAAAACCGGGACATGCTTTTTGAAGATTTTGCAAATTACACAGTGGTTGATAATTTTAGCTGTGGATTGAACACCGCCCATCAGAACAGCAGAAGGAGATGCAAGCGTGAAGGTGGTCAGTGGTTCTCAAGCCAGAGTGGACAGCGGACTGCCTGATGCCGCTGATTCGTTTCAGTGGGTCTCAGATGGGACCCAGAAGTCTGTATTTTTTAAAAAGCTTCTCTGATGAGTCGGATTTAGGTACTCCACAGACTTGCATCTATGTTCTAGAAGTCAGGGGTCGTCCTGACTATCCCACCATCAAAAGCAACTGAACCAAAATTCTTTTAGAGCAGCATCCCCTGTCCCTTGGCTGCAGCGGGTCTGGTGTGGATTTGCTTAACATGCAGGTTCTGATCCAGTGGGGTGGGCTGGGGCCTGGGACCTGTGTCTTTAACAAGAACCCAGGTGGTGCAGCTGCTGCTGGGCCAGGCCACACCCAGACAGCAAGGTTCCATCATTGTTTAAAATATACATATTGCAGAGTTTTTGAAAAGAAAGAAAAATTTGAAAGCACTTGGGTGTTTTTGTCTCCATGGTTTTCTATTGAACATCTCCCCGCCCCCCCCCTCTCTCTCTCCACTTTCTCCTCTCTCTCTCCTCTGTCTCTCTGGTTTAGCTTCAGCTTTACAGTGTGACCAATCTCTGAACATTAAGGAGCATTTTCAGAAAAATGTGTGTGGAGGCACAAAGATTCTAAATTAGCCCAAGGCCTGACTGTGTTCGCCCTGTAGGAGTGCGTTCCTCTGCTGGCTGGAGGGACAGTTAACAGCTTCTGAGCCTCTTTCTCTCACCTGCTCCGCGCAACCCCAGGCTCAGGAGTGGAGCCCAGTCCAGCCCAGGACTGTCCGCGGAGAAGGGGGCTGACTGTAGGGACGTGACAGCAGAGGCCGTGCGGACAGGGAGGCCCTGAGCTCTGGTCAGAGAGCTCCCTGTCCCCTGCTCTGTGCCTGACTTGTAAGCACAGTTGTCTGGCTCTTAGTGAGATGTGGGGACTTGCTTTGCATGAAGAGGAGTGAGGTGAGTCTCTACTGGAAGACTGTATTGAGGGCTGTGGTGTCTGAGCGTGGCACGTACTCGTGAATTCCCTTTATTCTTGGACTCCTTGGAAGAGGAGCATGAGCAGTTTCCTCGGCATTGTGGGCGTGGCACTCCTTCCATGAGAATGGGATTCTGGGTCCTATAGCTGATAGCATCAGAGCGACTTTGGACCAGCTCTCTGGGTTGGGGGTAGGGAGGCTGGTTTCCTTGGTTAAAGTAGGGTTAGATGAATGAGCTGCATGAGCCATCAGCACCAGGCGCGCGTGGCTCTCCCTGTGTTGAAATCCTATCACAACTGACCCTTTGATTCAGCCATTGGGGCTGCCTACATCACACTGGGACTCGCCGTTAGCTGTTAGGATAACCAAGGCAACCAATTCTCAAAATGCTCAATTTTAGCCTGAAGAATGTATCTGATAATTCATGTTTTGAACCAATAACTCTCTCGCCCGGTACACATTAGGAAACGGGGGTTGGTAGGGATGAGGTTGGAGGGAATCCTGCTTTGTTCTTTTTTTATTTTTATTATTGATTTCAGAGAGGAAGGGAGAGGGAGCAAGAGATAGAAGCATCAGTGATGAGAGAGAATCATTGATTGGCTGCCTCCAGCATGCCCCACACTGAGGATGAAGCCCACAACCTGGGCATGTGCCCTGACTGGGAATCGAACCATGACCTCCTGGTTCACAGGTCGACGCTCAATCACTGAGCCACACTGGCTGGGCCTGCTTTATTCTTGTTATCTGTGTTGGGCTGGTTAGTTTCGGCATTGATCATGAAGCTGTATATATATCCTTGTTCTCCTTATTCATACCTTTCTTAGAAAGTGAGGAAGTAGGCAGTGTGGGGATGTTTGCTAATACTGGCTCAAACAGCATTTCCAAACTACTGGTGGTTTAATTGCTGTATTGTTCACCAGGTTAAATTGTATTTAACTGGCTTTGTCTTTTTGATTTGATAAAAGGATCATTGGGATTGTAGAATTCTGGTACCAGAAGTAACTTGAAGTAGCCTGCACTCCAGGAATCTCAAATTCAAACCGTGATGGGGTTGTACAGGTAACGTACAAGAAGAAAGTGGGTTGGGGAGGGGAGCGGGGAAGGGACGGCATTGCCGCCAGCCCTTCCTCTGCTGCCGGGACCGCCGGCCGTATTGGCAGGCCTTCTGAATTTTCTAGAGGTGCCCAAAAGCAGGGTGGGCTGGACGTTTGTTCCTGACTCCACTGAGGAAGGAGGGAGGGAGGCAGCGTGTAGAGGATATTGCCATTGTCTGGGAACACGGATTTTGTCAGTAGTTGAAAAGCTATCAAACAACATTTCCTTGCAGGTGACCTGGGAGGGAGGCAGGCACTCAGCTCTTTACCATCACACAATGATGGGTCTTGACCAAAGCAGTGTCCACTTTAAGAAAAGTAGCCTCATCGCCCGAGGTCAGCCCCTCAGATATTACATGTAACAAGTGCCCCCTTTGGGTCAGTGAGCCTGAACCTCAGCACGTACCCCAGAGAGAGTACAATTATATCTAGAAACGCATCCACTATTATTGTGCCAACCCTGAATTTCCCCTTCCTTGCCTTGCTGGTTTTTTAGATCTACCTATGTTAATAAAAAATAAGATATGATTGCATGCAAGTCACCTGATTTTCCAAGCTGTTACCTGTAACATAGCTGTAACAGAATATATACCTTTACATCCGCCCCTTTCGCTTGGTGTTACCTCAGTGCTTGAACTCCTGAGGTTTTGGTCTTGAGACTAGTTTCTGTGCTGCGTGAGGAGTTTCTGCATGAGAGCTTGCCACGCTCCCTGCACAGTGCCCTTC
Organism: Ia io; assembly: GCA_025583905.1. Taxonomy (NCBI): domain Eukaryota; kingdom Metazoa; phylum Chordata; class Mammalia; order Chiroptera; family Vespertilionidae; genus Ia; species Ia io. The sequence continues at coordinate 2,092,810 of JAJQQW010000018.1, forward strand.
GATGACATTTCAGACGCAGGTTGTAGGCATTAGAAGTGAATATAAGTTCACCGTGGAGGGCTCCAAGGTGCTTAATTTTAGAGACCTCGCAGTTAAAATGTTTGCAGTTGCAATGCATCTTTCCCTTTTGGCACCGACTTTTGCCACAGAGGGGTGTGTCACTCCCTGCACAGGGCACGCAGGCCTTCATCCAGGAGAGGTCTACTCATTTCCTCTTGGCCAGCGGCACCCTGGGAAGCTCCTGCTTTACTGGGGAGCTCCCCGGAGGTAGCGGGAGTTAGTGCACACATTTTTATTTGGCGTTGGCAGTTCCTCTTCGACCTGGGCCATTTTCCCCCCTTTGACAGTGGCTGGCAATTTAACACCACACTAATGAGACCCAGAGTTGTCTTCCTGCATGGCTCCAGTATGCTCTCTTCCTCTTTGTGTTTGTTTTTAAAATAGGGGTGGCCACTCTTGTGTTGTTAGTCCCGGAGCTAGGAAGACAGTGCACCCCTGACGCACATAACCACCTCTGTCTGCCGAGCTTATCAGGAGCATGTCCAACTACTGCTGTTTCATTGCTGGGTTGTTCACCAGCTTAAAGTGTATGGGTTGCCTTTGTGTTTTGTCTTTGTTTCGATAAAGGGTTTCGTGGGTTTTTTTTTTTTAAAGCCTGTTTAAATGAAGCTCTATCATTTAAAACACACATGAAAGTTGGTTAACACGTATTCACTGCAGACCTCTTTATAGTCCCTCACAATCTGCGGAGGTCCCTGTTGGCCACCGCGGCTCCGGCTCCAGCTCCAGCACGGGCCTGCCATGGAGCGCACTGGGCTGCGTCTCCTGGGCTTTCACCAGCCATCAGGAGGGGCCAGTCTGCTGGCACCTCCCTGTGTGGGTCTAACAGACAGGATGTTCTTCCACACAAAGCAGTGCTCCCACCACTCAGCCGGCAGGAGGTGGGGATTCAGGCTGGTGGGCAGCCCTGTCCATGCAGCACAGCCCGGCCGAGCTGCAGGCAGCTGCGTGCAATTCTGAGCCCCACTCATTGAACTGTAATAAAACAATATAAGCACCGCTTGGGGGAAGATTGGATGCCGTTCTCCTCACACAGGACGCGGGCATATGAAAGCAGCGCTGGCTGGCCAGAGGATTTGGAGATTTGATTTTGATTGAATTGCAGAATTGAACAGGCCAGGAATGTCAGCGGAAGGCTAAACGCCTATAGTGCCGTAAAGTTTTATTCATGTGAGGCTTCCCAATATCAAGTAGATGGATTATTGGAAAAGGTGTTGCGGGACATGAAGTGGAAGTGCCCAAACATAAAATGTCGGCAGGAGGCAAAAATTACTTTTTGCTTAGTCTATAATTAGGCCTCCAAAGTGAGAGAGAGAGAGAGAGAGAGAGAGAGAGAGAGAGTGAGAGCAAGAGGAGGGGGAGGACATTCCATAAAATTGTTTATTCTAAAGAAAATATTACCAATCATCATGTTACTTATTTTATTCCTTCAAGAGAACTTGAATTTATTGAGGAGCTTTTCTTACACCATTCTTTAATTTTGTTCAGAGTTAACACAGGATAGTAGGCTTTCTTGAAAAAGAGAGGAGAACCCAGGTCTCTTGGGGTACCCAGACTCCATGAGCCTTTATGTTCAGGAACAAGAGTGAGGCGGGGCCCCCACGTCCTCACAGGTCTCCTCGCGGGTGCTGCTTGCAGAGTCCTGCTCACATGGGCATTGGGCAGCCGATGGCAAACTCATGTGGCCTGGGAGCAGGGCGCTCCTTGGCCGGAGCTAGTATTCTATGGGGAAGTGACGCAGAAGGTGGGGGCGGGAGCCGCGTTTATTATCTCGTCTGTCCTGGTTCTTTATCCAGGTGAGTCTGTCTGCTCAGGTCCTTGGAGAAGCACATCCAGTGTTGCCAGTGTGGAGGCAGAGAGACACCTGTGCTTTTTCAGTGTTGAGTCTATTTGTTTAGCATTTCTAACCAAAGTGGTTTCAGTTTAATCATCGAAATCAGGATTATAGACACTTTGGCTCCAGTGTGCTGCTGTGGTTTTCCTTTGCCTCCTCCTCCGTGTTCTACTCTGTGATGCATCTAGAAATGTGTTTATTTGTAAATGAAGCGTTCTGGTGTTAACACGGAAAGTGTGAGCAGTGAGGGCCTTATGTTCTAAAGTCCCGTTTCCTTCAGTGCTCAGTGTGAAAGATGGCATGCCTTAAGGTCGTCGTTACCTCTCTGCGGTTTGTGAGGCTGCTTGAATACCGCGTTCTGTAGATCTGTGTTAGAATGTAATTAGATGTACTTTATTGTTGTTCAGTTTTTCTAAAAATACTCTCTGTGAATATTTATCGAATCAAACAGTGCTCACCTCCAAGCAGCCGTTGAATAGAAGCAAGGGCCATCGATCTGAGTGGCCAGGTGGCATGGTCAGGAAGTGGTCCTTTTCAATTCTGAGCTCTTCCTTTAGGCTTTAGGCAAAAATTATGTCTGAGACTGAGATTTTCTGCTGTTTTGGAATTAATCCAAATTTGCAAGGGAGTGGACAGGAAGAGGTTGTTTAGGAAATGCTCACAAAATTGTAAAGGGCTGCTTTGAACTTGGTAAGATTGGAGGAAATTGTCTCTTGCCTAGGCTGCTCCCAGCCATGAAATTCTGGTCTTGAAGGGAGAGCTATGTTGTCATGCTAACCAGGAGTTTATGTCTTGGTGCCTGGTTGCAAGTTACTAGCCGTACACACAAATGCATGAAGTCACCTTTGCTTTCATCTCCCTTTAAGGCTGGGCTGAGGAGAGGGAAGCCAGGTGTCTGGGTGGGAATTTTAAGGAAGCACTCCTCTCAGGTGCTGGCCTGGACCGGGGCACTCGGAGAGTGGTGCCTCCAGATTGTGGTGCCTCCAGATTGTGGCTCCTGCTTGCACCCGCCCTGGCGGCTGGGGCTGTTGGGAGGCTGTTTGGTCTGCACTGTTGCATGGCCTCAGGGAAGCACGTGGACCGCTGCTGTTGCTGTAACTCACCCGGCTTTTCTTACAGAAGGAGAAGACATGACAGTGAATGTGATTATACAATGTTGTTTGATGACTGTTTCCATTCAGCTTCCCGAATTGGCAGGCGTTCTGTGTCTGAACTAAGAGCAGTTTTGCTTCTGGTCATAACATGTACTCCTTTCTTTGATCCCACTGCGGCCAGGGCCTGACGTTAGCTAACAGCTCAGCATGCCGCACACCTGGGTAAGTTGTACAGTGGCAGGTGCCCTCCGTTCAATAGACATGTGCTGGCATCACCAAGTTGAAGTTTGCTAAGCAGGTTCGAAGGATTAATACCGGGCAATTATTTGGCTCTGAAACTGTGGAAATGGTAATTTGGTGTTCAAAGCACAGACGTGAAGCTTGCTTGAGGCGACTTTACTCAGGACAGGAAAGCAGTTGGCGAGCAGGACTCTGTTCTGACCCTGCAGCCGCCACCTACCAGCTCTGGGTGTCTCGTGAGGAGGGCTCCTCAGATTCTTCCCATTTCCCCTCAGGAACACCCAGTGGCTTCCAGGTGAGGATCACAGCATGAAGAAATGAGATCATTTGCCCAAGTTCACAGCTCAAAACAACAGAGCCAACCCTTGAGCTCTTAATGCCCGTGCTCTTAGCCGCTGCAGCAGCCTCCCACTTACTGTCCAGGGACATTATCACAGGTGCATCTGCCCTTGGAAGAGGCACTGGAAGTCCTTACGTATTAATTACACTTTACGAGTCAACAGCCTTCATTTGCAGAACTGAACTGTTAAAGCATTGCGTGCCCATGCTACGTGTCTGCAGACTGACTGGGGCAGGATTGGGTGCGTTTCTCTGTAGAAGTGACTTGGAGGAGCATGCACCTGGTCAGGGGAGCAAGGCCTCTGGCGGAGCCCGGGACTGCATTTCTGTGCGGCTCCCCCGCAGCCTGGCAGCGCTCAGGCTGCTTAGCAGGGAAGCGTTGTGAGGCCTGGCGGTGTCGGATGTGTGGTGTGTATGAATGACGCCTCTTCCCTAAAAGCTGAAATGGGTTTAAGAAAACTGGAAGAATGCATCATTTCAGGTTCTTTTCTCACAACATGTCTACGCTTGTCTCTGGCTGACTCTCAGGCATTGAAGTTTCTCTGTGATCCTGAGGAGGACAAAGGGAGAGAAGGGGGTATCTGCCCCCGCCCCCCGCCCTTCTGGTGAGGACACGAGTTTAATAAAAGTGTATTAGAAAGGCTGCTGCTTTAGAAGGATCCTGCTTCTGTATGTGGTAACCTGTTTCTTAGCAGGTAAAGACTTTGAGCCTTCCTTTCAGTCATGTTGCTATAGCATGAGGCCTTGTCCGCACTTTCTCTAACAGGTCCTTGTTCCGGTGGGTAACGGGAATCAGGCCTGATGGTTCCCGGCTCTGCCAGTGAAATGTGTAATGGGCAGTGAGCAAGTCAGCACCCTGACACCGACCCCCGCCACACACACACACACACACACACACACACACACACACACATACACACACACACACACACACCATTTCCTTTCAGCTGCAGTGATTCCCATCTGGACCCTACTCGAACCCATGGCACTTCCTTGTAAGTGCTTTGAGGAATCCTGTGAACTGCCTTGATGCAGAGGGCCTGGTCACACAGTGCCTCCATTTAAACAGCAGTCATTATGGGTGTGTGCAGACTTATGTGTAGACAGAGATGTTCAGGCCACAAGTCTGTTTTATTTGACTTTTGTGATGTTCTAAATATTTGAATTTATCAATTCTGTTTACTGAGATTCCTATGGAAATCCCAGATTTCAGGCTTCTTTTCAAGGTATGTGGCAACATTAGCCTTTCTCCCATACTTGGGCCAGGTATTCATTTCCATGGAGCTGACCACGCTGTCCAGTTAGGGACACTTCCCACACTCCCAGGTGTCTGATTCCCTGCTTGGGTCACCCAAGAGGGGTGTTTCCTGAGATGTGTGTACTGGCCCGCACGAGTGCGTGGACATGGCAGTGCTGCCCGTGGCTCCCAGTGAGGAATGTACAGCTAGCTTTATGGAAAGCGCCAGTTTTTAATCCCTTAAATGATTTAAACTTTCTGGAAGTTGTGCATCCCATATAAACAATGGGATCTATAGAAAAACATACTCATTGGAGAACTACAAGGCATATAATTTTGTGTTTAAATCTTACGAGTGAGTTGTAAGAACATGACTTCATAGGCACTTCTGAGACATTACAGCACCTGAATAACACTTTGCTGCTACCTGTGATGCTTCATTTTTACTTTTATTGACCCCTCTCCCCATGTGCCCCGGGCACCTGGGCCCTGTCTCCAGCTGCACCCTGCTCTGCCCCGAGGAGACGGCCTGGCCCCTCCCCGCTGCGGCAGAGGCTCCAGGCATGTCCTGTCGGCACAGAGTTTATGAGTTGCACCCACTCCTTCATCCTTGAACATGCTTTCCCTGCTCATTGCCCGCCCTGCTTCCTCGGGGGCTGCCAGCAGGGCATTATGCTACCCCATCTGCAGCAGCTCTGCTGCCACCACTGTGCCAGGCCTGCAGGGCCTGTTGATAAAGAAAATCAGTGGGTGCCCATGCCTGGCAACAGCTTTGATGGAAGGCAGTCTCAGCAGGACGGCCGAGCCCCACTCCTCCAGGGCCCAGGCTCCTCAGAGAAGGGCAAGAACAGTCTTCTGCTTCAGTCTCCATGGCAACCAGGTGTTCCGCATCACATCCCCGAATTCATTCATTCATTCATGCACCCATGTTTACTGAGTGCCTGTGATGTATGAGGCAGTGGCCCTTTTAATAGTCCATGAAGACAGACTTCCCACCTGGTCCTTTAATGAGACGCAAATGAAGAATTAGAACTATGGAGAATGCAGCAAAGAAAGGCCTTAAAAAGGGGCGAATTGACGTTGTTGAATGCCATGGAGTTCAACAGCCTTAGAATCTTAGGACGTCTTGAGAAGCTCTCTGGATGGAGCTCACTTAGGTTTTCCAGAAGCTGCAGGAGGCAGCATGTGTGGAGGTTGGAACCGTGGTCCTCTGGTCCCCAGCCAGACCCGGGGCTGCATTTCCATGGCAGCAGCGTGCGGGTACCCTTCCTGCCCTTGCTGGCAGCCCCGATTCAGACACACGGAGTTGGAGTCGCGCCGTTTCTTTGGCTCCCCCAGTGCGGCCTCTCACCTGTAAGATGGGCTGTGGAGTCTGCCTCACAGTTACCACGGTTGGGGGGGGGGTGCGGGGGGGCTGCGGGAGAGCTGATCACAGTGCTACGTGCACCGCACCTCCTCGGTGCACCTCCTCGTCACCACTGCTGGTCATGACAGGGATGGTGTCTCGGGGCCACGTGGTGCACTCTGAAGAGTTTATCCTTCACATTCGTTTTCCAGAAAATGCTTGCTTCCTTGTTGAGCTCTCCCCCTCTTCCCTCCACTTCCCTGGGGCTGAGTGACTGGGAGGCCTGCACCAAGCACCCCTCCCAGCGGGGCCTTCTGCCTGCAGCTGTGGATCTGGCTGCTTATCTGACCCAGGGAAGGCCTGCTGCTCAGGATTGCCCAGCCTGGGCTGCAGGGATCCTGTTCGGCAGGTTAACAGGCAAAGGTGGGCCCAGGCGCACCAGGCTCTGGCAGCTGCGCAGCCGGTGCGCCCAACAGTGACAACTGCGGCGAGGAGAGCCTGTCTGCCATCTTGCTGCCTCCCTCCCTTCCTGTTTGGACTCGCCCATGGGAGCCAGGCCCACCGTTGGCGGAAGTGCTGCGAGGAGAGTGTTTATTTACAGCCATCCGCGGGCTGGTTCAGGATGCGGTTTCTTGCAGGAAGTTCTGTCCCCACCCCCAGGTTTGATCATTTCTCAAAAAAAAAAAAAAAAACGCAACAAAAAACAAAACACCTGCTTTTCCAAGGCCTCGCGCTGGCACGGAGCAGGCCTGTACCTCCCTGCGGGCACAGCAGCACAGCGCCAGGCCCTAGGGAAGGGGCCCAGCACCTGTGTGGTGCTGGGTCACTCTGCTCCTTCGCCAACACCAGGGCCGGCCAGGGGACTCCCCTGGGGTTTCAGCGAGAAAGCACTTTGAGGGGAGGTCAGAGGCTCCAGTGCTTAGGTGGGAGGTATCTGAGTTATAAGCCAATCGGCTGGGCTGGCTGAGCGCGGAACTGCGGGCCCAGAGTCAGGCGCCTTGCCTGGGAGACTTGCAGCAGGTGGGCGAGCAGGTGGAGGTCATTTCTCAGGTTATCATAGGATAGTGCTGTAGACCTTTCTCCTAAACTGAGCAATAGTCTTTGTTCCTTATTAAAAAATGTACACAAGGCTCAGCCCAGCTTGCACCCTCTCCAATCTGGGACCCCTCGGGGGATGTCCCACAGGGATGGGGCCTAACCCGGCAGTCGGACATTCCTCTCACAATCCGGGACTGCTGGTTCCTAACCACTTGCCTGCCTGCCTGCCTGCCTCATTGCCCCTAACTGCTTCTGCCTGCCAGCCTGATCACTCCCTAACCACTCCCCTGCCGACCTGATTGACGCCTAACTGCTCTCCTGCTGCCTGATCGCCCCCAACTGCCCTCCCCTGCTGGCCTGATCTTGCCCCCAACTGCCCTCCCCTGCCGGCCTGGTCGCTGCTAACTGCCCTCCCCTGCAGGCCTGGTCGCTGCTAACTGCCCTCCCCTGCAGGCCTGGTCGCTGCTAACTGCCCTCCCCTGCAGGCCTGGTCACCGCTAACTGCCCTCCCCTGTCAGCCTGGTCGCCCCCAACTGTCCTCCCTTGCCAGCCCTATCTCCCCCAACTGCCCTCCCCTGCCAGCCTGGTCGCCGCTAACTGCCCTCCACTGTAGGCCTGGTCGCCCCCAACTGTCCTCCCTTGCCAGCCTGGTCACCACCAACTGCCCTCCCCTGCAGACCTGGTTGCCCCCAACTGTCCTCCCCTGCCAGCCCTATCACCCCCAACTGCCCCCCCCCCCCGGCCTGTTCACTCCCAACTGCTCTCCCCTGCTGGCCATCTTGTGGTGATGTGAGGGCATCGCCTGAGGGCGCGAGGACCACCTAGGCTTTTATTAGTATAGATATACACAAGGTAGGGAAAAATTGCAAAAGGATATAAAATGGAACCTCCCTGCACCAGGTTCCTAACCCCTGTCTTAAAGCTCCGCAGCCCCAGGGACCGGACCACTGGCCGCAGCGCTGGGACTTACTAGAGATGCCACTTTAGGTCCCAGAGGAGACCCACAGGACCAGAAAGTCTGCACTGAGGCCTGTGGATCTGCCTTTCAAAGTCCTTTTAAAAGCTTTCCCGTGAGCTCTGGCCAGTGTGGCTCTGTTTTTTGGGCATCGTCCTGTGCACAGAAAGGTTGCCAGTTTGATTCCCAGTCAAGGCACATACCTGGCCCCCAGAAGGGGGCGTGCAGGAGGCAGCGTTGATGTTTTGCTCTCTCACTGATGTTTCTCTTTCTGTCCCTCTTCTTTCCTCTTTAAAAAAATCAGTAAAAATATATATTACAGCCGAAACTGGTTTGGCTCAGTGGATAGAGCATCGGCCTGCCGACTGAGGGGTCTCAGGTTCGATTCCGGTCAAGGGCATGTACCTTGTTTGCGGGCACATCCCCAGTGGGGGGTGTGCAGGAGGCAGCTGATCGATGTTTCTCTCTCATCAATGTTTCTGACTCTCTATCCCTCTCTCTTCCTCTCTGTAAAAAATCAATAAAATATATTTTAAAAAAATATATATATATTACAAAAAGTCCTTCGTGCCCTGGACAGTGTGGCTAAGTGGTTAGAATGTTAGCCTGCAGAGGGTCGAGTTTTGATTCCAGGTCAAAGGCATGTACCTGGCTTGAAGGTTTGATCCCCGGTCCCTGTCAGGGTGCATGCAGGAGGCAGCCAATTGATACGTCTCTCACACATCAATATTTCTCTCTCTCCCTTCCCCTCCCTCTATCTCTCTCTTTCTCCCTTCCACCCGCTCTAAAAAAAAAAAAAAAGAAAATCAGTGGGAAGAATATCCTCTGGTGAGAACAACAACAATAAAAAGCGCAAGTCCTCTGTGATTCTCATGGCCACTATATTTGAGAGCCACAGACATAAGGCAGTGGCTCCCCGTGTGGGCCTCACTCAGCACCCTCTGCAAGGCTGGCTGGCTCCTTGGAGCTGCCGGGGCTCCAGTCTCCAGTCACACCCCCAGAGATGATTCAGGTCGTTGCCAGCGAAGTCCGAGAATCGGCATTCTCCTGTTTGGGGGGCCAAGCACCCCTGCCTACCATTCCCTCGCACAGTGGCTCTGATGCAGTGGTTCTGGTCCTTGATGAGCCCTACCTTTGGGGGTGGCTGTCATCGTTGTTAAAACAAATACGAACCCGAATACCAAAGCCATGGAATGGAGGAAGTGTCTCTTGTTTGCTAATTGGATGCATGATGAACTGACCATGAAGAGGACCTTGGCACCGTGCATCTTCCCCAGAGGGCCCAATGCAGGCGCATTGCAGGCGTCATTGTGACTAAGTTCTGCAGCTAAGAAAGCCATCCTTCCTTCTGAGAAACCCAGGTGAAGTCTGCCCAGACGACTTGGACCTTCTCAAGATTCAGAGGAAATTGCCATGTCCTCCTATTGGTATCTCCCCAAATGTTTTACTCGATCCTTTCATGGACCATGTTTTGGCTTCTAAAGGTCTGCCAAAGATGCTGGCGGTTGGATATAATTTTGAGCTGATCAGCTTTCTACACAGAATACGGCAGACAAAGGTGAGGGTGTGCTGTGCTAGGCAGTCTTGTGTCCAGGAGCTCCTAGCCTGGGTGGCTACTGGTCCCATAGGGAAGTGGCAGTGTGGAACTGGTGCTAAAGGAAGGACAAGCTGCGAGGCATATGGGACACTTCACAGAAGTGGTGCAGCAAGTGGAGCAGGGTTTTGAAGGGTGAATAGGAGTTGCTCCCGATGGTTCCAAGGGAAGACTGCCTTATAGGCAGAGGCAGCAGCGAGGGATAAATCCAGCTCTGCCTCTTGAGAGGTTTAATGGTTGGGAATTCTTCAAATTGTTTAGGAAGAACTTCTGATTTGGAAGAATCTCGTGAAGATATTATGGGAAACTAGTTGCTAAGGTCCTCTTGATGCAAATACCTTCAGGCAGAGTGGAAGAATCTTATAATATACGAAAGACAGTAACTTTTATAACTTAAAGAGTTTTTTCCTGTTCTTCCATAGTTTACGTGGGATTGACAGGCTGCCAAGGTGCTTGAGAGACGTGGGTGGGGGAGAGAGTCGCCTGGATCCAGGGCCCCATGCCAGGGCCTCGAGGTGTCTGCTGGACATCAGGGAGCTGGTGTGCGTCTCACGGGCTCTTGGAACGCGAGGGTGTAGGCAGTCAGGTTAGCCTCCCCGCGGGAGCCTGCAGAGCTTGTTCAAACGTGCCCATGGCCCTGGCTCTGGACAGGTTCTTCGCTTCTCCACCGCTTTCCCCTATAAAGCCGGGCCTGCCAGTCTCTCCTCTGAGAGGGAGAGCCTGCTGAATAATGGAGCGAGAGCAGATGAGTAACCGCTCACTCTAAGGCTGCTCAGAGCACGCGTAAAAGCAAGAACAAAACCCACAACAAACCTGGTCTTGAATTCCGGGCCCCTGGAGAGCAGAGTGCAGCCTCGGCACGTTGACAGCGGGGGCAGAGTTCTTTGTTGTGTGTGGGTGCTGTGCGCTCTGGGCTGTGCAGCACACCCTGCCCTACCACGAGGTGCCATCTGCACCCCTCCACTACACCAGACTCTTCTTAGGTATGTTTCCTAGGGGGGCAGGGTCACCCTGATGACAACCCGGGGTCTTGATGGCAGGTCTTCCAGGGGATGCCATGATTTGCGACTTCCTTATCCTGATCAAGTTTCCAAACCAGGTCTCTAGTCCAGGACATGGGGAAAAGGATGTGCAGCGGCAGCTTAAAGAATAGTGTCATAATGTTTGCAACAGAGAAGGTAGTTAGCTCTTAAAACGGTCAACCAGCACACGGCACGCCCTTGCATACACACAGTCATTTTTATGGCTTTTCAGTTAATTCTGGTTTTACTTTAAAATATGAGGAACAGGGTCCTTGGGCTATTGATCTTTCCAAGACTTTTTTTCTTCTTTTTAAAAAAGCTTTTAATTGTGGTCAGATACAAATAGCATGCGCCTCGCCATCCGAGCTGTGCGAACAGTGCAGGTCGGTGAGCATGTTCCCGTTGTTGCGCAGCTAGTCCCGGGGATGCTCTCCTCTTGCACAGCGAGAGACCACCTATTGCACAACACACCCCTCGGGCAGCTCCAGGGGCTCCTCACACGGGGATTAGAGGGGATGCGGCAGCGGGAAGACTCCAGGAGAATGGCAGCCCACCTGCCCGCTGTCCTGTGAGCGCAGGCACTCAGCTTCTCTCTCTGGACTGGCATTGCACCCGGCTTAAGTCCCCGGGGCTCATCCCTGGAGCACCGCGTGCCAGGACCGCCTTCCTGTGTAAGGCTGAGGGACATCCCGTTGTGTGCACAGACCACATTCTGCTTGTCCGTTCACCCGTGATAGACACTTGAGTTGCTCCTTCATCCTGGCTGCTGTGCACGATGCTGCTGGGAATATGGTGTGCAAATATCTCTCCGAGTCCCTGCTCCCAGCTCTCTGGCTGCGGACCTAGAAGCGGAATTGCTGGGTCATGTGGTAATTCTTCCTTTTATTTTTATTTATTTTTTTGTTAATTCTTGCCTGAGGATATATTTTTTCCATTGATTTTCAGAGAGAGTGGGAAGGAGGAAGGGAGAGAGGAAGAGAGAATCAGGGAGCATGAGAGAGAAACATCAATGTGAGAGAGACACATCGATTGGTTGCCTGCCACACATGGATCCAACCTGCAACCCAGGTACATGCCCTTGACCACGAATCAATCCCGTGATCCTTTGGTCCACAGACCGTCGTCACCTATCCGCTGAGCCACACTGGTCAGGGCTTCTTCCTATTTTTAAACATTCTTGCCCTTTCTTAATCAATGGAAATGGAATGCACTGTCCCTCAGGTCCATTCCCACCCTTTCTCGAAGCTTCTCATTACACCTGCTGCCCCAGTTCTGCCCCCCACGCCCTCTTCATGCACCTGGACACTTGGGCAGGCACTAGCACCCAGGGGCCGGGGGTGCTCGGCAGCCCTCGGGCAGCTGTAATAGCCACAATGACTGCATTGTCCCTGGCCAGGTGCTTGCCCGAGCTCCGCCTCTGTGAGGCCCAGGCCTGGCCCTCTTTCCCGTCTGCCGCCAGCTCAGACAGCACCTCCTTGCGCAGTCACTGAGGTGGCGATTAGGAGGCTGTGCCATGAGGGGCCAGCCAGCATCTTCTTTCCAGTGGAGCTTGGGGAGCACATTGCAGCTCAGGCCCAGGCTTCGTGCATGGCTCCCCCTGGAGAGCTCTGCGCAGGCCCAGCTCCCTCCCCGCACGCTGCCCTCTGGCCGGGAGGACTCGCAACTGGTGTTGGAGGCAAGGTGTGCAGGGATGGGTGGAACTCACCATTTATTTTAAGTGTTCCAGTTTGGCATTGACATTCTTAGTGTAAGGAAACAGGAGAGCAGAAAAGCAACATGTTGAAAAGCTTGTATCTTTGGAGACTGGTTTTTCTGCTCATTTTCTTTCCAATTATACTGAAACTTCCCTGAATCTTTGTCATTCTGTTTGCATAATGGGCCTACCCAGCCTTGTGCCTGAGCACTAGATCCTGGCCATCAACACCTGGGGTGTACAAGTGAGGTCCAAAGGGTCCAGGGAGGGAGAGCCTCGATATTTGGAGAGCAACAAGATGTAAGTGGAGGGGAACCTGAAGAAGGTGGCCCGAAGTCGAAATCCCTACTGTGCCCTCATGTCCAATCCTTTTATGAGTTTGTCCCCTCTGAGAGCTGGCGGGTGGAGTGTGCCGAGTGGAATGCAATGGGACTGACGCCACACAGCAGGCTGTTCTGAAAGGTGGCGAAGTAAGTGGAGGAGGACTAGGCTTGCTGTTGCCTATTTTTAAAAGTAATCCAAGACGCCAGCTCTTTCAGGCCAGTGTGGCTCATATTAGACTAGGTTGTCAGAAAATGAAGACTATGGGGCAGAATTCATTCATTTACTCATTCACTCGTTCATTCACTCATTCATTCATAAATAGGTTCTTCAAGAGCCAGGAATGGAGAGCTGCTGAGCAAAGCCAACACACTGCTCGCAGGAGCCTCTCATTCCTGCGTGGGCTGAACGCGTCAGATCCGTCCATTTTCCTGAGGGTGTAAATCGCCCCATGATTTTACTTGCTTTTATCTCTTTTTCTTTTTATGTAGCAATATTAGCAATAGGTCCCAGTGCTGGAATCACACAAAAACACTTTTCTTCTGAAAAGAAGCCGTTGTTAATTGTTGAATTCATTTTTATTTTCTCCCCCTGCCTCAGGGGCCAGGGCAGCTTGTGAGACACCCTGGCCGCGGTCTCATTAGGGCCGGGCTCTTCCGCCCGCAGGGCTCCTGCCCCCGGGAGGCAGCTTCTCTCCTCTGCTCGCCCTTTTCGTTTGGATCTCTTGTGCTTGCAGCCAAAGCAGTGAGCTCCCATTCCCAGTGTCCAGAGGTTGCTTTCTCTCGGTTCCTAGAGGTCTGTCTCCCCGAGGCTCTGTGAGCAGATGCTGACCCGCGTGTGAGCAGGAACTCGCGCCGCTCGCACTGTGGCCTAGGCTGCTGCTGGGCGAGAGAGAGAATGGTGGGCCATTGCCAAGGGGAGGGCGCCACCCTCTCCTTTGGAGAACACTCAGAGACTGGGGTGTTGGTGTACCTCATCCCACGCCTCCACCATGCCCCCTGAACTAGGGGAGCCCAGTGGAGAATTGCTGTTGGCTTTTGTACTCTGGAATCTGTATATGTTCACAATTTGTTTATTTATTTTATTCCTCACCTGAGGATATGTTTCCATTGATTCTTAGAGAGAGTGGAAGAGCAAGGGAAAGACAGAGCGAAATATCCATGTGAGAGAAACACATCAATTGGTTGCCTCCTACATGCACCCCAACCAGGGCCCAGGCCGGGAGAAGCCTAGGTACGTGCCCTTGACTGGAATCGAACCCGAGATCCTTGGGTCCGCAGGCTGACGCTCTGTCCACTGAGCCGAACCAGCCAGGGCATGCTTTGTTTCCCGTTCATGCGTCATTAGAAGTGGAGTTGTTGCGTCAGAGAGAGACGCAGGTTTAGTGCCAGTGTTCTGCTTTCACAGCGGGATACCAAGCTGGTTTCCTGTCAGCTTTGTATTTGAAGGCCGTTTCTCTACATAACACTGGGACAGGTCATCCCATATAAAAATAGTCCCCAGTTTGATAGGTAAAACTGTGGAATTGTCTGAATTAGCCTGGTTTTGGTGGGTGGTGTGTCTTCAGTGTTCTTTCCTATGTTGAGGGTATCACAGTGCTGTCAGCTGGATTGTGACATGGACACCACGTGTCATCCTGCCCACAGGTCTCCACTCAGGCAGACACGCCGTAGGGGCTCTGATGTCCTCACTCAGTGAGGCTGGGTCTAGACTGGCTGACGGTGCAGTTGGCTTAATGCTGTTCGGTTGATGAAATTAATTCTTGACATTGGCTTCTTCTTCTTGTCGTGAGTGAATTCATAGGGTGTTATGGAAATGCATGCCCTTGAGAAGGGGGCCTATCTTAGGAAACTAACACTAAATTTCTGATTTTATGAGAATGGGTCGCATTGATGGGGACAGCGGGCTGAGATATTTGGAGAGTGGGCTGCAGTGTTAAGTCTGGAGGTAACGTCCTTGAGGAGCAGACTGGGAGGCCTCTGCTGGCCCATTTGTCCCACACAGAAACGGTTCTGTGGTTGAAATGGGCTTGGACACACTGGTGTACACCACGCTGACTCCCTGTGCTGATACATGTAGAGGGCTTCCCCTCCCCACCCCGTCCCTCTTTTATTTCCCTTTCCTTTTGCTCTGAAAGTCTATTACTTTAAGATCATAAGAGAAGAATAATGACATAACGGGAAAGTCGTGTGTGTGTGTGTGGTGTGTGTGTGTGTGTGTGTGTGTGTGTGTGTGTGTGTGCGCGCCCGTGAGTGCATGCCTACACCCAGGAGATAGCTCCTGCTGTGGAAATGAATAATTACTGCTTCTGAGAGTAGCTTTTTTCCAGGTGAAAGGTGGCCAGACCAGGGTTATTGCTACATGTTGTTTTATGTTTCTTAAATATCACTTAACACCGGTTTAGTGTAGTGACGGTTCTGTGTGTGACAGTGAACCAAGGAAGGAGGACAAATATAAGTTACTTTTTCTTTTAAAATATATTTTTTATTGATTTCAGAGAGGAAGGGAGAGGGAGAGAGAGAGAGAGAAAAAAAAACATCAGTGATGAGAGAGAATCATTGATCGGTTGCCTCCTGCAGGTCCCCTACTGGGGATCGATCGAGCCCACAACCCAGGCATGTGCCCTTGACAGGAATCGAACCTGGGACCCTTCAGTCCACAGGCCAATACTCTGTCCACTGAGCCACACCAGCTAGAGCTAAGTTACGTTTCTTGGCCTCAAAAATGTACACTTCAGTTGAAGAGGAGATAGAGAAACAGTGGAAAACAAAGAAAAAGATGGTGATATGTAATTACCATCTTAAAACTGAAGGCATGTCCTAAAGCTGAGCATGATGGGCTGCGAATTGGTCACTGAAGGCCTCGCTGCAGGAGACCAAAGGAGAGAGCGGTGGCCCCAGGCCTGTGCTGTGTGGGTTTTGAACCATTTGGGGTCATGAATCCCTTTGGGAAACTGGAAAATCTCCAAGTCCCTCCATGTCCACTTTTCTACCACCTAGATTACCTGTGTGGACTTTTGTCACATTCACCTCTGCTCTGGTACCTTTAGGAAATACATTTGTGATAAAAGACGCTTCCAACCCCCAGTTCAGGGCTGACTTCCCTGCCCAGCCGCAGGCAGACATGCACACAGCAGCTCACGGCTCTGTGCTGTGGCCATGCCTGTGGGCTCCTCTGTCATCGCATAGGTGGCACCACAGTGGGCGCGTGCAGGGCATGCTAAGTGGCCTCGGCTGGAAGCCCTTTCTAGACTCCTTTTTAGAGGAAGTTGGGACGAGCTGAGCAGGCTCGAGAAGGAGCAGGTGTGGCCTGCAGGTGGGTTCACTGGAGCGAAGCGGCCAGAGGGTCTCCCGAGGCCCTGCTCCCACCTGGGAAGGCGCGGGGCTCCCCTGGGGCCGAGGTCTCGTTCTCAGCCACCACTGAGCAGCTTCAGGGGTGCTCCTGGAGTCTGACCTTGTTGGACGTGTGTGCTGCTCCTCACTGGCCACTCTGCGCCCTGACCCTGCACGCTCCTCCTGGAGCCTCTAAGAAACCCCGGTGGTTTTTAAGGTGCTGTGCAGTAGAGGCATTTTTACGCTGTTAGGTCTGTGCACAGTTTTCAGAAACTAAAGTTGAGGCCTGTGAAGATTGAACGGGAGCTGAACGGGCTGGGCCTGGGCCGGGCTGCCCGTCTGAGCTGCCTTCCTGCCTGCTGTCGGGGTGCAGATGGGCAGGGAGGGAGACATACCTTAGCTCACCTGCAGACCAGGGCCTTCACACCCAGCCGGCCAGGCTGGGAGAGAGCCCACGGGGGCTGGACAGGCCGGAAGCTGCTCCTCTGAGGAGGGGAAATGGGCGGGCCGCGGGAGCCCCTCCCCGGGGAGAGGGCAGCTCCTGTTAGCCTGTGTATATGCTGTTTGAACAGCAGCCTGCTTCCCAGGAGTGTTTTTATCTTCGTTCCCAGGCCTTCCTCGCCTGCACAGCAGAGATGATTGCCGGTCTCCCCTGCCCGCCTGTCTGTCTGGCAGGCACGGAGCGCAGGAGCAGCCTCTGAGCCCATTTCTCTCCTTCGGCTGCGGGGCTCCCCTGATGGGCTGTGCGGCCTGAGCAGCGAGCAGAGGCGCCTGCTCCTTCAGCTGGAGACGTGGAGCCCTGGCGTCTGCGAGGAAAAGGACCTGTCAGGAGTGCTGTTCGATTTGGTAGTTTTAAACCCAATTGCTCCGGTGGCCGAGCTGGTGGAGGCTGACTTGCTTCATGCAGGTTCCTGTGTGCGACAGCTTATGACTTCCTCGCACCATTAGATGGCTGAACTCTTACATGCGAATCTACCAGGATCACTGGTTTACTCTTGCGTGTCAGGGTGGGGGACTACAGACAGCAGTTTACTCTTGTCACTGACTTTTTATTTTTTTAATGTCGAAGGATCCAAAAATACCACTGCAGGTACATGATGGTTAGGGAGTTCTGACCTTCGGAGTCATTCAAACCACTGTTACTTTACCATCTGACAGCTCAGACTCTGCGACATCCTTGGAAACATTTCAAAGGATAGCTGCTCAGCCAAAGCATGTTGAAACATTTTCTCACAGGTTCACATTTCCTGTCAGCGTTGAGTGTTGAATTGCTTTGAAGGCTACACTTCAGCCCAAAAATGAGCATAAATGCTGAGAGTCCCGGGTTTGGGGGCAGTGCTTGAGGACGGGGCAGCTGTGCGGAGAGGTCTGCGTGGTGGGCAGCCGGCTGAGACCAGAGCTGAGAGCCCAGCGCCAGCACAGGCCCTGCCCTGGGTGGAGTCAGCCCCTGGGACCCAGTGGGATCAGGTCATTAACCAGGGAGGGGCAGGAAAAGGAAGCTTCCAAAGGGAGAAGAATGAGGGTCACTGGGCCAGGGCCCAGGAGGGCCCGCCATTGTACTTTGAATGCAGGGAGGGGCGCAGGGTCACAATCTGGCTTTGGTGGAGAGGTAGGGATGGGGAGAGGAGTGTGCTGTGCAGGGCTGGGAGGAGCGGGAAAGTCCACTGGATGGGCAGGGGCTGGGCGGGCATGTGGCCTGCAGGAGGGGGCTGGGCACATGAGGGCGTCTGGGTTGACCCTCTGCAGGCCACAGCCGGGCCTTCTCGCTGCTCCGGGAACTGGAGTTTCTTGATGGTGATCCAGGTGCCAGCGCTCCGGGAGCCTCTGAGGCGGGCAGCTCTCAGGAAGCTCGCTGTGTCCAGGGCTCGCTGCAGGGTCTCTCCACCGCTGGGCTCGGGGGATGCTGCCCCCGTGCTGAGACGAGAGGAGTGGAAAGGCCACGGGGCTTACATTTCGCCTGTTTCACGTCGTGGCTTTGGTTTTCCGTGTTGTATGCACAGTGAAGGTAGAGTACACGGGGTGATTGCTAGAAAAGGCTGGGAGCTTTGGGTTCTGAAAATGACTCGAGGCCACAGGTGACTTCATGGAACAGTCGTCTCCATTACCCTTAGGGTATATTTGTTACTGATGGAATGAGGACTTTGCAGTAAAGGCTCTGAGGTTTCTTTTAACTTTAGCAAATACCTACAGAAAGTGTTGGGTTGAAATAATCATCCAAACCAGACAGCAGGGCCCTCTGGGACCAGATGGACCAGGTGTGGAATCACTACTTCCCTCTAATTGGCTCGGTGACCCTGGCAAGTTACATTGTTCTTCTGAACCTCTGCTTTTCCATCTGTAAAATGGGAAGGAGTCGTCGTAGGAACTGCATGCGTGAAGCCCCTGCCTTAGCCCAGTGCCAGTGCAGTGTGACAGCGAGTCCTGTGGTCTCTCACCAGCGAACTGGCCTCTGCCGGAACGAAACCCAAGTCCCAGGAACGTGAGCCTCGCAGGTGCTTCCTGGGGCGCGTGCTCTGGCGCGGCGCTATCTGCATGGGCTTTCTGTTGGTGAGACTTTTGATCCTCCTCACCAACCAGAGCGCTGAGTCTGGACTCTGTCAGGCTGCCTAGGAGCTGCTGCTTGCTGTTGGTGGTGCCTTTACAGGGCTCATTTGCATGCCTGGCGTCCTCCCAGGGTAACCGGAGCCTCTTGAGTGCTAGGGCCCTGTCTCCTGGATCCTCCAGGGCACTCATCCCCCTGCCACTGCCTCCCGCAGGCATCCCCTAAGTGTTTGTTGGAATGAGAGGAGCGTGTTGGGGAGGACGTCTGTGAAGGTGTTTCATGGAACAGGAGGGCCCCTTGGCACTGGTCCTGTGCTCCCTGTGGTTGTGGCTGCCTCGTTGCTCCAAAGGCAGCAGGCCAGGGACCTGTGCGGTGTTCTCCTGTGGATATCCTCGCCAGGAACACGCCCATCCTCCCTCTGCTGCAGCCGGGAGCTGGGGAGCAGACAGCCCGCAAGGCAGGGCTCGGAGCGCTTCCCAAGCTGCGAGGGCAGGGCTCTGCTTCCTGGAATCTGAGCAGGTCCTCCCCTTGTTGACATAACTCCGAGTTCCAGTGAGAAACCCCGAGATGGAAAATAAAAAATGTGTTCAATTAAAGTGTATGAAATAAGGAACCAAATAATTCTGGGTGAACTGTTTTGTTACCCCCCTACATCCCCCTTGAACTTGGGATCCCTGCATATCACAGACAAGCCTGGAAGCCCAAGATACAAATCTGTTACTGAATCTATTCCAAAAAAGCAGGGAAAAGCTACCAATTTGTCATCTGTTATAAAATTTCATAACCTTTCTTTTTTTGATATTTTTGTACTATTATTCACTCAGCTTGCAGCACTGTGCCAGCCTTGTGCCTGCTCGTTTTACTATGTGTGCATGGCTGTGGTCTTGATGTAGAAGGAAGGACTGTTGGGTTGGGTTAGCGCTGCCATCGCTCACATTGCCGTTCTCGAGACAGCCTTCAGTGGTTTGAGGCTGGCTATTTTGGGGTATGGTCATGAGGGAGCAAGTTAAAAGCCTGAATTGCTTCATTCCCAGGGTGGTCTTTCTCTGTGCGATTGTGGTCAGTGTAGCAGGGCAATTTGAGCAAACCTCTCCTGGCACTTCCTGTGTGAGCTTGGGTGGAGAAGAAAGAATCTTCGTTTCCTCCAGTTGCCGGTTTATAGCCTCCCGGTAGAACAGAAGTAGCTTGGAAAGATTTTGAATTTTGTTTTTCACTGGATATGCAAATATGTATTGAGGAATGCTGGTAATGGGTTTGTCTTGGAGTTTTGGAATGAGGAATAAACCACATAATTTTGTACTTCCTTAAATACAGTGAGTGACCAGCCAGGTGAGTGAGCAGGCACCTGGAGTTATGTATCTGTATTTACATAACGATGCTTCTTGAAGACAACGCGTCATTGGAAAGCCTTACTCTGAGGGTCTCACCAAATTTCAGCTCAGTGTTTCGTTAACACAGAGGAATCGTTACGGAGCATGCTAATTCTGTGTTTCCATTTTTATAGCCCGTCTAACGTTTCCTTTTCAAATGCAATACTTGTTCAGCGTTTGCTCCTGAGCATTGTTCTAACTTTCTGTACCTATTTCAGTATTTTCTGCTGCCCAGACGTGAACAGATGGACAGGGACAGTTCAGGGCCCTCCCTACCCTGCCCCCCAGTTCCCACAGCCACACCCGGGCCGAGTCCGCAGGCTGCGGCTGCCTGGCCCAGGCCTTTGGTTCCTGAAATGCTTAGAGCAGACCAAAAAAAAGAGTTTCTCAGGTTAGCCTGTCCACGAATGTTGCCCTTAAAATTGTTTCCTGCTGCTCCCCACCCAAAGTGGTGAAGGCAGGTGCAGTTCAGCTCTTCCGCAGTTTTTCTTCATTGTCCCCCAAGAAGTGACGTTCCACTCCTGGGGCCACACAGTGCCCAGGGCGGCGCCAGCAGCCAGACCCACGCCTGCCTCCCGGCCACACTGCATTCTTGCTGTCTTCCCCTCGGGCGATCTGCTGTCCTAAGGCACATGGCAGACAGAGCCAGCCGACTGCTGCTGCAGGTGGCTCTGGTTGTTTCACAGAGACGCCCGCCCAGTGGCTCTGTAATCGCTGAGACCGCCCGGGGAGCGGGCTGCAGGGCCCGGAGGCGAGGCGGCTGGGAGTGAGCGCTGGCCCTGCTCCACATGCCCCTTTGCATGCCCTGTGCACCAGCCAGGCCGCGCTCTCGTGTCGCAGGACTGCCCTGCTGACTGCCTCTTGGAGGGGAGGCCACTGTCAGACGTTGAATGGGAAGGACAGATCCTCAGGCGCCTCTGGAGGGGCTCGGGCGGCACCTCTCCGGAGAGGAAGACGCTGTGGGGCCTCTGCCCAGGCCTCCTGGGAGGCAGTGGCCATTCTCTGCTCACACGCTGGTTGGGCCCGACCAAGCTGTTTTGCCAAAACATTTGCAATGAGCTGGTGGAAAGATTTTGAATTTTGTTTTTCAAAAGGGCTGGGCCCAACCAAGCTGTTTTGCCAAAACATTTGCAATGAGCTGGTGATGGTGACCGCACCGTCTGCACCGGCATGGTGTCCACAGGTTCCATGGACCCTCAGAGCAGAAGCAGTGGGAGCAGGACAGTTTACAACTACAAGGAACCGCAGAGGCCGCGCCATGCCTCCCTCTGAGGGCTGCAGGCATCTGACGCTGAGAGTTGCTCCCTGAGACCTCCGTGGGGCCACGGTCCCAGGTGGGGCGGCTGGGTCCCGGGGGAGCAGGACTCCCAGTACAGAGGCACCAGCTTGTTTCCCGCAGGTGCCCACGTGACTCGGAGCCCTGCTGTGGGGCTGAAGGGCACTCCTGGCATGGGCTCCGGCAGGCTCCTCCTCTCTCCCAGAGGCCCCTGCGTTCCTTGGACTCCGGGCACTTGTTTTCCGGTTCCTGGAAGGTGTCTCCCCCTTCCTCCCAGGTCTCCGCAGAGGCTTTAGTGGAGTGGGACTTGCCCTCCTCTGCACTTCCTGTCACCCCCGCACCATCTCCTGGTCACTACTGCCTGACACCGAGGACGCCTCTCCATGGCCTTGCTGCCCTTGCTCTTCCTGCTCCCTTGGCGATTAACGTCTATGATTTGGATCTGTCCTTTCTCACCCTCTCCTCTTCTTCCCCTCATTTAAGCCTTCTGTGTGTTTTGCTCATATTATTGTGGCAGCCAGCTCTGCTTCTACACATTCCTGTTGGAATAGTATGAATTATGCCATTTATGTTTGTTGAGACCCTTCAGTAGCTCCTTTTATTGCAAAGGAGCCCCCAACTCTTTAGCCTGGAATTGCAGGCCTTCTGCAATCTCCCTGAAAGAGGTCTCTGCCACCGTGTTTCGGGTTCTCCCTCAGCCCGCAGCAGGCCTGCACCCAGCCCCTCCCGACGCTGGGGCACTTCCTGGCAGGGCGCTGCTCTGTCCTTCACTTGTGTTCATTTATCAGGTCACAGACTCTGCACGCACAGCCTTATCCTGTCTCTGGGCCAGACCACGGGCTGCATACAGGTATATGCAGATGACACCAACAACTGTGCTTTAGATTTTTAAGGAAGTCAGGTAGTAAACACACCAGGAAATATCCTATATAATAAAAGCCTAATATGCTAGGTGTCCTGTCATCTGGTCATCGGCCATCAGTTCAACCAATCAAAGCGTAATATGCCAATGATATGCTACGGCCACTCAACCACTCTCTATGACGTGTACTGACCACCAGGGGGCAGACGCTTTGGTAGGTTAGCTTACTGCTGTGGTCTGGCCAATCAGAACTGAGGGAGATGAGCCAGACATGCCCTGGAGCCCTCTTGAAGTGTCTTCCCTGCTGGCCAACTTCCCGCATCCCTCCCAGGCCCCAGTCATGCACCAGTGGGGTCCCTCGGCCTGGCCTGCACCCTTGCAATCCAGGATCCCTTGGGTAATGTCAGAGAGCCAGTTTTGGCCCAATCCTGCAGACCAGGACGGGGGACCCCACTGGTGCATGAATTCATGCATTGGGCCTCTAGTGATGTGTAAGTTAGGGTGATCATATGAGAAAACTGCATCTGGTGTTTCAAGAGACAGTGAAAGAAGAGAGGTAATTTTCGCTTTTATGGTCAGAAAGGAACTTTCAAGGTGGTGGTGTTTAAGGTTACCGCGGGGAGGATGAAAAGGAGACCACCATACACACCCAGAAAGAGCCTTCCTGGCAATAGGACGGCATGCACCAAGGCCCTGAGGCAGGCCGAGTGTAAGTCTTAAATGAACTGTGTGACTGTCCTTCATTCATTCAATTCTAATGTGTTTTTCATGTGTCCACTCCTTCTCTTACCAGAAACCACTAGTTGGCTCAGCTGCATTCATCTCTGCCCACCGTGGCATCAGTGCCACGGTGGTCTTCCCAGGAGACTTCTCCATTTTGCCTCATGTTGAATTTATTGAATGAGTGTCCTCTGAATTCTTGGAGAACAGTGACTGTCCACCATACATTTTCATTTCTCTTCCTGACATCTTCCAAAGGAGAGACTTTTAGTGAACAAGAACATACCGATTGCTTGGTGAGTTATTTACTGCGTTTCAAGTAGAAGTAAGAAAGTAGCCCTACACCTTGACCAACAGAGGAGCGTCCATCGTTGGCTCCCTTGCCTGACTCTCCTGGACCTCACAGAATCTTCTTGGTCCTCACACCTACCTTCCTTTTCAGAGATGCCCTGCTTTCTAGTTGTTAGGTCAAGAGGAGTTGATGTTAGTTAATATTCTCTTTCAACTTCCCCAGGGACCAGGGAGCTGGCCTGGTCTGAGGCACAGGCATGAGCTGGGAGTTCATGCTAGGTTTTCCAGTGCTCGGCAGGCTTAGGAGCCAGTGTGTAGGGCCAACCCCGCCAGTCTGCAGAATGTGGTCTTGAACTGGCCACACGATTGATTGATGTGGTTCAACGATACGTGGTTGGCTGAATGTGGTGGTGATCCTGGAAATTTGTTAAGCATTTGAATGAGCTCAATTTAGTGGCCCTTCATGTTGTATGAATGTCATGGCAGAGCAAGAAATTAGGGCAGATGCAGAGATATTCATAAATCTCATGTCCTTTTTTGGTTCTTTTTTCCTTACATGGTTTGGCTGCCGTGCCCAAGTGACATTCTACTTGGAGGCACCCCTCCCACCTATAAACTAAACAGAAGTCAAGCTCTGATGGTTGACGAGGGACATGAGTTCAAAGCTCCTTCTTGTTTTTTTCCCTTCACCAGATACTTACTAAGCACTTACTTTGCCAAGGACTCTGCTGGGAGCGGAGGAGACAGTTACACATCAGGAAGTTGAGTGACTTCCAGCTCAGAGCAGCTGGTCTCTCCTCCCGCTCCCTGCACCACAGGGCCGCTTGGAACAGGGTTTGCAAACCACAGTCTATGGTGGGAGCAGGGAAGTGGGGACACCGCCTAGGTTAGTATCTGATATTTACAAGTTAGTATATTAATAAAAACTCCAACGAGTGCATATATCTTTTCCTCAGTAAACACTTGCGGTATAATAGCTGCCACATGCATTTTCCTCTGCCTAGAAACTGCCCCTTTCTTCCCAGGACCCTCCTGCTGGCCGCCTGGAGGGGGAGGAGAGGGAGGAGAAGGTCTGGCTTCTGTGGCTGGACTTTTGGTTTTTTGAAGGCAAAGGCTCTGAATTCTGCTTCCATCAAGGGAGGAGCACAGGGTGTGCACGGGAACCCTGAGGGCAGTTCTCGGCTGTGATGCCACGTTCAATTTGGTGGTTCTCTGAGGATGGGCAGGAAATCAGGGGCAAGACTAGACTGGTGATTTTTGTGGGATTTTTAAAAATCCTTTTGCTAATTTTAGGTTCTAGTTAAGATTTCACTGGGATTTAGCAGCCATTTATGATTCTGAGGCATGGTGGCCCCAGCTGCTGTGTTCTATGCCAGGGGAGGGAACCTTCTCTCTGCCAAGGGTCCTGGGGATACTGGTAGCATCATTCATGGCCATACACATTACCCACCTGCTCCATTGGACCAAACATTTAACTAACTCACCCCTAATGCCTCGGCGGGGCCAGACCCAGTGACTTCCCAGGCCTGATGTGTGCAGGCAGACTGAGCTGT
Organism: Ia io; assembly: GCA_025583905.1. NCBI lineage: Eukaryota > Metazoa > Chordata > Mammalia > Chiroptera > Vespertilionidae > Ia > Ia io. Next base: position 2,117,528 of record JAJQQW010000018.1, read on the forward strand.
GGTACGGGTGCTGAGCATATTACGAATTCAGAATCAAGAGACCCCGTGGTGGCTCCTGCTCTGCCCAACTCTGTCTCTCCCCTCAGTCACATCGCAAGGCCAAGGTGAGGGTGTCAGTGAGAAATGGGACTGTCGTCGCCCAGGGCCCGAGACACAGCAGCAGCGCAGGAAGGATGGCCGTTTTCCTTGTTGGGACTGAAAGCCCCAGAGGGAATTTAGGATTTCCGGTTGACCGTGGGGGCGGGTGGAGGCGGGGAGGGCAGGTGCTTCTCAGTGCCCAGTTTCTAGATTGCTGTCTCTTCACCGCTGGTCGGACGGTCACAGAGGCAGCTCTCGGCCCTTCTGCTGTCACCACTGAGAAGGGTGTGTGCCCCGCAGGGACGCCCGCCTGTCTTGCTGTTGCATCTTTATTGGCTTGGGGGTATGTGTAGGGCCACACTAGGATTCTGTGACTCAGGACAAGTGGGTTGAATCTGACTGATGATGTCTGGGCTCATTTAGATCCCACGTGGAATGGGGGGCATACCTGTCCTGCCTGCCAGGTCGAGGCAGGCTCTGGTGAGGGAGCGGGTTCGCAGTGCCCAGCCCCAGGAGATGTCTGGGTGATGCCCACCCCCGGCCCAGGCAGCTGCCCCTCGCTCCAGGCCTCGCTGTGCCCATTCTAGGGGCCTGTCCTCCCATGGCAGAAGCTCATCCTGGCTGCCTTCTGGAGCTGAGCGTTGGTGGGGTGGCGGAGGGCTCACCTCTAGGCCTGATGTGTTCTTCTTGGCAGAACTTTAGGATGAGTCTCTGCCCCTGCCAGTGAGGCACCCCTGGGCCGGCCTGTGGCGGGGGGCCAGGAGCCTCGCCCTCCCGTCCAAAGCTCTCTCAGTCCACCTCCTCAGCATGCAGTGCCTGCTGCCCCGGAGAGGAAGGGCGCCGAGGGCTCACGGGGAGCCAGCTTCCCCTCAGCGCTGTGGAGATGGGGCGGCGTCCCAGGGCGAGGTGCTGTGAGCGGGAGCCGTGCTGCCTGCGGGAGGCCTCTGGCGCGGGCTGGGCGTTGAACTTCACGTTGCCCTTGCCTTGCTCTTTGTCAAGTTTTATTTTTCTCTGAGAAAATCATGGTTGGTGAGACGAAGAATTTCGAGACTTGAAGAGCCAAGAGAGAGCCCCGCCGCTTTGTGTCCTCTCAGGTCAGGCGTGGCCACTAGACCCTGCCCAGAGGCGGGGGCTGGAAGCCAGCCCCTTCGTGGCCTTTCCCTCTGATGAAGCAGTTGTAGCGGCCGGCCGGGGCTCGTTCCGGTGTTCTTTTCCGTGGCTCCCCCTGCACATCTGTTTGAGGCGGGTGCCAGCCTGGCTCGGGGTCAGCTGTGGGCCTGCCTGGCTCACAGGGGTGAGGGCTCCTGTGCTCTCGCTCTCGCTCCTCCGTGGGGCCCTGGACCAGCAGCGCAGCCGCAGCAGCCTCACCTGCGGGTTACAAATGCAGGCCCTCGGCGGGACCTGCTGAGCCAGGCCCCTCACCATGGTCACCAGGTATTCGTGTCTATATTGCGGTTTGTGAACAGGACATTTAAAAGTCTATGTATTTGTTTTAGCGGCAGTGAAAAGGGGCGGGCGGTCCTAGGTTGAGAGGTCCTGTCTGTGCTGATGCTGTTGCAGGCTCATTCTCCCTAAGCGTCTAGTCACTGCCCTTGCTTGCCCACGGCCTCTGTGCGTCCTGGACTTGGTTAGGACACCAGCAGGTGAGTTCACATCTCCTGTTCCACGCCACACAGTAGATGGCGAGTGTCTGGAAGGCAAGACGCTCAGCACCAGGCTGCTCGGGCTGTCTGAAGAAATCGGACGGGGTTGCTTGAACATTTCAATGACAAGTGTCTCATGAGCTGATGAACCAGGAGTCCAAGGCCTGTCCTGGGGGGTGCGGGGGGTGCCCCGTCAGCAGTGGGGGCCGCTGCGGCGCTGATGGTAGGCGGAGGGCGCTGGTGGGTGGTTTTAAGAGAATCATGCGGTGGTGACAGTTTTAAGAGTGAGCCTGCCATTCCCGGAGAGGGCTCTGGGCGGGGCTCGCCAGCATCAGACCACTTGGATAAAAAGAGAGTCGAGCCAGCCTCTATGGGCACGAAGCCCTGGGACCAGCAGCCTCTGTTTCTGGGGTGAAGCCTTCATCATGCAGGTGTCTGGGCCCTGAGCCCAGCTGGGACCGACGCTGGCACGTTGCGGTTGGCCTGAGATAGGGTGGGCTGCGCCATGTGGCCAAGCACTGGAGAGATGGCCCTCAGACGATTTATGCTTCTTTAGAAAAAATGTCAAATTGTATAAATTCAAGGTTATTTAGGAAACATGCAATTTTGGTTGCCTTATTGAATAAAAAGATAACTAGATTGTCCTAGCACAGATAAAATATTGAAAGCGCATATAGCTTTATTCTTTATTCTGAAATTAGGAACAGGGCAAAATTTACCTGAGGGTAAAGGAAGGTGTTGCCTAGCTAACATCACCTCTAATTTGTTTAATTTTATTACTCTGATGCCAGAACCGAGGCAGATCACACTCACTCTTTCCTGCCGTTTCCTCTTCCTGTGCTTACTCTGCCGTGGTTCTTCTCAAAGAATGTGTTGCTCAGGGCGCTTCAGGAAGCACCTGGCTTTGGGAGTGTGGCCACGTTTTCCTTCAGTGTATCTGCTCCTGGCAGGGATGTGGGCCTCTGTAGGTTCATGTCGGGCCATCCAGGGAGCCTTCCTGGGAGACTGACGTGTGAGGGCCAGGGGTGGGAGAGCCCCCGGGCCGCCTCTGCTCCGCAGGCCTGGGCTCCTGACACTGGCCAGGTGGGAGGCCGGCACTCAGTACAGTGCACCGGGTGGGGAGTTACTGTGCTCATAGGTGCTTTTGGTCACTGTCTACTTTCCTGATTAACCACCTTGGGTAGGGCCTGGTTGTACATACATGTATATGTGGAGATATGTGTAGTATATCTACATACGTGTTTATGTGTGTGTATGTAGGTGTGTGTATGTGCCAGTCTCTGTTTATATGTTTGTACACAGGGTGAGCTAAAGGTAGGTTTACAGCTGTGAGTACGTGACACAGAGTTTATTCTTGTGTTATTATATATTAACTAGAGGCCCGATGCATGAAATTCGTGCAAAAGTAGGCCTTCCTTCCCCTGGCTGTTGGCACCAGCTTCCCTCCAGCACCCAAGACCCAGGCTTTCCTCGCAGCCCTGGCTTCATCTGGAAGGTTGTCCAGAAGGACGTCTGGTCTAATTAGCATATTATGCTTTTATTATAGATTATTGTATTATTTTCCATGTGAACAACTGTAAACCTACTTTTGCCCCACCCTGTACATGATCCTCAGAGACATGCAGATGTAATGTGGAGACAGGTGTGTGTATGTTACTGTCTGCATGCACTTTGAAACCATCCTGGGAGGCTATGAGGGAAGCTGATCTGCCACACAGGTGAGGACACGGAGGCCCAAGCAGGGGCGGCCCTGGAGCGCCGGGCGGAGTGAGACCTCAGCCTCTGCCTTCCTTCCCTTTGCTCTGCTATAATTTGTCACCCTCCAGGTCACTTCTGTGCATCAGTGTGATGGGCTGTCAAACTCCACACCCTGGTTTTGGCCATATTTTTATGTATTTGAAATATATGCTTAATGTATTTCCTTTAAATTGCTTTGAAATATTTATTCATTTAGTTAGTTAATATATATTTATTAATTTTTAGTTACTATTTTTTTTATAAAAGGCACTTCAGAATGTGTCCATTATTAGGAAGCCAGTATGATGGAGGACCATCAAGGAAAGGAAACTGTACAAATAAGTACCTGGCTGTGAATGTGTGTGTGTGAGCGCGTGCTTGTGTACCTCCCTTTGCCACTCAGAACATCCTGTGTACCACCCAGGTCCTTGTGCTGCACTGAGGTGGAGCCTACGCCTTTCCATCAGTTTGCAGGCGACACAGCAAGGGAGAGACCCCTCTCTCCAGGTCAGCACCTGGCAGTGGCTCACGTGGCTGGGGCCTCAGCCTGTGCACCAGAAGGCTGCAGGTTCAATCCCCAGGTGGCACATGCAGGAGGCAACCAGTCGATGTTTCTCTCACAATTGATGTTCCTCTCTCCCTTCCTCTTTCTCTAAAAATTAAATAAAAAATAAAATAAAGGTCATGGCCCTTAATATGCTGTTGGTTGAGACTAAAAATGCTGCTGTGGGTCCAGCATCTCTGCTACCTTGATAGCAGGTGTTAGGTTCGACCGCGCGTGGGGTCTGCCCAGCCTCCCCAGGAACTGCCACCTCTGTCAGTGTGCACTGTTGGCTTTTTAGTTTTCACCCCAGGATATATTTATTGATTTTAGAGAGAGGGGAAGGGGGAGAGAGAGGGAGAGAGAGGGAAACATCGATGTGAGAGGGAAACACCGATCAGTTACCTCCCTCAGGTGACCCCACTGAGAATTGAACCTGCAACCTAGGTATGTACCCTCACTGGGAATTGACCCCTTTTGGGGTACGGGACGATGCTCCAGCCAGCTGAGCCACCCAAGCTACTGTCGGCCTCTTCTCTTCACAGTCTGTGCAAGAGCAGAAGCTGCAACTTGGGTTATTGTTTTCTCTTCGTTCCCCTTCTGTGTGTGTGTCCTAACTTCTAATCCTTAAATTCTTACACGATCCTTTTAAAATACGTACAACTGATTGGTTAGATGCTTTCTTAACTCTTCAGTGATGTTGGCCTCGAGTGACTAACTAGAAGAATATATTAAGATATGGTTGCCTCAAATTAATCTTTTGGTTTAGAGTTCATATTCCATCTTTGGATTTTGTATCTGAGGTGGGCATAATAAAATATTGTGGTTCTGACTGGTAATAATTTCTTCCTCTATTGACTGTTTTGAATGGAGGGAAAATTTACCTCTTTAAAATGATAATAAAAAAGAACCAGCATCAAATTAGCATAAGGAGACAAACTGTTGCTTTCTGTCTGTCATTTGAACCCAGTTGCCTAAAAGAAGGTGCATTTGGTGAGAGAGCCCATGGAGGACATTTAAGTGACACGCTGAATGGCTGGCCGGCGGGGTCATTTTCCTGTGGAGGAGAACATGCTCTGTCACCTCGCACAAAGGTTCTGTGGGGACCCCTGCATCTGGCTGAGGTTCAGTCTTGTGCCAGCTTGAAGAGTTTGATTGCTTTGCTAATAGAGACAGATTTTGTCCTTAGAGAGACCCAAGCGAGATGCTGCCACATTCTTCTGGAGTCTCTGTTCACAGAAACCACTTTGGCTTTAGCTGCAATTCAGTGGAAACACATACACACACACATACACACACCCAGGCACACACACAGAGGCACGCACACAGGCACACACGCACAACACGGGCACACCCACAGGTGCACACACAGGCACACACAGGCACACATGCACAGGTACACAAGTGTGCACACGCAGGCACAGGCACACACAGGCACACACACAGGTGCATGCACACACACAGAAGCACACACACACAGGCACACAGAATTTGACTGGGGAGTTGGCAAGGAATAAGTGAGCCAAATTCGGCCTGGAAAAATTAGCACTGGCAACTTCATGAGCAACAACAATTCCATGAAAAGCACTGGCGAGGAAGGCAGCCGGGAGGGAGTGTGGGGTGGCAGCGCAGCAGCCACACGCCTCTAGGCTGCCTCCAGGCTGCCTCCGTGGGCTGTGTGAACAGCACCGAAGGTTCCTTGATTGATAGGAAGTGAGTTGACCACACGAATCACATGCTCACTGAGTTGAGAGTCCCTTTATTTGGCAAATTAAACAACCTTGTGCTAGTCCAGGGCCAGCTGATACCTGTCTGCATTTGTAGATTTGCAGATAAGAAAATGAAATGATACAGTAGCTGTTTCCTGTCTCTCTGGTGAAAAGGAATTTAGCGCCACGTAAAATGTAATCAGTTTTTGTCTCAAAAAAGCTGGAAACGTAGTACTTGGAGATCATCTCAGACATGAAAGACAGTCGCAGGCTCCACGCGACTTTGGACAGGCAGTGCTCCTAGGCGGTGCTCCTGTGGATGCTGCACTGCTCCCTGTGCCCCCGAGCACCTGCCAGGGAAGGGGGCCCAGAAGCAGGGCTCCTTTCAGAAGTCCAGTCTGGAGTGGTTTCATGGTTTTGGTGTTGGTGCTGGGTCTTACACATCTTAATCCACAGGCTCAGATATAGAGATCATTGGAAGCCTAAAGTCAATCATGTTGGGTCAGGGCCCATGTGAAACCGATGCTGGAGTAGCACCTTCAATCCAGGAGGAGCTGGCTTGCATCCCGTGGGCCCCAGGTCCAGCCCGGGGATGCTGCGTGTCTGCACCAGGTGCCTTCAGAGCCCTCTCTCCCAAGGCCAGCTCTGCCTGTCACCTTACATGTATTTGAAGATCTGCTTTGGGCATTTTATAAGGACCTTCTCTAATTTTTGCATACACTGGGACCCCAGTGAATAAGGTTGGACATGTTTTAGTATAGACAAACCAGCTCCATCGCAGCCTGAGTGATCTTTTCAAAATGCAGACACGATGGTGTCCCACTCACCTCTTTACCAAGTGGAGGTCCCTTCCCTGACCTCCCACTATTTTTATGACAAAGAAAATTGTGAGACACGTCAGTACAGCCTTTATAGTGTGAATTCTGCCTCTTTTTATTCTGTGCTGCCCCACCTCCTTCCCTGCCCCCACCACCTCGGCTATGTCTCTCTATGCTCCTGGTACCACAGGGCCTGTGCATGTGTTGCTCCCGCTCTCGGGAGTATATCTCCTGTTCTTCTCCACCTGGCCACCTCCAACCTGTCCTGGAGCTCTCAGGTCACTCATCATCTCCTCCTTTCTTGATCTCGCTGACTATGCCAGTGCCCCTCTGAAACTGTATTTCCAAATGCACTCCATAGAACTCGCTTCTGTGGCCTTCCTCCCAGTGTAGTTGACAGGCCTCTTTGCCTCTGTATTGATTGATGCCAGTGTTTTCACCAGCTTCAGCAGGCAAGAATATACCTTTTTAGGTACTGTTGTAGTGTCTCTATACATAGTGCTTGGCGCAGAGCAGATGACCATGTAAATATTTCTTCAGCAAATGGCTCTAGCAGTTGGCCTATTGTTCCTGCTGTGGAAGAGGCTGAAGTCTCTCAGCCTCCTATTACCTGAGCCCTTTGAAGTCCTATTTTAAAACCACACCAAATGGTTTACTTACAAACCAAGTGGTTACTCTTCAAGTGGTTTACTTATCAGTTTCTCAGGTCGCCTTCTGTTCTAGAGCTGAGGTTCTTTTGGGAGGGGGTGGTTGTGTGTTTCATGAGGTTAAGGGCAGCTTGTGATCATGACTATTTTATACTCCAAGATCCAAACATTAGGTATAAAAGCCTATAATGGGAAAAAACTAATTTTGAGTTTCTTTTCTGCTTCTATTTCCACTTCCCAAAAATACCAGCTTCCCCCTACCTTTCCCACCTCTTCATTTGGTATGATGGGATCATGTGTGAGTGTGTGTGTGACTGTGTGAACGTGCATGTGAGTGTGTGTGTATGTCTGTGTGTGCGAGTGTATGCGAGTGTGTGTGAGTGTGAATGTGCATGTATGTGTGTGTGATGTGTGTGAGTGCATGTATGTGTGTGCATGTATGTGAAAGTGAGTGTGTATGTATTATGTGAGTTTGTGAAGGTGTGTGAATATGCATGTGTATGTGAATGCATGTGTGAGCGTGCATGTATGTGAGAGTGTGAATGTGTGTGAGTGTGCATATATGTGTGTGTATGTGTGATGTGTGAGTGTATGTGAGTTTGCGTACATATGTATGAGTGAGTGTGCATATGTGTGTGTGTGTGTGTGTGTGAGTGTGCATGTATGTATGTGAGCATGCATGTATTTATGTGAGTGTGTGAGTGTGTGTGTGTGAGAGAGCTGAGCCAGCAGGTGTGTCCACCCCGCCCCGACCTCCCATGTCTGAGTTGGAGAGCCCTTCCCACACACTGGGAAGAAGAGCACCTACTGAAACTCCTGCTTCTACTTCTACTCTTACTGTGTTGACAGGTGGCACAGTAATTCTCCAGTTGGTTTGCCTATATTAAGCAGGACAATATTTTTAATTAGGCAAACATATTTAATCCAAAATGTGTTTATTCTTTTTTGTCTATTTTTTAAAAAATTCCTGCCCACTGAATTAGTTGCAGAGTAGCCCGGCATCAGGTGGAGGGAGGGGCTGGCATGGGGGTCTCAGGGCTGAAGGCCTGAGCCAGGTGTGCCTGGGGTCAGCCCCTGTGTGGGAAACCCGTCTTCTCTTCTCATGGCCTTTCTCTTCATGACCCAGAGAGGCGTGATAAGAAAGGCACGTCCTCCGGGTAGACATTCATTTGCGCTCTGGCTCCCAGCTGCGCTGCCTCTGGGTCACACTCCATGCCTGGGCTCACCCACTGTTGTTGCCTTTAGCTCCTTAACAGAATCATGCATGGGGAGCACGGCAGAAAGGCCTCGGGGACTTGGTCAGAATGTGAAAGGTGACAGGCACTCAGCTCTGAAAACCAGTCCTTCATCCCACTTTGCGAATCTCACAGTCTTTCTGCAGAAGGATTTTGGGGAGGTAGCTATTTTGAGTTTCAGATGATGCATCTGAGATTCAGAGACAGGGTGCCCAAGGACAAGAACCAAGCCTGGGTGTCTCCAGGTCCTGAGGGCCGCAGCCTGCTCCTCTTGCTGAGGGTCCCGAGAATTTTGAATAGAATGCCAAACATAAAAAGAACCCTTGTCTAGAAAACACAGGTTGTTTGGAAGGCGGGAGGAGACAGGAGCCTCCAGGATGGGAGGCTGGCTGCACTGTGTACAACCCTTCCCCGTCCACAGTAATGAGACGTGTGTGATGGTGTTGAGAATGCAGACCGCTGCCTGCCAGACTCAGCGTTGGGCCTACTGTGGATGACTCTCAGCCAGGGAGCAGGTCCTTCGACCGCAACTACCTCCTTTCTCAGAATCTCCCACCTGACCTCCTCCTGAGACCCTGGCCAGTACCAGGTGTTCAGAAAACAAGATACAAAGGCCATTCAGTGCCCCTGAAATTCCGGGGCAGACCTGTCTCCTCTGAGGAGACCTGGAGCGGATATAGATCAATGGAAAGAAGGCAGCCACAAGGGTTGATCTACAAATGGCTTGTATATTGTGTGCGTCAAAAGGTGAATGTAAAATTATTATTTTATGTCATCTGGTAGCCCTCAGACAAAGGGGGGTTATCTGACAGATCTCCTTGTATATCCAGCAATGAAGCCCCTAACCCTAGACCTAGCACTAACACTAGCCCTAGCCCTAACCATAACCCTAGCCCTAACCATAACCCTAAAACTAACCCTAGCCCTCACCATAACCCTAACCCTAGCTCTAACCCTAACTCTAGCCCTAGCCCTAGCCCTAACCCTAACCATACCCCTAGCCCTAACCCTAACCCTAACCATAACCCTAACCCTAGCTCTAACCCTAACCCTAACCCTAGCCCTAACCCTAGCCCCAGCCCTAACACCCACACAGCCTGTCCTGCTGCTGCACGCATAGCCATGCCTATAGAGACCAGCATGTAGGCTTTAACATTTGCAGTGGGTGAGAAAACAGACAATACCAGCCCTTCTTCAGAAAAACCATTTCAAAAATATTGTTCTCAGAAAGACACTGTTGCTTTTTATGCAAAGGACAGAAACATGATGTGTCTCAACTTTGAAAAGGTGAGTTGTCAAGAAACAAAGCCCATCCCCGTTAAGACCTGACTTTTCCACGACATGTTCCTCAACCATCAGAGGCACCGTGTCAGTCTTTGGAAAGAATTAGCGCAGTGTCTGGCATTTGCTTCCTGATGCCTTTGGGAGTCTGTATGAAACATCGTTAGACGTGTGGGGCCACTTTTGGGTATACAGCTCAGGACACGTCTTTTGACGAAGAGAGAAAGTAGGGCCTCTTTTGGGTAAAGTGACAACAGGAAATAGAAGCTACAGCTGGAAGGACACATGACTTTGTTGGAATAGAAAAAAAAAATTGAAACATAAAAATAATCCACCTGAAAGTTGCAAATGGTATAAATTGCAGATATGGAAACAAACTTTTTCCCTTTAAAAAAAAATCGATAGTGAGGTAGGTGAAATAATATCAAAGATCAACAAAATCTTCTTTTTATTCTCTTAATTATTTGCTCTTTTGAAACGAAAAATGAATGTAGGTACAGTCGGAGAGCGTACTCTGCAGCCACTGTGCTATTTTAAGGCCCTTACTGATCCTCCTAAACTCTGAGCTGTGAGGGCTGTCATTGACCCTCCTCACAGCGGCTGGAGCGGCGGTTCCGAGAGGTGAAGTTGCTTGCTGGGGTCGCACAGCTTTTAAATAGAGGAACTGAGAGTTGACCCCAGGCAGTATGACCCCAGAGTTAAAGCACCAAACTACTGGGCTATATTGTTTTTACTTTAAAGTTTTTGTTTAATTTTTTCACACTATTCACTTCAGAATAGCCTAAGGTTTCCCTTTTTTAAGGGTATTAACTCAGACTGAGAGGCATTGAGCCTCAGTGTAACTGTCTGAGTGCAGAAGGTGGATAGGCGTGGGCCCGGCTGCTGCAGAGGACACAGAGCCTGCTGTGCTGCACATTTTTGCACTTGCGTGTTTATTTGTTCATTCAGTATTTTAGTGCCAGTTTCATTCCAGATACTGTTTCACACATTGGGCATAAAGCAATGGACAAAGCCATACCTTGACCTCACGGTGCTTATCCGTGGATAAGATGGAAATCGAATAAATAGATGATGCTTCTCCTGGTGATAAGTGGTTTACAGAAAATAAGTCAGGGTAAAGAAATGGAGAGCATGTGCTGTTTTTACCTAAGAACATTGAGGAAGAAAAGAACAGTGAGACCTGAGGGGCCATGAGAAGATCTCGGAGAAGAGTAGTATTCTGAAGGAGAAAGCAAGTGCAAAGGGCCTGTGGTGAGCATCTGCTCAGATGAATCTGCACCTGCATATTTCTTCCTGCTTTGACTGGTGTGCTTTTCCCTAGGGGATGTCAATGTTGATCTGTATTAAATGATGTGGTGCCAAAAAACCCAGGCCCGGCACTCGTACTTGCAAAGGTTTGATGTAACATGGGATGTAGCCCAAAAAATTTGTTAAGCGATTCTGCCTGAGATATTTCCTTTCCTGTTAAGCAAGAGTGTTATTTTTAGTGGACTTTAGTCTTGTCCTAGGGATTGGAAACCGAGTTCCATATGTTCTGTGCAGTGGTTATTACAAGACTAAAGGCCTGATGCATGAAGATTCGTGCAAGAATGGGCCTTCCTTCCCCTGGCTGCCGGCACTGCCTTCACTCCGGCCTGGAGCTGCCTTTCTGCCTTTGCTCCAGTCTGGAGCCGCCTTTCTGTCTTCCGGCATGCCCAGAGGCCCGGAGTGGCCGGGAATGCGAAACGCCTGCGTTGTCGCCATGGTGATGACACAGGCGTCCCGCCCTGTCCCTGGCCGCTCAGTGCCTGCAAATTAACCCGCCATCTTTGTTGGGTTAATTTGCATACTCACTCCTGATTGGCTGATGGGCGTTGTGAAGGTATAGTCAATTTGCATCTTTCTCTTTTATTACTATAGATGAGTATCTGGTCCCCAAGCCTCTTGCTTACCCATTTGGGGCAAATAAACAAAATTGCCCGTATGACCAGAAAATGAGTAACAATTGCATCACAGTGGAGTAAACACTTTGACCTGTTTTAATTTCTTATCCAAAAGGGTTCCTATTAGTCAATAAGATGTCATCAGATGTTATATTCCTAATTTACTTAGCAACATCACTGCAAATGCTTGATATTGATTCGTTGGCAATTATATTTTCTTGAGGAAAAGTCCTATGACATCCATGACTGTTTCATAGACATTCACAGCAAAATGTATATTTAAAACCCTGTGGATGTGCACATGGAAAAACTTCTGTGGAAGCCTGATTGGCTGGTTTTCAACTTGCTGGATTATTTTTGAGAAAATGTTAAGCCATACTTTTGGTGAAGGAGACTGCGCACTGCTGGAGCCTCTGGGGTGCTGTTGAACACAGTGGCCAGAAGGGAGTCCTGGCAGCAGCGAGCCCTGAATGAGCTCCCTTTCTTGAGGAGAAGCACACACAGTGATGAAGCAGAGGGTCTCAGAGGAGATCGTAAATCATGGCACCCAGCTGCGGGGAGGCTGCGCAGAGCTCCGAGCTGTGTGGAGAGGGAGAATCGCGTGTGAACCCCCGGTGACTGGGGCCCTTCCTCCTGGATTAAATGCTGCTCGAGTCACTAAGAGTAATAGGAAATGCTGAAATGGAGATTTTTTTTGGTTCCTGTTTTTGAGTTGTTTATAATCTGCCAGCAGGAATATTTGATGGCATCAAAGACATGGCCAGAAAGCAAGAAGATACACACACACACACACACACACACACACACACACACACCCGCGCGCGCGCAGTTCGGTATCTCAGAACCCTGATGTCACAGATGGCCTTTGCCGACGGACTATTGTGTGTTGTTTAGTCTTGGAACTTCTTTCAAAGATAGGATGTCATTTACAATCTTCAGGCCATATGTTTACTCAGACTTAAGAAACATGGGCTAATCTTTTTCTATTTTGAGGAGTAATAAATTGAAAAGATAATTACATAATATGGTGCATAATGTAACTCTGGCTTGAGCCATATGTGTTTAATTTTAGAGAAACATGCGTGATGACAGGTTATGAAAGGATGAAACTATTTTAGTCTTTTTAAGGATTAGAAGCATGATTTAAAAAAAGTCATTTATTCCTCCCCTGGCCCTGAAAAACAGCCCATGCACAAACCCAGGGAGAAGCACCCACTGAAAGCAATTTGCTTTGTGGTGGCCACTGGCAAAGAAACGCCACGCGAAGGAACACATTCTCTCCAGGCTCTCCTAAATCAGATGCAGGCTTCTGTGTGCTGGGAAACAGTGGCATGTAGTTCCTGATGGAAGAGAGAGTGGAGCTGCAGCATGTAGAATCAAGCAGAAATTTCTCACGAGTATCCAGTTAGAAACACACCGGTCATCCCTTTCCCGTGCCTGCTGTGAAGGCCGTGGTGGGCGGGAGGAAGCAAACATCTCCCTTCAGCAAACGTCTGCTGAGCCCCTTTGATGCTCCAGCCACTGCACTTGGTATTTGAGATGTAGAGTCATTAAGATTGTTCAGCAGGCTGAGGTTCACGGTCAGGTCACTCGCGGAGTGTGTCTTTTCGCCCATGATCCTGGCCCGGAGGCAGGATGACCAGTTGTGGACCAAACAGTGCCTCTGAGGCTGTGTCCTGACCCAGAACCTGGGAGTATGTGTCCAGAGCAAAGGGAACTGGGTTTGAAGATGGAATTAAGGCTGCTCCTTGGCTGATCTTCCATGTGGGCGGTCATCCAGGATTATCCTTGTGCCCCCGCTGAAGAGAGAACCTTAGGGCTGGCAGCCAGAGGGACTCTGCCCAAGGGTGCTGACGTGGGCATGGAGGGGGGCCGCCCGTGAAGGACTGCGGGGCCTCCTCAGCTGGAGGAGGGAAGGAGCGGGTTCTCCTGGAGCCGCAGAAGGGACCAGCCCTGCCACACCTGCATTTGGGCCAGGGAGACCCCTTTTGGACTCTGAGCTCAGAACTGGAAGACAGTAAGTGTGTTTAGTCACTGAATGGCGGTGATGTGTAACAGAAGCAGGGGAAAGCATAGCGAAGGCCACAGGCCTGGTGGCGCAGTGACTAGAACAAGTGGTTCTCCAACACGGCGGCCCAGCAGGACCCCCTGGAGAGCTGGGCCCTGACCCCAGACATTCCAGTGTCATTGGTCTGGAGAGTGGACTGGACATTGGAATTTTGCAAGTTTTCCAAGTGGCTCAGAGGTGCAGCATGGAGGTGGCACTGGCTCAGGGTGTCGGCTCAGCACGGGCTCAGCCTGCCTTTCTCCCCGGCACCTCAGCAGGGCCGGCTTGGGGTCATCCTCTGAGCTCCATCTTCTCCTCTGTAGCAGGGGTACTGTGACCCCACCTTGGGTTGTGCGATCCTGAGACATGGAAGTGCAGGTGCCCCTCGTGGGCACCGCTCAGCGGACGGGGCTCCTCCTTGCTGTGTGGTGCTGCAGGCACGCTGCATCCCCGATGAAAGAGTGGCAGGCACGGCGCCTGCCCATTTGGGTGCCCGTGTTCAGGACTACCTTCTGGCGTGGCTTCTGTTGTCTGCCTGTTCCCAGGAGGCTAGGAGGCCCTGAAAAGTTAACAACTCTTCTACAGTCCAAGCAAAGGTCTGGACCAAAGCCTGGGTCCCCTCCGAGTTCGGGGTGCAGACCTGCGAGGCGCCAGTGTAGGAATGTGGAGCGGGGCTGCCTGCCCACGGGCGCCTTTGGAGGTGTGTCATAAGCCACAGCGTCAGGCCTCGCCTGGGGGTGGCATTTGTCTCAAATTCAGTCTCTGCGAGATCAACCACAGTGCCCTGCTGCCCGCCGCCAGGGAAAAGGCGGTTGAAAGCCCCGGGAATTATGATTCCTTACAGAGGCCGTGTGCTTGGTCGGCCTTCATCTCGTCTCAGGTTCAGGTGATACTATTGATTAGGTTCTTTTCAAAGCCCCACGTGGCCCGAGGGGCATCTCTGCGTGGGGTAAAATGTCTTTCTTCTCCTGTGTGAGTTGAGGAGAGAAGTGAAAGTATACAATTAATTTGCCTGCACTTTCTCGGAAATTGTATGCTGGATTTCTGGGAAATGCTATATGGAACAATATTCAAGCAAATTATTGTTATTTACGGTGCTTTTCCTGCATATTTAAAGTCAACAATTATACTCCCTTTCTGTACTTAATGGCCTCCTCACAACAATTTTAGAACCTGGTCAAGTGTTACTACGAAAACCTGCGCTTTGAGCCCATGATTCTTGGGAAACCAGTTAACAATATCAGAAGTAACAGCCAAGGCCTACCTCCCAGGGACACCCCTGTCCCTTCCTGAAGGAAGTGAATTATCTGTAGGTCATTGCTCTGTCTCCTTTATTTTAGAAAATATAGCATCTTTTGTCATCACTGGTGTCCATGTTCCTAAAATCAAATGGCGAGGTCAGATGTGATAGCCCTGAACACTCACACGGCACCTCTGGTGGCCACTCTGTGGCCGGGAGCTGGGTCCCTTCCTCCTCGAGGCGGCGTGTGCGTCCCACCAGCCGGCGCCTCCCCCAACCCACACCTTGAGACGGGGCCTCATTGCCACTTCGTGGCCTGGGCCTGGAGGCTCCTGCTGCGAGGCACAGAGTTGTTTCTGAAAGTTCAGAGGCTAGGCAAGCATTTGCCCCGGCTCCTGGCCCCTGCCCCGGCTCCCGGCTCTCTGCCCCGGCTCCCGGCCCTCTGCCCCGGCTCCCCGCTCCCGGCCCTGCCCCGGCTCCCGGCCCTCTGCCCTGGCTCCCGGCCCTCTGCCCCGGCTCCCGGCTCTCTGCCCCGGCTCCCGGCTCTCTGCCCCGGCTCCCGGCCCTCTGCCCTGGCTCCTGGCCCTGCCCCGGCTCCCGGCCCTGCCCCGGCTCCCGGCCCTCTGCCCCGGCTCCCGGCCCTGCCGTGGCTCCCCGTCTTGCCCCGGCTCCTGGTTCTGCCCCGGCTCCCAGTTCTGTCCTGGCTCCCGGCCCTCTGCCCCGGCTCCCGGCCCTGCCCTGGCTCCCGGCCCTGCCCCGGCTCCCCGTCTTGCCCCGACTCCCAGTTCTGCCCTGGCTCCTGGTTCTTGGTCAACCACGCAGATGCTCAGGGTTTGTGAACTTGAAGAGGTCCAACATCATTATCCCAATTTCTAGTACTTTGGGTTATGACATTTCAACCAAGAAAACAAAACAAACAGACCGACAAAAAAACCCTGAGCAAACCCCCAAAACTAGGCTTTCTCTTTTGAGAAACAAATCTGGTTTTGCTTATAAAATCTCTTGGAGTGTACTACAAAGACAGCCTGCTTGCTGAATAATTTTTTAACTATCTTCAAAATTAAAACGACACGGGGGTGGGCTGGAAGGAGAGGCCACACGTGAGGTCGGAGCAAGTCCGGGGACGGCAGCCCCCTGACTCCCTCTTCCTCCAGGCTCAGTGTCCACAGTGGCCACACTGGCGTGCACATGAACTTAAAAGGAATAAAGCATTTCAGTAGCAGCCAGGATCCCTTTAACCTTTCCTGTCCCCATTCGTAGAAGCAAACTCCTTCAGGAGTTTGGGGTACCATTCCAGTTTTATGCATTTACACAGGTAGCCTTTTTTGAGAGTGTTTATTTAGTTTAAAAGTTTAGCATCCAATATATTGTATACTAAGTACTTCATGCTTTTCTATTCAGTCTTGATTTTGAGAAAGATATAGTGTTAATACCTGTAGCTCCAGCTTCCTTGCTAAAAGTCTGCACAGTATTCCGTCATTTGATAATGAACTGTTCTTACTGATTCCAATGTTGATGGACATTTATAGCTTTATTTTTATTTCTAGAATCATCTCTGGCTGCACCAGCTTCCTCAGTGTAGAACTACTAGGACAGCTGATTGCACTTAGCAGGTGTGTGGCTCCCAGGGCAGAGCTGGCCCCCGCCCGCTGGGAGAAGTCAATGCCCTGCCCTCCCTCCCTGTCTGAGGGGTCCACCAGCTGGGCCACATCCCAGCCTCGAGGTCCCATGCGCCGCAGAGCGGCCCGCAGTTGTGCTGTGTCCGCTTGTTTCATCTGTTCGGCCGTTTGGAGAGGTGGCCCACTGCACTGATTGAGTAGCGAGAGCCTGGTCTGTTACAGGGACAAACATGGTTAGGGAAGAAGGCATCGCCCAGCTAGTCCTGCGGAGAGCGGAGACGCTCCGAGATGCCAGCGAGGCTGTCCTGCTCGAACCTTTCCCTTTCTTCCTCAGCCCTCACTTCCAGAAGGCTAACAGACCCCCAGAGAGGTATGCTCGGAGCAGCAGCAGCCACAAATAGAACGAAAGGAAAGAAAACATCTCAGAATAAGAGGGAGGACGGGAGGTTGGCGCTGCTCCTTCCCTTCCTGGGGTGCTGTGTGCGTCTGTCCATGCGCGGCCCGGCAGCTTGTGGGGGCAAGAAGAGTGTTTCGGTCAGTGGGAGAGATGCCAACTGACTGAACGGGCACCCCCTGGCACTGCCTTCCTCTCCATCATCTGGAGAACGCTAGAAGGCATGAGAATGTAGGTTCCAAATAGGGTGCCTGTTTTCTGTCTTGGTTTATTTTCAGAACCCTTTTTGAACTTTTGAACTGCTAGTACCCATGGGCAATGTGCAGGGGAGTTGATAAATAAGGGTAATGTTGATGTGAGTACAGTTTCTTTCATATGTAACTGGAGAAGCATGTGAGTTCCAGATAAGCTTTTCTTAAAAGAAAATAAATTAAATGTCCGAGTCTTTCAAGTGAGGGTCGGGAGGGCTCTCATACTAACAGGGTCCGTAGTCCTTGGACCACTGAAGAGCAAACCAAGCGGACCAGGTGCTGGCATGTGTGGCGGGAGGCCCTCTGGTTTGTCGCCTCAGACGTCCTTCCCTGTGTGTTCTATTAAACCCTCTACTCATTATTGTAATTTTACTTTCTGTTTTTGTCTGTTTGGGTCACTTTCTAACTGCCCAGTGTATTGAAAACATGTCTTCATATTATACAACACATATTTTGCATATGGGAATGTGTTCTTTTCTTAACAACTTCTGGAATAAAAACTCAGCTTCTGTTACTTCCCAAGTATCTTTTGAAAATCTGAGGTTTTGTATTCAGATAAAAGTAAACATGAAGCAACAATTGTAAGGCAATTAAAGAAACAGAAAAGACCTATGCTTTATAAATACCCAGTTTTAAGATTGTTCATTAAAATTTTGAAATAAATGGCTTTACTGCATTTATGCCTATCCTGGGTTGAATCGACATCTGATATCGACAAGATTTACTTCAGGATTGAAGAAAGAGCATAATATTTCACTTGCTTGCCAAAAATCTTTTAATTTAATTATAGCTGACATACAATATTGTATTAGTTTCAGGTATATAACAGTGATTTGATCTTTATATACTTTATGACATCATCAGTGTGATAAATCTAGTTCCTTTTTTTTGATCCTCACCCAAGGATATGTTTATTGATTTGTGAGAGAGAGAGAGAGAGAGAGAGAAAGAGAGAGAGAGAGAGAGAGAGGTGGGGGGGAGAGAGAAACATTGGTGTGATAGAGAAACATTGATACCTCTGTACATGCCAAGACCAGGAATCAAACCCACACCTAGGTATGTGCCCTGATGGGGAATTGAACCCACAACCTTTTTGGTCTATGGGACAACACTTTAATCAACTTAGCCACCTGGCCAGGGCCAAATTCTCTGTGCTATGCATCACATCCTGTCACTTATTGTATACATAGAAGTTAGTACCTCTTATTCTCCTCCACCTGTTTCACTCATCCTCCTCTCTGGCAACCATCAGTTTATTTTCTATATCTTTGAGTCTCTTTCATTTATTCCTTTGTTTTGTTTTTATAGATAGCCCATATAAGTGAAATGATATGGTATTTGTCTTTCTCTGTCTGACATTTCATTTAACATAATACCCTCTAGGTCCATCCATTCTGTGGCAAATGGCGAGATTTCATTCTTTTTAATTCCACTGTGATTGTGTACAGGGTGTCCCAAAAAATGTATACACACACTTTGAATAATTATAAAATGCAGTGTTTATTAAAATATACTTCATTTTCAAAATTGAACTATTAGCTGATTGTGTGTGTATACATTTTTTGGGACACTCTATCTATATATATAAAAGCCAAGTGACTGGAATGCCAGAATGACCAGAACGACTGCTCGCTATGTCGCGCACTGCAGCTGGCCAACCGGCCCTATTGGGGGGTGGGTCCTCCCCCGGCCGGCCCAGCTCCTGATCAGCACCCCCAACCCCAATCGGGGGCGAGGCTGGCTGGCCAACTTCCCGCGTCCCCTTGCCCCTGCCAGCAGGCCTGATTGGCCCCCATTGGGGTGGGCCGGCCGCACCCCACCAGTGCATGAATTCATGCAACAGGCCTCTAATACACACACACACACACACACACACACACACACACACACACACACACACACACAAGAGGCCATTGCACGAAATTTGTGCACTGGGGGGGGGTGTCCCTCAGCCCAGCCTGCACCCTCTCCAATCTGTGACCCCTTGGGGGATGTCCGACTGCAGGTTTAGGCCCGATTCCAACCGGCAGTCGGACATCTCTCTCACAATCCAGGACTGCTGGCTCCCAACCGCTTGCCTGCCTGCTTGCCTGATTGCCCTTAACCACTTCTGCCTGCCAGCCTGATCACCCCCTAACTACTCCCCAGCCAGCCTGATCGACACCTAACTGCTCCCCTGCCAGGCGACTGCTCCCAACTGCCCTCCCCTGCTGGCCCGATTGCCCCCAACTGCCCTCCCCTGCCAGCCCAGTCGCCCCCAACTGTCCTCCCCTGCTGGCCTGATTGCCCCCAACTGCCCTTCCCTGCTGGCCTGATCGCCCACAACGGCCCTTCCCTGCCAGCCATCTTGTGGCAGCCATCTTGTGACCATATGGGGGTGGCCATCTTGTGCAAGGGCGTGACAGTCAATTTGCATATTACCTGTTTATTATATAGGATGTTACATGTACATATAATGTGTAAATGTATATGTATGTGTGCGTGATATATATATATATATATATATATATATATATATTTATATCCTATATGATAAAGAGGTGATATGCAAATTTACCATCATGCCCTCACAAGATGGCTGCCTATGACCAGGCCGGCAGTGGGGTTAGTGAGGTACGACCAAACAACTGAACAAGCAGGCTGCATGGAGCGTCCAGGCTGGCAGGGGGGTTAGTGAGGGATGACCAAACAACTGAACAGCAGGCTGCGTGGGGCAACCAGGCTGGCAAGAAGGGGGCAGTTAGGGGCGACCAGGCGGGCAGGCAGGTGAGCGATTAGGAGCCAGCAGTCCAGGATTGTGAGAGGGGTGTCCGACTGCCCGTTTAGGCCCGATCCCCGGGATTGGGCCTAAACCGGCAGTCGGACATCCCCCAAGGGGTCCCAGATTGGAGAGGGTGCAGACTGGGCTGAGGGGACCCCCTTTGCATGAATTTCATGCACCGGGCTTCTAGTATATAACCTTTATACATCTATCTGTTGGTGGATACCTAGGTTGCCTCTCTATCATGGCTATTGTAAATAATGCTGCAGTGAATATAAAGCTGCATATGTCTTTTCAAATCAGTGTTTTTATCTTCTTCAGATAAATACTCAGTTGTAGAATTGCTGGTTCTTAAGGTGTTTTTATTTTTAACTAGAGGCCCAGTGCACGAAATTCATGGAAGGGGGGGTTACCTCACCTCGGCCTGTATCCTCTTGCAATCCAGGAACTTTTGGGGGATGTCCAACTGCCGGTTTAGGCCTGATCTGCGGGGTTGGGCCTAAACTGGCAGTTGGACATCCCTCTCAAAATCTGGGACTACTGGCTCCTAACTGCTCGCCTGCCTGCCTGATCACCCCTAACTGCTCACCTGCCTGCCTGATTTTGCCCCTAAAACTCCAGCTTCTTTTTTTTTTATTTTTAATATTTATATTTGTTCTTTAATTTTTATTTTAAAATTAAGCTTCTTGAGAACATGAGGCGTTTAACATTATTCCATACTAGAGGTCCGGTGCAGAAATTCGTGCATGGTTGGGGTCCCTCAGCCTAGCTGGCAGTCAGGGCCAATTGAGGTCATCTCACCCAATCCAGGGGGAGGGACCGCGGGAGGTTGGCCAGGCACAGGAGGTTGGCTGTGGGAGTGTACTGACCACTCAGGGGCAGCTCCTACGTTTAGCTTCTGCACCCTGTGGTTAGTGTGCATCATAGCAACCGGTTGACCAGTCATTTGGTCCACTGATAATAACGGTCACTTAGGTTTTTATATATATAGATTCCTTACAGAGAGCTAAGCATGGTAAACACAGCAAATACTTAATACTTATGGGCTTCTATAAAAACACTTTCCAACCAGGAATGTTTTAATAGGCAGTCTCCAAAAACTTGAACTGGAAACCTAAAAGTAGAGTGCTCAGATTTCAGGCATCAGGTGCTGTTAGCAGGATTTCTATCCCAATTAAACTCTAATTCTGAGCTCTCAACAGTCTGGACAAACTGCCCTTCACTATCTCCAAAGTTTCTTATTTGTCACTATCCCATTTTCCTCCGCTTCAAACCAAGGCAACAAACGAAACCTTTAATTCTGATCTTCCTCGCGCAAGGGAACAGCAAACCTCAATCCAAATAATTTCCCACCAGAAGTCATGTCCAAATACTGCGAGACTGAGGACTATAGGGCTGACTATGTACATGCGCAATAACAGGCTCACATTCTAGTGGCAGGCAACCAGGTGTCCTCCACAATCCCACAATCCTCTGGTCCTATATTTCCGGTTTTTCTAGCTCCTTCTTAAGTGGTGTTTCCTTCAGTAGCGTGGCAAGTCCAGCGCCTCTAGTTGGAGAGGATTTTTCTGTTCTTTGTCGTTGATAGCTGTTTACTATTTGGAATCAGTGAAGTTTCGGGAGTACTGCCATTGCCATGAACACATCGGTCCCAAGCGCACTCATGAAACAACTGCTCATTCAGTCCATGGCTGGCACCATCCTGGTTGGCACTGAGAAATGTATGTGCTGAGCTGTTTTCCAATCGGATCTTCCTCTTCCTTCCCCTGCACACTCCAAACCTACTCTGGGCTGACCACCCCAACCCCGCAGACCCTTAAGACCTTCCCCCATTTTTTTTTTTTTTTTACTTTCCCCCGTTGAACTCACACTCTATATCACGTTGTCTAGGGGCGCCCCTAACCGCTCCCTGGGAGACAGGGCCAGCCTGGGCGAGGGGCCGTGGTGTTCTGGTCTCTGGTTGTTCCGGTCATTCCGGTATTACTGTCACTGGCTTTTTATATATATAGACTAGAGGCCTGGTGCATGAAATTCGTGCATGGAAGGGGGGTGTCCCTCAGCCCAGCCTGCACCCTCTCCAATCTGGGACCCCTCAAGGGATGTCTGACTGCCCGTTTAACCCTCTCACATCCCTCTCACAATCCAGGACTGCTGGCTATTGCCTGCCTGCTTTCCTGATTGTCCTTAACTGCTTCTGCCTGCCAGCCTAATCACCCCCTAACCACTCCCCTGCCAGCCTGATTGATGCCTAACTGCTCCCCTGCCAGCCTGTTTGCCCCTAACTGCCGACCCCTGCAGGCCTGGTCACCCCTAACTGCCCTCCCCTGCAGGCCTGGTCACCCCTAACTGCCCTCCCCTGCAGGCCTGGTCCCCCCCAACTGCTTTCCACTGCAGGCCTGGGTCCCCCCCAACTGCCCTTCCCTGCAGGCCCAGTCACCCCCAACTGCCCTCCCTTGCAGGCCTGGTCCCTCCCAACTGCCCTCCCCTGCTGGCCATCTTGTGGTGGCCATCTTGTGTCCACATGGGGGCAGGATCTTTGACCACATGGGGGCAGCCATCTTTTGTGTTGGAGTGATGGTCAATCTGCATATTACTCTTTTATTAGATAGGATAGAGGCCTGGTGCATGGGTGGGGGCAAGCTGGTTTGCCCTGAAGGGTATCCTGGGTCAGGGTGGGGGTTCCCTTGGGGTGTAGGGCGGCCTGGGTGAAGGACCTGTGGTGGTTTGCACGCCCCCCTGGCGACCCAAGCAGAGGCCCTGGTATCTGGGATTTATTTATCTTCTACAATTGAAACTTTGTAGCCTGGAGTGGAGCCAAGCCTCCTGCTTGCTCCGTGGTGGCAGCCATTTCTGTTGGGATTTATGTATCTTCTATAATTGATACTTTGTAGCCTGGAGCGGAGGCCAAGGCAGGCCAGGGCTTTAGAAGCTTGGCTTCCTCCATCGCCGGGGGCAACCCTAGCCTCCTGCTCTTTCCAGCTCCATGGCTGCTGCCATTTCTGTTTGGATTTATTTATATTCTATCATTGAAACTTTGTAGCCTTGAGTGGAGGCCAAGGCTGGCAAGGGCAGGCAGAAAGCTTGGCTTCCTCGGTTGCCAGGGAAACCCAAGCCTCCCTCCTGCTCTCTGTGGCCTCAGCCATCTTGGTTGGGTTTATTTGCATATTTGCTCCTGATTGGCGGTTGGGCATGGCTTTTGGGCGTGGCTTTTGGGTGTAGCGGAGGTATGGTCAATTTGCATATTACTCTTTTATTAGATAGGATTTTCAGAGGACCCTCCATACTGGTCTTCAAGTGGCTGCACCAATTTACAATCCCTCCAAAGTAATGAAGTCCCCTCTTCTTCACATCCTTGTCAACACTTGTTGTTTGCTGACTTTTTGATGATAGCCATTCTGACAGGTGTGCAAAAGGGTATTTTTGTTCTTTTTTAAATGAATTCAGCCTTAGACCCTCACCAAAAATCATATACTGCCAAGTTCAAGGTGAAAACTGAAAGCATACCGTGTACAAAACAATTCTGTATCTGGAAATAATGGTCATGAGTGTTAACATTAGATTTACTAGATTTGCATCAGTGTTTCAAATGTCAGCTTTTTGTTGCTATGTCTACATCTTAATTATTTGTGGATTACTCGGTGGATATGAGACATAGTAGGCATTTACCGGTATTTGTTGAATTAACAGACAGGGACATTTCAAAAAATGTTTTTATTGATTTTTAGAGTGAGAGGAAGGGAAAGGGAGAGAGAGATAGAAACATCAATGAGAGAGAAACATTATGGCTGCCTCCTGCATGCCCCCCACTGAGGATCTGAGCAGGTAACCCTGAGGGGAATCTAATCAGTGACCTCTTGGTTCATGAATCAGTGCTCAGTCACCGAGCCACACAGGCTGGGCAACAGACAGGGAAACTTTTAACGTACGTGATTTAAAGCTCATCTCGTGTAGAGATTTCACAGTAAAATGAAAGTTGGTAAGAAGTACAGAGGTTGAAGTAGCTGACCGAAGTTACCTATAAAATGATTTTGCTTTTGCTAGAGTTTAACCCCATTGCCTTCCTATTCGTTTTACTTACACATCTTAGGTGTGTGCATTTCACAGCTGGAGACATGGTAAGAGGATGTTTATCAGGTTCCACCTGGGGCTGGGGCTCTCGCAGGGCTTGCCCCACCCGGGTGTCACCACTACTTCCATCTGGGCAGCAGTTTGAGCTGCGTGCTGTGCAGAATCACACATTTACTTTTTATTGTCTTTGGAGAAATGCATGGGGTTTGGGAACGTTAGGAGCACCCAGATACAGTTAAACCTTGAACAACATGGGTTTGAACCTCATAGGTCCACTTACACATAGATTTTTTTTTTCAATAAATATATGACTGGCCCTCACATCCCCACGTTTCAAATTTGTGGATTCAACCAACCATGGATTGAAAACACTATTTTTGAATTGTGGTTGTATATCTGGGACTGTGGAGGGCTGACTCGAAGCTACTTTATATAAGGGACTTAGTTTCCATGATTTGGGTGTCCACAGGGGTCCTGGAACCAGTCCCCCTGGGTACTTGAGGCTGAGCGTAGTTACGTTTTGGGAGTCACCAGTTGTATGATTGTTGCCTGCATGTGGGCCGGTGCCCAGCCTCAGTGTTGTTCAGAGGCCATCTGTCTTCTGGCCCCTGCTGGAGTTTCTGGCATCTAATCTGCATGGCGGAGGCGCTGGGGCACAGGATAAACGACACAACTTCTTAAATCTCTATTTTGTAGTTTTTTCTTCACTACTTGAGGTCCTTATAGGATATTTGACTCTTATAGGATATTTGACGCCTGCAGAAATACATACACACACACATATATATATACCCACAATGCATATTGAAATGTGTATGTGTGTATATGAACATGTGCGCACATGTACGGTTGATCAGTTGTCTAAACCCAAATAATTTGAGTTTCTCCCTAACACAAAGAGTCACTTCTACAAAAAGTTGAAAAATAAATATAATCAGCAAGGCATCTCATAACTTTTATGTCTAACTCAAGCTATTAAATGCTTTTTTATTTTCTCAGTAGACTGGGGAACAAAATTGCTGCATATTTGTAAAGTGGTATGCTGTTACTCCTGCTGGGCCCAAGAATCAGGCAGCTTTTCACACTCAGGACGTGAAAGCGGATTAGAACTGTGATCGATGTATTATCCTATATTTCTCATTGTGCATTCTGTTTCCTTTTTGAGCACCTTTGTAGCCTAAATGGCTGCTAATGACATAATTACAATTGTTTGTCACCATGATGTGTGATTTCCCATCTCCTCATGAAGATTTGAGTTGGATAAAGGAGGAGTTCTGGCAGGAAGACAAAGTGCAGGGTTCATTAGCGGCCAGATGTGATGGCTAAAAGCTTTTCTGCAGCAGGCGCAGTTGAGTGCGGGGTTGGCCGAGCCACGCACACCCAGCCTGGTGTCCCGGTGTGAGCGGTGCAGCGGCTCCTGGGAGCATAACCACCGAGCCACGTGCTTGGTTGTTGTGCACAGATTTTATGCTGGAATTTAAACAGGGTGAGAAAGGGTCACGTTAGCTTATACCAGCAAAGTAGGTGTTTAAAGGAAACTAACGAGACTAAAGTGCTAGTGATCTTTTCAATTTGCTTATTTAGTGCCTCATAACAGAACTGAAATATCTTACATTTGTCAGGTTTCAAAGAGGGAAAATCCCAGCACTGTTAAATAAAAAGAAGAAGAAGAAGAAAGAAGTTTCAAAGAATTTAGAGGCAAGTGGAAGCAAGGCATCACTTGAGCACTGTTGATATACACACGGCACACGGACTTGACACATGAACAGTCCGATCAGCTCCACGCTTTAGGGACGAGGCCGGTTTCTGGTTTTAGCATTCTTCGCACAGACAGAGCTCTGGTAGAGTAATGGTAAAGCCCTGGCGTGATAGAAGCTATGAGCGGTTTGAAGAGTGTTTTCTAGCTTTGGGAGGAAGAACGAAAAAAGAAAAGAAAATGGTTATGCCCTAAAGCCGTTCTGTGGGCCGAGTAGTGGTCTGCTTCTCCTCTCTGCCCTCTGCCCGCTCTTCTTCCTTCATTTCCAGGGAAATGTTACCGGGAGGGGGACTGCACGGGGGCGGGGGGTGAGGGGCTGCACGGCGCCGGCCATGGAAACGCAGGGACAGGGAACTTGCCATCCTTGGGGTGGAGGAGAACTTCCCTGGTGTAAGTGGCAGACCTGGAGGTCTCAGGTGAGCGCGGGCCGGCGGGCTTTGCTGGGTGTTCATAATACCCCGCCTGCACCGTTCACACTCCCTCTTCTTTCCTCACGTTTTGCAGACTCGATGCCTCTCTGAGGTGGCGTGTGTGTGCTGTTACTTGCTTTAACATTGATTCCCATGTCCTGTCTGTTGGTGCCACAGAGGCAGGAATTGTGTCTCTAGACCTGTTACATGATCTGGACATAAAGTACATTCGGGAGGTATTTGTAGAATAAGTCAGAACCACATGGACAATAACCTAACAGATCCACCCAGAGAAACGTTCCTAAGCGATAAGTGATAGTCCACGTGATCAGCGGGGCGGTTTAGGTGGCTCTCTTGCCATTCCCTTCATTTACAGTTTGGAGCCTTAGAATCCAGTTAGGTCTGGTCCCTCCAAAACTGGCTGTGGCTGCCAGGCACTTACCATGCAATTCCAAGAACTGCCACTTGGTGGCTTGCCCCCAACCCAGACAGTTCCCAAGTGAGTTCAGAAAAACACATGTGCTTTCTCCTCCTTTGACTCTGTGCCTTCCATTCAAAATATATGTGTTCTTTATGACTCATATATTGAACCTTAGAAAGAGATGAATAAAACTGAAATGCAGGGAGTAATGTTTCAAAGAAATAAAACACGTAGAAGCAGGCTGCTCCCCGGGCCCTGCGAGCGGCCCTGCACTGGTGAGTGCCCTCCTGTCGCCAAGTTGCGGTTCTCAGAGTTGTGAATAAGGAACCCCACATGTTCATTTGGTCTGGGCCCCACAGCGTGGTCCTGTCCATAAGAATATGTTCTTTCTGTCGTTTTAGTCACCTGTGACCCTCACCTTGCCAGAGTTTGTGTTACTTGGAAGCTAGATTGCCTCGTGGCTGACGTTACCTGACGTGGCTCCTGGAAGCTCACTGAGGACGTGGTCGGAAGCCGGCCTCAGAGGACACAAGCTTATGGGATAGGAGTTTTGGCCTTGACTCAGGCTGGGTTCAAATCCTGGCTCTGCAATGGGCAAGTTACTTAAACTTTTCAGGTCCGGTTTCCTCGTATCCAGAGGAGATGACAATAGCATGTCTATCTTCTAGGCTTGAGGCTGGACCAAGTGAGCGAGTGTGGCCCCAGCTCCTGGCGCCTTGCTCAGCGAGCGCTCAGTCCCGGGAGGGTTGGTGCCGCCATTGGCACAGCTCTGGCAGCATCTCCTCTGCGGGTGGTTGCCCTTGAAGTGGCAGGATTCTCACTGCTTTCATGCTGGGGCCAGCGTGTCGGTCCCTGAGCAGGCTGGGCCCACCTCTGGTCACTCCGAGCTGAATCCCTGCCCGCTGCCTGCCTGCTGGGTTCCCTTGTGTGGAGCCATTGGATGAGAGGAACAAGATTGGTAGCACTTACTCTGTTCTGTGTAACCAGGGGTCCAAGATGTCTCTTACTCAGTGTGTCATTGAAGGACCCACCTTGCTTCTGCAGAAGCAGCCAAGCATTTCAGGAACAAGCCCCTCCCCCTCTCATGCAAGAAACTTGAAAAGAACTGACTATCTCAAAGGGACTTTATTCTTGGGAAGGGACGACCATAATTGGGGATAGATATGCTGTGGGCTATGATCCACTCACTTACCTGACAAATACCAAGAAAGACTCTGTGTGCCAGGGAGGGTGTGAGGATGGAGGATCACTGTTCATGGCACCCCGAGAACCTGGCTGCTGTACATCTGCTACCCTGGTAGGTGAGGGTATTAAGCGCAACAAAGAACAGTCTCAGACAGAAGTGCTGTGCAGAGAAATAAAGTGGGTGACGGAAGGAGTGCACCTCTGGGTCACATCAGCAAGGCAGCCAGGCAGGCTTCTCAGAGAAGGTGGCCTGTGAGCTGAGGTGTGAATGGAAAAGGGGAGGCAGTAGGAGCATGGTGGGTCTTGGAACAGAATGGAGGAATGCGGTGTGCAGGATGGAGAGGGGAAATCAGTTGGGCAGAAGAATGAGTTGGGACCTGGTCCTGGACCCTGGAAGCCAAGGGCCATGTGGCCTCTGAGCTCCCTTGCTCTATTATTTTCACGGTAAAAGGGAACCAGGAGTCTTTCAGTCATAGCTAAACAATTCAACCAGGAAGTCAGTCTCCAGGTCCCACTGAGGGCAATGGCTGTTTGCACCTGGACTTCGCCTTCAGTGCTCTGATCAAGGAGCAGGGTCCTGAGGGAGTGCTGGAAGGACAGCCTCAGCTCCCACGGACAGGCGGCTTAGCTTCCCTGGCGGTCCTTTCGGCCGTGAGCTTGATCATGACATTGACACATGTTGGGATGATGATGAAATGACTCAGTGCTTGTGGCAACGACTTAATCAAAAAATGCAAAATCATTTACAAATATTAGGGAGCTATTATTATTGCCTAGAGGCCCAATGCACGAAGATTCGTGCACTAAAGAGATTGTATATAACTTACAGAGAAACCTAGCAGATACATTCATGATGGATGTAGTTCTCCCGTTCCTTAACTGGTTACCAGGGACTGGTTCACACTCAGATACAACTGTTTGACCTTCTTGTTTAAAGTCTGCGAGGCCAGAAGGGCCGCCATATGGAATTCTGCCGCCTGGATTTCTTGTCTCAGCTGGATTGACTTTGAAATACAGAAAGGCTTACAAGGAAGGGTTAACTGTCAGTTTTAAAGACTTGTCTTGAAGAGGATTTACACTAGTTCTTGTAAGACACACCCTGCACCTCCAGAACCGGGCCTGCGTTTGGGCTGGGGACGGGAGGGTTCTCATGCTGCCTGTGGCGTTAGTTCTGGGGGTTGGACTACAAGAGTTGGCATCTCTGATGCAGGAGGTGGCTTTTGACTCCTTTTGAGGATTCTCAGAATCTGTTGCTCTGGCAGCAGGACGTGTGTCTATGTCTGAAAGTCAGATGGGGAGAGGGCCCTGCGGGTTCCCATGGTGAGAGTCAGGAGCGGTGTGGCCCAGGGAAGCGGATCTGAAGCCTGGCCCATCTTGAATTTCTAGGTTCCTGGGGAAAGCTGCCTCGGATTATTGGAAGACTCTCATTGTTAAGGGCTAGAGAATTGTGTGTTCTGCTTAGAAATAATTTTTTAGTTTTATTAGAACATTTACTAGCAATAGCGCTAATTACTTTAAATTTGACCCTGGAAATGGGTTATGTCAGCTTGAAAAGACTATTTTTAACAGAATTTAGTTTTAAAGACAGGTTTTATAGACATTATAATAATACCATTCTTATCTAATTAGCATCCACTGTGTAAATGTACATGATATTAGAGAGGCAAGTATACATAAAGTTATAAATTGTGACATTTTATGAGTAGTTTTTTTGTCATGATCTTATAGTCATCATTACTTAACAGTGTGAAATGTGGCCTTAGACATTACATCATGTCAAGACCAGGAGACAAAAAAACCCACAAAACCTAAGTATCAGTTTTTGATTATAATAAAGTTTTCATATGAGGCATTTCTGAATATGTGTCATGAATGTGAGTCATGATTTTCTCACCAAACCTGACCTATTATGATTATGTTTCAACTTCAAGGGGTTTTCGATATTTAAATTCTAAGCCTAATTCTAAGGTTTCAAAATGATTCACATTCAAATCTACTGTTATGTTTTATAATTAAATAAGAAAATATTGCTTATGCCTATATTTTTTACTATTCTTGGACATATTATAATTATTCCTTTAATTTCACCAATAAAGCAGCCCATTTCTTCACTAGTAAATTACAAGACTGTCTCAGTAAACAAACGGGCCTGAATGTGGCTTGCCTTCACCGGTGGTCACTTTCTTTGGGAGTTTCTCACTTCTTTCTTTGATTCTTTTGGTAAAATGAATCCCTTCCAAGTGGTAGAATAACTTCCTTTTTGGAAAGAATTATTAGATTCTTAAGTCTTTGTAATCTTACTATACTGCTTATGTTGGAGTACACAATACAAGAAAATTACACTCGTTAAAAACAGAATGATTGCAGCCTGGGCCAAACGCATTGCAGTCATGTGCTCATGGAAAATGGACTTTCTACGGGAAAAGCATGATATAGATGCCCAAGAAATTTCCAGAGTTCAAATACTTTTCAAAATTAGGTTGTTCGTAGTTAAAAAGGCAGCTTTCAAGGCTGGCTTCACTGTTGTTTTAATCATAGTTTAGTTACCATGGAGAAATATGCAAGTTAGCATTTATACACAGAAGTGAAATTTATGCTGCATAGATAATCACCTAAATTTAGCTTGACTTAAGCTTACCACTTCCTTTATTTTTTAACATAAAAGAATAATAATATACCACACATACCCATCAACAAGTTAATTTCTTTAAAGGCTGTTGTTATATTTTAGAGACTTTCTTTCCTTAAGCATCAGTGGGCATCTCTCTGCCTGGGACTTCTCCCAGGGCTGCGTAATCTACCAGCACGCCGGGCCATTTAGTTTGCTTAGAAACCTCGCCCTTGGGTTTTATAAAAGACTTTGCTAAGTCAACAATCCTCCATGTGGTGAAAAACCGATATCTGGACATGGCATTGCGTTGGGTTTGTGAAGGACTAGGGAGTGTTTTATACTGAGAAATCTTCAGAAAATGCCACGCCGATGGGACCAGTCTGATTTCTGAGCCGGCAGTAGTCTGAGGACTGTTGGGATGTTTTCTAGGAGAAATTCTGAGACAGGTCTTCACTGGGGCCAGCCCTTCCCCTGAGGAAGCGGGGGGTGTGGTGCCCTTGGCTGCTGGCCGTGCCCAGGCCCTCCGCGCCAGGCCAGGCTGTTTTCAAGGACAGCACAGGACCGTGCCCTGATCTCGCAGGAGGCCCGGGACGGAGGGAGTGGCAGACCCCTTTCCACACCAGCTGTTCGCACAGACACAGATTGCTGCAGTGAAATTTTCTGAATAGAATTCAGGAAGCTCTAGAGAATTCTCCAAAACAACTGTGCCAACAAGGAAAATGTTGAATTTTTCATCAGCTGCCCAGTGCTGGGAGTCAGCGGCAGCCGTCCATTCAGGACCAGATGTTCAGTGTGGCAGCTCGCAGGGAGCGTGAACCCTGTGGCCCGCTCACCATTGTCTGAAGGACGTTGGCAGCGACCTGGCATTGGAGAATTGAGGCCGCATAAGCAGAGACCGCGTGTGTCTGTGGCTGCCTGGTTCTCACCGGGACCAGAGAGGTAGGGAGTGATGACAGGAAGGACCGACATCACATCAATCACGTTGGAGGCTGGAGACTTTGCTGTAGGTTGTGTTTGGGGGAACCGTTGGCAAATTCTTACACTCCTTTTCACTTGAGAAGAAAGGTGGCCTTTGTTTAGTTGGACAGGTTTTTTTCAACCTGTGTCTAAACCATCAAACTTTCTGTGGTGGGGCAGTAGGCGTGGGTGGTTAAGACAGTAAGAAAAAGGTTTCTAATTTTAAACTAGAGGAAGTCACTAAAGTTGATTCTTAATATTGAAACCCTACTAGGTCCAATCTGGAATTGGAAATATGCGGCATTTTTGCCCTGGTGAAATAAGCCTTATTATTGTAGGTGAAGAATGTTTAGATCCTCCATTCCTACCCTACAGATTCAGTATTTAAATTCTAAGCCTAATTCAAAGGTTTCTAAATGATTCACATTCAAATCTACTGTTATGTTTTATAATTAAATAAGGAAGTATTGCTTATGCCTATATTTTAACTATTCTTGGACACATAATTATTCCTTTAATTTCACCAATAAAGCAGCCCATTTCTTCACTAATTACAAGACTGTCTCAATAAACAAATGGGCCTGAATGTGGCCACCATTTCCTTCATGCCCATGTTTTGAGCCCATGACATTTGTGAGCTGTTTTCTGTATTAGTGTTTGGAGAAAGGGGGGACTAGTTGGAGTAGGGGTTTGAAGAAATGATATGATTTCTACCTTGGAAAGGACTCTCCCTTAAAATGCTGAGCTGGGTTAGATGCTGGGTGCCGTGTGCCAGACGTGGGCGGCACAGCTCCAGAACGCACAGCGTGGCTTCCTCCCTCCTCTCTCCTCCCGCACTGCACAGGCATTTTGTCACGGTGAAATATGCATGACATGAAAGTGACCGTCTTAAACAATTGCACAGTAATTGAAACTGTTATTTCCAAGCAATACGGGCAAAGGAAAATAATCTTTTTATTTGACCATTTTTTTCTCTGGGGCTTAAATGGTGTCATCCCAAGAAGTCAGCTTTGTTTACTGGAAACCAGAAAAGTCATCACAGAATTATCTGTGCTTTCTGGAGACTTGGGTTGCTTTCTCTTCCTATAGAACTCTCGGCTCCTGCGGCGCCCCTTCGTGGCACCATCCTGGGGGCGACAAAGGCAGCGTGGAGGGTCCTGGCACAGTGGGAGGCTCCTGTGTGCCCTCTCCTTTGGCGGGCGCGGTGCCCTTGGCTGCGGCTGCTGATGGAGAGTGTCCCTGGAGCGCGGAGATCTGGAAAAGTCTCGTTACTGCATGTGACCCGGGAGCTCCCTGGCCCTTAGCATCCCACCGAGGAGTGTGTGTTTCATTTGTCTGGATGTTCCCCCTCCTTTTCCTGAAAAGTCTCTTGGCCCGTGGACTTGGGAAAAGGAGGTTTAGAATTACAGCAGGTGCCCCGAGGAGAAGGCCGCCGTTTGCTGGGATCTGACTTGCTGATCGGAAGCGAGAAGCAGTTCCAGGACTCTGATCTGCTGTCTCCGTCCCCGCTGCCGCCGTGCCGCGGCACACAGTTTGTTCTTGGGTGTGAAAGCAAACAGTGTTTGCGTTGGCAGCCACTTCTCTTTCGGTGGAGTTTGCTGCCTCGGCAAGAAACCGCAGTGCTTGCTGGCAGGATGGCCTTTCCCACATTTCCTCGGTTTAAGGAAACAGATTTTACAACTTTTTTTTTAAGACAAAATGCCAACATTTAACAGCTGGAGTTAGTATATAATTTATGGTTTTCTCTTTATGTTCTTGTGGATGCATAAAAACTAAGAATCTGCAATTATTATTAAATTATGCAGGTTTTTGCCAAAAGAGTGATTAAAAATAGACCCTCTGTCACAAGGAATTCAGGAAAGTCATTGTTACCCAAACAGGGATTCTCCATGGGTCTCGCTGATGCCTTCAGTTGGTGCCACTGCTCAGAGGCGGCGCTGCTGCAAGCGGGGTTTCCTGTGAGGAGCAGAGGATCCTATTCATCTGAACTCCTCAGCTGACAAACCTTTTCATTGTCGTCTTTACTGTTTTACTTGCCAGGGTGGCCTTCCTGCCTGGGGACTAGTGGCTGAGCGCAGAGCCCTTTCAGGCCGACCTGCCAAGAAGTGTCCGCAGGGAGCGCCTCTGGGGAGCCCTGGCTCTGCCTGGCCAGGCAGCGCCCTCTGCTCCTGCGTTTTCTTCACCGAGATGGCAGCGCGCCTCAGGGCCTGGCATAGCTCCGCCGCTGGGGGCCATGGGGGCGCCGTGTGGCCGACGCGGGCGGGGCCGGGAGCCAGCAGCCCCCGCGCCCAGGATAACCGGCTTCTGCGAGGCCCCATCAGGACAGACTCGTGCTTTGGTTGTTATTTCTTTTTCTATTGACAGAGGCAAAGATTCTGAGACCTTTATTACTATTTCTCAAAGCCACACCTTTCATTAAAAGTGGCTCTCACATATTTGCTACCCTCATTTCTCAGAAAATAAAATAGGAAGTGGAAAGGCCATTTTAGTTGGTACAGTGCTACCGTGCGATCCACATGTTAGATTTAGGGTTGAAACGTTAGCTGCGATGAGTAACGGGACAACGTTTTCCTCTTCTTTTCAAGGATAGTGGCAGTTAATCATTTTTATCTGCCCGCCTTGCAGACCTGCGGAGGTTTGTTATGTATGCCACGTGTTCATGGCATTTTTATTGTATGTTATGAATTCGTTGTAACCGCCATTGCAGTTTTTTCTTCTTCCCTTTGCTCCCTGGGGGACCCTTGCAAGCAGCTAAGTGTCAACTGTTACCTTGTGCTTTTTAAACTGGACAGGACAACCAGTGGGTCCGGGCTGCCTGTCTCTACTTGAGCCAATTCAGCAGAGACAGCGTTGCATCATATATGAGTGTTTATTCCAATCCTGCTGGCAGCATGGGAGAGCAGCAGGTCATCCACAGGAATCTGCTCTGCAGCCCCCATTACCCAGCTGCTTACGTGGGGTCCAAGGACAAAGATTACAGGGAAGCAGGCAAAAGGAGTAAGAATGGGTGTACGAAATAAATGCTACAGATCACAGCACTGCGGGCGGGGTCTGCACAGGCCGGGCCTCAGGTCTCCACAACAAGGTTGTGGTTCATCTTTCCATGAGACAGGCGGCTCCGGAGGAGGAGGAGGGCCTGCATTTCCAGGTGAACTCCCGGGTCCCTCGGGTAACGCCCAGCAGATCAGAAAGTGCCTTATTCAATCAGAACAAAGCAATCATGGTAACAGAACATTCTATTTCTTATAATGAATAGCTGGCTCCCAATGTCCTACCTCTCCCCCTGACATCCCCCACTACTGCTTTGGGAAACTATTTAATTTTTAATTTTAATGAAAGGCCTCATAGTTTACAGGTTAAAAAAATATCAGTGTTACAGGCTGTGTTTCCCTTCACATGAGAAGAACACAAGTGTGTGGAACCCTCGTGGTTCAGCTGTTGAAGTGCTGCATGTTCAGGTGGCGCAGAGAGCACATACATAAAAGCATTTCACCTGGAACTTAGAAGTAAAAACGGTCAAACCTGCCCGAACTGTGGTTTTCTTTATTACTGGAAAGTCATAAATAGGACATAGTTTTCAAATCACTGCTAGGTCAGATGATTGGGATGTTTAACATTGAAGCTGCTTAAAAAGTCAGGCAGTTGAATGATGCATTTTAGAACAACAGTCTTTTTAGCTTCCTAGCTTCTGCAATGGCTGTGGAATCTGTTAAATATAGAGGCAGCTCTTTAAATAAGGCCGGCAGCTGAACTGGGAAGCAGGGAACCACAGTGGAAATGACGCATGAGGAGTCCGCAGGACGTTCAAGAAGGTCAGAAAAGGAACCCACTGGCTGCTGCTACATCAGCAAGGCCCGCCCTCTGTGCCTCTGAATGGGTTGGGTCTGTAGAAAGTGTGTCGAAACAGACTTCCAGGTGGAAAATTTGGCAGGTTGTTTCTTTTGACTGGTGTCCTAGTGCTGTTTTGCCATTGGCATTCTAAGCCCCGACTCCCCCCGTCAGTGTCTTGTTTGATAGTTACACACTTTCAAAGCCGAGAGCCGACGCACCGTGGAAACGCACTGTGTGGAGACCAGGGGCAGCCGGATGTTTCTGAGCCCCGGGACGTCTGGTCCTGACGGTCACGTGGGGCGGTCCTTGAACTTACAGTAGGTAATAATCACAGATGAGTATATCACTTTTAAGAATTGGTATACATTTGTTCGTTCTCCACTATAAGAAGTTGGTATATCTCTGAGGATGAACGTTATGAATTCAGAGAGACAGATTCCAAGCAATATGAAGTCCTGTAGGTATGAAGTGGGTTCATTAACAGCTAAAACTTGTTCTTAAAGTCATTTATTAAAACATCTGAAATCCTTACTTATAGTGGGGAAAATATAATTTTATATATAATCATTAATTGTTCCAATTATATCAATATTTAACCAAAAAAGGTGATGCTTACTAACTACTGGTAGTCCTTGAGCCAGCTTGGTTTTGGTGTTCAGGGCACTGCACGAGGCCCCTCTGGGCACCTGAGATAATTAGCGTGCCCACACACTCCCCCCCCACCCCCTCTCCAGTTCGCCACTGAGAGGATGGAGAGCTCAGTTTGTGTGCAGGATCACTGTAGGCAATTTTGAGAAAACAAAAGTTCATATTCAAATGCTGTCTTAGGAATAAAGTGTTAAGAGCAGAGAGAATTTTTTATCCCCGTGGAGAATGTAAGCTGCAGCTTGCTGAAGATGCGGACTTCAGAGGTTTGGGTTAGGAAAAGAGAGATGGTTTTCTGGCTCTTGGAAACTGAACATGCAACCAAGAGCCAAGAGCTTGGTACTTGTGGACAACAATGAGTAATTCCCTTCGGCTGGGACCGAGAGTTCACGAAGGGGAAGAGAGAAGATGAGTTGGCAAAGGTACCTGACTACGGGGAACTTCAAATTAAGGTTAAAAAGCAAGGAATTTCTTCAGTAACAATTAGTATTAATAATAGCAGAGATCTTTTGCTATGGGCAAGCCATCGAACATAATGACTTACTGTGTTTTATTCCTTATAACATTCAAGGAAGGGGGGGGAGCTAGCCGTCTCCATGATTACCAAACAAATGAGAATTGAGTCTGGGAACCTTGTGTGACCTTCCCGCTCGCACAGAGTAGTGGCGTGGCCCTGTGCCTCAGGTGGCGCTGGGCTCCAGGACGAGCCTTCTGCAGATGCTGCCTACTCAGCCGTGGGCACGCCAGGGTTTCTGGGCGCACAGGAGGCCTTCCCGGTGGGGCTCCCGGGCAGGCCAATGGGATTATTTCATAGCATATGGCGAGGACACCAGAGAGAGGACGTTGTGCCTCAGACTTCAGTGGGGTGGTTGAAGGGAAAGGCTTTGGCGGAGGGTAAAACATCTTGAAATTTCGTGGGACGTGTGTGAAAGAGTTGGAGGCCTGGGAGGATCAGGCTGGGTTCCCAGCACTTGTGGCCAGAACGTGGACGAGGGCAGCTGGGAAGCGATGAGTGGAGGTTTGCACGTCTTTTAGGGGCTGGCAGAGTCTTGCTGCAAGATGATGAAACACACATTGAACGTGAGGCTGGGGAGGTGGGGCTGAGATGGGGAGTTGAGGCCGAGGAAGTGAGTCTAGAGAAGGAGGCCAGTAGATTGAGGAGTGGGGCGGAGAAAGAGTCGCTGGGGAAGGAGACCATGAAATAAATTAGCCGCATGAGATAAAGAAAAATCTTTCTGCACTGTGAAGACGACAGATTTGTGGGCCATGATTTAGACACATACCGATCCATATTCATATTTGTATACATATTCATGTACATATTTATGTATGTGTTCCCATATACATTCATATGTACCCCTGTGTGTATTCATATCTGTGTCATGAGCACGGCCATTCCCTAAAGCACACATATGTGTACCTGGGAGCCTTTCCCACCTCGGGGAGCAGGGGAGGAAAGGTGAGGGTCTCCCTGAGCGACCAACATGGGGGCTCCTGGGGCTGAAGCTGAGGAAGTGGAGTGTGTGAGGTTCAGACCACACACAGGATTCAATCCCCCCAAATCCATTCCAACACAGAAGCCGGCTGCTTTAAATGCTGTAGCAAAGGCTAAATGATCTATAATGGGATTTCACAAAATTCAGCAGGGTCACCATTATGCTTTGAAATACGGGATAAGAGTGTGGTCAGTAAATGTGTTAACTTTTCATTCAGGGCAATATTTTTCTCTTTTGAAAGTCCCTTCATCTGCCCAAATGCATGTTGGCGGCTCATTGCTTCCATGGCGGTGCCAGTGCAGGGTTGCGGTCCGATTGCTTTCACTGCTCTTCCTGGGCCTCTTAATCACTAACGAGGAAGACAAGGGCGACTTTTGGGCTTTACAATGGTGTTTCCAGCGGCCGGAGCGTGCTGCGCTGCTGCTCAAGTCCGCCTGTGCTCCTGCTCTTAGATTTTCAACATCCCACCAGGTGACCCCTTTCTGGGTTCCATGAAATGTCACCCTACAGACTTTCTGCCTGGCCAGCAGCCCTACGTTTCTGCTCCTTGGTCCCTTCTTACATGGATGTTTACCAAAGGATTGGGACGGTTTGAAATTCCTTAAAGACCTTTGGTGACCCCGGCACTTTCCTCTGAATCCTGGGGCAAACCCCCAAAATCTCTGCCTTACAAACACCCTAGTTTCTGGAAAAATTTAATGGTACTTTATTTGTGTGTGTGTGTTTTTGTTTTGTTTTTGAGCATCTAATCTTCCTTGTAAAGTTTAGCACTTCATATGCCATTTTTAAAGCAAGTCTTTTCTGATCATGAATCTTCTCTTCCTCTGGAATTAAGGGTGTTATGACAAGGTTACGTGTGCCTTGATGCCGAGCTCGCCCGAAGGCTGGCCTCGCGAGCGGTTGGAGCTGGCTTCCCTCGGCTGTCTGTGGTCAGGAGTTCGGGTGTTAACTGTCACAGTGCTGGGCCTGGACTGGAGTTACAAAAACTGTGAGAAATAGTCACCAAGTTAGAAATACACACCTATTGGTTGTTTTACACATTTTGATACCTCCATCTAAATATAGTAAATCTGTCTCTCACCAGAGCAGTGGTTCCTAAAGCCTAGATCCTAGCATCCCAGGATTTTAGGAAATAGAACCATGGAGTTTTCCTGTATTTAATTTAGAATGGATTTAGTTGTAAGTAACGGAAAGTCTAGTGTCAGCAGGAGGATACACCGTCACTGGCAAGGCCTGTCTAGGTCAAGCACAAGGCAGACTGACCCAGCTGCTCTCAGTCCTGTGTCCACCGCGGGCCTGTCTGCAGTCCTCAGAGGCCTCTGGCCTCTGGGCCGGGCCACAGGTTTCCTTGAACACACCAGACAGAAAAAAGGAAAGGGAATCTTCTCTTAAAATTTTCAGAAAAATCCTTGAAACTCTAATTGGTCTGGTTTCTAGCACATTCCACCCTCCTGATGGCCAGGCAGATGCACTGTGGTCCTTGCATATCCTAGGTGACGTTTTTCCAACGCCACAGCTGGACGGAATCAGAGCCCCCAGAACCCCGTGACACCCTGCCTGTCAGTGCGTGTGCTTTTGAGGGTTTTGGAGGAAAGGAAGCTGGGATACAGCTTCAAATGGACACTTGATTGAGCTGTTGTTTAATGTTGCAGAAGGACTCCAGTTAATACCTTCATTTGCATAAGATAAGGCTTCTTGGGGTAACCAAACTGTCCCAATTCCTCGGCTTTGGGCGTCAGTATTTCAGTCTGTGAGCTGTGATCGACAGTTTGCTGGATGTTCTGTATGAGTTAGTACTTTGCGGATAAGTGTTAGCTAGTGGAGTCTTCTGGAACTTAATGTCTGTGTTGGTCAGCGTGCTTCAAATCCAATAAAAGTGGTTCATTGTGCTTTAAAAAGAATGGGGGCCTCTTGTCTCAGCCTCTGAGTCAATAGCAGATGAAACTAATGGTAATTCATCTAAGGAGTGATGACCAGTTGGAACACTGTGCACATGTGGAAAAAATGACATTCCGTTGTACTAGTCTTGTTTCCAGAATTTAAAATTCAGCATTTCAAGTCTTTTTTTTTTTTTTTTAGATATGGCAAGTTTTAAGTTTTACTAGCATGTTGTAAAAACATTAATCATATGGAAAGAAAAAAATGATGAATTTTAACACTGCTACAAGACTGTCTATGACTCAACAACAGAAATTGTTGTCAGTGGAACCTCCAGAAAACAGTTCTGTCTTGGGAAAAAAATGTTTAGTTGAAAGGCCACAGAAGAGATGCATATTCAGTCAGAGTAATGAGAGGCAAGCACGATCGTGTAATACTGTTTTACAAAAAGAAATTTCTAAAAAATGTAGTCAAACTGCTGAGGAAACATGATTGTTATGGAATACATGTGGCGCCTGTGGGACGAGGAAGAGTGCAGGTGTTGTCCATGGAATGGGACTGAGATGCAGGAGCCTTTCCAGCTCCGGCGTTGGGGGGCAGCCCCTCACAGGGAAGACGAGAAGGGTACATTATCCGTGCAAAGTGGTGTTTGGCGTAAGCCTTTGGCCTGGACCCGAGCGGAGCCCCTGGCTGTTGGCTTTCGCTTTACCCGCCTCACAGGACACGGCTGTCTCTGGCTGTCTCACTGACCGCCGGGCTCGGCATGTTCGGCCAGTGTGTCAGGGCGGGTGGATGTGAGGTCAGAGCCTGCTGCTCCCTGTGTGGCTGACCCCTGCTGTTCTTGGGGAGCCTGCCTGACCCCTGCCCACTCAGGTCCACCCTTCAGGCTCCACTGGCCACAGAGGCAGATCGCGCCATGCGGATGTCCTGTTTACAGTCTTAGCTTTCCGTCCCATCTCCTCCCTGCTTGCATCCATCTCTTGGGTTTTTTATTTTTCAGACTGCACTATTCCCAGGCATTCTTCATAATTTTCCTTATGTTTTTCCTGATTTTGATTTAAATACCACCCATATTTCATTTGTTTCTATTTCCCCTCATTTGTTAGAATATGATCAGTCTAAGAAGGAGAGTGTACATTATCACTTAAAAGAAACACAGTATTAGTTCTCTGAGCTCTGTGGTGGCCTCAGTAAAGGCTGTGAAGGTAGACTGTGGTGCACACTGGAGTGGGCAGGCCTTTCTGTAAAGGGCCGGGTAGTGAATCTTCAGCTTCCCACACCATATTGGTTCTGTTGCTATTCACCTTCTCCACTGTAACCTCAAATCAGCAAGAGACAACACATAAATGAGTGGGGCATGGCTGTGTTTCAATAAAACTTTACTATAGACACAGAAATTTGCTTTTCATGTCATGAAATATCATTATTTTGATTTCCCCCCTCAACCATTTAAAAGATAGACTCTTTTCTTAGCTCAGGGCCCTGCAGACCCAGCACAGGCCAGGCTTGCCCTTGATCAGAATGTGCTGACCTTGGTAAACTCACTTGAGATTGTGGCCGCTTCTGTCTAAGGTCTTGAGCAGGGAGGCTCTCTTTTAGTAAGAAATGGCGTTAGTGTGTGTTAGGTGGGGCCAGCACCCAGCTGAGGCTTGTCCCGAGAGGGTTGGGAGGGAGTTGGAGTGAGAACAGGATTGTTCTGTCCGCACCATCTGCTCATCAGCGGCATCCAGTCAAGCACGGGGGGACAGTGACCCGCCTGCTCCTCACACAGAACACGGGGACGGATGCAGCAGCACGTGCATGAGGGAGCATTTCCACCAAAAGGAGCTGCCACCAAGGTCAGTGATGGGGAGGGGATGAAAGGGGCTGTTTTTGATAGGGGAGCAAGTATCTGGAAGAAGAAAAGAACTTCTGAGATCAGGAGTTGGCAAAAACTTGAATATTTTGTTAGCCAATCCATTCCCCTTGCCATCTTCCTACTAGCACCATAGTATATGATACTGATGTTACCCACCTTCTCTCTCCCAGTGGTAGCTTTTTTGGTATTTGTGTACCACATCAATGTATTCCAGAAGTTTCTGTGTTAGTATTCCCTGTCCCCGGGCAAAAGGAACAAAGTAAGTTAGTGACTCAGGGTAGTGTCTCTTTATCTCATAGTCTCTTCCTTTGTGGTGGTGAAGTCAGTGCTAACCCTCGAATGCAAGCTTTCTTCTTGGATTGTATTGATTAAATTTTGTGTATGATCATTTCTGGACAAAATTCTGTATTAGAAAACCAGGACCTGTGAGGCTTCATCTCATACTTGAGATGGAAGTCCTACGGATATAAGAATTTAGATATTAATAATGTTCAAATATTTTTGCTTTGTATTATGATAGGCAAAACCCGCCAAATTCTGGGGACACATTTGTAGATAGCATTCATAAGGTAATAATTATTACTATAACTTGAAAAATAATCAGTCTTCATGTTACTGTACAAAAACTTATTTCAAAACAAGTCTCTTAAAACAAAGTTGTTTTCTCAAGTTGCTTTGCTTTCCAGTATCCACATGAACCAGAAGACCTCGGCCGCGAGCCTGAGTGGCGATGTGCTGAAGTGTGGTCCCTGCTCGCTCAGTGACTTCTCCAGCTGGGCAAGGAGACCTGGTTCGGATCCTGGCGAAGCTGCTTAGTAGCTTTGTGACCTGGGGAAAGTCCTTTCATCTTTTGGAGCCTCGGTTGTCCACTTGAAGGCGGAGGGGAAGAAGCACTCACCTCGCTGTAGGCACAGCGACGGGGTCACGTCCCGGTCAGCCCACCCGAAGCTGACAGGGTCCTGAGTCAAAGCAGCGTTCCGCACGCTTCCCCGCCACGCGCCATAGCTCCTCAGGGCGTCACGACACTCATGCCAGCCACGGTTGGGCAAAACCTCTAACAAGCTGCTTCTACAGCCCGGCGTGGGAGAGGATTGTAGCACAGGCTGCTGCCGGGAAAGAGGACAATTCGAAATTCAAAATAAGGCTCCTACCGAATGCGCTTGCCTGACTTTGTTCGGTGGCGCTGTCGTAAGTCCGGGACTGACTGTCTCCGTTTACCAGCTGCTTTTGAGTTAGAAGGGATTACGCAAAAATAGCTCCCAACACAGTGGGTGGTATGTAAGAAAATAATATTCTTTATGTGATATTTATCTGCTTAATTAAATAAAAAGCATTTCAAATTACTATAGTTATGCTGGATGCCTAAACTGGGGTTAAATAGTAGAGGACATTTAACTTTAGGAGTGAATAATACTTCAAATATCCATCTCACTTTTCCACATTTTTGATGTCTGGATTAAAATAATTTTCTCTTATGGCAAAAGGCAGTGTGCATGAAGTTCACATAAGATCAGAATTAGGGAAATTTGAGTCTGTCTGGTCCCCTGAACTTTTTAAAAGTTGCTTAAAGAAACATTGACTCACACGTTTTAACACCTTGATAACATCACTTCATTTGCACCTGCTCACTCATTTGCCATTTAGTATTGTTCTCCCGTTTCTATTAATTTTGAGAATTAAAAGGGATGAAGAATCTATTAGGCATTGCTCTCACTTTCTAATGTCCATAGTAGAAGAGTAAATACGACAGGTGTTACTAGGCACTTCTTTACCGCCCTCTCTCTCCCCGGCACTGTTTTCAGTTTCTTGCATCAGCTTCTACATCTGAAAATGGATGTGACCTGTAAGAGCTGCCCTTCCGCCTTCGGTTCTGAGATAACCACGACCACAGTGCAGCGCCAGTGCAGGGTCCGAGGGAAAGGTCTGGAGAAAGTCAGCCAAGAACTAATTGGCAGGAAGGTGGGTGTTGAAGGTGGTGGTGGTGTTCACCTTGAGCCCTCTTGGGGGCAAAGCAAACTCTAGACACCACTGGCTGCTGACACGCTCTGGGCTTCAGAGGGTTCGGGGAGTGTTTTTACTAAAAGCTGAGCCAGAATTTGGAGTCTGATCTTTTTTTTTCCAACTTGGGTGATGACTTAACTCATTCCACCGTTGCCTGGGAACATATGAACAGTATGCCTGGTGACTGTAAGGTACACGTTTTAAGACATGAGTCACCACTGTAAGTACTAAAGGGAACATACATTCACATATTCTCTGTAAGGTGATTCAGTGGGGCCAAGGGACATTTTCCATTCCAGAGAGAACACATTGTGTTAGCACAGTAGCTTTTGAGAATTCAGCCATACCCGGTAGCTGCTTCTCTGGGCCTTAGTGTCCTTAATAAGATGGAATTAGCCTTACCCCCCAGTGGTTGGTGAGAATCAAATGATGGAATCCATGTGAAACAGTTTTGTGATATTTTGCAGTCTTTCATAGACCATCAGATGCCACCCAGTGTGATCTTTGAATTAAGTGCTTGTGGCCTCATCCTCCACAAATCCACCCAGGGAGCCCGAGCCGTGAGCCTGCCTTTGTTCTGTGAACGGTTCCTGCAGCATCTGAGGATGAGAACTG
The DNA here is from genome assembly GCA_025583905.1 of Ia io. Classification (NCBI taxonomy): domain Eukaryota; kingdom Metazoa; phylum Chordata; class Mammalia; order Chiroptera; family Vespertilionidae; genus Ia; species Ia io. Next base: position 2,161,183 of record JAJQQW010000018.1, read on the forward strand.
TCTGTTTGCATTCCATGAATCTTGTATAAGGTCCCCAGCTCATGTCCCTTTTTGCCTCCTGCCCCTTCCATAAGTAGATTCAGCACCCTTCGAAACGATGAGAGTAGAGCAAATGTTCATTTAAAAGCCTGTGCCCCAGCGCCCGCGTCCAAGCTGCTTCTCCAAAGCCCTGTTCCCGTGAGGACCCTCTAGCCATATTTTCAGCCGCAGCCCGAAGTCCGGGCGGCTGCCTTCCTCCTGTCCTCTTAATGACATCGTTACTGTTTCCAAATGGGAACGCGAGCATTTTAGTTGGAGAAACCAGGCCGTTTTCTCACCAGGCTTCAGTCTAGAATGTCTCCTTGTACTTGGTGTTCTCTACTTGGGGTTACGTCCAAGTTCCCAGACATAGAACATTTAGGACTTCGTTTTAGTATAATAAGCTAAGAATTCCCTTGAAGGTAACTTTAGTTACTTCTTTCTAGATTTTTATGTCTCCCGGGTAAAGTATGCTATATGGAAATGTAAAAACAAAACCAAAAGCAAATGTATACGTCACTAAATGGCATTGAAGTCACATGCCATTGGTTTCTCATCGCAAAGCATTCGGTGTATCTGAATTCCAGCTGCGGCTCTCCTCAGGCCAACTCGTGTCTTACTCTGAATTGATCTGAGTAGAAGATTAAGAGAAAAAATCCTTGGGACTTCCGTAGCCCCAATCTGTGAGCCTCCTGACCAGGTCCCCACTTGCCTGTAGGTATCAGCCAGCACTTATGTGTGCGCATATGCGTGTATGTCTGTGAACAGATTTAGGGTAACCGCGTTTCCCTTAGTCTGATAACTGTTGGATTCCTTTTCTCTCAGTCTATGGCAGTTTTCCTGCTTTAATTTCTTTGGGCATTTGACTCTGGCAGATTAGCCAGGAGATAACTTTGCTTTGAATGAAGGACTGGGTGGCATTTCTGTTGAACATGTTAACAAGTGAACCTTTGAGTCTGGAATGACCTATAGACGGGAAAACCGAGGGAAAGGACAGTGAGCCAGGCTTGAGACCAGGGTCTCCGGCAGGGAGCCAGGCAGCCCACGCTGTGCACGGTATCTCCAGCTTTAGAATTGGCAAGTCGGTAACGCTCCTTCCAGGTGATGACATGACGGCAGCTGTCACTTGCATGGTTACACGTTTGCCCACAGCCTGTTGCTGTGATAGTTACACAGGAACAACTCTTCAGCCTTTTGCTACTTGCTGCAGTTTGGGGTTCAGATACTCCGTGAGTTCATTTTGTGACGGGTCTAAGTTTTACAGAATGAGAATGCTAAATAAAACCCTTCCACAGGAGACTCTTGTCTTCATAAAGTCTGTACCAAAAGACTTGGGGTTCTTAGTGGAAGTCACTCCATTACAACCTTCGTGGGTGCTGCCTGTGAGAAAGCACTGGAAATGGATGTCAACCAAGGGAGAGCGTTCATCCCATACGTTTTCTAATTTCAAAAAATGTGCACCATCAGTATTTGTTCTTAATTGAACAGTTTGTTGAGCAGACGGGTGTTTTAATTATAGTGGTCTAAATTTACACACATTGCAGTAGTATTTTGCTACATTAATTACCTTACTTGTCAAGAGTAACAGGTAATTACTACATCAACTCACCCTCCTGCAGCACATGGAGAAAGAACTTCATTTGAAGAGATACAGTAAAGCAGAGGCCAGCCACTCACACCTCAGCTTTTGACAGAGGATGGCTGTTCGGCGCTTGTTTTATTTTCTCTGAGGGTCCACCTAAGGTGCAGGTCCAGAAACATTCACAGACGCAGAGTGTGGGCGGGAAGGAACCTTTGAAATGACTGAACCTGTGAACCCTCCTCCTGTGTTGCAGAGAGGGAGTGACTTTTCTAAGACCACACAGTAAGTAAGTTGGTGTCCGAACCACGGTTGGCAGCAATCTCATGCCAGTAGGCTGCTAAAAACCTTAGCGCATTTTAATGATTTAAAAACTTACTATGGAAAAATCATTTGGTATTGTAAACTTTGAATATTCACTCTCGTTGTCTCCCAATGCTTTAGCTGCTTATGAAGAACATTTATCCCCCAGGCACAACTCAGTCACTGATGCCTCTCCAGGGGCTAGGGTCAGCTCTGTGTAAGTGTGTTAACATCCTGCTTACACTGTTGTGTTAGGTGTGAGCATTCCTGAGCATACAGGTGCCCCTCCCGGAACTAGGCAGCATTCCTCGTCCTGGTGGCCATGACCAGAAAGAGAGGATTCGGTAATTTTGGGTGTGGTGTGGAATACACACAGTGACGTAATAGAGGCAGGCTATCGTCACAGGCTTTGTCCCCTTTTTAGTCAAACACCTGTGACAAACTTACCGACCCTGGTTAGCACACAACACTTACAAGTGGCTTCTCGGAGCCGGTGGCGGGAGGCCAGCTCACAGGCCACTCTGGTCCTGCTGCCCTTGCACCTGGCGGGAGCAGGAGGCCGAGGAGGACGCTTGGGGTGTGCAGGGAAGGGCACAGCCTTGCGGACATCCCATGCGTGGCTTGTGCAGCACCGGTGTGCCTTGGGGGCGATTCGAGATGGACGAGGGAGGACATTCTCCAGCTCTCGACCCGCCCGAGCCTGAAGCCTGCGCCCTGCCCAGCTGCTTCTCCTGTGGCTTTAGACTTGTCGTATGCCCTTGCCACTCGCCATGGGTTCTGTTAACTTGTTATATTACAGCTTTTAGTCGTGGGTTTTCCTATGTCTTTGTTTTTAAATTGGAGAATAGCACAGGTGATTGGACTTTGTCTCACGCATCCAGCACACGGAGTGCCTCCTGCGTGCGGCAGTCCTGGGCTCTACATAGTGGGGAGTGAGAAGACCTGCTCTCCTGGAGTTTGCCTTCCAGTAGAGCAGGGGCGGGGACATCTGGCCCCCGGGCCAAATACGGCCCCGGGGTCATTGGGGTTGGCCCTGCCAAGGCAGTAGGGGGAGTTAATTAAATGTTGACCACCTATAGCAGGCTAATTTTTTAAGTCGATAATTTTGTGTGGCTCTTGAATGATGTTATAAATATCCAATGGCCCTTGGCAGGAAAAAAGGTTCCCACCCTTGCAGGAGAGGTGGCTGAGAGAGAGGAGTGAAGTGAAGGAGCAGAGTATTCACATGATGAAAATGCACGCAGGGCAGCACACAGCGCACACTGTGGGAAGTCACTTAGTTCAACCAGGCAGGCGTCCTGGGAGAGATGGCGTCTGACTTCAGATCTGCAGGTCAGGAGTGTTCTCTACACGCAGCAGGAGTGAGAGCTTTCCAGGCAGAGGGCCGTGAGGGCTGAGCCTTCGTGCCTGGAGCAGAGTGTGGTGTGTGTGGGGGGTGGGCATGTAGCAGGGGAGAGGGGACGTGGGTAGGGCCCTGCGTCCATGGCGAAGGATTGGCCTGATCCTGAGGCTGCTGTGAGGCGCTCAGGCAGCCACTGGATTCAGGTGTCAGAACAGGCCGTGACGGCTGCTGGAGAATGGGGTTTCCTGAGAGTAGACTTCCTGGGGAGAGAGGGTCAGGCCCTGGTCCCAGAGGTTGGTGAGTAGCCTGGAAGAAGCCACCCCCTACAGGCTCACCTCTCCTGCTGAGGAGCCCCTCCTGCGGCCCGTGCAGGGGCCCTCGGAGGTGCGGACGCAGTGCATGCTCCGATCTGTACTGGTCCTTCCCATGTGCTGGTGGTGGTGTTCCCTGGTGGACTGTGGGCCTCTGGAGGCACAGGCCTTGTTGGTCTCAATCCCAAGCTGTGCTCAGCTTCAAACACAGTGTCTGGCCCGTGGTAAGTATTGAAAAAGTAACTGTCCAATGTATGCTTTTACTCCTCATTTCAGTCAATAACAGTTGGCATTCAGTATTATTTTGTATTAGTGCCAGGTGTACAGCATATTGGTTAGATAGTCACGCACTTACACAGTGTTCCCCTCTGTATGTCCAGTACTCAGCTGGCACCATACATAATTATTACAATACTAGAGGCCCAGTGCATGAAAATTCATGCACTGGAGGGGGGGTTCCCTCAGCCCGGCCTGCCCCCTCTCACAGTCTGGGAGCCCTCAGGGGCAGGTGGCGACCTGGCAATCAGGGGAAGGCGATGCCCCATTACACCTCTGCTGCTGCCACTGCCGGCAGCGCAAGCCTCGGCCGGCCTTGGTTACCTGAGCCTCGGGCTGGCCCTTGGCGGCTGGGCAGCTGCCATCCCAGACTTGCCTGCCCTTTGGGCCAGCCCTGGGCAGCTGGGCAGCTGCCATCTGAGACTTGCCTGCCCCTCTGGCCGGCCCTGGGTGGCTCGGGGGCTGAGGGGCTGAGGGGACTGGGGGAGTCCAGAGGCAGGCGTGTGGAGTGGCCGGGCCCGCCTGGGGGCAGGCCTGGCCTTGCCACGAGCCTGCTGCCCAGGTGGGGCTGAGGGGACTGGACACTGCCATCTTGTGGTTGTGGGCGCCGCCATCTTTGAGGACGTGGCAGTCAATTAGCATATTCCCTCCTTATTGGCTATGGGCATTGCCATCTTTGAGGGTGTGGTAGTCAATTAGCATATGCCCTCCTTATTCACTGTGGGTGCTGTCATCTTTTAGGGCAGGGCAGTCAATTAGCATATTCCCTCCTTATTGGCTGTGGGTGCTGCCATCTTTGTGATGGCGTGAGGGTCAATTAGCATATTCCCACCTTATTAGATAGGATTACTGAATATAATCTCCAGGCTGTACCTTACATCCCTGTGACTATTTTGCAACTACCAATCTGTACTTCTTAATCCTCTCAACTTTTTACCCATCCCCCAACCCTCCTCCCCTCTGACAGCCAGTTTGTTCTCTGTATCTATAGATCTGTTTTTTTTCTGCTTGTTTATTTTGTTCTTCAGATTCCACACATAAATGAAATAATATGATATTATCTTTGTCTGATTTATTTAACTTAGTTAATACCTTCTAGGTCTACCCATGTTGTCACAAATGGTAAGATTTCATTCTTTTTTGTGTGTTCATCCTCACCTCAGGATATTTTTCCATTGATTTTTAGAGAGAGTGGAAGGGAGGGGGAGGACACAGAGAGAGAAACATCGATGTGAGAGAGACAATTGGTTGCCTCCTGCACATGCCCTGACGTGGGCCGGGGATTGAGCCTCTCGAGGAACATGTCCTTTACCTGAATTGAACCCAAGACTTTCAGTTCATGGGCCAACACTATTTACTGAGCCAAACCCGCTAGGGCAGAGTTCTTTCTCTTTTACAGCTGAGTAATATTCCATTGTATATACACTGAGTGGCCAGATTATTATGATCTCTGAATGCATAATAATATGGCCACTCAGTGTATATAATGTGTGTGTGTGTGTGTGTGTGTGTGTGTGTGTGTGTGTGTGTGTGTATCCTATCTAATAAAAGAATAATATGCAAATTGACCATACCTCTGGTACACCTGCCAGCCAGTCAGGAGCAAATATGCAAATAAGCCCAACCAAGATGGCTGCTGGCCACAGAGAGCAGGAGGGAGGCTTGGGTTTCCCAGGCAATGGAGGAAGCCAAGCTTTCCGCCTGCCCTTGCCGGCCTAGGCCTCCACTCAATGCTACAAAGTTTCAATTATAGAAGGTAAATAAATTCCAGCAGAAATGGCGGCAGCCACAGAGCTGGAAGAGCAGGAGGCTAGGGTTGCCCCCGGCGATGGAGGAAGCAAAGCTTCTGAAGCTCTGGCTGGCCTAAGCCTCGGCTCCAGGCTACAAAGTTTCAATTATAGAAGAAACATGAATTCCAACAGAAATGGCTGCCACCACGGAGCAAGCAGGAGGCTTGGCTCTGCTCCAGGCTACAAAGTTTCAATTGTAGAAGATACATGAATCCCAGATACCAGGGCCTCTCCTTGGGTCGCCAGGGGGTGTGGCCGGCCTGCAAACCACCACAGACCCTTCGCCCAGGCCACCCCACACCCCAAGGGAACCCCCACCCTGATCCGGGACACCCTTCAGGGCAAACCAACTGGCCCCCACCCATGCACCAGGCCTCTATCCTGTCTAATAAAAGAGTAATATGCATATTGACCACAAGATGGCTGCCCCCATGTGGACACAAGATGGCTGCCACAAGATGGCCAGCAGGGGAGGGCAGTTGGGAGGGACCAGGCCTGCAAGGGAGGGCAGTTGGGGGCAATCAAGCCCGCAGGGGAAGGCAGTTAGGGTTGACTAGGCCTGCAGGGGAGGGCAGTTAGGGGCAAACAGGCTGGCAGGGGAGCAGTTAGGCATCAATCAGGCTGGCAGGGGAGTGGTTAGGGGCTGATCAGGCTGGCAGGCAGAAGCGGTTAGGGGCAATTAGGAAGGCAGGCAGGTGAGCAATCCTGGATTGTGAGAGGGATGTCTGACTGCCCGTTTAGGCCCGATCCTACTGGGATGGGCAGTTGGACATCCCTCAAGCGGTCCCAGATTGGAGAGGGTGCAGGCTGGGCTGAGGGACACCGCCCCCCATGCACGAATTTCATGCACTGGGCCTAGTATATATATATATATATATTTTTTTTTTCATGCACCGGGCCTCATATATATACGTATATGAGGCCTAGTGCATGAATTGGTGCATGGGTGGGGGCCAGCCAGCCTGGCCAGGGGGAGGGGACATGGGTGGTTGGCCGGCCTGCCTGCTGGTCAAACTCCTGATCAAGGGGACAATTTGCATATTAGCCTTTTATTATATAGAATATACACTGAGTGACCAGATATTATGCGTTCAGAGATCATAATAATCTGGCCACTCAGTGTATGTACCATGGCTTTTTTATCTTTGCATGTATTCATGGCCACTTGGGCTGCTTCCATATCTTGACTATTGTAAATAACACTGCATTTAACACAGGGGTGCATAAGTTCTGTCCAATTAATGTTTTGGGTTTCTTCAGATATATACCCAGAAGCGGAATTGCTGGGTCATAAGGAAATTCTATTTTAAATTTTTTTAGGAAACTCCATACTGCTTTCCACAATGGCTGCACCAGTCTGCAATCCCACCAGCAGTGCACGAGGGTTCCCTTTTCTCCGCATCCTTGCCAGCGCTTGTCCTTTGATTTGTTGATGATGGCCATTGGGACAGGTGTGAGGTGACATCTCATTGTGGTTTTGATTTGCATCTCTCTGATGATTGGTGACTTTGAGCATCTTTTCATATGTCTTCTTCGGAGAAGTGTCTATTCAGGTCCTTTGCCCGTTATTTAATTGGATTGTTTGTTTTTTTGGTGTTGTGTTTTATAAGTTCTTTATAAATTTTGGATTTTAACCCCTTATTAGATGTATCATTGGTGAATATGTTCTCCCATACAGTGTGTTGTCTTTCATTTTATTGATGGTTTCCTTTGCTGTGCAAAAACTTTATAATTTGATATATTCCCATTTGTTTATTTTTTATTTCCCCCTTCTTGCGTGAGGAGATATATAAGAAAAAATATTGCTAAAGAAATGTCAGAGGTTTAACTGCCTATGTATGTTTTTTAAAGGAGTTTTATGATTTCTTGTATTACATTTAAGTCTTTTATTTTTTTGAGTTTATTCTTGTGTATGGTATAAGTTGGTGGTCTGTTTTCATGTATTTGCATGTATCTGTCCAATTTTCTCAACACCATTTATTGAAGAGACTGTCTTTATCCCATTATATGTTATTGCCTCCTTTGTCAAATATTAAGTGGCCATATAGGTGTGGGTTTCTGTCTGGACTCTTTCTGTTGCATTGATCTGCATGTCTGTTTTTATGCCAGGACCTTGCCATTTTTATAACTACCGATTTGTAGTGTAGTTTGAAATTAGGTAGCATGATTCCTCTTACTTTGTTCTTCTTTCTCAAGATAGCTGTGGCTGTTAGGGTCTTTTGTGCTTCCATATAATCGTTTGGGTTATTTGTCCTAGTTCTATGAAATATACCGTTGTTATTTTAATAGAAATTGTGTTGAATTTGTAGATTGCTTTGCGAAAAATGGACATTTTAATGATGTCAGTTCTTCCTATCAATTAGCACTATATATGGTTCCATTTAATTGTATTTTCTTCAGTTTCTTTCTCCAGTATCTTATAATTTTCCCAGCACATGTCTTTTACCCTATTGATTAAATTTATATCTTGGTATTTTATTTTTTGATACAATTGTAAATGGGATTGTCTTCTTAGTTTTCATTTCTGATAGTTAATTGTTGGTATATTTTGTGTCCTACCACTTTACTGAATTCATTTATCAGTTCTAGTAGTTCTTTGGTGGAATCTTTTGGGTTCTATATATGCAGTATCATGCGATTGACAATAAAGCCAGTTTTACGTCTCCCTTTCCAATTTGGGTGCCTTTTATTTCTTCTTGACTGGATGCTGCGGTTAGGCCTTCCAGTGCTATGTTGAATAAGAGTGGTGAAAGCGGGCATCCCTGTCTTATTTCTGATCTTAGGGAGACTTCTAGTATTTGCCCATTGACTGTGATGCTGTGATGTTGGCTGTGGTTTTGTCATCTATGGCCTTTATTATGTTGAGGTATGTTCCCTCTATTCCCACATTGCTGAGAGTTTTTATCATAAACTAGAGGCCCAGTGCACGAAATTCGTGCACTGGGGGGGAGGTGTGTCCCTCATCCCAACCTGCACCCTCTCCAATCTGGGTCCCCTTGGGAGATGTCCAACTGCCTGTTTAGGCCCGATCCCTGTGGGATCGGGCCTAAACAGGCAGTCAGACATCCCTTTCATAATTTGGGACTGCTGGCTCCCAACTGCTTGCCTGACTGCCTGATTGCCCCTAACTACTCCCCTGCCAGCCTGATTGACACCTACCTGTTCCCCTGCCGGCCCAATCATCCCCAACTGAACTCCCCTGACAGCCCCGTCACCCCCAAATACCCTCCCCTGCATATTCCTTCTTTATTAGATAGGTTTTTTTCTTTAACATATTGGACAGTATACCTGCTGTGGTCTTGACAAACCAGTAAAAATGTAAACCCAAACTAAAAGTGTCATAAAATAAACTCCTTAAACAGGAATTTCATGAGACCTTGGAAAGGTGATATCATGTGGTTGTTAGGCTTATATTTGAATAAGTAGAAGGTTTATAGGTGATTTCACACTTTTTCATATTTTCTAAAAGTTTCCTTTTATAAATAATAGACATGTAATCAACTGTCCATCTTTCCCTCCAAAAATTATTTTGAAAGGGCAAAGTCAATTGGATCCAAGTCTGTTAAGTAATGTAGGTGTCAAGATGGAAGGTATTTTCACATAGAGGTCTACTAACACTGTACTTATCCATTTTCCCACAAACTTTTGGCCCATTTTTTCCCTTCTGCTAGAAATACTCCTTCCAAGATGTCTTTCTCCTCTTAATAAGCATGAGGAGAGGGGTGTGGCTGCCTCCCAGGCCCATAGTCCTGGCCGAGGCTGAAAGCTGAACGGGCCTCCCAGCCAACAGGCCTAAGGCCCCAGTCAAGGCTGGGAGTGGAATGCACGGGAGAGGCGCGCCCACAGCCCTGGCCACAGCTGGAAGCGGAACACGCTGAGAGGGGCGCAGGCACCTCCCAGCTGACAGGCCTACGACCAGGGCCACAGCTGGGAGCGGATCGTGCGTGGGAGGCACGGCTGCCTCCCAGGCCCACAGCCATGGCCGAGGCTGAAAGCGGAACACGTGGAGAGGGGCGCAGGTGCCTCTCAGCTGACAGGCCTAAGGCCCGGGCCACGGCTGGGAGCGGATCACACCGGAGAGGCACGGCTGCCTTCCAGGCCCACAGCCTTGGCCTCGGCTGGAAGCAAAACGCGCTGAGAGGGGTGTAGGCACCTCCCAGCTGACAGGCCAACCACCTGGGTCACTGTTGGGAGCGGATCGTGCCAGAGGGCGTGGCCGCCTTGCAGGCCCACAGCCCGGGCCTGGGCTGGAAGTGGATCTCGTGGATGTGGGGTCCAGCTGTCTTCCAGGCCCACGGGCCAGGGCTGGAAGCAGATCGCGGGAGGGGAGTTGCGGGGGGCACAGGAGTCTCCCAGGTGGACAGCCAGGGCTGCGGCTGGGAGCAGATTGCGCCAGGGATGCGAGGGCTGAGGCTAGTAGCAGATCGTGCCAGGGGCGTGGCCACCTCCCAGGCCTACAGCCTGGGCCGAGCTGCCGGCTCTCATCAGCAGCCCTCCCTGGGACTGGGGGTCTCCGGCGGGCCTGAGAGGACTGGGCGCTGCCATCTTGTGTCTATGGGCGCCGCCATTTTTGTCGTGGAGTGATGGTTAATTTGCATATTATTCTATTATTAGATAGGATGGGTATAGGACTTTGTCAAATGTGTATTTTTTCTACATCTATTTATCTAATTGTATGGTTTTTATTTTTTATTTTGTTTATATGGTATATCACATTAGTTTATTTGCAGATACTGTACCAACCTTGTGTCCCAGTAATAAATCCCACTTGGTCATGGTGTATGATCTTTTTAATGTATTGCCTAAGTTGCCTTGCTAACATCTTGTTGAGGATTTTGTATCTATTTTCATCAGGGATACCAACCTGTAATTTTACTTTTTTCTGGTGTCTTTATCTGGGTTTGGAATTGGGAGAATGTTGGCCTAATAAAATGAACTTTCAGTCTCCTCTTCTCTTGAATTTTTTTGAATAATTTGAGAAAAAGAGGTTTTAGTTCTTCTTTGAATGTTTGGTAAAATTAACCTGTTAAGCCATCAGTTCAGGACTTTTGTTTTTTGGAAGTTTTTTTTTGTGTTTTTTTTTTTAAATTAGAGCTTCAATTTCATTAGTTGTAATTGGTCTATTCAGATTTTCTGTTTCTTCTTGATTCTAGTGTCTTCTCCCTTCCCTGTCGCCTGTCAGGGAACCGCCTTCCTCCCGGTGCTGAGAAGAGGGACGCCCCGAGGGCCTTCCTCTTGCGTGTCCTGAGGAGGATGTCTTCTATTGAACTTTCAAGAAGCAGCTCCTCTTCCCCCGGTCTCAGCAGGGCCATTCGCTGTAGCTTGCCTCCCCGTCAGCATCACGGGCTGTGCTCCCCTGAGGCTGAGTTAGGCCGAGGCACGCCGGTGTGGACTCGGGTCCCTTGGATTCCGCAGTTGGCCCTGTTTTCCGCTCCTCCTCCTAGACTTGCACTGTGGAGAAGAGCGGCCACTGCCAGACTCGCTGTGCCTTCCCCGCGTTTCCGACTTGCAGAGGCCTGTGGGCTCTGCTGGGTCTTAAGGAGAAAACTGACGTTGCCTTTAAGGCCTTGTTTTTGTAAGTTTATTTGTTTCCAAAACATGATGTGGGAAATTTCTCTTGATACATTCAGTGGCGTAACCGGAGTTAAGGCTCACTGTGTGGTGCCCTGTTTAAACTCTTCCTTCCCGTCCGTCCGTCCGACCACCGTTCCCTTGGCCACGGCAGTTACAGAAAGGAGCTGACGTCTGTGGCTCCTCGCAGGTCCCTGCTCCTGCTCCACTCGGAAGCCCTGGGAGCCTGGCAGACCTGCACTGGAGCTGGGGGTGGAGAGGACTGCAGCAGCCAGCTCCTGGGGGCCATGTGAGGGCCCAGGAAAAGGCTTACCTCTGTCCTAAGAGTTCTGGGAGCCACTGGAAGCATGCAAGCCAGGAGTGCACGCAGGGTGAGTGTGAGTGTGAGTGTGTGTGTGTGTGTGTGTGTGTGTGTGTGTGTGTGTGTCTGAGTCTGAGTCTGAGGGAGATTGGTGGAGAGAGTAAACAATAATGAATGATGATCACATATGTTGGGTGTTTTTGGCTGTTGGGAAAGAGCCTCCCGACAGAGGGTGTGAAGATGATAGCCTGGTGCCTCTGCCTGGGGACACATGCACCTCCAACCTCCTTCTACACAGAAGTTACCTCTCAATGGAGCTTACCATCCCAGCTGTAAAGCAGGCAGGGCATTTTGGGTAAATATTTATGAAATGCCAAGCTTCATGATTAAGATGTATTTGGTTTTTAATGAGCAAATGACTCAAAATTGTTTTAAGTTATTAAAAGATAAATTATTTTGTGCCATCATGGAAAAAGGAAGGAAAAGAAAATAATTTTTCATTAAGCAATTTTACAGTTATAATCTGTAAGCAATCACCCTTTTAAAATTATTTAATTTTTAAGGTTTGAGGTATAAAACAAAATCACTCAATTTTGTAAAGGTTCGAAGTATAAAAATTTAACTTATGGACTGTCATTAAGGTGATTTTTAAAAAGTAAAATGGACCGACTATTTAGTTGCCTCAAGGAATGGTACTTGAGTGCCTAAGATGCTATGACTACTATGTCTGAGACATGAGTGCCAACAGGAATCTCTGCTCTCAAGACATTGTGGTCTGATAAAAGGACAATCAAGAGCCATTAATAAATGGCTGTAAATGTCCTGGCCGGTGTTGCTCAGTGGTTGAGAGTCAACCCATGAATCAAGAGGTCACCGGTTTAATCCCATTCAGCAGGCTTGATCCCTAGTGGAGGGTGTGAAGGAGGCAGCCAAAAAACTATTTTCTCTCATCAATGTTTTTATATCTCTACTAGAGACCCGGTGCACGAAATTTATGCATGCGTGTGTGTGTGTGTGTGTGTGTGTGTGTGTGTGTGTGTGTGTGTGTCTGTCCCTCAGCACAGCCTGCACTCTCTCCAGTCTGGGACCCCTCGAGGGATGTCCAACTGCTCGTTTAGGCCCGATCCCGATTGGGCCTAAACAGGCAGTCAGACATCCTTCTCATAATCCAGGACTGCTGGCTACCAATCTCTTGCCTGCCTGATTGCCAACTGCTCGTTTAGGCCCGATCCCGATCGGGCCTAAACGGGCAGTTGGACATGCTTCTCATAATCCAGGACTGCTGGCTACCAATCTCTTGCCTGCCTGATTGCCCCTAACCACTTCTACCTGCCAGCCTGATCACCCCCTAACCACTCCCCTCCCATCCTGATTGACGCCTACCTGCTCCCCTACTGGCCCGATTTCCCCTCACTGCCCTCCCCTGTTGGCCTGGTCACCCCTAACTGTCCTCCCTTGCAGGCCTGGTCCTCCCAACTGCCCTCCCCTGCTGGCCTGATCACCCACAGCTGCCCTCCCCTGTCGGCCTGATTGCCCCCAATTGCCCTCCCCTGCCGGCCATCTTGTGGTGGCCATCTTGTGTTGGCCATCTTGTGTCCACATGGGAGCGGCCATCTTGTGTGTTGGAGTGATGGTCAATTTTCATATTACCCCTTTATTATATAGGATCCCTCTCCCTTCCTTTCTCTGAAATCAATTAAAATATTTTAAAAAATAAACGTACGACAAATGTCTTCTTAAAGTTCAGATAACTTTTTCATATCCTTTGACCAATATTTCAGAAATTGCTTTGTTTCAGAAAATCAAAAATATAAAACATTCTAAAGAAAAATATCACCGTTATTTTCCCCTAGGGCAAATACCGCTAATTTTCTTTTGTTCTTTATGGACAGTTCTGTTCTGTTTGAGGGCCTATCGTAGATGCGTTTTTTCTGTTTTGCTTATTCTGCGCCACGTTGTAACAAGCACTTGCACCTACTTGCCCATTCCCAGGTCGTTTTTAGTGACTACAAAATAGTCCTTTGTCAGACTGGAGTGTCATTTACTTGCTTTTCTTCTGTTTGTTTTACAAAAGGACAAATCCATTTTACTTATTTACTTTTCAATAGTTTACATCCTCGAGGGGCACAGCACCACCGGAGTCTGTCCGTGGCCTGAGTGAACGGTGGCTTCGGACTCTGGCACAAAGCACCTCTGCTCCTGTGCGTGCGTTCCTTCCCCACGCGGCTCTGGTTTTGCTCCTTTGCCACGAGGCGCCATTCCGTTGTCTTTCGCTTTGTACACATCTCTTGCCGAGAGAACTGTTTCCTCTCGAGCACAAACACCTTCATCTTTAAGAAGAGCTATGTTCTCTCTGGCTCCAGAGCCCCCACTGACGGCCAGCGCATGGCCTGGGGCCACCGCCAGCATGCTGGTCCCCAGGAAGCCCTGTCCCAATGCCCACGGGCTCCAGGGAGGCGGGAAGAGCTCTTTTGTACAGTGTTGATTGACATTTTATCTAAAATGGATTCATAAAATGTATCTGTTTCACACCCTCTTGTTTATTGTAATAAACATTAATGGGAAACATATTTTTGAAAGCATCTTTCTATGTGTATATTTCTCTGAACTTTGCCATTCAAAAAAAGTGAACTGAAACTTCGTTAAATAACTTTCCATTTTTGAGAGAATAATAGGGGAACGTTCTACATTATTTCTGGCCCATTCTGTCTTTGGACACATGGCGCCTACTCTGACGAGTCGGCCGGGACTCTCCCGCGGCCCTGCCACTCTGCCTCACTGGGGCTCCGCGCCTGTTCAGGCCGTTTGCAGGGTTCCTTGTTCGGGCACAGAGGGACAGATTAAGTCTGCGTGTTATGCGCTTCGCTTTTTAAAGAAGGCATTCACATAAGGTAACCTAAGGCGACTGTTGCTTCAATTTCCTGAGCGCAGGGCTGTGGCTGTGCCGGCTGAGAAACCAATAGCGTTGTGTTTTTGGTGCAGTAGCTTTTGGATTTTTGTTCAAAATGGCATGGGATGCCTTTAAGCCCTTTACGTGGACCCACGCGCCCTTTGTAAGGTGGTATGTCTTAGAGGAAAGAACTGGGGGCAAGGGGTTAGACCTCAGAGGAAGTCGAGAGCTGCTCTTGAACCTTGGGCAAATTCGTCACTGAGACCCCCTCCTGACAATCAAATATCCTGGTGAATGCTCACCAGACCCAAGTCCATTAATTGGCATAGAAGTCATATGTGCTGTAACCCCAGTCAGTGCTCTAAAGCAGAAGTCAGCAGATGATGGCCCTCAGGCCAAAGCTGGCCCACTGTTTTTGAAATAAAGTTTTATCAGAATGCAACACCCACTTGTTTCCTTATCGCCGGTGGTTGCTTTCCTAGGCCAGGGTCTAAGTTAAGGCATTGCAATAGAGAACATGCGACTGCGAAGTCCGAGATGCTCACGCCCGGCCCTGCACAGAAAAGGGCTGTAACCCTGTTCTGAAAGCTGACTGGTGACACTCCACGCTTCCAGACAGCAATGCCGTCACCTGGAGGATGGAAATGTCTAAAACATTCATTAGTCAACAGTTAATATGATTTCAAAATACATGTGTATGTGTTTTTTAATGTGACTTTTTTCCCCCTTTCAAAACCTCTATGGAGGTTCTGATATTCCACCACTTGTATTGTAACCTCACACATTTTGTTTAAAACTAGAGGCCCGTTGCATGAAGAGATTCGTGCAGTAGGCCTTCTTTCCCTTGGCTTCCAGCACCGGTTTTCCTCCGGCACCCAGGACCCAGGCCTTCGCTCCGGCCAGAGTCTGCCTTCTTCGTCTTCGCTGCAGACTCATGCCAGAGTCTGCTGTCTTCGTCTTTGCTGCAGACTCCGGAGTTTGCAGTCTTGTCTTCACTGTGTCACTCCGCTCCTGTAGATCCCTTTGCCCCCGCCCTCCATCTCATAGCAGGCGTCCTCCCCGCCTGGCCTCTCTGCGCCTGGAGCAGCTGGGCGGCCGCCATCTTTGGCCTTCTAATTTGCATACTCACTCTGATTGGCTTTGGGCGTAGCGGAGGTACGGTCAATTTACATGTTTGTCTATTATTAGGTAAGATGTTATATTAAATTTTGGAGGATGTCATAGACTTTTTTCTTTTCTCAGTAAGAGCCAAAAATGTCTGATTTACAAATAAGCCTTTTCTATAAAATTTGGGTATGAAAAGCCAAGAGGAAAACGCCAGCTGGAGACAGGTTCATGGCGTTTGCTTGTTATTTATCGGAAACTCAATGTTCTTGTTCGTCAAGGGGGATCAGACTTCACAGGGCGAAGCAGGGACAGGTACCCTCACACATCACCTCTGGGTTCCCTTCCCTTTCTGCCCTCTGCTTGTTAGAGGAGCAGATGACCACAAGTATAACAGACCTTCAGGGAGTTTTCAAGTTAATGTGCTGCTGCATATGGATGGTGGCCTGGAGGGTTCAAGGGTAACTTTGGACCCAGGGAGAATTAGGAAGGTCTGGTATTTGGTAAGAGATACTGGCAGTTGTAACAAACCTTTGTGACTCTGGGAGGCTTAATTCAGGGCAGGGCTCTTTCTCAGGCACCTCACAGTAGGGCGCTGGCTGGTGTGGCTCTGCTTGTGTGGCATTTCAGGACCACCAGTTATTCCAACCAGTGTCTCCACATCTGTAGAAACTAGGGCTTGCCCACTGGACCTCAGGCCCACAGTCCAGGGTAGAGAGAGCGCATGAGGGATGGTTCAGGAGGGCTCAAGGTCAGAATGAAAGGAACATGCACTTCCATCTTTTGGGCCAGAACGCAGTCACAAGGCCCCACTTAACTGCAAGGGAGGCTGGGAAACACACCCCAGCTGTGTGCCCAGGACAAAGAAGTAGATTTGAGGAGTCAGGCTCAGCCACAGGCTGCCCATATCTCCTTGTGTTATTAGGGAGAACAAATGCTTAGCAAACACAAACTGCACAGAGATGCTACCGCCCGAGAACCTGTATGTGACAGGAACCCACAGCGGGCAGCGTCTGGCGACCGCAGTGCCAGAGTGGGGCAGTCCCCTGCCCGCTCGTGTACAGGTGCTTGAGCAGTTCCTCTGGGATCCAAACCTGCTTCCCACACGCCGTGTGCCATCTACACACTTTGCGCTCTAAAATCACAGATGCATTGTGTGGTAAATTCAGAAATAAGTACTTCAGAAATTGTTATTGCAGTGACGTTTATTCTTAAGGTGGTCTGTGTAGACTCACATTTATTTTGTAATTCTTTAAAATCAGAAGTCATTCACTGTTCTGAGTAGAATTCTTTATCAATTGTGGCAGATAGAACGTTTGTTGAAATATAACCACTGTTATTTAACTCAAAGTGCACATTTTACAATAAACTGCATCAATTTTTCCATTCCTATGGTAGATCTAAGCACACGTTTTAAAAAAGTTATTTATTTTAAATCATCATTATGTGAATACTAGGGACCCAGTGCATGAATTCGTGCACCTTGAAAGGAACTGTGGGCCTCGTGCGGTGGGCACAGGGGCAGGTTTCGGCCCATCCTCCGTCCCCCAACCCAGCCCCTTCCGGGATGGTCCCCGGTCCCGTTTGCAGGCAGCTACGCTCCTGCTGCTGCTGCTACATGCTGATGGTGCCGGCCCTGCTCGCACCTGCTGATGGCGCAGAGCGATTGGGGCTGGTGCCAGCAGCGGGTATGAGAGGGTTGGCGCCATCAGTAGGTGCAAATGATGGCTGCTGCCCTGATTGCCCCTCAGGAGCGAGGGGAGGTGGAGAAGCCCTCAGGGGTGATGGGAGCTGGCAGCCGCCGCTCGCACCCACTGATGGCATTGAGTGATGAGGACCAGTACCAGGTGCTGGTAGCAGGTGCGAGCGTCAGGCAGGTATGAGCGCCAGGTCGGACCGCGGGACAGTAGTGCGTGGGAGCAAAGAATTTTCAGTAACCACCAGAGGCTCACCCTGATGACAGCAACCGGCTCCCTGCCGTGGTCTGGCGCCCCTGCTCACCTGCTCCACCATCCCGCCACAGCCGACACCCTCCATGTTCTGCTTTCTGCTGCCTGCTGCCGACGCCCACCATGTTCATGCACGTCACCTGGTGGTCAGCGTGTGTCATGGCAACTGGTTGTTCGGTTTTCTGCCACTCAGTCTACTTGCATATTAGCATTTTAGTATATAGGATTTTAGGATTATAATTTCCATAAAGTTTAAGGGCAAAATTTATCATACCAAAATAGAAATTTAATTTAAAGGAGAAAGAACTTGATTGCAAGGGTTAGTAGAATGGAAACAAGATGGATGAGAGTATATCAGAGACACCATTTAAGAAACTCTCAGTACGGCTTTACCACAGGTTTGGGAAGAGCACGGTTGCATCTAGTGATGTTTGTGCAGATCAGATTTGAGGTAATTTCATCAAAATTCAAACTTCTGTAAGGTCGAGAAAGCACATGAAAGCAAACAACCCTTTTGGTCATTCCCCGGAATAGCTAATTGAAAAGAACCTTTAGTCAGCACCGTGAAGTTAGGGAACTTTATCTGAGATAGAAGTTGCCTTAAACCGTATTGTAATCTAGTGGCCTCGCTCCAGTGAAGATTGCCCATGGACACGAGTGAGTAAAAGTTTTCCTTTCCCTTTCTTGGGTGCTTGTGGCATCCCTGCTGTCACTTTCCTGGGCAGTATTCGGGGCGAGAACAGAAGCTGACCCGGCGAGGATGCTTTTCCGATCAGTTGTTCCTTATTTTTCTGCAGTGCTTCTGGCTAGATTAGAATTCAGAATTACTATTCATGAGACACACTTTGATTAGTGACCGTATCAGACAAACAGAAGCTACGCGCTGGTAAGTCTGTTGAAAATAAACACGCGGTTCTCCTGAATGTCGCTGAGTAATTAGCTGAGCATCGTGTACTGAGCGGCAATGAGAGCGACTTGGCTTCTTGCTGCGGGCCAGGCTGGCGGCCTTGCCCGGCGTCTGGCCATCCCTGCGCCCAGGTCAGTGTTGTGGCCCCCGGCCCCTCAGTCAGTGCCCCGGCAGAGAAGTCGAACCCTCCACAGCCCTGGAAACCATGCTTAGGAGACCCATGACCAAGTGTGAGTAAATGACTAACGTGGCTCATAAATTCAGTCGTTTCTGGGCTTACAGCACTTCACAAGCAGATGAGAAGGGCAGGGCGGTTCCGTGCAGGTCTGCTGGCCTTTCCCTGCGGCCGCAGCGCAGAGCTTTGTGTTCTAAGCAGAGGCACGGAGGTGGAGCAGGCGTGTGGGAAGGTGGCCCGAGAGGAAGCCAGGGAGATGGCTGAAACAGTGCCGTTCACTGAGCGCTCCTGCCCTGGGGAGCGGGCACGGGCCTCTGCTGGCGGCCGCGGTCAGCAGGTCATCCGCGAGCTCGCCAGTCAAGTGTGAGCGAAACATCCTTTGCATCGGGAAGTCTGCCTACAGCCGCTCCTGAGGCAGGCATCCTCCTCCGCGGCCGGCCGGCCGCAGCGATGCGGGTACAACACGCCACACTCAGACCAGGATGAAGATTCTGAAGCCGGAATGTATTTGGCAAACTGCTCACGCTCCCAACTGATACGTAGAAACCTAGTGCAGACCCAGGGCCTGAGTTCCTCTCCTACCAGAAGGGAGCCCCCCGCGCCCCGCTCCCCGCCTCAGCCCCCGCACTGAGCTCATAGACATGGCCCATGCAGTCTCTGGAGTGTGTGACACTCAGATCATGTGGCCTCGTACATCTGTTTCACTTTCAACTTCCTGTCTGATTGGATTAGAAAACCATACATTCATGAGTTTTATGTGCGTTTGCTGTTGAGAGAGAACCGCACACAGACCCCTGAGGAGCTCATGCTTCCTGCTCCTCCCGGGCGCCGTCCCCTCCTGTCCCCTCCCGTCCCATCCAGTGCCCTCCTGTCGCCTCGAGGCTGCGAGGTGGCGTGGCCTCCAGCACCTGAGCGGAAAGGCGTGCGGCAGACCCGCGCAGCTGCCCTTCACAAACTTTGGGAAACTCACCAGGAGGTGGACCGGGTCAGTGTTCTCTCTACCCACGAAGCCGCTCATGCAGCTGATGTGACCATCATGAGAAGCTGTGTCACGGCTTCCTTCACACAGGTTTTAAATATGACTGTGGCGTGCAGGGCTTTGCACGCATGTGTGCAGAAAGTGAGTGCATGTGTTTATTTCCTCTCATCACTCTCCTGGATTCCCTGAGAGACTAAAAGACCCAGGACGTTTGCCGGGGCCGGTTGGGCTCAGAGGACAGAGCATGGGCCGAGGACTGCAGGGGCCCGGGCGTGGCCTCCATCCCTGGCCCTGGTTGGGCCCATGGTTCTCTCCCCCTCCCTGCCACTCTCTCTAAAAGTCAATGGGAAAATAACCTCCAGTGAGGATTAACAAAAGAACAAAAAAAACCAAACACCGAAGGACCAGAACCCAAAGCAGAATCTTCATTTGGACTCTGCATAACCGGCCCTTCTTTCTCAGGATGAGAGAACATTGTAATTATGGTAATTTTTCCTAAAAAATAAGAAATGATGGAAGTTCAAGGAACCGAACTTTCCGCGTGAGTACAGTGCCTCAGGGTGGCGGCTGCCCTGGGCTGCACGCGTTCCCCAGGGGTCAGGCCTCTGCTGCCGCCTGCGATGCCGGCTTGGCCGTGAGCTGCGGAACGCCGGCTCCAGAAGGGAGAGAGCCCAGCACATCGGACCATCTGTCCTGCGCCTCACGCCCTGTGTCTGGGCCACACGTAGTGCGTGTACTGCGGTGGGGATCGGTGCTCCTCTGTAGACCTGTGTACACAACTGTGGCGCGTCCTCTCCGCTCTTTCTGTCGGTGCCTCTGCGTGGTGTGGCCGGGGCATCCTGGGTGCCTCCCGCCGGGACCGCCAGGCTTTCAGGGCTGCGAGGCGCGTTAAAATGTAAGAGGCAGGCAGCGCTAATGCTGGGTACTACTTGACACCGCCGTCCGCCTTTGCAGGTGGCGAAGTCCTGGGCATGGGCAGCGGGGGAAGGTGAAGGAAGGCCCTCTCCAGCCCGGGTCCACGGCAGCAGGATGTGGGCGCGCATCCCTGAGGCATCTGGGAGAGCCGGCCTTCGGCAGGTCGGCTCACTGTTGTGAAGGGCCAGCTAGTGAGTACTGTCAGCCTTGGGGGCCGCGCAGTTTCCATTGCAACGAGTCAGCTCTTTCGATACAGCACCAAAGCAACCATAGACATCTGTGTAAGCAAATGAGCATGACTGTTGCAATAAAACTTTATTTACAAAAACAGGCAATGGGCCTGAAGGCTGTAGCTTGATGAGCCTTGATCTCACGCATCAAAGGGCCAGATGGCCTGTAAATAGGATACTTCCCTGGGTACCTGCCCCTCTGATCTTGAGCAAACCATCTATCAAGAGGAAATGGGCTTAATAAAAAGGCCTGCCCTCAGCCCCGCGTCGTGCGGCCGTGAGGGTGAAGCGAGGTGCACTGTATCTGAACTACTTCCAGGGGGTCGGGCCGCCTACCGGAGCGAGTCTGCACCTCCGGCCCGAGGCTCCCGCGAGCTGAGCGCGTGTGGGGAAGCTCATTTATCTGCTGAGTGCTGTGGCTTGTCTGTCTGTTCCTTCTGTTTCGCAGCTGATGGACAAGCTGGTGAAATGTCCTTTTAGTGTCTAATATGGATGAAGGGTCAACGGGTAGATTCTGAGAGGTGCAAGATCGCATGCCAATGAGGAGCAATGAAATACCCTTTAATCATTCAAATCTGAGGTGTTTCGCCATCTTCCGCCTTTAACACAGGCCTGAATAAACAGCACTGCCTTGGCTTCGGCAAGTGTTTGGGTTTCACAAGGCCTGCATGTCCAAACAGACCTTGTCATGCATACGCTTCTCCGGACTTGCCGTGTGACGAAGGGCACTCGGACTGACACGCCCAGCGTGGTGACTAGAGGGGGAATCAGAACCTCAAGTCACGAATTTTCTAGAATATTTTTCCTTACAAAAATACTAGTATAGTCTCTGGATATGTTTTCACATTATTATGTCACTTAAGAGTTGTTTGTTAGAAACCGAGATGCACTGTATTAATTTAGAAAAGTACTTGCACTTGCTCTCGGACAGAGGCCGGGAGCGCCTGCTCTCTGCCCTCTGGGGCTGCCTCTCCCTGGCCCACCTCGGGCCCTCACGCGGCTGGCTCTGCCGCCATGGCCTGTGCATCCGGAAGGAAGCAGCAGAAGTGCAGTGACAAAACGTGGTCCTGCCGCCGAGACGGCCTCGTTCAAGAGCTGTCCTGCAGGACGCTCCCTGAAGGCTCCGTCAGTGACCGCGCACGGCCTCCGCCGCCTCGCAGGCCGGGCTGGCAGTATACCTCAGGCTGGAGAAATGAGATGTCGCAGGTGAGTTCCAGGTTCCAGTAGCAATGAAGAAAGGGAATGCTTCTAGCAACAACTGTGGTTGATAATCACAAAATCAAATGATATCAGTCTGTTTCTTGCATGTTCAGTTTTCATTCATTTTCAATAAAATGCCTGGTCTTCCATTGACTTGCATGTGTAATGTCTCATTTGAATTTTTTGGTTAGAATTTCAGCTTTTTCAGTTCTCAAGAGATACATAGCTCAGTAAATATTTTAGGACCATAATTTTCTTACTGAAAGTACCACAGAAATCTGAGAAATTATCTTCTTTCTCAAGAGAGCTGTCAACTGTAAGTGAAACTCCTGAATTTTCTGTTGGGTTTACTGTCCTCTCTCTGTAGCGTCTTATTAGAGCTTCAGCAGCAGCATAGGTCCTGGCCACACACAGGCTCACACCAGGGTCTACTCTCCCCGGGGCTGTGAGCCGCCGGCCCTGCCCCTCAGACACCGCAGTGCTCTCCAGGGGCGTCGCTGGTTTGCTCCCCCGTCTCTGCTGAAAGCTTACCTTGGAGGATGGTGCCCAGTTGGTCTATTCCACATGGGCCCGGATGTTATTCTTGTGAAAATGTCCACCTTGTGGAATGCAGAACGAGACTTCCCCATGCTCCAAAATATCGCCTCCCCTCCCCCAGCCCAGCCTGTGCCAGGTGCTCACAGACATGGTAGTCGGTGCTCCCAGCACTGAGTGACTGCCTGCTGCTGGGTGCATGCGCGGCTAGCAGGAGAAGTCAGATCAGCCTGGATTCAAATTCCACCTTTTGTACTTATTCCCGTGGCAAGTTCCTTGACCTCTCTGGAACCACAGCCTCCTTCTCTCGGAAGTGGGAATAAGAATAGGAGCTGGCTCGCGTGGAGAGCTGGAGAGGTGGTACTGAACAGAGCGCTGCACGATCCCGGTGGGGAACAGGCCCCAGGTAACGGGCGGAAATCCAGAACTGCAGCCCCGTCTACCAGGGTCTGTGGCCTCTCGCCTGATAGTCCCCTGTGTTTAAGTAGAGCCTGGGGTTGTCTTGCTGCCCATCCTCAAGGCCACTGTGGCCACATGTCCAGCTGGATGCCCTGCTAACAGGATTCCCATCTCTGGGTCCATTTGGACAATTTCCCCCAAGAAGCATGCAGTTCTCTCTTATTTCTGTTTTTTGTTTGTTTGTTTGTTTTTTACTTAGACAGTAGACCTGCCTAGCAAGCAGAATTCACTAACTGCTTTCATGCCGGTGTTGCAGATGATAATCTGGAATAGGCTGGGCTACTGATGCTCATCCCACCGCATCCCATGCCTGCCTCTGCTGAGTCCGCGGAGCAGGCTGGGCCCCACAGGTCTCCTTGGGCATGGCCCTCGAACAGCAGTGCTGTCTGCACCCAGGGCTTGTGCGCGACTGTGCCAGACCCTCAGCTGTGCCAGGGGTGGCCCGGCAGCAATGTGTCCCAGAGATGAACAGTGGCAGCAAGCACATGACCGTGGCCGTCTGTTGAGTTTCTGAGTGATGGTAGAAGTCACCCCACCTGCGGGTAGGAGCGGGCAGTGAGCCACTGGCTGGGCGTGTCACAGTGACAGGTGGGAACGGACCCCCAGGCTTTATTAGTACCCGCTAGGAGTCTGCTCAGTCCAGCAAGATGAAGAGTTCTGAGGTTGGTTGCACAGCAAAGCAAATAAATGTGTTTACCACTGTTGAATGGTAACTTAAAAATGTTTAAAGTGGTACATCTTATGTGTCTTCCACCACAATTAAAAAAATTAAAAATACAAAAAATAGAGTGTTTAGCATAAGCTTTGTTTTCACAA
This sequence comes from Ia io, assembly GCA_025583905.1. Taxonomy (NCBI): domain Eukaryota; kingdom Metazoa; phylum Chordata; class Mammalia; order Chiroptera; family Vespertilionidae; genus Ia; species Ia io. Next base: position 2,184,832 of record JAJQQW010000018.1, read on the forward strand.
GGTAGTTAACTCTGTGGAGATAATGGCTTAAAGATCTTGCCTGTTCAAAAAACCCTTGTAACCTTTGAGCTATTGCTATATGGTTTCAATATTTTATTTGGGCACTTTGTCCATGTACTCTCCCCTGGGACAATTTCTGTGCGACGTAGGCTCACTCCTTCTCGCCTCTGTGCTCCGTGCCGCCTCTTTCTCACCAGCCCTCCCCCTCCCTGCCCCCCGTCCTCCACTCCCACTGCAGGAGATGTCCCTCTTCCCTTCTCCCCATGCTCCATCCAAGCTTGTTGTCTGTTCCATTGATTGCAGCGTCTCACTTTCTGAAGACGCCTACTCGCCAGGTCGTCAGGAAGGGAAGGGAGGCGTGTCGACCAGTGTGCTTCCTCACGGGCAGGGCCTCAGCTGGTAGGCACGCTCCAGGTCAGCATGTTGAACCAGTCAGGATACAGTTGAGAACTATCCTCTGAATTTCTGTATTTTCATGGACTGCGTCTGGATGAGAAAGTAAGAGGAGAAGTAAGACCCTTTAATTATAGGAATAGGGTACGGCCTTTGGGTGTTCTCTGGAAAGTTCCCACCATTCATTGCACACGTTTTGACACTGTGTGCCTCCCATCCAGAAGGGGCTGTTCATACCTTCCCCACAAAGGCAGAGTCATTTGCCATTTGGGCCCAACACGCATCGAGGGTAATTAAGGACGTTGGATTCCTAGCCCAGTTCTCAGCACTCCCATTCACTCACTCTCTGTCCTGGGACAGATTACTTTCTCTGGGCCTCAGTTTACTCACCTGAGGCAGGGGTCTGACTCACAGTCATATTGCAAGGATTGAATGAGATGACACGTGTGCAGTGCTTGGCACAGGGTCTGGGACAGAACGTGATACTGTTGACTAGAGATCTCAGCAAAAGCTATTGAAGTGAAACTGGCAAAGCGCACCCTGCACATGCGGGCTTCCTTTTAAAGTGGTGAATGTGGCGAAGAGCCGTAACTCCCCAGGATGTTTGCTCATGTTTCATGCACTGAATTCACTTGAAAACTAAAAAGTACAAAGTGAGGAAGCATGGGGTGATCTGTTGGCTATTGACATGTTGGCTTTTGGTTGTTGGTGACATGTTTCAGGTAATATAAATGGTAAACCTCCAAGGCTGGCTACCTCGATGTGTTGGGCCCGGTCCACACTCACAGAGCCCTGGGAACGCAGGAGTCGGGTGCCGCGCTGTCCTGAGTCACCTGGCTGGGGCCCTCGGCCTTGGGAGGTCAGAGCTGGTTTGATCTCCAGCCTCGCAATAGACCAGGTCTTAAACTTCTTGAAAAATTCTTACTTTTTAAACACTGTACACTCGATGTTCTGTCCTGATAATTCGCATTATTTTTTAAAGAAAACTCCAGTCTTGCAGATTGACAAGAGGGATATAAATAGCCCCCATAGTTAGTGGGTTCTGTCACGTGCCTGGGAAGCGGCCTGCATTGCCGCCTGCTACTCCAGGCCCCTGTGCGCCACGAGCATTGTTCCCTGTGCGTTCAGGTGAACGCGGCTGAGCAGACAGGAGCTCTGTCTGTCTGCACATCCCTTCGCTTTGTGCTGGTGAAAGATGAACCAGTCACCCCGGCAGGTAGCTCTCAGCTGGTTAGAGCATCGTCCCGATAGCTCATATTTCAGGTTCGATTCCAAGTCAGAGGACATATAAGAATCAACCAATGAATGAATAAGTGAGTGGAACAACAACAGATCTCTCTCTCTCCCTCTTCCTCTCTCTTTCTCTGTCTCTCTCCATCTCTCTCTCTCTCAAGTCAATCATTTAAAATTTTTTTAAAAAGTTGTTTTAAAGATGAACTATATCAAGTCTCATACTCTAATTTATATGACTAATGGAATGGCAGGGCTTATCTAAGAAATGCAGAGCCACTGATCTTACTAATTTATACCCTCTCCACTTAGAAAAATAAAACATGGTGGGCACCACATTTGGTTTCTTCTTAATAAAGGAAAAGCTCAAATCCAGTGCGTTGCCATCAAGCGGCGCACAGCACGACGGAGCGACCGAGGCCCCTCTTCAGAGGGCTGCGACCTGCGGGCCTCAGCCCTCACCTCCGGACACTGCCCTGAACCCACACAGCGCCCGGAGGCCACGCAGAGCCACGCGCCGTGGCCTGCGGTGCTGCAGCTCCCTGGCCTGGCAGCGGGAGCAGCCCTCACGTGCCCTCTCCCCTGCCCTCTGCCTGGGCTGCAGGGGAAGATTGGCAGCTGTCTGAGGGCGTGTGCTCTCAGGATTTGAAATGTGGCTGCATGTCCAGGCCCAGAGTGGTGCAGGGCCCGCAGTGCCAGCGGCTCTGCTTGAGATGTGCCGGGCAGGGAATTTCTCAGCGCCAACAAGGCTTTTCCCATGGGAGTTCTCATCAAGAGAGGCCACGCCTCGCCTTTGTTTATATTTGTGCCAAATCAGTCAGTAACAGGGACACAAATCCACTTGATATATATTAAGCCACAAAAACTCTATGAGAGAGGTACGATTCTAAAAACTGATTTTGCAGGTAAGAAAACAGGCGTAGTGTGGTTGAATGACTTCCTCACACTTTTTTGTTTATAAAAGTAGAGCTGGGTTTTGAACCCAGGCCCCCTTCCCCTGGGGCCATGGATCCTAATCACTCTGCCATATGCTGTGCCTGCTCGTGTGGCCAGCATTGTCCTGGCATGTTGATTGGCAGGCACTGGTTGCTTTAACGTACGCATCCCCTGGGGCTGCTTGTGCTGCATGTTGAGCCTTTATACTTCAATGCCATCTAGCAGGCCCTATTTGATCTCACTACACTTTTCAGACGCTTTGATTCTTTTTGCTAATACAAGAGCAATGGGAAATAACTGTGTCCCAATATGACCAGAACAAGAGCAGTCACTAGCCCGGCTGGTGTCGCTCAGTGGTTGAGCTTCCACTCATGCACTAAGAGGCCACCTGTCCGATTCCCAGTCAGGGCACATGCCCGGGTTGCTGGCTCCATCCCCAGTGGCGGGCATGCAGGAGGCAGCCAGTCAGAGATTCTCTCATCATTGATGATTCTGTTTCTCTCTAATATCAACCACAATAACAAAAAAACATACTTTAAAAAAAAGGACAATCACTTAATTGGCATTCTTCTATCCTTAGGTGGATGTGCCTCTGAAGACAGTTTCTCTAGATCTTCGTGTCGTTTTCTCTGATGCGTTACTTTAATGAGTCTCACCTTAGTCGCCTCCCTTATTCTGTCCTAGAGGCCTGAGCATAAAATTCGCCCATGGGTAGGGCCCCTAGGCCTGACCGGCCATCAGGGCCAATCGGGTTCCCGCCTCCCAGCCTCACCCTCCCCTCGCTCCCTCAGCGCCTGTCCACCTCCACTGACCGCCCACCATGTTCCGTGCCGCCCCCTGGTGGTCAGCACACATCATAGCGAGGGATCGAACTCCTGAGGGGACAATTTGCATATTAGCCTTTTATTATATAGGATAGCGAGGGATCGAACTCCTGAGGGGACAATTTGCATATTAGCCTTTTATTATATAGGGTTAGCCATGACCCCAGGCACCTGGGGAAAGTGCAGCAAGTGAGAAGGCCTCCTTCCCAAGGGCAGTGCTGCACCTGGCACTTGCCCTGCAGGCAGGTCCAGGTGTCCCTTGGTTCTTGGGATGCATTCACCTGCACCGCTTTGTGTTCACCATGGGAAGATCCGGGCACTGGGAGCAGCACTGGTGAGCAGGGGAGGCCTTTGTTTTCCTGGTCAGTAGAACTACAAATTCATAAGTTACGTCACAAGGACTTTCACCTTCAAAAATAAAAAGATTAGGTTTGGCCCTGACCAGTGCTTCTAAGTGGTTAGAGCATTCGCTTATTCACCGAAAGGCTATGGGTTTGATTCCCGGTCAAGGGCATGCACTTGAGTTGTAGGTTCGATACCAGGCCAAGGCACATGCAGGAGGCAATCAATTGATGTGTCTGACATCAGTGTTTCTCTCGCTCCCTCTGCCTCCATCCATTCCTTCCAATCTCTCTAAAAAAATAAATAAAAAAAAATCAATGGAAATGATATCCTCAGGTGAGGATTAACAATGATAAAATTAGGTTTGTAAAAACGTATATAGTAAATACGTTGAAAAACGATATAAAGCCTAGTTGCAAGGGACTGCAAATAAGCAATTTTTACTCACAGGGTCTGAATTATCAGCATCTCCTTGCTAACAAATAGCGGACTGTCTTTGTGTGTAACATGCTGAGCCCATCTATCTGTTAGGCTTCTTTGGTCACTTGAGATGAGATTAGGCAAAAAGAGGAATTACCATGGGGACTCAGGGTGCCAACACCCCGTGCAGTTGAAAATCCACATATAACTTTTGACTTTTCCAGAAGCTAAATCATGCCCTTGGAATCCGAGGGGGTGGTCCCGGGACCCTGTGGGTAGAGTCTGTAGCCACGCCAGCCCCTGGATGGAAGGCACACCTCAGTGCACACCCCGGCTCGGGGTCTGTGGGCTCCCAGCCGCAGGTCAGAAATAGTCCAGGTGCTGACTGGGAAGAGTGTGTAAATGGACCCAGGTGGTTCAAACCATGTTCAAGGGTCACCTGTGGTTCCCTGATGACTCTGAACAGTCGAATGGTAGGACAGACTTGAGAGACGGGAGAGAGGGGGTGCTCTCAGGCCTGGGCTGTGCCGTGCCCTGTGCCGGGTGCACTCGGGTGGGCTTTACAGGCTGTAGATGATAACCTTTCACGAATCTGTTTTCACAGCAGCCTCAGCAGAAAGGGTCTTTTCTTACAGTTCTAGCAGCTGTCATAGAATTTGGATCTCCCTGATTCTGTGATTAATCAGCGTGGGAATTACCTACCCTGAAGCGCTCCCTGGGGCTGGAGCTGACCTGACCTGGGTGGGGCAGGAAAGTGTGCTTGGTCTGGAGTGGGTCCCTTGGAGTCACAGATGGTGTTGAACCTAAAGAAGGCAATGGACGGGGTAAAAAAAAGCATGCTGGTTTCAGAAGAAGGGACAGAATTCTAGGAGGGGCGACTGTGTATTTGTACCCTTAAGACACTGTGCTTGATGTGCAGTAAATAAGTAGGATTAGAGGGTTGGAAGGAACCTTTAGCTGTAGAATGGCCCAGCTACCCAGGCTTGAGCATTCTCTGAGGTTTCCCCAAGGAAGCTGTCTGCTCCATGCTTAGCCCTCTACAATGACATGCACTACCTGGTAGGTGGCCTGTCCTCAAGGAGCCGGATTTCTTTCTTGGCTGCACTCCCCCGCCTAGTCTTCTGTCCAACCATCTCTCTAGGTCCCAAAGCAAGATCCTTGGTTTTAACTTACTTATATCTGCAGAGACAGAAAGGCCAATGATAGTACGGTGATGGAGAAACGACAAGAATACCGGTGGGTGGTGTGCGTGGTGGGAGGAGGCAAACTGGAAGGGCTCACAGAAGCCTCAGGGAATGAATAGGCGTTGCCAAGTAACCAAGGGGAAATGGGTAGATTGATGGATGTAGCCTCTCTTCTTAGATTAAATTAAACCCTGTATTGGACTTGCATTTGGATTACCTAGGAAAATTGGCTTCTGAATTTGGATTACCTAGGAAAATTGGCTTCTTAGCTCAGTTAAAATGCACACACATCTTTTTAGGAGATACCAGTGATGCTGGTGATAGGAATAATGAGCTGCTGATGGCAGATTTGTGTACAGGCCGGCCACCTGGCATCTGTCAGGTTACCACAGTCTTCTGTCGCCTAAGTACATGATAAATGAATGGAGGCAGCTCCCAAGGCTAAAACTTTGGTGAGTTAAATTGTAAAATTGTTAATAATACTTGCTGAAGAATTTTGAAAAGATTGGATATTGTCTATCCCTACATTCTTGTGAACAAAAAAATGTTCTGAAGGTTGGTTTTCATATCTGATACCTGAAGGTAAAAGTGGTCCCTTCCACATGGTTAAGGGTCAGGTGGAGGATGAGCAGCTCGCACATGTGAAAAAGTGACTGTGATGCTGGCACTGGGCACTGTGACTATTACTAATGGCATCTAGGATTGTTACCTCATAGGTGGTCAGAGGCTTAAAAAGTTACTTAAGCATACCAACAACCAGTTGATTTTTAAATGTTTTTATATACCCTGTATAGAATATATTTTTGTAGTTCCACATGTTGCTTGTATTATAAAAATTAAGGCTATTAAAGATGGTAAGATTTAGCAAAGAACTAACTCCACATGCTTTTGATGCTTCCCTGAATTAATAATTTTCATGTCCATCATATTTTCTCCTTGGCCCACAACTCATCCCATATTTGGATCTTGGCAAATGATGACTTGGTTAATTAGGCAGTCTGTTAACTCTGATTACTAAGTTATAACAGATCATTGTAGAAGCAATTGGATTCAAAGGCTCTTCATTTTATCAAAACAAATTTACATTTATGGATAAGTATGTTGAACTGCAGTAGGTTAAAATGATACATTTCATAAGGAAAATTTAAAAAGGATAAAAATTATTTCCTCCTAAGTTTTTTTTTTATTATGACATTCATCACATTATCTTTCACTAGGAGTATACTTAAAAGCTTGGAATTTTCGTTTAAAGCTTGAAAATTATAGCTGACTTAATCCTTCTATTGCACAAATATGACGGATCACTGCATTTTTACTTAAGCATCACTTCCTGTAGCAGACATGTGTGTTTCAGTCCCGAGCACCGTGGGCTCTGGCGCTAGACTGACATGTGGGAATGAGTCTTGACTGTGTTGGAGAATTGGCCAGCCAGTTGTAGGCTTGCTCCGGAAGGCCTTGACAATTGGTGAATAACATGGGCCTTTGTGGTCCCTTCTCTTTCTTTTCTAATGTTCATCATCACTTGAGGCAGTTGGGGTATCAGAACCTTGCTTGCTCTCTCCATCTTCATCTCTGCTCCCTTCATTCTTATCTCAGCACATAACAATCTGTGGGAAAGGAACAAACAAGTAAACACAAGAATAATATTTTAGATCCATCAAACCCTGACATTTGTATTAATTTCCCCTCAAAATTCTATCAGATATCAGTAGCATTAAAAAAGATAGCACCTTGCCCAGCTGGTGTGGCTCAGTGATTGAGCATCAACCCTTGAACTAGGAGGTCAAGGTTGATTCTTGGTCAGGGCACATGCCCAGGTTGCCGGCTGGATCCCCAGTAGGGGGCATACAGGAGGCAGCAGATCAATGATTCTCTCTCGTTATTGATGTTTCTATCTCTCTCCCTTCCTCTCCCTGAAATCAATTAAAAAAATAAGATGACACCTCACTCTTCACTTCCTCCCTGCCACGCATACCCACATGTGTACATTGATGGGTACACACACACAGAACTCAGCAGCTGTCACCACGAGGTGTTGAATCGGTATTTGTTGAAGACTGATTGGAAAAGTGAGAACACTGGCATCTCCCACCCCCAGGCTCCTCAGCTGCTCTCAGAGCTGGTCCAGCATCTGAGACCCTGTCCAATATTCAACCATTGGAATAAATGGAGTTGATGTGTTTAATATTTATTTTTAAAATGGGGTCACTAAAGTCTGACCTTCATGGATTACTGTGTTCTAGATCCAAGGGAAATAGTGTCTTATTGATTGAAGATTGGCATGGCCAGAAGTCAGAAATAGGAGACCTTCGTTTTTAGCTTGATTGAGTGGTAGCATCTAGCGTATGCAGAGCTGGCTTTTCTGAGTCTAGAAGACCCTGCTCATTAGATGGAGCAGCGCTTTGTTTAACTCGGAATGGAATTTGAGGCTTTTATGAATTTGATTCTGTCTCTTAATTGGGAACATTTAGAAATAATCCTGGCGACCCACATTGTGGAGGCTCAGAGCTGGTTGATCAGGGGAAAGTGGTGTTTTGAGCTCTGACTTGACAGGTTTGAGTGACAGCCTGAGTAATTCAGTTTCCCTACTTCCCCATTTCTTCTAAGAACCAACCAAATAAGGAGTTTTAAGAAACCCAAGCCATTCTGGATGATGTGAATTCTTACAGTCATTTTCAAAAGAGGTCGTTTGACAGAGAGATGTACTCTGGGACTTTTATGTGTGAGGTAAATCCATTAGAACGTAAATGTGTTTAAAACGGGGACTTAGTTACCTAAATGATACACATATTATAATAAGGTGTTGCCAATAGAGCAAGAGAATCCTCTGGAAAACGGGTGTCTAAGGAGCGAGATAAGGAGTGAAGTCCACTTGTATTGTTAAGCATCCCTGGAAAATTCCTATCCCACATCGGTGGTCCCCACCAAGTGTTGATGGCAACATCAGCAAGCTTTCTCCATTAAGCACTTGTTTAATACACGGTATGTGGAGAGAAACAGGTGACTTATTGGAAGGGTGGATTCTACAGCTGTGTGGTTTATTAATTACACTTATTCCTTTAAAATGAACCTGGGTGAAACAGTCACCCCTTCTGTGGGCATGGTTAACAGATGTTTACTGTAATTCTTTGCGCAGTGAAAAAACTGCCTCTCCACCCAACAAAAACAGCCACGTTTTCTTGGCTGAATCAAAACCCTGGCGCTCGGGTCTTACTTTATACATCATGGCTCCAGGCACACAGCCTTTCCAGCGTGAGGCTTAGGTCACTGCGGCCAACATCTGCAGGAGCGCTTTGCTCACAGTGATCTATTATGTGAGTGCTTCATTCTTATACTGTTTTTGGCGTTCGCCCTTCCTCATTGAAACCAATATCGTATGTGCAAGCCTCTTTTTGTTTTTCTTGCATAAGCATGTCAGCCCCTCCTTAAATCTTTAAGGCTTTCATGTAGGCCTGATGACCATTTTAGGGAAGATTTTAATCATAGAAAGCTTCACCTTCTCAATCTGTGAGTTTGGTTTTTGCTGGGCTTTCTCTGAAATAAAAGGCATCTTCTTACCTCATATTTTGTGTTTGGAAAACGCTTTTTCTTATTGTGTATTGGGCCTACTTTACTCTCTCACTCCTCATATATTTTTTTTTGTCAAGTCCTGTTTTTTACAAGCACTGAATGGTCGTGAACCTTTAGATGGTCCCCGCCCACACCTGCCATTCATGGTTCTGGTAGGTTTTTCAGGAGCACCCCCGCCCCCCATCTCCACTGAGTCCTCAGGGAGAGTGCTGTTTGCTCCTCGGCAGCAGAAAGGAAAGGCAGACCCGAACTCTGCTGTTCTTGAAGCTCCTCCCTTTGGAATGGAGAGCTGGGTGGCTCCACTTGTGGAGCGTCCATTGCCAAAGTAAGCAGGGACCTTGCATAGCACAGGAGAGGAAAAAAGAAGTAATATTAAGGGAAACACGTTCAAGTTGGGAAAAGGGGAGCTAGAAATGGGCAGGAGGCCATGGCTCACAAAACTAAAGCCATCTTTTTAATTCAGGTGGAAAATCAGGGTTTGATCATTTTGGTGTATTTTATAAAATAAAAAATCAGTTGTTTTTCTACAACTCCAAGTCTTTTCTTTGATCCTATTAAAAATAAATCTTGAGATTGGGAAACCAAAATTTATAGGCTACTTCACTGACAATATGTGGTGGTTGGAGAGACTCGAGTTCTGCGTTTGTTCAGTTACTTCCTTGTGGTCTGGTTAGCACTCAGGGATACCTGGGGAGATCCGTCGGTTTGAAACCAAAGCTGAAACTATCCAAATACGATTCTTATTTGGTCTGACTTGAAGAGAATGGAAGAGAGATCTGAGAGGTAAAATGAACCAAAGATATCTACTCTGGCCACTTGGCTGATTAGTGGACATATTATTTGTCCTTTTAAATGATTCCAAATAATGCATAACATTCCAGACATTTTAGTGTTTCAGAATGTTTGTGGATGGCAGGCTTTGAAAATGTAGCCAATTTGCAAAACAAAAAAATTAGGATAAAAAAATAGCCTTAAAGTTTCTGATTCATTCATTCTCAAGGTTGAACATTTCAAAGCTGGGGAAATCGGCAAAGGTCTTCTTTGCCCATGCCAGATACTTGTGCCCCTAAATGTTGCTGGGAAGGAGGGAGGGCCCAGGAGCATTCTGGGTACCGGCATGTGTCTGTCACGCCCCGGGGGAGGAATCCTGGCCGGGCTCACATGAGCAGCTGATGGACGGCCTGGCGCGGACTGTGCGCAAAGGGCCCTCAACCCGCTGAAGAGCTCACCTTGGGAAGAGCCCTGCTTCCCTTGGTGTTGCCACAAGGAAGTCTGGGAATTGTGGCCGGCGCAGTCAGGCTTGCCTTCGTTCCGTTTGATTCAAAAAATGTAATTTAGATTTAAAAACTTACATGAAGGAAAAACCCCCAAAGCCTACCCCTCGCTCCCCAAAAAGGGGAAGCAAAGCTATGTAAAGCACAAGATTATTGGATGATGGTTCACTGCTTCCCCCCCGCCCCCCCAAGGCCGTAAAAGGATTGTCAACAGTGCCTGAGTGGTTTCTGTACTGGAAAATGGAGCTGGAAATCGGGGCCTGTGCGCACCCGGAAAGGAATTGAGTTCGACTTCCTTTCAGCCCTTAGGGCAGGCTGCGTGCCCTGGCTTCTTGCGTGGTTTTGTCCCTTGGGTTCGTCAAACTGTAAATAGTGGCAGATGACATCTCTACAGTAGTGGGCAGTAGGAAGGGCCCCCAAAAGTATCAGAGCAGAACTAGCAATCCCAAAAGCCTTGTTCAATAATTTAGTGATGCAAGTTACCAGGTCTCGCTGAGTCAGCTCCTATCGGGAGCAGCACACTAGCACTATCTTACTGAACCCTGACAAATACGGGCAAGTTGCTACTCTTATGCCTTCATGTTCCAGATCAGCAAATGGAGGCTCAGAGAGGCCGGCTCTGTTAACTCACCTGGGGCTGTAGAAAAAGTAGCTGAGACAAGCCAGAACTGTAGCCCCGTGAGCATTAATGCCAGGGCCAGTCTCCTGTAGTGAAGGTGCTGCGCTGTGGGGTGCCATGCGGGGGCCGGGAGGGCTGGGAAGGGGGTATGGGACTCTATACTATTTTTGCTACTTCCTGTAGGTCTACAATTAATTCAAAATTAATTTTTAAAATGGCAGATTTTACACTTGTATCAAGGTCTATTTGCTGTTGAAATCCAGTTTATCCACAGGTCTGCCTTCTTAGACCCCTTGCCCAGCATGAGGATGGTCTCTGTCCCACCGTCTCATGGTCGGCTATAGCTCAGTGTACTTAGGGACTAACATTTCTCCTGGCTTCTCAATGCCCTTCCTTACCGTGTCCTCCTGTCCCCCCTCAAATGCCCCCACCCTGACCTCAGGGAGGCAGAGACCCCCCTGGGAGGTCTCCTGGGAGTCTCTCAGTAAATGCTTTCTTGAGAAGAGAGATGGTCTGAGATTTTTATGGTTTTCATAATGAATTTGTAATGGCTGATGAGTGCATGGAGACACACTGTGCTTCTGAAAAGGAGACTCGCAATGGGAAGGCAAACATTTACTGGCTTACAGCATCCTATGCAATAAAGAACTAATATGCTAATTAGACCAGATGGTGGAACGACCTTCTGGAACGACCTGCTGGAATGACCAGTGGGCGAGGCCAGTGAGCCTGTGCCACCAGGCCAGCCATGATGGTCCCGGCGCCCCCGCTTCTGCAGAGGTGGCGGGAGAGGCAGTGGTGCAGGCCCGGTCCTGGTCCTGGCACCGTGCCTTCCACAGAGGCAGCCGAAGGAGAGCGGGTCTAAGCCGCAGTCAGACATCCCCCAAGGTCTCCCGGGCTGCCAGAGGGATGTCTGACTGCCAGCTTAGGCCCGATCCCCCAGGGAGTGGGCCTAAGCTGGCAGGTGGACATCCCCCAAGGGGTCCCAGACTGCAAGAGGGTGCAGGCCACGCTGAGGGACCCCGAGTGCACAAATTTTTGTGCACCAGGCCTCTTGTGTAAATATAAGCCACATTATTTGTGTAGCAGAAAAACGACTAGACTCAAATTCAGAAAACCTATCTTTTAAGGCCATATCTTCTGCTAACTTATGTGATCTTAGTTCCCTTTTTTAGGAAATTATTAAGTAGAGAATTATGTTCTACAAAAACTTCTATGCATAAATAATTTTGTCACATTCTGTGTAACAAAACTTCAAATCTGTATCTTTACTGAGTAAAAATTATTACTCTAAATTTGCTTGGTCTTATGACTGGAGAATCAAGCTCTAGAGAATATATTGGTAGATCTGTTAATTGGTTGATTAACTCAAATTATTTGAAATATTTTTCTGTTTTAATAAAGATGTTTATAGCTACAAGTTTCCCTCTCAACACTGCTTTACCTAGACTCTCATAAGCTTTGGTATGCTATGTCTTTGTTTTCATTCATCTCAAAGTATTTTTGTTTTATCGTGTCTTTTTGTCCTATTATTTAGGAATGTGTGGTTTAATTTCCATGTTTGTTAATTTCTCAAATTCTTTGTGTTATTTATTTTTAATTCCAATCCATTTTAATTAGAGCCTATATTTTGTATTACTTCAGTAATTTTTAAGTTATTGAGGTTTGTTTTATGGCCCAGCTTATAATCTATCTTGAGCGTGTCCATGTGTGCTCGAGAAGAGTATATCATGTTGTTGTTGGGTGGACTTTTCTATAGGTATCTGCTGAGTGTCTGTAGGTGTCTGTAGATGTCTGTAGGTGTCTGTAGGTATCTGGTAGGTGTCTGTAGGTGTCCGTAGATGTCTGTAGATGTCTGTAGGTGTCTGTAGGTGTCTATATATGTCTGTAGGTGTCTGTAGATGTCTGTAGGTGTCTGTAGGTATCTGGTAGATGTCTGTAGGTGTCTATAGGTGTCTGGTAGGTATCTGTAGGTGTCTGTAGATGTCTGTAGGTATCTGTAGATGTCTGTAGGTGTCTGTAGGTGTCTGTAGATGTCTGTAGGTATCTGTAGATGTCTGTAGGTGTCTGTAGGTATCTGGTAGATGTCTGTAGGTGTCTATAGGTGTCTGGTAGGTATCTGTAGGTGTAGATGTCTGTAGGTGTCTGTAGGTGTCTTGTAGATGTCTGTAGGTGTCTGTAGATGTCTGTAGGTGTCTGTAGGTGTCTGGTAGATGTCTGTAGGTGTCTATAGGTGTCTTGTAGATGCCTGTAGGTGTCTGATAGATGTTTGTAGGTGTCTGTAGGTGTCTGGTAGATATCTGTAGGTGTATGTAGGTGTCTGTGTGTCTGCTAGGTGTCTATCTGTCCTTGATATTGCTGTGTCTTCTATTTTCTTATTGATCTTCTGCCTAATTCTAGGCAGTATTGTTAATGGTGTATTGAAGTCTCCAGCTATTGTTGAATTGTCTGTTTCTCTCGTGAGGGACCCTGTTTTGTAGGTAAAGACTTAATTGAGACCAAAAAGAGCACTCTTGTTATGTACCTGCTTCCAGTACTTCATTCAGTTTTAAGATTTAAAAACTATACACTAATGGAAAAGCTTAGTTTTATAATGGGGCAGCTCTCTGGCACTGATAGAGGTGTTTAGGCCATATTTACAGGCAACGAGGAGTGAAGGGTGGTGGCTCATGTATTTTATTGTTGTGGCAGCCAGTAGAGTCCAACTGAGGGCAAACGGACATGACCTTCAGTAGTGGGTGATGGGGCTCTGACTTACCCGCTGTAAGTCAGTGTTTGACCTCTATGCTTCACTGGCTCCATAGACACGGACTAACCCAATGCAAACATGTTCCATGGGGAAAATATGCCCCCCCCTTTTTTTTTTAGCAAATTAGAATAAAATGGAATTTTCTTGTTGTTCTTAAATCTATGGCTCTACTGCCCCTTCTGTGTGTGGGCCACATGGCAAACTCCAGGTGCATCTGTCATACAGAAATTGCTTTTCTGCCCAAACACAGAAACGTGAAATAAACCAATTTGGGCACAAGTAGTATATGCTAGATTTACTTAGTGTCTATCAAGTGTCTTCCTACACTCGTGTATTAGGGCGAGTCCGGAGTTGGAATTCCCTGCCTCGGCACCGGTGCACACACAGCTCCCACGTGGACAGTGGTGCTCCTTGCTGATTGTTTTTGCTAGCAGTATTATGGCCAAACATTGAAGTTTTTTTCCTTTGCAGCAGTTTGTTAAATTTGTTCTAGACATATGTCAATGAGAAAGCAGGGGGTGGGGCAAACACACACACATATGTAAAAAGAGAATTCCTTACTGAATACATTTTTAAAAGGCATTTGTTTTTGATTTCTTTATTTCTTTAGCCATTTTGTTATCCTTAACCACATTTCGGTGTTTATCAATGAAATCGTTTAGCCATGCTTTAAATTCACTCTGAGTGAAACATGGTTTTTCAGAGGAGATTGTACATGTTAGAGGCATTTTCCTTTTCTGTCATCTGGGAACATATGACATAGGGTTGATTGTTGGTGGAGGAAGCCAAGAGGTTCTGTGTCTTAAGTTTCTCTGAGAAAGGAATTATTGTCTTTGTTATTTCTTTTTAACTTGTGGCCTCCCTACCTGCTGGGCTTCCCAACAGCCGACAGCTAACCACTCTAGCCCCGTACTGCTGCCAGCATTCTTGGTTCACAAATATGAAGTAAATAGAAAATCTTGCTAATTTGAGCCCAGTTGGAACCTTAACGCTATAATGAAGAACTAATTTGAAAGCAGACAGACATATCTCACAAAATTAGAGCCAGCTTTTAAATGATCTTAAGGAATTGAGAGTAAGAATGGTGTTATGCAAGAGTGAGATGCTGACACATGGAGGAATAAAAGCTGAGAGAAGATTCCTCATGGAGCCTTTGGAATGACACAGTCTTACTTGGGTTGCCACCCACGCTGATCTAAGTGTGGGGATGATAATGTACCTTAGAGGACAGGTTTGTGGTTGAAATGCTCTTGATTGGTTTTGACAAATTAAACAGTGGTAAAGATGTTTGGAAGTTAGCCACGTCTTTACCATTATTTATGTCAATGAACTAGAAATCATTGGTTAATTTGCAGTTCTTACAGTTTTATGATAACTGCTGTTGTTGTGCATTTAACCATGTGTGGCATCAACTCAGCGGGATACATCTTATGTTGTCAGCTACCTTTTGACATCATAATAGATTTCAGTTGCCAAATCTTTCTCGACAGAATAAGATGTGGAAGAGCTGAACGGAATGTTTGGATCAGACCCAGACACAGAATGTATGATGGCCTCTCCGAGATTAAAGAGCTCCGACAGCAGTGTGAGGGAAATGAGGCCCTGTTGATTTTTGTTTTTATTCTTATTGTTTGCCCTCACCCCATTCTAGCATCATGTTCTCTGTAGGCGCCTTTCCTCGGGAATTTACGTGAGCCTGTTCTTTGGTGTGTAGCACTTTGCGTGCTGACCAGATGGACTCTTCTGATCACCACGCCCTTTAGCTCGATGCACCTGGGTGCCGCTTGTTGGCGCTGGAGCACGGGTTCCATAGTCTTGTATTTTTCCTCATCATGCTTTGGCATTGATTACATTATTTCACAGAAAATATTGATATTCTCCTTGGGTGATTAAAGACCCTATTGGAAGGGAATTTTGTAGCTACGATGTTTCTTTCCTCCCTCCCTTTTTTCTACTTTATTCAAAATGCCTCCTTAATAATTGTCCTCTTCTATAGCTATTATTCTGGACCTGCCAATGAGGGAAGAGTGTTAGGGGACACCCCTGCCTTTTTGTACATTTGTTCTTTGAGATTCTCTATTCTTACCTTTAAGTTATTTATTTTTAGGCCCTCCATTCTATGTGTAACGTTTTTGTAGATCCCATTTTGACCTGTCAGCATCTTGCCTCCCATTTCTCTAGGTCATTTGCTCTGCTTGCAAGCATTTTATGACCCCATTGGCCAGGCTTTCATCGTTCCATTTCGTACACTTCCTTCAAGTCTCTTCAGAGGAGCTTCCTCCTCGTACTTCCGGTGAGCTCGGCAGTAGGGCAGGGTGAGGTGTTTGACCGAAGGGTCCCCAGTTCCTGCTCCCTCTCCTGTGGACTTCGGTCCTGTGTCTTAGGTGCCTTGTTTGGAGTTTCCATTGGGCAAGGACTCTGTTACTTTATCTTGCCATAGCCTAGCCTTCTCTCGACGTCTAACAAATGTTAACAGTGATTAAAATGATCAGTTATCAATCCGTAGCCAGGAAAAGTTTATTAAGCTTTTCTAGCACAGCTACGTTGCCCTTGAGAGGAAAGTTTCTTGTATCACAGAACTGGCACTTTTAAATCAGATCCATAGACTTGTTGGGCTCCTGCTACTTAATGCTGTAAAAAGGTTTTACATTATCCATTTCCCATTTGGAAAGTGTATGCACTTTGTCATTGCCTCAAGAAATAGCCAATATTCGTGTATTTGAGATAAATTCTAATAAATGCAGTTGTGTAATGTATTTCGGGGGATAAGCATTCTTAACAACCATTCAAGTCAAGAAATCAAACTTTGCCAGCCCCCTAGAAGCCCCTCAGGTGCCATATTCCACTTCCAGTGCCTTCCAGAGGTAACCAGGGCTTTTATAGTAATCATTTCACTTGATTATTTTATTACGTACATGTGCATCCATAGACACCATAATTTAGTACTGCCCATTTTGTAAAAGTTGACATGTCTTCTAAGTGTCTTAATGTACAAGTTTCTCTCTCTTCCTTTCTTCTCTTCGCGCTGCCCCTTCTGGAGAACCGGCCACTTGAGCTGTAGCTTCCGAGAGTCCATCCCCTGCCTCTCACTCCTCTCCATTTTCTGCACCTCGGCGGCTGGGCTCAGAGGCTCACATTTAATCCCTTGGCAAGACTCTAAGTGATGGTGTGTTCTTTCATTCAGGAGGGACATACTCTCTTTTTCTTTCTTTTTGTAGTGTTAACAGTCATTAATGCTCACTCCCTAGACTGATTAATTCACTGGGAGTTGCAAAATGATGATATTCTAATTCTTTTGTATTAGCTTTTGTAATTTTCATCTATTCTTTGGTTACTCCGTGAAACTCTTCATGTAGAAATAAAGGATAGCCGGGCCGACGTGGCTCAGTGGTTCAGTGTCAACCTATAAACCTGGAGGTCACAGTTTGATTCCTGGTCAGGGCACATGCCCGGGTTGCAGGCTTGATCCTCAGTGAGGCAACAGATCATTGGTTCTTGTTCATCATTGATGTTTCTATCTCTCTCCCGCTTCCTCTCTGAAATCCATAAAAATTTATTTTAAAAAAAGAAAAAAGTTTGGCTCAGTGGATAGAGGGTCAGCCCAAGGACTGAAGGGTACCTGGCTTGATTCAGGTTAAGGCCATGTACCTCGGTTGCAGGCTCAATCTCCGGCCCTGGTTGAGGTGTGTGCAGGAGGCAACCAATCGATGTGTCTCCTCACATTGATGTTTCTCTCTCTGTGTCTCTCCCCCTCCCTTCCACTCTCTGTGAAAATCAGATCAATGGAAAAATATCCTCAGGTGAGGATTACCAAAGAAAAAGAAATAGAGGACAAATGCCTGGTTCTTTCCAACTGTCTACACATTTTAAAACTAATGAATTGGTTTTATATCACCCTCTGAAAGCAACCAGTACATCTATATATATAAAAGCCTAAGCAACTGGACTGACCAGAATGACTGGTCTCTATGATGCACACTGACCACCAGGGGGCAGACACTTAACACAGGAGCTACCCCCTGGTGGTCAGTGCTCTCCCACAGCCAACCTCCCCCAGCCGGCCAATTAATTAATAGAAATCAATTAATAGAACAGTAGACAGGCATGTAATTGCAATTTCCTCTGTCTGTTCAAATGTCCAATCCAATTTCTTCTTCACTTTTTTTTCCCCTCAAGAAAGTTGATTGACTCTGTTTGTTTAACTCCTGCTGCAGTGGCTTTAAACCCACAGTAGTAACCTGCAAAGTCACACCTGTACACCTGAGGGCCTTATTCTGCATCTGTCCCCAGTAACATCATACATCCACCAAGAGGCCTCGTTTCTGCTCTCTGTGTGTAGACCTGGAAATAAGTTCTTTTACGCAGCCTGTCCACAGGAGTCTCACAGCCACACTGTGTTTCCAGTGAGCTCCTCACAGCATGCCCTCTGTACCTGGGATCTGCCATCAGCTGTCATTGCTGTCATCACAGCCAATGTTTTCAGCTGCCGAATAGGTGAGTTATGAGTAAGTGAGTCACTGTGCTGGAATCCAGTGACTTGTTGGCTCCCTTCTTCTGTGACAGGACTACACAGTCTTTTCCTCTGACAATCACTGGCACTCACGTAAGGAATCCTGGTTAGGAGCCTTAAAGGCATATTCTACTTGGTAGAGCTGATGCTCGGGTGAAAAAATGATAAAGTGGTGGTCAAAGCCAGCGCTGGGACCAGGGACATGTTAGTGCGCCCACTGCTTCAAGCATGGTTTCTGGGCCCTAGCTTCCATAGCAGGTGCACCCAGTTTTCCTTACGCAGTAATCTTCCAGTTTTTTACCATAGTGGTCTGAAAAGATGCTGAACATGATTTCAGTTCTTGTAAATTTATTTAGACTTGTTCTGTGGCCTAGATTATGATCTCTTTTGGAAAATGTCCCATGTGCACTTGAGAAGAATGTGTCCTGTTGCTGTTGGATGGAATCTTCTAACGTGTCATTTTAGGTCGATGCTTCCTTATTGATTTTCTGTCTGATGACCTATCCCTGCTGTTAGTTGGGTATTAAAGTCACCTAGTATTTTTGTGATGCTGTCTATTTCTCCCTTTAGGACTGTTAATGTTTGCTTTATATACTCAGGTGCTCCTATGTTGGGTGCATAAACATTATATCTTCTTCTGTGATTGACACTTTTTAGTATTATTTAACACTTTTCTTTGTCTTTTACTACAATCTTTGTGTTAAAGTTTATTTTGTCTGATATAAATATAGCTACTCTGGCTTTCTTTTGATTTCCATTCACATGAGATAGCTTTTTCCATCCTTCACTTTCAGTATCTGTGTGTTCTTAACATCTAAATTGAGTCTCTTGTAGGCAGCATATAGATGGGTTTTATTTTTCTTCCTGTTCAGCCACTCTGTCTTTTGGTAGGCAAGTTTAATCCATTTACATTTAAAGAAATTATTGATAGTTATGTGCTTATGGTCATTTGTTGTGACATGTAATAGGGCTAGACTTTGTGAAAGAAAATATCAGTGTCTGGTTGGATCATTTATTCCAACTATTTCAACCATCACCACCAAGTGGGTTGCTGAGGTCACATTCTAGCTGTTCAGTCAGCATCAGGCTGATGTGCAGGTTGGCCACAGGTAAGGTTATTGAGTACCGAAATGAGCCACGTTGGCCATTCCAAACTGTCGGAGTCTCCTGGGCAAAATGGAAGCTGCTGTAATTAGCACTGGACAGAGGTAGACATTTCTTCCTCTCACACCCTCACCACCCCACGGCAGCTTGTATTGAATACAAATTTTATCCAGAATTCTGCCGGATGGACAGAGAGATATTGGGAAGCAAGCCCAGAGAAGCCTACAACTTGTTTGTTTGAGGCCTGAAGCCCCTCTTCGCTGCACTCACATACTCCAGCGGTATCTCATATGGAAGGTTTACTTTGAGGAGCAAGTAACACTATTTTGATGGCAGACTTGACCACCTTTCTAATTGGAATGTGACAGGGTTCTTTCCTAGTACCAGGGAGCTCTCGGCCTCCAGTAGTTCTCAAGGCCTGAGGCTCTTAGATATTGACACACAATCTTTTCAGCTGTCATTTTTCTTTAATCTACTTATTTCACCAATGAAAAATAATTGTAAACATTCTTAATGCTGGTGAGTGGACTTCCAGATGCAGTGTTAAATAACAATATTTGAAGTACTTGCAAGGCCTTCTCTCCAGAAGGATGGGAGGAGGTTCTGGGAGGACATTTCTTATTCAGAAAATTTTTGCATCTTGGTCATAAAAATATAAACATATATGTGTAGCTGATTTGAAAGAGCTAATTATAATTAACAAAAGAGTGAGAGCTAGGTTAGAAGTACTTTGAGATGCTGGTATAATGTGTTATCAGTAAACACACTCATGCATACACACTCATGTCTCATAGAACTGAACTAGTCTTTATAGGAAGTCATTTGCTCTGCTTATAACTTTGAGAAATTGATTGGTGGTCAGATTTCATAGTCAGTGGGTATATATTTAAACACCAGAGGCCTGGTGCATGAAAATTCGTGCACTTGGGGGGAGTCCCTCAGCCTGGCCTGCACTCTCTCGCAGTCCAGGACCCCTCAGGGATGTCCACCTGCTGGCTTAGGCCCGCTCCCCAGGGGATTGGGCCTAAGCTGGCAGTCAGACATCCCTCTAGCAGCCCTGAAGGCCTCGGGGGATGGGGAGCGGGCCTAAGCCATCAGTCACACATCCTTAGCGCTGCCGCGGAGGCGAGATAGGCTCCTGCCACCGCTGCTGTGCTGGCCAGCCATGAGCTGGTTTCTGGCTGAGTGGCGCTCCCCCTGTGGGAGCACACTGACCACCAGGGGGCAGCTCCTGCATTGAGCGTCTGCCCCCCGGGTGGTCAGTGTGTGTCATAGCGACCATTCATTCCAGTTGTTCCACCTTAGGGTCAATTTGCATATTACCCTTTTATTACATAGGATGGTTCAGTTCTGTGGCAGCTGGGAGATCTGGTTCATCCCAAGAGTCATCCGCACCTCTCTATGAGTGACAGCATAGCTTCCTTCTTCCCTTTCAGCTGTTCCTGCGCTGATTTTTCAAAGCCATCCCTTCACAGCATTTCTGAAGCCATCCTTTGTTTTCTCACCTCTGGTTTGGTTTTTACCTCGTTTCTTCAACATGGCTCTGTTGTCTCTAACTTTGGGAGACAGTGTAGCATAGTGGTTGAGACATTGGCTTCTAGTATGGACAGTGGGTTCAAGTCTACGATATGCCATTTGTTATCTGTATGACTTGGACCTACTTACCTAGCTGGGCCTTACTTTCCTCATCTGTTAAATGAAAATAAGAACAGTGTAGAGCTGTGCCTTGTACACATAAAGTGTTGCTTTCTAATGATTCCTTCTCTTCCTCCTCTGCTCTTATTGGTTTGGTTTATCACCTCTTTCCACCTCCTTCTGTAGGCTGCTCCCGGTTTAGAACTCTTCCGGGCTCTCCTACACCCGACAGCCTAGCACAGCCCATCTTTCCAAACTCCCACAGCCTTTGTTTTCTTCCTTCCTCCCAACTCCTAGTGGGTTTAGGGATTTACTTAAAAGGGATCCTAATATTTACCCACCTAAGACATGGAAACTAGTGAGCATGACCAGAAAGCCTTTCTAGCTTTCATTGCATTTCACTAGACAAACTGGGATCGTGTGCCCAATACCTGACCACAAACTCTCCCTCACTTCCTCCCATGACATTTTTCACAAATGCATTCTCCCTCCTGAGGAACTGCCATGGGTCTTGTGTGGGGCACCAGACACCATCTGCTCTGCCACACAGTCATTATTAAAACACTAGAGGCCTGCACCCTCTCACAGTCTGAGAACCCTTGGAGGATGTCTGACTGATGGCTTAGGCCTGCTTCCCGGACAGCCATTAGTTGGACATCCTTAGCGCTGCCGCGGAGGTGGGAGAGGCTGCCGCCACCGCAGCTGCGCTCACCAGTCATGAGCCTGGCTTTTGGCAGGGCCTGTGAGAGCACACTGACCACCAGGGGGCAGCTCCTGCATTGAGCATCTGCCCCCTGGTGGTCAGTGCGCGTCATAGCAACTGGTCCTTCTGCTGTTTGGTTGATTTGCATATTAGCCTTTTATTATATAGGATAAATCTGAAACCCAGGTTGCTACCATGCTTTTTTTTTTTCATCATTGAGAGGTTCATTATAAATATTATTGGATTGTTGTTTTTCATCCTGTTTCTTTTTATGATTTTCACATGGATTTTCCAACCATTGGGTATGTACAGGACAACCCTTGTGAATACCAACTCCTTCAATTGGCAGGCTCTCCTTGGCACGGGACACGGGTGAGGGTGACCCAGCGGAGAGGGTCCCATCTCACTGCTCTGAAGAAGAGGAGAGGGCATATTCCATGCACACTGGCCTCCTTCTAACGTGGCCAGACTGCTTAGTGCGCCACATCATAAAACAGTGTAATGAAAAGAGGATTATTTTCCCTATTTGAACGCAAAAAACCAAGTGACACTGCCTCCCCAAAGAGTATTTCTCTGTTTTGCATACACTGAATTTAACACACCATATTTTGTCTTAAAGTGTTAAAACCCACCTGGTATCTGACACACAGAGAACTTATTTACCAGGTGTCCTGGTCTCTATTCCAACCCCACACATGTTTCATAAGAAATAACGCATTTTGTAGGAAATGTCTTTATCTGCACTTGGTGTAAAGGTTGCTTTAAGTCCTAGGCGGGTGTTGCTGGTCAAACTTAACTTAGACTGAAACCAGAGGTCAGAACTGTCATAGGAACTAAGAGGGCTTCTTCCTTGTTTTCTGGTGTTCAGGGTTCAAAGCCACAGGATGGCAGCCTCGGGACTATTGTATTTGGTCTGCACAACATCCTATCTAATAAAGAGGGAATATGTTAATTGACCCTCACACCATCGCAAAATTTTGGTGCCCTAAGCCAATAAGGAGAGAATATGCTAATTGCCACCCCACCCTGAAAGATGGCAGCACCCACAGCCAATAAGGAGGGAATATGCTAATTGACTTCCCCACCCTCAAAGATGGTGGCGCTCACAGCCACAAGATGGTGGTGCCTGGTCCCCTCAGCCCTGCTGGGGTGGTAGGTACACGGTATGGCCAGGCCCACTCCCAGGCGGGTCCGGCCGCTCTGCGTACCTGCCTCTGGAGTCCCTCAGTCCCCTCATCCCCCCAGCCACCCACGGCCGGCCCAAGATGCAGGCAAGCCTCTGATGGTGGCTGCCCAGCTGCCCGAGGCTCAGGTAACCAGGGCCGGCCGAGGCTTGTGCTGCCGGCAGTGGCAGAGCAGAGGTGTGATGGGGTCGCCTTACCCTGATCGTCGGGTCACCTCCCACCCCTGAGGGCTCCCGGACTGTGAGAGGGGGCAGGCCGGGCTGAGGGACCCCCTTCCAGTGCATGAATTTTGTGCACTGGGCCTCTAGTTTTAAAATAATGTGTATTGGGTGCCAGCATTTAAATATGAGATTACACCTAACACAGTTTCTGAAATTATTTTGTGAAAATTTGCATCTACACTGGGTTCACATTCCCCAGTGGCTGGAGCCAGATAGTGGCTGCCCCCTTTAATGGGGTCTGGCGATGCCCTCTCCTGGGCGCTGAGCTCCCCCTGCGCCCTCTGTCCTGTCCAGGCCTTGGGCTGCACTGCCCCTGTGCCCTCTGTCCTGTCCAGGCAGGCCTGGGAGGGCTGCTCCTTGCCTTACGTTGCAAAGGAAAACCAAGACAGTGGTACCAGAGACTAAACAAAATGTTGAGTGTGTCTTTTTGAGACTAATTTTAAGACAATATATGATTTTTTGGAAATCTGCATAATTTATGAAGTGTATATATACAACCTTAGGAATACAAATGTAATATATCCCTGTGTCCATACTATGAGTTTTATAAACTTATGCAGCAGTTCTGCTCTTCCGACTGTCCGGCATCCTCTCGCTCTAGTCCTCTCCCCTGTGACTGAGACATGGACGCCCAGACCCAGGTCGGACAATTTGCTTGAGGCCAGGCAGCCAGTGGCTCCATGAGAACAGGCACCCAGGGCTGCTGGCGAGCCTACAGAGGGGCACTGGTGTGCCTGTGGACGAGCCAGGAGGGAGCCCAGTGGAAAGCGCTGTCGTTTTACTGTTCTCATAGGTTGGAGTCTAAAGGGGAGCCTTTTCCTCTGTGAGGATTCTGTTGGCACTCGCTCTGCTCACCCCTGGCTTCCCCGCAGGCCCGGAGCCCTGCCCCTCCTAGCCCTGCCCTCCAGGCACCTCTGAAAAGGCCGCTGGCCGTTTGGCCCTAGGACAGACTTGTCAGGCTGGATTCTGTTTTTCCTTCCCTGATGCTCAGATTCATTTCCAGGTCATGTTAATGATGTCTTAGAAACTTCTATTCTACCCAAACAGCATTCCCCTCCCTGCTGGGTCCTGTGTGGGGCCAGGCCCCAGGCGCTCCCGTGGAACCTGCAGGGTCAGCCAGCTTCACCGGGGCCCAGCTCTGGCTGTCTGCCTGGCTTCAGCCCTGCTGCGCGGCCACCTTGGGAGCAAGGCTGAGGCTGGGCATGGGGCAGGGCATGGGGCAGCGCCGGGGCCAGCGCAGTGGGCAGCGCTGGGGGCAGTGGCCTGGGCAGTGGCCTGGACAGTGCAGTGGGCAGCACCGGGGGCAGTGGCCCGCTCAGGGAGGCAGGCGCTGGCTCTGCACTTCCAGGCCCCCAGTCTGTGCGGCTCCAGTGTGGACAACAACCGGGCATGGCTCCTCTCGCTTGCCCATGGCCGGTTCCTGCAGGAAGTCCTCACTCTCCTGTGGCTGGAGGCCTTTCCTGGACCCACACCCCTCCAGGCTCCGCTCCACCGCCCCCTGAGGCCCTGGCAGCTATCACCATCGCAGGAAGAGCGCCCCCTCCCGCCCCCCGCCTGGACTCAGGTGTCTCTTGAGGAGCCCATTCCTTTGTGCCTGGGGTTCGCCCCACCTGGCCCCCTTTCTGCTGCAGAGAAACAAAACGTACCTGTTCCTCAAGACGATGAGCTCCATAATGCGGTCCTGGGGCAGCCCGGGATGTGAGCATCCCCACCCTCACCTGTCCTCCTTCCAGACCAGAGCTGCTGGGAGGACCTTCCAGGGTGACAGGGTCCACACGTCCGAGATGGAGCCACACGTGAGCCAGGCAGCACGTGGGACCTTGAGCACTAGACATCTGACAATAAGGAACTTGATTTTTAGTTTCCATTTAACTTTAATTTAAAAAACCTAAGTGGTTTAATTAAAATATCCACTAATGACGACTGTTTTGGACAGCACAGACCTGGATGATGAGCTCCTGAATTCCAGTGGCACACAGTGGGGTCACTGACCGTGGCTAAGTGACCGAATGCATAAGGTAGAAGCTGAACCAAAACAGCCTCTTCCTTGGTTCACACGCAAGTGCAAGTCCTGCCAGGACAGACACGCCGCCTTGACTCTCAGATCTCCTTACCCCATTTAACAGACCAAGAAATTATTGAGGCTCAGAGAAGTTAAATGACTCAGCCAAGTCATAATTATGTAACATAAGATTCATCAACTACCTTTAATTACATTGTAAACAACAAATTTCTTCTGATATTTTTGGTTCTGAGCTTCTGAGAAGGTGAGCCCCCAAGAGAATGTTCTGTGGCCCTTGTCATTCCACGCTTCCCGAGGATGGCTTTTCCTTTGGTCACTGATGTTTCATCATTCCTTGAATCCGGGCTGTTGTTGGCTGGTACCAGGCGTGTTGTTTTAACACCATGGTGGAATCTGCCGGCCATGGGCGGTCACCGGTGTGCCCTGGCAGCCTGCCGACCCACCATGCAGGAGGCTGTGCGGCGTGGACATGGACATGCTGGCAGGGGTGTGTGATGAGACTATGAAGTGAAGGGTAGCAGCCACAGGCCAGGAAAGGGAGTGGCATTAAGGCTCATTGAGGCCCTAATGTAAAAATGTCTTACAACCTGAAAGCTTTTTTCTTGTGCAGTTTACATCAGGGTACTGTTAGAAGGGGGAGGGTAATTGCATTTTTGGTGCAGAGGGAATCTCAATTCTTATTTATAAGAAGGCTATTTGATTAAATCCTTATAGCTTCCTTGTTCATTCTATTTTCTTTGCACTGTATTATGAACAATAAGATGATTTTACTTCAAGGGAGCATAAGATATTTTTCTTCAAATTAAATCTCAGTCATTCACATAAATATCAGCTGTGATAACATTTTTATATCTTCAGAGTTGTGAACAAATACTATGCAGATACGACCTGCTTGACTTCACCTTGCTGATCACCTTTAGTGGGAAGAGGAAATAAGATTATTTACTGAGAAGAGTTGATTTTATGAAGGAACGAAAGAATTGTTGGCATTAACTTTGTTTATCAGAATTAATCAATTTTACCTATTCAGGAAGGTATATTAGTGTTATACCTGTAATATATTGTATGCGAGTTATATCTAATTAAACAGTAAGAAACCAAGTAAGGAGATATATTCAGTGCCCTTAATAGAATGGGCGCCGGGTTCCCAGGAGAAACTGCTGATGAGAGCTTGACATGCGGTGGAATCATTGCTGTGTTAGCACGAGCACTATACGCGGGTGGAACAGGAACAGCGGAGATC
This sequence comes from Ia io, assembly GCA_025583905.1. NCBI lineage: Eukaryota > Metazoa > Chordata > Mammalia > Chiroptera > Vespertilionidae > Ia > Ia io. The sequence goes on from JAJQQW010000018.1 coordinate 2,210,996, forward strand.
TAAGGAGAGCTCAGAGCCTGGCTCTTGGAGGGCTTGGCGGTTGCGCCCAGCTTGTGGGACAGCGACTTCCCTGGAAGAGGGGCAGAGTGGCGGGGGGCTGCTCTTGCAGTGTGCATGTGTGCGGTGTTTCTGCTGATGGTGGGATGGAAGTGGGGAGCAGGCAGCGGACCTCCGAGTACCTTTGGACATTTCAACTTGGCTTTCTGGGCCACAGGAAGCTAAGGGCATTTTAAGCAGGGGTGCGACTTGCATCTGGGAGGCATGCAACATTTGAGCATTCACATTCGTTTTCAGATGCATCCCAGGGTCAAAAATATCAAGATGTGGCGAGGGAAGCTATTCAGGAATTGAGAGAACTTAGTCAACTTACATTTACCAGGGTCGTTCATCTTCTGCACGGGCATGTTGGAGGCGAGCCAGAGTCCCAGTGGGACAGTGGAGCGAGGACGCATCCACCCAGCGCAGCCGGGGGCAAGTGAGAAGAGGCAGAGCGCTGAGTGCCTCCTGGCAGAGCTCAGTGCCTGCTGGGGACCGGGGAGGAGGTGCCCGGTGAGAAGGGAGGTCCACGGCCTGTAGGCCCCTCTTTCCAGAAGTTTGTGAAAGGGACATGGGGCTAAGGCAAATTGGCTTATTTTGTTAGAAACAGAGATTAAGATTGTACCAGAATCTTTTACTGAAACCTTATTAAAAAAGTTAAATTTCAGAATGTTAGATGCCTTCTAACAGCAAGTTGAAGCTTCTTGGAGGTGAGCAGAACAGCCTAGTGGGAAAGGCAGGCTGGGTTGTGCGGGCAGAAATCCCAAAGAGGAGCCCTGGCCAAACACACCACCTCGGCCGTCTGTCTGTCCGCTTTGGAGAAGTGGCTATTCAGGTCCTCTGCCCACTTTTCAATTGGGTTGTTTGTCTTCCTTTTGTTGAGTTGTATGAGTTCTTTATGTGTTTTGGAATTTATCCCCTTGTCAGATGTATCACTGGTAAATATGTTCTCCCACACGGTGGGCTCCCTTTTCATGATGATGCTGGTTTCCTTTGCCGTGCAGAAACTTCTTATTTTGATGTGATCCCATTTGTTTATTTTTTTCCTTTGTTCTCTTGCCCTAGTCGATATATCGGTGAAAATTCTGCTCTGTTAGATGTCTGATATTGTGCTGCTAACGTTTTCTTCTAGGGTTTTTATGGTTTCACGACTTACATTTACATCTTTTACCTATTTGCAGTTTATTCTTATTTTGAGTTTATTCCTGTGTATGATATAAGTTGGTGGTCTAGTTTCATTTTTTTTTTTTTTGCATGTACCTGTCCAAATACCCTAAGAGCATTTATTGAAGAGACTGCTTTATTCCATATTTTGCTCTTGCACCCTTTGTCAAATATTAATTGAGCATAATGGCTTGGGTCAGTTTCTGGGTTCTCTGTTCTGTTCCACTGGTCTGTATGTCTGTTCTTGTGCTGGGACCTGCTGTTTTTATTACAGTGGTTCTGCAGTATGGCTTGAAATCTTCTATTGTGATCCCTCCACCTTTGCTCTTCTTTCTCAAGGTTGCTGTGGCTGTTTGGGGTCTATTTTGATTCCATATAAATTTTTGGAGAATTTGTTCTAGGTCTGTGAAATATGCCATTGGCTTTTTGGTAGGGATTCACTGAATCTATAGATTGCTCTGGGTAGTATGGACATTTTAATGATGTTAAGAGACACCTAAAAAATGCTCAACATCACTAATCGTTAGAGATGCAAATTAAAATGACAATGAGGTATCACCTCACACCTGCTAGAATGGCTGCCATCAACAAATCAACAAACAAGTTCTGGTGAGGATGTGAAGAAAAACGAACCCTAGTACACTGTGGTGGGAACGCAGCCACTATGGAAATCAGTATGGAGTTTCCTCAAAGAATTAAAAATGGAACGGCCATTTGGCCCAGTGATCCCACTTGTAGGAATATATCCTTAGAAACCCAAAATACCAATTACAAAGAATGTGTGCACCTCTATGTTTATTGCAGTGTTATTTACAACTAGAGGCCCGGTGCACAAAATTCGTGCATGGGGGTGGGGGGGAGGTGTCCCTCAGCCCAGCCTGCACCCTCTCCAATCTGGGACTCCTCGAGGGATGGAAAGTCAGACATCTCACAATCCAGGACTGCTGGCTCCCAACCACTCTCCTGCCTGCCTGCCTGATTGCCCCTAACTGCTTCTGCCTGCCAGCCTGATCACCCCCTAACCACTCCCCTGCCAGCCTGATTGATGCCTAACTGCTCTCCTGCCAGCCTGATTGCCTCTAACTGCCCTCCCCTGATGGTCTGGTTGCCCCTAACTGTCCTCCCCTGCAGGCTGGGTCGCCTCCAACTGCCCTCCCCTGCTAGCCCGGTAACTACTAACTGCCCTCCCTTGCCAGCCTGGTTGCCTCCAACTGCCCTCCCCTGCAGGCCTGGTCACCCCTACCTATCCTCCCCTGCTGGCCTGGTTGCCCCCAACTGCCCTCCCCTGCAGGCCTGGTTCCCCCCAACTGCCCTCCCCTGTAGGCCTGCCCCCCCCAACTGTCCTCCCATACAGGCCTGGTCACCCACAACTGCCCTCCCCTGCAGGCCTGGTCACCCCTACCTGCCCTCCCCTGCTGGCCTGGTCATCCCCAATTGCCCTCCCCTGCAGGCCTGGTTGCTCCCAACTGCCCTCCCCTACAGGCTTGGTTGCCCTCAACTGCCCTCCCCTGCAGGCCTGGTTCCCCCCAACTGTCCTCCCCTACAGGCCTGGTTGCCCCCAACTGCCCTCCCTGCAGGCCTGGTCCCTCCCAACTGCCTTCCCCTGCTGGCCTGGTTGCTCCCAACTGCCCTCCCCTGCAGACCTGGTCCCTCCCAACTGCCTTCCCCTGCTGGCCTGATTGCCCACTACTGCCCTCTCCTGCCAGCCATCTTGTAGTGGCTATCTTGTGTCCACATGGGGGCAGCCATCTTTGACCACATGGGGGCGGCCATCTTGTGTGTTGGAGTGATGGTCAATTTGCATATTACTCTTTTATTAGATAGGATAGCTAAGATCTGGAAATAGCCCAAGTGCCCATCAGTAGATGCATGAATAAAAAAGCTGTGGTACATCTACACAATGGAATACTATGCAGCTGTAACAAAGAAGGATGTCTTGCCCAGCCTGTGTGGCTCAGTGGTTGAGCATTGACCTATGAAGTCATGGTTCGATTCTCAGTGAGGACACATGCCTGGGTGGCTGGCTCAGTCCCTAGTTGGAGGTGTATAGGAGGCGGCTTATAGATGATTCTCTCTCATCATTGATATTTTTATTTCTCTCTCCCTCTCCCTTCCTCTCTCTAAAATCAATAATAAAATTTAAAAAAAAAGAACCTTAAAAAAAAGAAGGTTCTCTTACCCTTTGAGTCAGCATGGAGGGGCCTGGAGAGTATTATGTTAAGCAAAATAAGCCAGTTAGAGAAAGGCAAGTATCACATGATCTCACTCATATGTGGAATCTAATAAACAAAATAAACTGAACAAAATAAAATGAACATAAAAGATCCAGAGAGATGGAAGCATGCAGGGGGTGGGGGGAGATTAAACAAAGAACTTACATGCATATATGCATAACCATGTTCACAGACAACAGTGCAGGGAAGGCCTGGGGAGGGGCGAGCAGGGTGGAGGGGTCTGTAGGGGGAAAGGGACATCTTTACTTTCAACAGTAAAGATAAGTTTAAAAAGCAACAACAATCAGCTCCCTGGGCCTGGTGCTCTGGGGCTTTTGGTATAATAGAGCCCGCTCCACAGACACAGCTCGGACAGCTGATCGTGGTGGGTGTGAAGCGGGTGGTTACTGGAAGTGAACGTGCTGGACAGTTTTCCATGGAAATGTGACGGTCAGCTGAGCCCAAGGCCTGCCTTGGCCCCGGACACTGCGCCCCCGCCGCCCCCGCCCCCCCCGCCACCCCCACTAAGAAACCCATTGTCAGTGCTGCTGCCCTCGCAGGTTCCACATAACTATCCTTTTTGTGCAAGTCCTCGCACCCCTTTCCTAGGAGCAAACATCTTCACGCCCTGGAACCACGCTGGTTTCTGGTGTGTATTGTCCTAGGAAGTGAGAGGTGGGAGGGAAAACCGCCGCCCTGTGTGCTCTGAGGAGGTTTTCCTACGGGCTTCTTGACCTCTTCCCGTGGTGTGTCTTCAGTTTACCTTTAACTGAACCATTTTCTGCATTAGCTCTATTCTGTTACCTATCAAAACCGTCAGATCGGGCAGCACGTGCCAGGGCGGCAGGGCCCGCGGCCTCTCCTGCATCAGCGCAGGCTCCCTGTAAACGGGGAAGTTTATTTGCTTTTTGGAGGGTGTGCTAAATGAGGCTGCAGTTAGAGTGGGATGGCCTTCTAGCACTTAGGGCTGTGTTTATTAAATAAATTTGTTCTTCTACTCAGGTGTTAAGTATGTATTATGAAACCTCTAAGCCAATTTCGGTGATTGCAATGTGCAAATATTTTTTAAATTATGTAATTAAGTAGGACTTGGCCTCCAAAGTCCACCAAAGTAATTTGTTAATTAATTGTCTGATTTAATTGCGTGTTATTGCCATGTGTTGGGGGCAGTGGGAGCACCCCTGCAGGGGAGCCCGGCCAGGCCGGAGGGCAGGGCCTCTCCCAGGCCCCACCCAGCCGTGTGGGGCTGTGTTGACCAGCAGCACACCACTTCTCTCTCTCCCCAAACTCTGTTTTCATGACTCTTTTGATTTTAAGGAAAAAGAAAAAAAATCCTTACTGTGTAGAATGATTTGTAATCCGTTCTCTCTATTACTACATTATTTGAAAACGAATCATTCTTTTCTTTTTGGCTGTGCCCGGGTACAGGCTTACAGAGCGTGTGTCTGGGTCTGTGTGCGGCGGGAGCCGTGGCTGGAGCCGCCGCGTCTGTTTCCTAGAAATGTCACTTAAAGGCATTGTGGTTTCAGAGCAGCAGCTGTGACTGAAAAGTATGTAAACTAAGCTGTTCTTGCTCATATCATTTTTATATTCTTATGTCAGACCAGAAGGCTGCTTTAAATTTATTTTTCATTGTGTATTAGTTCTAGAGCCCAATTTTTTTCCTTCCTTGGGAACATATGTTCTTTGGGACGTGTGATACTCAAGCACTTCAAAAATACTAATTGTAGGTAAAATAACAATGCTGGTAAAACAGTTTCTTCTTTGAGTATTATATTTAGGAGATGATTAATTTTAAAAATTAACTCTCACAAAGTACAATTTGGGGGCCTAGCATCTGTGTTTTAGGAAACTAAATAATTTAGGCCCACGGTACTAAGTCACATGAAAGGCAGTAACTTTTAGCAGCCCAAATAGCTTTCCCAAAAGGAAAATATTTTTTGTTACTGTTAAATATAGTTTATGTTGCTACTTTAGAACTTTCCTTTCCAGTGGGCCATTTACTTAAATCCTTAGTTAATATTTCTATATAGAAACGCCTTTGTCTCCAGGGCTCGCCTTTGCAAATTCCCATTTAATATGCGGTTTTGGGTAAGTATTTATTCAGACCGTGTGGTACCCCACACCTGATCGAGTGACCTATGGCGTCATGCGAGCCAGCACCGTGTTTGAATGGCTTTTGAGTAACGGTGGCATCGGCAGGCGGAGGTGGAGGGAATGATAACGGGAAACTCACCCCTTTCCTGGGTACTGGGCACGTCAGTGTGTGAGGGGGCAGTGCTGCTGTATGTTTGGAACACTGGGCAAAGAAGCATTCCTTTTCCTGAAGCGTTGTGAAAGTGCAGCAGAAGGTATGAGCTATAGAAATTTCCATGGCAAATATGATCTGACTAGTGGCCCTGCCCACGAATCCCTGTGCGAGGAGCTCTCCGCCGCACTGTAGCTCGCTGCCCCGCCCTCCTGCTGATGGGTCGTTACCATCACGGCATAACGACCATTTGCATATTTCCTCTTTATTATATGGGATAGGATCACATGTGTTGGTAGTTTCCCTCGAGCTCAGGATCTCACTTTGGGAGTGTTTCACAATGATGCATTTCTTTCCAAGCCTTTGAAAACACATGTAACCCTAGCAGTTTGCCCTGAGATTCCACGATTTGCCGCGTGAGCACAGGCCTCCATGTGGATGCCGCAGGTGAGGGAAGTGCCTTGAAGAGGAAGGCGGGCCACTCGGAGTGGCACTCTGCTGCCACAGCCTCTGTCTCTCTGTGCCCTGTGGGGCTTCCTCCAGGGCACATGCTGGTGCAGTACATCAGTGCATAATGGCCTTGGAAAAGGGCCTCTCAGAGCATCGGGTGATGGGTACAGCTCAGGCATTGGCCATCCAGGATGGACACCGGGCAATCCGCTGTACCTTGGAGGATTCTGGGAAGTTCAGGGTGGTGGCCAAACGTGTATTCAGATAGCTTGGGGGCAGGGCCGATTCCCAGCCAGAGCACAAGTGTATCAATTGACGCGCTCAGTCAGGCGACCACTGGGTCCGCTGGACATCTTCCCTGCGAGCCGCTCCTTATCCCCCCGGGACTGAGCCTGGAGCCTGGAAGGGGCTTAGCAGGTCCTGGCACACTTGCTGGAACGGGAGAGAGACAGAGACTCCTGCCTTCCACCTCCCCTTGCTCCTTAGCTGAGGTGGGAAATATCCCCATGCCCACTGACTTCACACCTGAGTTGGCTAAAGGAATGTTCTTAATGTTCTTAAAAATAAAGCTGAGAGGAGGTGGTGAGGTGCCTGGAGTGCTTCTGGGTGAGGACTCCAGCTTCAGGGGACAAGACTGGTTCCAGCCACCACACTTTCTAGCGGTTGCTTTTCCTCCTTTGCCGGCTTCGGAGGCCTTGTCCCTGCTCCCATCTGCACCCCGGGCGGCCTCGGTCACGGCCGTCCCTCCCCCGCGGATATACCTTTCAGCTCTGACAGGTGTTTGTTCTCACCCTCGTCTGAGATCTTTCCCACCTGAGCCTTACTCCTTTCACTTAAAAGTCTGGGTCATACGGCTGGTGCAGGAGAAATCTGCACTGTGGTCGTGAAGACACAATACCCCTCACTTGATCCCCTGTCTATTTTGGGGGGACATCCTTGTCTTCTGTCACTGGTAAAACTTGGTCAAGGATGTTCTGGTAAAATGAATCTGCCACTTCATATCTGAATGAGGTTTGCACTTTCCTGTTGTGATGATGATGATGATGATGATGATGATGATGATGACGACGACGATGATGATTGTTGTTTCTGATGCTGATAAAGCGAGGCGGGGGCTCATAAAGATTGCTCGATGGAAGTGCCTTCGCAGTGAAAGAGAGCCTGCTTCGTATGAAGAGATGTGCTTCTCTGTGGAAAATGTGAGACTTGCTTTGCCGGGGCCAGGTGTGGATTAGTTCACTGGACCTTTCGCCCAGCCGTATTCCCGCGTGTAATTCTTCTGAGGCCCAGTTCAGCCAAGTCAAAGAAACATGTCAGTAACGGTGGGCTCAAAGGCATTTCGCAAACAAACAAGCTGCATAAGGTCCTAAATCAGTAACAGGATCTGTGCACAGACTTGAAACCCGGGAACTGCACGGGGCCGGGTTCCGGCCGGTGTCCTCTGCCTTCGGTGAGCATGTCCCCAAAGTCCTTCTTGGTCATCGCGGTCAAGCAGCTGGCACGAGGCGTGGATTGTAGCTCCTTGTAGGTGATGGCTTTCCCTCCATGGAGGTAGGTGAGACCACAACCCTAGGCCTACATTCCGCAGCTCACAGAGAGGGAAATGGGGCTTGGGTTTTTAGACTCTGTTCCTAAGAAGGTTACAGTCTGAGGCTGTCTCTCCCCCGCCCGCCGGTCCGCAGGGCCTGGGAAGGCGGGGCGTGGCCCTGTTCCCGGTGGTGTCTCCTGCACACACGTGTGCCAGGTACTTCTCTAACACTTTTTGTGTTAGGGCATTATTCCTCAAAAGCACATTGTGCACAGGAGTAAACCCATATTATGGATGAGCACACAGGACAGCGTGCAGGGAGCTTGCCTCAGGCCAGTGGGCGCAGAGCTGAGGGTTGAACTCGGGCACTTGAATGCATGCTTTGGGTGTGAACTGGACCAAAGGGCGCTGTGCCGTGCTGTGCGGCCCGGCACTGTGTGCCGCAGGGCGGCCTCGGGAGCGTCAGGAAATAAGGATATTCATCCTGCACACCCTCGCCTTGCCTCCCTCCCCCTCCCCCTCCGCCCCTGATCTAAAACTGTTCTGTTTTGGTGGTTTTCACATTGTAGCCTGTTCGCAGCTAAGCACGGGATGTCAATCACTTGCATCTTACAGCTTCTCCCTCCATCAGCTGGAACTTGAACTGACTGTGGAAAGGCATTTTCCACTTGGAAAGTAATTCCTGAAAGCAGGAACAAGAGCGGGGGCAGATGAGGGTGGTCTGGGACTGCCCTCCCTGGGGTCAGCGGTTCCTCCCAGGGGGCCTGGAAGCCCCGCTGTCCACTGTGGACACGCACTCCTTACGGCAGCTTACGCTCCCCGGGAGCTGGCCCCCCTGCAGCCCTGCTGCTCCCCTGACAGAAGGGAGGACCCGGCCCAGCTCCCAGGGCACCTCTGAGCTGTGCCCTTGGAGACGGAGACGGCACGTGGACGAGTCCACGCCCTCTGCACTTCCGCTCTCCTTGTCTTAGGAGCTTGAACCTGCTGCCCTGGGAGGTGGCAGCATCTTCCAACAGCCGTGCCAGGCTTCTGCCACCAGCCCTTCTCTCCCGGGCTGGGCTTTCGGCAGAGCGCCGTGGTCAGAGGCGGGAGGGCCCTGGCCTCACTGTGGCATAGCACCTGTGAGTGCCAGGGGCCCTCCAGCGCAGGGCCGGAGGCGGGCCCACCGCTTCCACAGGACCGGGCATTGCTGGTGGCAGTGAGCGAGCAGTGCTCCAGGGCAGCCTGGCGCGGGGCGGGGTGAGTGTAGAAGGAGCTGCGATCTGCGAACGGAGGGACGTGGGGAAGAGAGGCCTGGGGACGGAAATGGGGGACGGTGCCAGGAAAGGCTGTGTCATCATTTGTCGTTTCTCTGGGGCCAAAAGGTAAGTTCCTACTTTCAGGTCCCTCGCAAGCACTGTGGGCACCTGGCTGCCAAGTTTTGCCGTGTAAGGATGAAGGAAGTCGGGGCGCGGTGAACCTGGGAGGCGTATTTTCAGGCGAGGACTGTCAGGTCTTCCCGAGTGTGCTGGCGAGGGAAGGTGTGTTTCCCGCTCTGTGTGCCCACAGTGAAGGTAACTGGGCCACGGGCCGTCGTTTCTGTGCGCATCCGGGGGGTGCGCCACACACATCTGTGGGCGAGCGGAGCTGACGGGCTCCTTGTGTTCCTCGCTCCACATTAGTTACTGAGCAGCCGCGTGTTCTGTGCCGGGACCCAGCGGCACGGCAGGTGAAGTTCTTACCTTCATGGAGTTTAGAGTCTGATCTCTTGTTCCAGACTGAGCTGCTCAGTCAAATTAATGGGACAGGTCTCACCTGTCGCCTAAGCGTTCCCAGGAAAACCAACAGAATCAGTTTAGCTTCTGGTCGGAGCTGCCAGGGGCCAGATGTGCCCCCAGGAAGAACGTCTGAGGGCTGCCATCGGCGCCAGCGCCTAGCCTCGCCTGTGGGCGGCCGGGAGCTGCCTCTGGCAGACGCTGGGCTTAAACAGCCAGCGGAGTCCTCACCCACGGCTGCGTTCGCTGTGTGTGTCCCAGCGGTGCCGCCGCTGTCCCTGCCAGAGCCTCTGTGGTCCGGGCAGAAACACCCAGAAGGGACCCAGAAACCAGCCCCTGGAGAACCTGGGCAGGCCTCCTCGTCCCGGGACATGGGGGCTGTGGGGGAGGTGGGCAGCCATTGTCAGCAAGAAAGCAGAAGTACACCAGACATGCATGTCATCACCAACCCGCCCCCCCAACACACACACACACACACACACACACCGCCTTGCTCCTCTGCATCCCACTGAGAGGCTGTGGGACACAGGGCTGCCTCTGCGCTCCCGCAGAGAAAGTTGGGCCGCCTTATCCAGAGATTCCATTAAAAGCCTTCATCTTCACCTTTGAAAGCAGCTGTATATCCACAGACATGCCCTAACTCTTCAAACACCCATCTGCTGCCCCAAATAAGATGCGTGTGGAAGATTTTTATGAACTGTGGAGTTTCTGGCTTAGCGTACCAGGCAGGCTCTGCTACATGTAGGAGAATGATGGTTTGATCGTCCACGGCCCAGCAAGCCTCTCGGCCACCGGCGCTGCTCGGTGATAGTTTGTGGGACGAGCTGTGGAGGAGCAGTCCCCGGAGCACCTGGCGGGCCAGGCCGCATTGAAATGAGCGCAGCTGCTTCAGGTGACGCGCGGGGGAGACAGCCCACAGCCTCGCGCACAAAGAAGGAAAGGGTTAAATGGAGGAATTAGGGTTCTTTTTTAATGTCCACATACAATTTCTGGCTATAACAGAAAACACATAACGGTAGAGATTAAGGTTGTGAAGGGGTTTCTCTTGAGCCTGAGCAGATTCATTCTGTGGGGACCTCACATCACAGGAGGTCCTCAGACAGTCTCAGGGAGGTCCCATTCTGAGTGATAACAGCAAAAACCGAGTCCTTGAAGTGGAGAAAAAAATGAACACACCAGTTGATGTGTAAAAGGCAACCTTGGCCTTCTCAGGGCATTGTGTGAATTTGCCATGCAGGAAACCGACGTGAAGCCGATTGGTGCTGTGGCATTGGTGTGGGCCGGCCAGGGGCGGTGAGAGGGCACTGGCCCAGCCTGCGGACAGCCAGATGGCCACAGGACACAGCTTTGGTGTTCTTGTCTGCTTCTGAAAGCAGTTGCAGAATTTTGCCCTTGGCGATATTTTCTTCGCGCTTGTATGTTCTGCTACGAATTTACTTTTGTCAGAGTTCTTTGAAAGAAAAGTCTTGCTCTAAAAATTTATTTTTTACTTAAATTATAAACTTGTGAAGTCAACAGTGTGTTCATAAAAATATTTCTTAAATGTTAAATATGTTAGTGAATGGTGGGAGGATCAGCTTTTCTTTTTTCTTAACACAGTGATTTTGACCATATTTTACAATAGTTCACAGAGAGAGTTTTGCAATATTATGAATGTTGCATTGATGATGTGTGAATGGATGGACAGACAGACAGAGCAGACACGCTGTTATTCCTGTAGTAATGAAGCTTCTCTGATGAGAGGTTTAACTTTCTGTTACTTACAGCCCAGTCTCAGGTTGTGGTTTCCCTGTTGTGTTTAACAGCACATCTGACTTGGTGATATTTAAGTGAAGTGAGAGTCCTTTTGGGTAGGTTGGTGGGTTTTTGCCTGCATGTTTGGTTGGCATTTATTAGAACTATTTATTACACCACCATTGAAATTTACATTTCTTTTCTACTAAAAGCAAATCACATTTTGTGATCACCGTGGCAAAAGATATTTAAGATGTCCTAACTGCTTATAAGGGATAATATTTTATCACTGAATGCCTCTAATAGGAATTGCTTTGGAGCTATTTTTCCCTTTTGATAGAATGCTTCCGAATAATTTAATGTCCTTTTCACAGCCTCTCCCCCCTCTCTCTCTCTCTCTCTCTCTCTCTCTCTCTCTCTCTCTCTCTCTACTCAAACAAGAGAAGAACACAGAAGTGGGGTCCTTGGGCAATGGTCTCTCCTCCCACTGTGCACAGATTTCCAGTTTTGCTTGGAACCTGCATTCCTGGTGAGAAAACAGGAAGCTAAGTCCTAACCTTATTGAAATCTCTGCTGGCTTAGTCACACGTCTGAGGCAACTCCTTCCAATAATGAGGCCGTTGTGTGCATCATCTCTGATCAGCTCTTGAATGTTTTAGTGAGTCTATCTTACACGTTATACGAGATAATCGGCAGACTTAGAAGGTCCCCATCTGGACTGGAGAGTTCTTTTACTGAGAGATGTTTTGCCTTTTTGAGATAGCTCTCGCGTTTCATCATCTGTTCCGCCGAGATGAAGTGCGTATGAAAAGTCAGTGACTCTCGATCCATCTGCTGTTATTATTTTCCACTGATAATTGGCTCGAACAATGAAATGTCTGTGTCTGCAGCCTTTGAAACTGTACACCCTGTTTATTTTCTGGAGGTCTCACTGCAGCCACCCCCTCTTCAGACTCGGGAGCTGGCACCGAGCGCTGCCTGGTGAGGGCCGCAGCTCTGACCGGCCGCGGCGCCGGGGCGCAGGGAGTGCGTGTCCTCCCAGGTCGGTGGCGTTTGCTGCTGCACCCAGCGCGCGTGCACAGCCGCTTGCTGGACCACAGTGCTGCATCCCTTGCCTGGACGGTCGTCTTTATTTCCCTGTCCTCATTGAAATATTAATTTAGAGTGCAGTATCTCATGGATACCTGTGGCATCAGATACCACGTGTAATTGTGTAATATATTCGGTTGCATCCAGGTTTGCACAACGCAGAGCATTCCTGTTGGATTCCTCTAGCAGCGCCCCATCAGCTTGCTCTGCCGGGGAGCTGAGCTGAGCTGAGCTGAGCGGGAAGCCCGCCGCCTGCCAGGCCCACCCCGCCTGCCTGCCGCAGAGGCCCCCTGTCCAGGGGCAGGTGATCACACGTATTTCTGTGGTTATTTGCATCAGGTTAGTCACTGTCGTCGATGGAAGTAGGTTATCTAACACCTTATTGGGAGGTCAGTTCAAGTCTGAACAGTGAACAGAATAGGTGTCTTTAGTTTCTGTGGGAACCTCTCCTAGAGAACCTGTGTTTGATTCTCTTTTTAATTTTGTTGCTTGTGTCCTCATGTTATGCCATGATGTATGTTTGAAATGGGCTTTTTGTTTGTTTGTAATTTTTAAAAAACTTTTCAGCATTATTCTTTTGCTTTTGTGGTAAATTGCTGTAGCCAGAAAATGGTATTGTAGTATCGACCCAATACAACTCGCCTTTGAACTTGATGCCACCTGTTTCCCTGGAGAGACCGTGGCGCCCTCTCCGAGGCCTGGTGGACCCCCTTTCTGACCCAGGCCAGCTGACACAGCCTGTGGGACCCCAGTCCTCGGAGATCACACAGCAGGCAGAACCCGCCGAACACAACCTTATTTACTAGTACGTTTCCGCCGAAATCATTCAAACTGCCCAGAATTATTAATAAGTAAGTTACTAGGCAGTAGAGTTGGGTGAGTGTGAGCTGACCTCTCACCGAGGAGGCGGGGGGGCCTAGCACTGCGTGTTTTCCTCGTGCTTAAGTCCCGGGGTCCAAGGACAGGTTACGTGAGGAGTGGCGTGCTCCCTGCCGCAGTGGAGAGAATCGTTCGCTGGGATCACGTTATGTGATTGAAATGGTCGGTGGCGAGGCCGCGCAGCTGGAAGTGTCCTCTCACACGTGGGTGATGTTTGTAAGCGAGCGGGAGCGATCCTGGATGGATGGCTTTTGAAAGGCAGGCATTTGGAATGTATCTTTGAACAACTCAAATTATTTTCCTTAGATCATTAATGAACTAAGGAGTGTAAAATAGCATTTTCTGTTTATTTTCTTTAGTTAGATATGTGTCACTATTATATGTGTGAGTGCATTACATGAATGTGTCTGGGTTTTATAATGTATGTCTTTCACATTATAAAATAGGCCTTTTTATAGACTCTCGAGGACTGGTTTGCAGTGTGTCAAAGCAGAGAAACAAGATGTATACATCTGCCTTAAACTGTGGCTGACCCCTCTCTGGGAGGGAGCGGGGTCCTTGGGCAGCCCGCACTGGCTGCAGTGGCTGGGGGTGCAACAGCAGCACCGGACCTGCCCCAGCCCTCCCGGGGTCAGTTCTTCACTACTAATGAATGCGATCCCTTTTAATTGTTATCATAGCAACATAACATTTAACTGTCTTCTGTTAGTGCTTGTCCCTGGAACTGGCCGAGTCTCCGGTCAGAGACAGGACAGGTAGAAGGCCCAGCGGGCCTCTGATTGAGCCAGTTACTCATTTGCTGAGTGTTTGTGTTTATGCAAAGGGCCTCTTCCTGCATTGAATCTAGTCAGGCAGTGGCTTTGTTGTGTTTAGCCCACGTACCTCCAGTCCTGGCTCCCTCCCCGCCAGAGCCTGCAGCCCTGGCTCCCACTGCCTGCAGTTCCTCCCTCACAAACTCACAACTTTCCTCCCTTGTGTGAAAACTGCCTCTGGGCCCAGAGCCGCCCTCCTCGCCATGAGCCGGTAAGTGTGTGGGGAGCCCGCTGATACTTTTGTTTCGTTTTAGAACTGTTGAGAGGTGACTTTGCTGCTTCTCTGGCGCCTCCCCACTGACAGCATGGGCTCCTGGCTGGGCCACTGGGGCCCTGGCATGGACAGGCGCAGGTGCCTCTAGGATGTGGCTGAGCTCCGGACCCAGGGAGGGGCTCCTGGGAACCTAGGGGGGTGGGGGCAGAAAGAGAGGAGAGAGAACAGCTTTATTATTCTTTGTATCCACAAATCCTGTTTTGTCACTGTCCTGGAGAGAATGCTGCCATTGTTTGCTAACGGGCTTCAAACAGGAGAGTGAAGAGTGGGGAGGCTGCTGGCGCAGGGCCTCCGGGGCAGGGCTGCGCCCAGGAAGGCTCCTCTGCAGTGCCCCTGGCACGGGCTCCCTGGGTATTAATAGCACCCGAGCTGGAGGCGTGGGCTGAGCGCCGAGGCGGGAGGGAAGGAAACGTGGTCCTGCGGGAGCTCCCTTCTCAGCGGCCAGGCCCTGGGAAATGGGTGCTCTAGGAATTTGGATCTTGAGCTGTTTGTTTTACTGGGTCTTACCTGTACTTCCTTGTTATTGTTGTTTTTGTTTGTTTGTTTTGTCCCGGTGCTTTCTTTAGAAATCACCATATTCAGGGGCTAATCGAATGTTTTTTAAACTGAATTTTTTTAAAAAGACTCAGAACTTGATGCACTTGGATCATGCTGAGGAGTGAGGGTAGTTCTGCTTCCCTTTTGAATGTTATGCTTTCAGAAATGAATTGCCACAGGAGAAAGCCAGGCCACAGCAGGAGGAATGTCCTCTGTGAAGACATTTCAGGGTGAGGAGTGGTGCCGGGTCGCAGGGAGCTCTGAGGCCAGCTCACTGGCCCAGGTCTGAGTTACTCTTCTCAACAGAAGAGTGTGCTGTTCCCCCGTAGGTGGGAACTGAAGGATTCAAATAAAATTTTATCAACCTGATTACAATATGTAGGGACTTGGGTCTTCTTGGGTACAAATCACTTTAAAGACTTAGAAACGTTTATTAACAGTGAGGCTGCTGAAGGTTTTTAATAATAAAATTACAAATACCCCATCTAATTGTAAGTATGTGACTTTTACACTCAGCTTTGAAGGGAAATACTTTTTTATGAGGAAAAGTAACTGTCAGTGCACCTTCTGTGATTAGCGCCATTGTATTCTTAAATTTTGATTGATAGAGATAATAGTTTTCACTTAAAAATACAGACAGGTACTTAACTTTCCATGACAATAGCTATTTGCATTTCTTTTATCTTTTTGTTTAAGGTTTGTGGGGGTTGGGATGGATTTGATTATTAACTCTTATTGCTCACTAGAGGTAAATTTAAAACAAAGGCTTTGTTAGTGCTTCAAAGAGAAAGCAGCAAATATTGTTTTTAGATTTCAACACTTAAAGGCTGTTAAAGGATACTATAAACTATTTTCACATGGCCATGCCCAGGGTTTACATTCTCCACAGAGTGGTTTTCTGAATGAAGTGGGCCCGTGTGGACTTGCTGGGCCTGCCAGCTGGAGGCTGCCCTGACCTCCTGCGCTGCCTGTTCCGGAGGCTCACTGACAGGATTTTAGGTCTTCCTGTAGGTGGACCCAAAGCTAGGTGAGGCCCGAGGCTGAGGGGAAAGGAAGTCACATGTTCTTGCTGCATCGGGAGGGGGCCAGGGGGAGGTGGTTCTAGGTGGTAGATTTCTTCGGTAGTGAGAACGCAGGGATGAGGCATGTCCCAACTGTAAACCAGCCAACCCCCTCCCTCCCAGCCGCCTGAGCTGCAAGGGTTCCTTGTCAATTCTTTTTTTTCTGAACAAATTTTTATAGATTTCAGAGAGGAAGAGACAGGGCGAGATTGATAGAAACATTAATGATGCGAGAGAATCATTGATGGGCTGCCTCCTGCATGCCCCCCACAGAGGATCTAGCCCGCAATCTGGGCATGTCCTTTGACCAGAATTGAACCCGGGACCCTTCAGACTGCAGGCTGATGCTCTATCCATTGAGCAACACCAGCCAAGCTCCTTGCCATTTCTTTGCTTTTCAGTCTCCTTCCCTCCTTCTCCTTTTTCCCCTATTTTGCTCTCCCTGTTTCTTCTCCTTTTTTCTTTTCTTCCTTCACTTATCTTTTCCTTCTCTTTCTTTTCCCTTTTTATGTTTATAAACCTGACTCAGAATATAACCACTTTCGAAGTTCTTTGAAGCAGAGAAACAACACTTTGGGGTTGATTTCTGAGTGGATTTTCTTACAATCAAGTGACCCTTGTATTGCAACTTTTCAGCTAGTCAAATCTGTGTTGACATGCGTCTATTTTTCTAAGAAATCTTTGATAAGCAAGACATAAAAGCTCACGAGTTAAGATTCACCAAAGAGACTGCAGTCTCTGGAAGGGGGCCCATTTAGACCTGTTTTCTCTAATGAAGGGGTGCCATTTGATTGGAGTATTGGGAAGTATGGGACATGTAAAGCCTGTTTCTGGACTTGAAGAGAAGGGGTCCTCCAGCCACACAGTAGCTCCTAACCTCCGCCTTCACCCGGGGGAGCTGGCTGTGACCACCCGCATCCCCAGTGACATGACACACAGGAGGCTCACAGCCAACATTTGTTGGACTGAAGGTTGAGATGACATATGGTGGCCATCCTTCAGTCACTTCCATGCAGTTGTGTAAAATGAAAGATAGTGCAGGAACCCTGGTGCACATCATTCAGTGAGCTGCTATGAAAGAAAAGGGGGAATACTTTTAGTGGGAAAACAGACTATATATTGTTCATTTGCCATCTTGTGAGATGAAATCACACCTCCACATGTACCTGCAACCTGGTTCCAGGTAGGCCCTGGCTGTGGGCACTGTGCACTTTTTCACACAGATTACATTGGGCATCATTGGATCCATGTACAGTATGGCACTGAGGTGCTGCTTATCTGATGCAGAGCCCAGCTCCTACTGGGGGAGGGATTGGGAAGGTGGAGGGCACATTAACTTTCCTAACCCAGGGTCATAGGTCTGCACTGATGTCTATTCTAGGTCAAGGTCCTGGGTCATCCATAGTTTCAGGTCAGTAACACTATAGCAGACAACAGTGAAGAGGCCATAGAACAGTTCCACACAGGACCTTACGTGTAGAAAAAAACATAAAGGAAAGTAAGTAGTTTTTATTAACCATATTCCTGGCTCGTGTTTACAACCTAAAACCAACAGGAAACTTAAGAAAAAGAGGAAAATAAAAAAAAATGCAATTCATATGTCGACTGCATTTTTTTTAAGAAGACGAGGGCTGGAGGACAATATTTTTCTTGTATCTTTTTTTTTAACCTAAGAGCTCCACATAATCATTGGAGTTTTAGATATCATCATGCTGCCAGTACACATTCAGATAAATAATTGATGGATTTGATAAGCAAACTTATTGTTTAAAAAGTAGCAAATACAGTTCTGGAAATAGGAGTCTGGTACTTAGGGAAGATGAAATACAGACTTTCCTCTGGTTGTAGATTCCGGTCCTTCTAGGCCAGGCCTGGGCCCTGACTGTCCTGATACTGACACATGCCACTCAATGCAGCCTGATGCCGAACAGCTCTGAGCTACTCCTCTCTTCTCAGCAAAGCCAGAAAAATATCTTATAGATTACTTTGTTCATATATACTAACAACTAAAATCAACAAATTAATGAGCGGTCAAATATGCGTATGCATTAAAATTTTTGGAACTTCAAGATGGAGGAAACGATGGCTTGAATACCACTGCCAGTTTCATGTATAAGTTCAATTAAATAACCGATTCGGTATTGCTGTAGTAATTGTAGTTAGAGGACCATATGGATAATGCTGAGCCCGCACCCGCAGGGGAATGCCATGTGTAATATCTGGAGTGGGCCAGCCTCGATTTTCCCCCGTCCCCTTACAGAGGACACTGTGCTGAGCAGAGAGGAGTAGGGCCAGCGCTTACCTGAAAATGCTCTGCAGGTGTGAACACAGCGTTAGGGATAACTTTGTTCAGAGTAGGCGTTTTCAGCAGGTTTTTTTTTTAAATTAAAGTTTCATAAGGCCCATTGGTTTGCCAGGCCTGTGTGACAGCAATCTCACCTGCATGGCAATGGCTGCTACTGTCGGTCTGACTGCCACGCAGGAGGGACGAAGCCCAGGAGGTAAACGTGGAAATCAGCTTAGCTTGCATTCATTCACTAGTGCACATTTCAAAGGAAAGGAGGGACACGGGGGCTCGCCCGGAACTCAGGAGGCTTGCCAGGGCTCCCTCACTGCCCATTGAGACGGGAGAGGGAGGAACGGGGTCCTCCATGTGTGGTGGTCAGTGGCCTGAGGTCTGAGAGCTCCTCTGATGTGCGTGTGTTGGCTGCTCTGCGTCCCAGGCCGCACTGTCATTGCTGTTTCCTGAACACCGTTTGCTCGGCCAGGGTTCCCACCCCTGCAGAAACCTGTCCTGGCACAAACACCAGCAGGAAAGTGCAGACTGTCATTTTCTATTTGAATTGTTTTGTGTAAAAACAAAAAGGTTTTGGGCAGGTTGCAAAATAGTAATTTTAAGTCCCAGAGCTAGGGTTTTCCCCCACCCAAATGGTGAACATTTATGGTGAAAACCTCCAATTTCCTCTTAGAGTAAACAAGAAAATTATGATTTCACTCAGAGCCTGCATTTCTTTCCAATCTTCATGGCAAGAATCTGCATACACTTGCTGGTGGAAATGTCATAAATTGGCCTTGTATCAATTCCTCAAAGTAGCACCCCCCAGGTGCCCTCACAGATCTCCAGCCACAGGGCAGCCAGCTCGCGCTCAGCGAGACTGCCTTTCCCCGTTAAGGCTGCAGCAGCGGCTGTGCAGGGAGACGCCCTGCATGAAATCTAAAGCACGCCATTCCACATTGTTCTGGAGAGTGAGCAAAAGGACACTGACGTTTCAGTAAAATGAGGGTACAATTTCACCATCTTAAAAGTTAGGCGAGCATTTGGTCAATCAATGTGGAATGAGTCCTGTTCCCTGATGCTAACTTGATCTAAATTAGTAAACAGATGTTTTCTTTTCACTTGTGCCATATGTTGATCCCAGCTCCATGGGCAGAAAGGGGCAGCCTGCGATGGTTCTTAAAGGATCACACTTCTTGCATCGGGCCGTATGCCGGGCAGGAGTGGATGCAGGAGAACGTGTTCATCCTTTTTTGTGTTTTAGGAAACTTGATTTCAATTGCTTAGTTCATCTGACATGAACCATTTTTATGTGACTTAGTTAATCTGGCAGATATATGCTGAGTGGAAAATATTCTGAGAGCAGCTTTCACTACCATGAGCCCCATCCCTCCCCATCCTGGAACTGTGGTGCTCGTGTCCTTCTGAAAGGCCCTGAGTGACCACAGCAGCTTGTCTATGAGAACTCTCTTCCAGAGGGGGAGTGAGAAGCCTACGCGTCAGTGCATTCGAAGTTGTGGATGGTAACCAAACAGACACGCTCAAATAGCAGTCTGGTTTCCAAACAAAGACCCGTGAGTCATGCATTATTCCACGTGAAAATAAATTGACAGACAGCAAGACAAGAAAAAGTTCACAAGCAAAATTTGAAACGTTTCACCTCGAATTTTTCCATTGGAGCTGTCTTGTCTTGAAGAGCTCAGAGGCGTGTGGTCCAGATAAGTGAGGTCTTGGGACTTGTTTTTAGTAACTCTGAAAGTCACCTGCCATTGAACGTAACTGAGTCCCTTTGTTGTTTTTCTTGAATCTCCCAGGCAAGAGAGGTGGTTGCTACTTTCTCTTGACATTCAGATTTTGATGTTCTCTTTTGTTTTCAGGGTAAGAAGTGACCTTTTGAGGTGACTGTAACTGAAGATTGCTTCACAGAAGCCACAAAAGGTAAATGCAGATACGATTAGTGGGACAGTGTGTAGGGTGGTAGCTGTCACCTTTTAAGCGTCTTAATTCAGTTCTCTTCTGATCTACATATTTATCAAGTAGATATGTATTTATTTGTGTGTAAGTATGTATGTGGCATATTTTGGGAGGTCGTTAAAGAAAAGATCCCCTTAAGAAATGGTCCACAAAGTCATATTTGTCCTCCAAATATCAAACTTTTCCCCTTTTTTGAAGCTGAACTTTTTTTGGGGGGGATGGAAGGGTGGTGAATTAGATTAAAGTTAAGCATATTCACATCACAAAAGTGGTGATTTCATAAAATGAACTTGCTGCTAATAAGAGTAACGCGTGTCAGTGTTCTGAGCTGAAGTGGTGTCATCAAATTGATGTTCATCTGGCGGCTTCATAATCACCTTCTTTCAGAAATTAATTGTCAGGCGCCATAGCAACATGCCACGTTGCTGTAACTGCGGGTCGGCGTGGGCACATCCCTGTGATGCCAGCAGGAGACTGCCTGGTTCCTTGGTCCTGCTTGAAAGTCAAATGAGCCCTTGATTCTAAACTAGAAGTTTTCCAGGAGACTCGTGTAGCTTGATGAGTTAAAACGCAGTGGATTTTCTCAGATGCACATTGGGGAGGGGACAAAAAGCATTCTGCTTGAAGTGATTATGGACGCTACGTTTTTTTGTTTGTTTGTTTGGTTTTTCTTTTGATTCCTCAAGTACATATCTCATCACATACAAGTTAATCTTGCCGGTCATTTTAACATCTCATGTTTCTCAAGTGGTGTCTTCATTTTGTTTTTGAATTATGGCCACTAAGCGTTCCATGCCAAGCGGTAGATTTGTGTGTGTCTCCGAACAGGCCCCGGCGGCCTGGCTGCGTGAGTTTGCCAGGCCCGCGTTGGTTTGAGTCTGGATCAGGTGCCTCTCCCCACAGTGGGGCAGGCCTGTTGTGGGCCTTTCGTATGGCACAGATTCTTGCATCGGCTTGTTTTACATCTCACCCAGGGTGCTGGGTTCTAGAACGCTTACAAAGGTGATGATTTGCTTTTAAACTTGCGTTTCAGCACATTTGACTTGGGCCAAAAAATTCAACCTGCCTCATCTCACCACCTTTGTGGTGTGAGTGGAGCCCTAGTGGGAGCACTCAGCTGCCCTGCGCGGGGACAGTGCCCCGCGGCGGCCCGGCCAGCCGTGTGCTCACCAAGTGAGAGCTCGGCTTTTGGCAAAGCTCTTCCTTTGCTGAGACTCAGTTTTCTAATCTTAACAGTGAAGCTCAGTCTGTTCTCAAGACTGCAGACTTGCCCGTGAGGGGCCACGCAGTAAATGCTGTCAGCTCCTCAGCTCAGCTCTCCTCCCCCCCGTCTGGGACCCTGAGCTCTCAGCCCCGGCTTCTCCTGCGACGCCCAGTCCGTCTAACTCATCTCCTGCTGTTCGCAAAGGTGTCTAGTGAGGCGAGGGTTCTGATTAAAGCTGAAAAAGTGGTTGGACAGAGAGTTGTGTTGGCCCTACAGTTTCAAATAGGGCTTCATCAGGAGGTTTTCATTTTTATTTTGGAATCACCCGTGAGCATGAATGATTTTCTTCTGACTTGATGTCTTGACTATGACCACGCTTACACGCGTGACCTGAAAATGGACATGACTGAATGTGTGCAGTGTGATTTTGCCCAATGCTATAACATTGTTCAAAGTTAAAAATATCACGAGTTACGGGAAAGTTGGGATAAAAAAAAAAGTTTCCTAAATTTGATATCAGTGTTGACTAAGAGAAAAAAACGCTTTCTTTTGAAAATTTTATTTTTCAATTACAATTGACATTCAATATTATATTACCAAAAATGTTTTCTTTATAATTACTGTCAAGAACATAATGTATTATACAATATCCTGAAAATAAGGAACCCTTCTTAAATTTTACGAACACAGAAAAAGTGTCCTTCTGTGCCTCCTTTTCTGACAGAGTGAGCTGAATAGCAAATTCACATAATTTTTATTTTGACTTGACTGCTAGGAAGCTCAGAGTAAGAGTTTGTGCTCAATCTCTGTATTTTTTTCAATTTCAACTTTTTTGTTGATACAATTTTTTGTTGTTGATGTATTTTAAAATAAACTTGATTTTTTTCTACCCCCAGTTAGCATTTCATTATTTAACTTTTTTTTTACTTCTGCAATATCAATTCTATCTGAGTTTTGACTCATTAAAACATTTTTTTTTTAGAAATAAGTTAAGGTATTTGGACTCAAATAAATAATAAATGACATGAAATTTTTACCTTTTAACAAGGTCAATGATCCTTTAAAACTAATCCATATATATCTTGATCTCTTATATGTAAGGCAAAAAAAAAGCCTTGTTATAAATATAAAATCTAGAAAAACATATATGAAGTGGATAGAATGATTATTGTTTCTTCCCAGTGAGTAGACCTTAAGCAGACATAAAAGCGTGCTGCCAGTGATGGCAAGAAACCAGCCCTGCCCTCCACACTGCAAGGAGGGTGCCGATCTTAGATGCCAGGAGCCTCTTAGTAAACGCCATGGCCGGATTTGAAATCTGGCAATCATTAACTGTCAGCAAAGATGCAGATAAATCTGCCTGTAGTCGCATGATGGGAACAACGGGCTGTGTGCATGAAAGTGGTCAGGCAAACTCAGAAAACCAGACGAAGCCATTTTTCAAATTTAGTTACAAAGGTCTGAAGAATCATAAATAACAGTCATCATACTTGGTAGTGATACTAACAATTTTTCCAGTAGATCTGAACATTTTATAAAATGGGTCTGGTTGCCAGCATTCCTGGGAGGTAGCTGGCAATTATTATAATCCCCACTTTACAAACTGGGCAAGTGGCCCCACAGATGAATGGTAACTCACGCAGGTCACCTAGGAAGCCCCGGCAGAAGGAAAGAGGCAGCTGGCCCTGGTCACAATCACGGATGCCCTGCTGTGGTGGCCCTTGGTTTGGTGAGTTAATAATGCTGTGTGTATCAGCTCCTCCCTGTTTCCCAATACCATTGGCAATTCACCCACATGCATTTTTACTTCAAATTCACCATCTTGGATTCAATTCTGAATGGCATTGGGAGTCAATGATAATAGTCAAAATCATATATATTACAATTAAATGGTTATTTTAAAACATCAGACATCTTCAGACTTCACATTTTATCTGTTAGTTCATTTTTGTCATAGTCAACTTATTTGAGAGAAAGTGAACCAATGTAAAGGAATGTGTAATCCGCGCAGTTTTTCTCCCATCCCCAATTTGAGCTACTTTTTTAATTTTTTTTTTTAGATCAAGAAGTTATAATGCATCCTTATAGATACTACTCACTTTGTCTTACACATTGCAAACTATTTCTTGGTTACAAAAAAGCTAAAATTGGCTGTTTAGCTATTTAAAATGTATTCATTGGTTCTTTGGAAAGTGTATATGTATGTGATGTAAATATTTACATAATGAAAATATTCCGAGTTAAATCCATTCATAATGACCTCTTTGCAACATTCAACATTTGAATTGTGTAACTATTAATTCATGAAGCTGTTCTGAAGACATTGGGAGACAGCGTCTCCACTGGGCTGCCATTGGCGGAAATTAGCAGGCAGTTCCTTAAGCACGGAAGCCCTCCTGCTTCTCCGACCACCACAGCCACACACGCCAATGTGGCTGTACCAGTCAGGGCAAAGACATGGCTGACGTAGCCCAGAGCCCTAGACACCACGACCTAACTAAAACACAAGCTCACTTCTCTCTCATAGAACAGCTGGCTGGTCTGGCTTGACTGGAGGCCTCTCCCTCTTGTGCTGTCCTCTTCGGGGCTCGTCCTTATCTATGTGGTTGAAGCACAGTGAAGTCCAAGCCAGGAATTTTTTTGAAGCAAATGAATTAAAAATTGCACACACTATATCCATTGACATTTAATTGGAAAGAGTATGGTCACATGGTCACAAGAAGCTGCAGTGGCTGCTGGGAAAATGTCTCTATCTGGGTGGCCACAAGTGTGGGAGAATTGGAGAACAGATTTAAGGGGATAGTACAAATCAACTTGATTGGTTGAATTGCCTCGGTCCAAAAATTGCATTCATTCAGTCATTCCTTCCTTCATTCATATGGATGTACATACTACTACATGCATGCATGAGCTCCTACTGCAGCTTTTAATTGGTGATGTGTGCCAGGTGCTGGCTCATAGCACTGTGGAGGGAGGGCATCATTCTGTCCCCAGTCCTCAGAGGGCTCACATGGTAGAGAGGAAGCCAGCCATCAGGAAGGACGATGGCAAGTGCAGGAAGGGCAGATACTGGTTGCTCTGTAATGTGCTCTCCAACAGGGAGACCAGGGCCTTGGGGCATGCAATACAGCATTAAATGGATGCTATGTTGGGGATTAATTTGATTTTCTTGTACCTTTCATGCCAATGCCGTTGTGAATGTTATCAGGCATGTCAATTTTTTAGTAATAGCTTTATTGAAATATAATTCACACACAATACAGTTCGCCCCTGTAAAGTGTACTGTTTGGTGTTTGTAGTACATTTACAGAGTTTGCATCCATCATCACAATGTAGTTTTAAAACATTTTATCACCCAGAAAGAGACCCATACCCATTAGCAGCCACTCCCCCAACCCAGCCCCTGGCAACAACTAATCTACGTTCATTCTGTATAGATTTACCTATTCTGCATGTTTTACATAAATTGAATCATGCATTATGTGGTCTTTTGGGACTCACTTCTTTCACTTAGCATAATATTTTCAAGGTTCATCCAAAGCTTTTCAATTTTTAACTGTTTTACAACCTCAAAGTTGTTTGAGTTCTTAGTTCTAAATTTAACAAAATGGTGGCCTGAAATACTCTCACAAGGGATGGCATTGTGGGGAAAATGACTGTTGCCATGTTGTTTATATTTCCATAGAACTGACTTGGTCTCTCAACAGTTAAACTTTAGAATTTAAATGTTTGCATTTTAAGTTAGCTGCCTTTAAACATTGTTAACCATAAGCTGAACTAAGTTACCCTGTGAGCAAGAGCTGTCTTTCCTGTGTGTCACTTTCAAAGAAAAAAATTTAAATACTGATTTCCAGAGAAACATGCTCAATAGAGTTCCTTTTCAGGCGTAAGTCACGTGCTGAAATGTACATGAGGCACACTTAGTAGTAAAGGCAATTTTTGCCACAATTATCAGGTAGCCATATTTTGCACAGTTGAACAATAAAAAAATATAAAACCAAATAACAAATGGTTTTATTCATTTTTTCAAAATGATATTTTTGTTCTTCCATCTGCTATGGTCACTAATATTCCAACTGCATAAGATTCACTTTGAGCATCTTATCAAGGAGTTCTCAGCTCAGGTGACAACTTAACAGCATAGCAGTTGCAGGAATTATTGCCCCTTTTTGGTTATTCAGAAACTTCAAGAAGAAATTTGGGCCTAACTGTGCAACAACAATACTCGTTTAGGGCAGCACATCTGTGAGACCTCACCTGCACACCCTGGTTTCTGCAAACATCCAGAACTTAAAAGAGCACATGGCATATTGATGAGAGGGTCCTTATTTTGGGGCCATTTAAAAAGTTGACCCTTTCTGCCCAGGGCTAAGTTTGGATTTGAAGTTCGTGGTATCTTTTTCAAAGGCTGTTGGTGAGTGGAATTCCGTAAAAATGAAAAATGAAGATTAATCGTTATACCTCTCTTTCCTTGATCTAAGCTATTGTACCTCCATGTCAGTGGCATTGGGTGGGGAGAGAAAAATGAAAAACTTGATGTCTTTCTACTCAGTTCAAATGCACTTTTTGACGTGTGAAAAGTGTGTAGATCTCCCCTTGAGTGTTTTATGTATGTAGTGTATAATCATAGGTAATCAGATGTTTGTTAATTATCGGGCAGTGCACTGAGTTAATTTAAAGTACCTTTTAGTGGAAAGAAGCCTGGCATCATTCGCTGCACTGTGCTGACCTTGGTCCCTGGTGATCATGGTCTTCAGTTCCTCCCCTGCCCTTCAGGCTGCTTCTTCTGGGAAGTCTGTTCCCCTTTCCAGGTCCTGAGCACTCCCTGGAGGCCAGAGGAGGTGTCACTCATTTCAGATTACATACCTAAAGCTTATTTAGAACAGTGATTTCAAAAGTGGGCCTGGGGATCCATTTGTGGGTTAGGACCTCAATTTAGTGGGCTGTGCCCAAAAGTATTTAAAGCAATTAATAAACACACAATGGAGTAGAATAAGCCTATCCTGCCAACATGGAAACCACTAGGTACATGTGGCTGTGAGCACTTGACATGTATGTGCTGTTTGTGGAAAATTCCCAAAGTGCTTCAAAGACTTTGTATGGAAAAATGAATGTGAGATATTTGAATAATTATTTTTATTGGTTATGTATTGAAATGATTATATGTTGGATATATTGTGTTAAGTAAAATAACTTGGAATTAATTTCAACTGTTGCTGTTTACTTTTTCAGTATGGTTAGTTACATATGTGGCCAGCACTGTGTTTCTGTCAGAACGTGTGCTCAGATGATGGAGGGTATAGCAGGAAATGACAGCGACAAGCCCTCTGCTCAGGCGCTGTGGGGTGGGAACTGGAGGAAAATGCAATAAATAAATACGAGGGGTAAGTGCTGTGGAGAAAATAGAGGAGGGTACAGGAGGGAAGGGGTTACCACTGCAAATAGTCAGTGACTTTGAACAAAGGTGAGCATATTGTAAGAAGAGCAAGCTGGCAAAGCCAGCCCGTGGGAGAGGAGAAGGAAGTAAGGCCAAGTAGTAGCAGGGCCAGACCGAGTCAAGCATTGATTAAGACCGATGGGACTTAATCTGTCAGTGAAATGTAGAGACTTTGGTGGGCTTTGAGGTGGGACAGGATCTGACTCTGGGAGCTGTTTTGCTGCTAGACTCTGGGTGGGTGAGACGGTAGGCACGAAGACCTGTTAGGAGGCCACTGGAACAATCCAGGGAGCTATGAGGATGGCCAAGGTCAGGATGGTGGTGGAGGTGGGGAGGGTGGCGAAACTTGGAATTTATTTGAAGGTAGAGCCAAAAGATTTCTTGGTGGAGTTTGGAAGAATTGCATCAAGGATGGCTCCTGGGATTTTTGTCCTGGTGTTTGGCTTGTGGGTAGAAAGAGAAGAATCAGGCAGAACAGGTTTCCCTTCAGGCTGTACTGGAGGGTGGAACTGCCATTCACTGGAATAGGGAAGCCTGTAGAGTGAGGGGTGAGGGGATGAAAAGAACCCACTTCCACTTGTTAAAGATGGGAAATCAGGCTTTATGTAGGACCCTCGCAGAAGGTGAAGGTCATGCTGCACAGAGATTTTCAATGTGAGAGACAGATTGTGCTCAACTCCGAATATAGCATGGGAGCAACGTGAGAGCAGGGGTTGGAAATTGTTAAGAGAAAATGATCAGTGGGAAGGAGAGGGTCCAGGTTAAAGGGATCTACAGAATTCTGGATTAAGACAGTCCAGGGTGGCCCTAGCTGGTTTGTCTCAGTGGATAGAGCATCGGCCCATGGACTGAAGGGTCCCAGGTTCTATTCCCATCAAAGGCACGTACCTTGGTTTGCAGGCTTGATCCCTAGTCCTGGTTGGAGCCCCTGCAGGAAGCAACCAATCTATGTGTCTCTCTCACATTGATGTTTCTATCTCCCCCCTCCCTTCCTTGCTCTCTGAATATCAATGGGTAAATATCCTCAGGTGAGAATGAACGACCACCACCAAAAGACAGGTGCACAGGCGTCAATATCCTGGGGGTGGTGGAGGACAGGAAGATAGGACTTGATCAGGTAGAGGGCGACCAGAGATGGGGGTGGGCTTCCGATTGAGCTGAGCTGGTAGGATTCTTGCTAAGCTGGCGTTCACAAGGCAGTGCGCGTGTTCAGGAGCATGGCTAGCATTGGGGCAAGCTGTCACTGTCCAGAGCGGAGGAGGGAAGCAGCGGAGACCAGGAGGCGGGTATAGAGGTGGGAGGTTGAGCTCTTGGTCATTCATACAGGTTGAGATGTCAGCTGAGTGTTCGGACACGTGGCTCTGGAAAAGCCCTCGGAGGGCCACGCGGGGAGGGTTTCTAAGCACGGGAGTGATGTGCACAGGCATGAGAGTGGAGGAGCTCACTGAGGAAGCCAGGGTGTAGATGAAGACGAGATGGGCTGCAGGGTGTGCATTCTGAAGCCAGCACCACTGAGAGGCTTGGGCACAGGCACCAGACGGAGGCCCATGGAAGGCAGTGCTGCGGGGTGAGCGGAGCTGCTGCCAACCCTGTTGGAGGAGGGGGCATAGTCGGCGGGAAGCGATGCAGGAGTCCAGGACAGTGATGGCAGAGAACTGACTGTTGGGTTTGTCAGCACGGAAATCATAGTCAACTGTAACAAGCGTCAAAAATATTTGAATCTCACTCTTCGAACAGATACTGGCTTTGTACTACTCGTCTGCTGTGGAAATTAGGCCTTTTGAATGATTTTTCCAGGAATAGTGCCTGCTGAGCACTCTTTTTTGTTAAGGTCATCACACGTGCCTCCACGCCTTGCTGCCCCACATGGTCAGGGGCCACGGTGCAGCTGTGGAACGAGAGCAGAGAAAAACTCACTGCCATAGAAAGGGATCCTGCGCACTTTGCCCTTTTGAGTCAATCTCTCATCCCATGGTTCAGATTTTAAGTCTAAAACAACGACAGGGCAAAAGGGGGATATACTTGCATCTCTAACTTGAAATATGTTATTTTTAATCATCTGAAGTACATTACAGCTTGATGTGGTTAGCATAATCTCTAGATTAGTAAAGTATTAGTTTGTGCCTAAGCCACATGTTAGTCTATCACCTTTACCTTAGACTAATATAGGTAGTCTTTATGGGTTCATCCATCTTTCAAATCAACTAAAAGGATCAAAGACTCTAGCTTACTCAAAAATTCTGAAACACAGTTGACTATTTTTGAGATTTCTCAGGCTGGTCCCAAATCTTCAAGCATCTCAGAATTGTAAGTAAAATAACAAAAAACATGTGTTGTTCCTACTTGGATAATAAATACCATTAAGGAAGGATTGGATGAAGGAAGAACATTTCTCCCTCTTTGTGAAGGGACAGTGACATGTGTGCTTCTGTTTTACGGGTGTGAGACGTACCCAGCAGACAAGTGTGTTTCGTCAGATGTAGGCCCAAATGACTTCCTCAAAGGTCTATAAAATGGACTGATTTTAAAAAGGGTGGGGGGAATATTTGCCTGTTGTTTGGGTTCTGCTGCAGTGGGTATCAGCTGATACCCCAGAGCTGTCCCTCTGTTTGTTTACAATATTCCTCAAGGGCATCTGATCACCGGATCCCACCAGAGAGAGGCCAGTAAGCAGGAAGCCCAGGGAGCCGTCTGTTGAAGCATCGTCCTGTACACCAAAAGGTTATGGGTTCGGTTCTCAGTCAGAGCATATACCCAGGTGGCAGGTTCAATCCCTGGTCCAGGAACGTGCAGGAGGCAGCTGATTGATACTGCTCTCTCTTTCTCCCTTCCTCTCTGTATAGAATCAATAAAATAAAACACCAACAACATATCCTCAGGTATAAGGGTTGAATTTAAACAAGGAAGCCCAGCTAGAGTGCATGTGAAAGGTAATGGGATTTATTTTTTAGCCGTAAGATGGTTGACTCAGGTCACAACTGCAGTAGCAGCCATCAGCTTCCAGGGGTTTTTACTCATCGGCTACTGTAGTGTGTACAGGGATGAAACTTGCAGCATTGTTTGTGGGAGCAAAAGCAATGCAATCCCCTAAATGTCCGGAGGACAGGGGGAAACCAGTTCACATACAAAACACATATGATTGTATGTGTAGAAGTTTTTGGAAAAGAGACCAGACTCTGCTACCAGAGGTCCTTCTGGGAAGGGAAGCAGCCTTATGGGGGTTGGAACTAATTTCCCCCGTTTCCTGTGTGTACTGTTGGGCTATATGTGAGTATAATAGCCTTTAGACATAGTTGTTCCTAGATGCCAAAGAGGAAACCTCAAGGGCAGCAAGCCTGCTAAAAAAGACCGGATACTGGATTTTTGTGCTCTCTCTTTTAAAGCCTCGCTTTTAGTAAATGTGAAATCAGGTAGGATAGCTGATTGATTTCAAAACCCAGTGATAATAAACAGTTGATTCAGCCCAGATCAACCACGTTCTCACTTCAGACTACCAACTTTTGTGATTTGTCTCTTGTCAATGCTCATTTATTGATAGACTTCCATGGTCTGTGTGTCACCTAGAACATGTTTTATTTTAGACTTCCATGGTCTGTGTGTCACCTAGAACATGTTTTATTGATAGACTTCCATGGTCTGAGTGTCATCTAGAACATGTTTTATTGATAGACTTCCATGGTCTGTGTGTCACCTAGAACATGTTTTATTGATAGACTTCCATGGTCTGTGTGTCACCTAGAACATGTTTTATTGATGTACTTCCATGGCCTGTGTGTCACCTAGAACATGGTTTTATTGATAGACTTCCATGGCCTGTGTGTCACCTAGAACATGTTTTATTGATGGACTCCCATTGTCTGTGTGTCACCTAGAACATGGTTTTATTGATGGACTTCCATGGTCTGTGTGTCACCTAGAACATGTTTTATTGATAGACTCCCATGGTCTGTGTGTCATCTAGAACATGGTTTTATTGATGGACTCCCATGGTCTGTGTGTCACCTAGAACATGTTTTATTGATAGACTCCCATGGTCTGTGTGTCATCTAGAACATGTTTTATTGATAGACTTTCTTGGCCTGTGTGTCATCGAGAACGTGTTTTATTGATAGACTCCCATGGTCTGTGTGTCACCTAGAACATGTTTTATTGATAGACTTCCATGGTCTGTGTGTCATCTAGAACATGTGTTATTGATGGACTCCCATGGCCTGTGTGTCACCGAGAACATGTTTTATTGATGTACTCCCATGGCCTGTGTGTCACCTTGAACATGTTTTATTGATGGACTCCCATGGTCTGTGTGTCACCGAGTACATGTTTTATTGATAGACTTTCATGGTCTGTGTGTCATCTAGAACATGTGTCATTGATAGACTTCCATGGTCTGTGTGTCACCTAGAACATGTTTTATTGATGGACTCCCATGGTCTGTATGTCACCTAGAACATGTTTTATTGATAGACTCCCATGGTCTGTATGTCACCTAGAACATGTTTTATTGATGGACTCCCATGGCCTGTGTGTCACCTAGAACATGTTTTATTGATGGACTTCCATGGTCTGTGTGTCACCTAGAACATGTTTTATTGATAGACTTCCATGGTCTGAGTGTCATCTAGAACATGTTTTATTGATAGACTTCCATGGTCTGTGTGTCACCTAGAACATGTTTTATTGATGTACTCCCATGGCCTGTGTGTCACCTAGAACATGTTTTATTGATGGACTCCCATGGTCTGTGTGTCACCGAGTACATGGTTTTAGTTGCCACCCGTACTGGCTTAAGCAAACAGAGACTGAATAGGTCAGGGGTAGGCCTGGCTGGACACGATCTAATCCCTAAAGCCCCTCCTCACATTTCCCCCTCTGCTTCCTTCTCTGGTGCCCCTTTCCCAGCGGGCACCTAGGTGGCAAGTGGCTCTAGAGCTCTATCTGGGCCAATTCTCAGCTCCAAGAGTCCAGACCCTCCTGCATGTGCTTTCAGGCTTGCCTTGGCCACGTGCTTCTTGGGGGACCTTGAGGGTCAGCTTTCACTCTTCTCGGTCTTCTATTTCTGTTTGTAATTCAGTTAAAATTGACAAGCCCCAAACTCCTACTGTGTGCTAAGCTCTATAGGCCTGAGAACACCAAGATGAGTAAAGTATTCCGCAGACCTTGGGGAGGTCACAGGGTGTTCGGAGGCAGAAAAACTAATAGAAACCCTTTTAGGTGTGAATTATTAAACTGAGAGGATTCTAGAGAGGGCTCATCTCTCCCCAGATCTTGGCGGGAGAGTCCTCAGAGAACTGGCAGGGTGAAGCCCCTGTGGGAGCAGACTCCTTCCTGTAGACAGGCCAGAGGAGCAGGGGACGGCCTCCCTGTGGAGAAGAGCATAGGGAGCGGTTTTCTTCCCCATCAAGCCCTGTTCATCAGATTTCACAGCCGCCCTGCACCATCCTCTTCTCATCTTGTGCCCCCTCCCCCCTCATCCGCCCTCCCAGGCAGCACTGTTCTACTGTGTTTCTTTGCACACATTTGGCAGGTGCATTCATTACTTTGTATCATTATTTACTTATCTCCTTTCCCTAGTTCTTTTTTCCCCCCTTTCTTTTTGCTCTTTGTATGGGCTGCACAATTAGCGCCCTATTTTCAAGCAATAGCCCCCCCCCATTAGCAAAGGGGTTGCCTTCCAAGGACAGACTTTGTCATCAGAAACTTGGTTCCCAGGTACTGAAATAATGGAGTCAGCCTAGGGCTGTATTCAAGGAAGGCTGGAGGGGGGTGGGTATAGCATGAAAATATCAGCCATTTTTTTGTGCTGGAAGTACAATACAGTGGTCTTAAAGCTGAGGAAGGTAAGGAGCTTAGAGGAGGGAGAAAAGCAGCTCCATTTATGGCTGAGGGCTAAGGAGGAAAGGAGAGGCCTGGGCCTGGCCTGGAGCTTGGAGTCCAATTCTGTTACAATGGTGGTAGGTGGAGAGCACATCATTCGCTGGACTTGCTCCTTCCCAGCACCTGGTTGCAGGCATGGAATTCCTGGAATCTGAGCTGGAGCGCATGGCCCGGTCGCAGCTTCTTTATCCCTCCCGCCAATCTGAACCTGGCTCTTCTGAAACCAGAAGGAAGTGCACCTGACGACCTCCCGTTGTACAGCGGGGAGGATTGCGTACAAGAGGGTGCGAGGTGTACCGTGAGTGAGGCCTCTCCTTGGTCCTCATTTGCACTTAGTGAGAAGGGCGGAGACCCCACTCCGGAGAGGTGCCGGGGGTTTCCTTTCTGCAGGTGCTGTGTCTGCCAAGCTAAAGAGACCTTGGCCCCAGACAGGCCCGAGCTAGCAGTGCGCTCGCCAGCAGCTCTGGACAGTGTAACGCTAGAGGATACAGCGTGAGCATCGGGAAGACAGCTGCGCTCTCCACTGGCCGCAGCGTCTAGTCTAGTCCAGAAATGCACCAGGCCGGCGCGCTAGTAAGGGCAGAGCTCTATCCCAGTCAGTTATACGAGCTGGCCTTAGAGAAGCCTTCTGTTCGCTGACTTTGCAGGGCTGTTGGTCAGTGGGAATGCAGGGCTGAGATGGGAATTTCTAGGTTGGAGGGGAGCGGGGCACTGGAGACCCTGTGAGGAGGCGAGAGAAGACGCTGGGGTGTCAGTATTGGACACAGGCCTGGACACGTCCAGGTCTTCTCC
Organism: Ia io; assembly: GCA_025583905.1. Classification (NCBI taxonomy): domain Eukaryota; kingdom Metazoa; phylum Chordata; class Mammalia; order Chiroptera; family Vespertilionidae; genus Ia; species Ia io. The sequence continues at coordinate 2,244,331 of JAJQQW010000018.1, forward strand.
TCTGTTGTGAGACCACCTTCTGCTACTGTCCCCCCCCCTCCCCCCCCGCTCCGACCCCCGCAGACTGAGAAGCCCTGAGACAAGGGCTACGCTGGTTTTGCTCACAGCTGTTGAACCTGTAGCCTCCTATGGACACTCTGGCTTAGCGCCCATAATGCAGAGGCCACGGCCAAAAGCAACTTGCCCATACTATTTTTCATTTCATTGTTTTTAAAAATTTCCCCAGTGATCTATTTATCTAGGTTTTATTCTTCATTCTCCTAAAATCAGAGAGTCTATTGCACGCACAAAAAAGCATTCTATGTGTATGGAACATTGGAATGTTGACAGATATAACACTGCCTTGTTCAGGGGTTATTTTTAGGTGTGCGTCTTATCTTAAAGTCACTCTAAAATCCCAATGGATATAGAACCTTTTAAGGCTCTTTTAATTCCTGATTTAGAACATATAATAGGTGTTTGGCAATTATTTCCCCAGTGAGACTCTTTAGCTTTTTTAGTGCCAGAACAGTGTCTTATATTTATTCATCTCCCCTTTCAATGTTCTACACGTAGTAGGTCTTGTCTTAGAGGTAGGACCGTTTTGAACAGCAGTGTTAGCAGTTCAGGCACCAGGAAATGGCGCTCCTGAAACCATGCCCGTGGAAGCACATTCATGGGTGCCAGTTTCTCTCTGTAAGGCTTTCCTCTTTGCCTTCTTTGTGTGTTTTGGTACATGAACAGGCTCTGTCTCTCTGGGGAAGCAGCAGACAGCTTCCATGGTACAGATGATACATCCACATGTGGAACCTGGCCTCAGAGATCACCACCTACACCAGTGGTACGTCAGTAGATTCCACTCTGCATGTGGTTCTCTCGTCAAAGGAACTAGGTTTTCTTGATTTGTTAGAAAAGGGCACATTTTGGCCAACGTTGGAATGGATGAATAGATGTTTTGGATATCTTCCTGGATTGAGTTTTGGATTGCCTTTTTTTCTGAATTTTGGAAATTCCAGATTTAAGAGTGCATTTCCTCTTAAACTGTGTTTTCAAGTGATCACACTGTATTTATAGGCAGTAATTATTACCTTTTTAATGTTTTTATTGATTTTAGAGAGGAAGGGAGGGGTAGAGAGAGAAACTGTGATCACTAGCCTCCTGCATGCACCCCATCAGGGCCGAACCCACCACCTGAGCACGTGCCCTGACTAGGAATCAAACTGGTGGCCTTTTGGTGCCGAGCCACACCAGCCGGGGCCAGTAATGATTTCTTTTAAGAAGTGAAATACCTTCTCACACCTTTTTCCTAAAATATCTAAGTCTTAAGAAGCATTCTTTAATTTTTCTCTCTCTTCTACATTTGTATCTACCCAGCAAAGACCCTCAGATGCATTTCTGTTGGAAAGGAGTAGGTGGGTGCAAGAGAATTACTACTTCATGTCTCGGACTTGTCTAATGGCATAATAATTGATTTCTTCACCCCTGCCACTTTAGAATAACACTTGATACCCCCCCCAGAAAGAGTCATAGGTGAGGCATGGCTATCCAGGGGAATTTATTGGCCACTCTCCAGTGCGCCCAACCTTACTAATTTTCGGGGGTCTGGTCTGGGGTAATCTGTCCTGTGGGAAAACCGAAATCAGCGCAGTTATATGCTGGGCCACCCCTGCCAAGACCAGGTAACAAGATAAAACGTTTATCCCTCTTAGTTGGTAAGAGAAAATGTCCATTCATTCATAGCATAAGTCCTTTGCATAATATTTTTACGCTTGTTTTCCTCTGCATGTAAACCTTTACTTGGTGCCTTCTCTCTTCTGTGGTGGGATTGACTTTAGGGCCAAGGAGAATTTTGGAGATAATTCCTCCCACCCTCCTTTCCTGTGGCTGCAACAACTGCCGAGTCCCAGTGCCTCTTTGATATAAAAAAATGTTCCGAGCTACTCGCCTGCATTGCCTCCGCCTGCCTTGTCTTAGAGGCACATCATTTTTGCACATCAGTATTAACAATTCAAACACCCTGAAATGCTAATAGCACTGGTAAGCTTTTAATTCCATGGAATTTATTGCTTGCTGTATTTCCATGAATTTATAACGCTTTGATTCTTAAGAGCCCTATTTAATCAGTTTTGCCTGGCACGGAACATAATAAACAACGTGCTGGTGGAAAGTGCCACTCGGGGAGGCTGCTAACAAGGAAGTTAAATGCTCCTGCCACTAGCAGTTTCTTCGCTGTATTTTTCATGAACTGTAATGTACTTTGCTGGCTTCCGAGCGGTGCTTAAACACAGGGACCCACGTTGCAGCAGTCACCTCTCAGACGTTGCTGGTGTCTTTGCGGAAAGCACAGAAGAAACCAGCGCTCTTAGCCTCACTTCTTTTCTCTTCTGGCTTAATGGGTTCTAATACTTTTTCATTATCTTTACCTTAATCTCTCAGCATATGATTGATGGACTGGAATGGTGAGTGATATCAGTGGGCAAAAACAATCATTAGAGGCTGTTAAGGAACATTTATTGTTTATTTCGCTGCCCGTCTATAAAAGTGCACATGATGGCCCTAATAGCAAAATATCAAATTATCAAGTGCTTTAAAGCAGAAAATGTCATTTGTTTCTCAAAACTGTACCAACTTTATATAATTGCCCTTTTAATTATCCCTAGTGGCCCATGAAATTTGCAAATAGAGCATCAAAGGTTTGATTTACTTACATGTTGCACTTTGGCGAGACTCTTAATGAGTATTGTTTAGTACTAATGCTGAGATGAAGTTTGTAAATGTTTATAGTGAGGAGCTTGGAAATGGGGGAGACTAGCAATAAAACCGAATCGATGGAGTTGCTTAGGATGGAGCATCATGGCCATATTCTTGGACCCGACATTTTGGAAAACCCTGCTTTGGTGGCATTTCATTAATCCGGGTCTGGATGAGCGATGTCACGCCTAGTTTTGCAGTTTCTCTTTTCTGCCCACGTGGTCGCGCTGTTGCTTTCAGGAGGGACACTTTACTTGTTTCCGGGCAGTTTGGGGCTGGGTCAGCTGCTGCTTCTGAAACCAGTCTCCAACATGACACTCAGAACTCGTCACTAGAAGCTCGTCTTCGGATGCGATCTTTGTGGGTGGCTTCCAGGCTGCCAGTGTCCTGGCTTTCCTGGGGCCCTCTCCGAGTTTGAGGCCTCCTGGGACCGTGTTGTGTCCGCGCCCTTGGAGTTGGTGGGCAGCATGTGTGTCATTAAATGAAACACGAAAGCTGCTGTGAGGGGTGGGCGCCCGGGATCCTCCCGGATCGTGCCGCTGGGCTGAGTTTCCATCTCTGTGTTCAGCGCCTTCCCAGATGCTTGTCTCACTCTGCAGAGGAGGCCGGTGGCTGCTCGCAGGTCACAGGAGCAGTGATACGGGATGGCGACAGGGAGACCCTGGATTCGATTGCAGGCTCTTTCTCGGGGCACAGGAAGCTCTCTGGGTTCTCGCGCGCGGAGGGGTTAAGTAATCCTGGCGGGAAGGTGGACACCGGTGGACCTCACTTGTCAGGCGTCCCCGGCTGACAGCCGCCAGTGGTGACTGCCTCGTGGGTGTGGTGTGCCGACTGGCATTTTCCTGGCCTGCTGCTGAGCCTGTGACAGGCGCAGGCAGGAGCGGAGCCGAAGGCTGTGAGAGTCACCTTCATTCCCCGCGATCTGCCGGCTGGTCACCGGGTCAGAGGGCGGCCCCGCGTGTCTCCAGGAAACCTCGCTGGCTGTGCCTGGTGACTTGCGCAGGGTGATGGTGGAAAGAGCATTTCCACGCAGGGTCGCCCTGGCGTGGCCGGGTGAAGAGCCCTTTGAGCTCCTGGGCTCGTGGTTTGGTGAGGGCGCTGCCACCTGCCCGGCGTCCGGGCGTGTCTGCCTGGCGTCCCCAAGCGCTCCTGTCCTTCACGCGACTGTCTGACTCTCAGTTATTTTCTGCCTCCTTCATCTAGCTAATGGCAATTTTGAAGCTGAAATAATTTTAAAATTATTAAGCTGCTGGCATTTTTAAGCAATCTGCTACCCTGTCTGCACAAGTAGCAGTATTTGCCGGGTTTGACTGCTCTTGTCTTACACAGCGGCGTCCCGCGCCCTGACCTATTGTCTCTTTTGCAAATGGCATCTCTGCTCTCGCTTTTAGCTGCATGACCTTGTCCTTCCTCATACAATAGTTGATTCCTCCCGCAAGTTGCACATCGCACATCAGGAGCGCAATTCTGCGCCCACTCACCGTGTCCCCATCCTGTGCCCACTCACCGTGTCCCCATCCTGTCCCCACTTGCCGTGTCCCCATCCTGTCCCCACTCGCCATGTCCCCATCCTGTGCCCACTCGCCGTGTCCCCATCCTGCGCCCACTCGCCGCGCAGTCCCCTGGCCACCGTGCTATCCTCTTCCTGGGACCTCGCTTTTGATGGTCTGAGAGCATCCAGACATTGGTCTCTTATCTTTGGTTTTACTTTAAAAAACTGTATTTGTATAGATTTCAGGAGGAAGGGAGAGGGAGAGAGATAGACACATCAGTGATGAGAAACATTGATCGGCTGCCTCTTGCACGTCCCCCACTGGGGATCAATCCCGCAGCTCAGGCATGTGCCCTTGACCAGACTCGAACCCAAGACCCTTCAGTCCACAGCTGATGCTCTATCCATTGAGCCAAACCAGCCAGAGTTGGTTTTCCTTTTGGATTCTCCTCCACATGGATCTTCTGTAAACTCCTTTAAACTTCTCTAAGATTGTCTAATATTGACTCTCTTTCTCTCATGCATTTATGGAAGGAGGACCTCTCTGAAGCCAGCAGAGCCCTGGGCCATGTCTGTTGCTTCCGGCTCATGGAGTACTGATAGGTAATACACACAGACTCATGCAATTTATGGTGTCTTCTCAACATTTACCTTAAATGGTTAATGTTTTCACACACACGATGTATAATCAGCAAGATAGCACGAGTCAGGTGATTTACCCAAAAGACTGCTTCTGATGTGATCTATCAATGGAGATTCAGGTTACATTCAATCTTGACCTTGGATTTCCGTGACTGGAGGGAAGATTTGATTTGCCGCGAGCGTTAAAAGTCCCTGTCTGTGGCTGTGGCTGTGGCTGTGGCTGTGGCTGTGGCTGTGGGCATGGGCTGGGCACTTGCTGCCCTTCCCCACGGGACTCCCATTTCTAGGCACCCTCCTCACTGGCCCCGCATCGGTACTTCCAGGCTTCAGGGATTCTTTCCGAGGGTAAAAGGAACCCACCGTTCGGTGGGGTTCAGACCCTCCCGTGCTCTGTGCCTCGTTTTAGGTCCAGGTAACACTCAGTCATCCCACCACACGGCCTCTCGTACTTTGGAGCCGGTTCTCAACTGGGTGCCCTCACCTGTCTCCCAAGGGTCACATGTGCTCCTGCCTTTCGATGCCTGAGATGTAGCCTTCACTTTTCACTCCCTTCCTCCTCCGAGGTTCTGCTGAGCTTTATTTGCATGTGTTTGTCACTGTGTTCTCAGTTCCCTTTGTACCTGACCCTTCTTTGGGGGTTGGAGCTCCTGGCTCCTGCTTGCTGCTGTGACTCTCCCTGCGCATGGCCACGCCCCCAGGCCCCGGCCAGGCTGGAGCCAGCGCGCTTGTTCCTGCAGAGCCCGTGGTTCTGTTCTGTGCGTCTTTGAGAAGAGACCGTCAGCTAGCTCCTTAGGTGTCTCTTCTCACATGTGGCTGGTTTTTCCTAGAGGAGAACCTTCTAGCTGGTTCCCCAGGACTGACAACGAGCTGAAGGATGAGTGTGGGCAGTGGGGGCTGCACGGACAGTGGGTTTGCCGCAGGGCTTACCTCCCTCCCCCCACCCCTGGGACTCGGGAACCCAAGGCCATTCTGTCATTCCGCTCTGGGGTCTTCTTTGACTTCAAGGAGCCAGAATTACCCCTTCTTTGTCTCCCAACAGATTTCTCTTTGGTACTTGTGGCAGGTCCCTGGAACAGAGCTAACACAGTTCTCAGTGAATGGGGCTTATAGTGTTGTTTGGCCACACTTGTGGTTGTCATTATTGTTAGACCAAAGAGAAGCAGTCCGGAAATTTCAGAGAGAGAGCAGGACGCAGAGTGTGTTGTTTCTCTTCTCTGTTTTCTTGCCTGCCACCTCTGCACTCCTGAGGTCGGAGCTGGGACTCGGGGAGTAGAGTGCTCTTGCCCAAAGCTGCGGGAGTGTGAGTGGTATAGGCGAGGTCTCTAGGATCAGATGAACTGGGTCTTCATCCCAGCTCAGCGCTGCCTCTCTGTGTGACATTGTGCTAGCAACTCTCTGAGCTTCTCTTTCCTCATCTGGTGAGGAAAAAATTGGGGGAGAGGGACCCAGTTTAAAAAGGTTGCTATGAAAATAAAACACAACAATGAATAAATGTGAAAGCAATAGGGAAGAGCCGGTGCATAAAATGTTAGTTGTTTTTTGTATTGTTCAGAGTGCCTAATAAAGGACTCAGTGGTTGCTGAGGTCTGTCTGTCTAGCGGTGTGGGAGCTGCTCAGAGGACAGTTTTGTGCTTGGAGAGCAGAGTGGAAGGCTGATGATGAGAACATGGGAACCTCCTTGCACTCTAATCCGGTGTTCAGCAAACCAAACAAAGAGGCACGAAGGGCAGGTGCCAAAGCAAATAGAGAACCAATCAGATCCCCTCTCTGCGACTGAGGACTGGAGGATTGAACTAATGTCTCTATAAGGCCACTCCTGGCTCTCCATCCTGGTGTCAAGATTTCATGGGTCTTGCATTTCTCCTCCTCACTTGACTACATTCTAGAATTGTATTTGTTGGCCATTTATCATAAAGTAGAGGGGGTTGTCCCCTCAGTCCAGCCTGCACACTCTCCAATCCAGGACATCCCTCTCACAATCCTGGACCACTGGCTCCTAATCGCTCACCTGCCTGCCTGCCTGGTCGCCCCTAACTGCCCCCCACTGCTGGCCAGGTTGCCCCTAACTGCCCCCCACTGCTGGCCAGGTTGCCCTCAACTGCCCCCTCCCTGACGGCCTGGTCACCCCTCACAGCCCCCCTCCTGGCCTGGTCACCCCACTCAGCCTGCTGTTCAGTCGTCTGGTCATCCCTCACTAACCCCCCTGCTGGCCTGGTCGCCCCACACAGCCTACTGTTCAGTTGTTTGGTCGTCCCTCACTAACCCCCCTGCTGGCCTGGTCATAGGCAGCCATCTTGTGAGGGCGTGAGGGTTAATTTGCATATTACCTCTTTATTATATAGGGTATTCCATGGGCCTTTTGAATTCATGTATTTTGGAAAATCTCCCTTTAATTTGCTTTCCTTTCCAAGCCCAGTCATCTTTTCTCTCTAGAAATCACTCCAGGGCACCTCTGAGGATTGTTGAGTGTCCGTGATAAGGTGACAGGCATGGGTGACTTGATTGTGGGGGCACTAATGCAGAAATTATGCTAGGAATTAAATTAGCCATTGGATCTAGAAGCCGGAATGTTTTTCCCCTCACACTATTTCTTGGGGGAAGTGTTAGTCACTGATGAGGTTTTCTAGACAATGCCTCTCAGAATCAGGGGCTCCTCTGGCTATGCTCTTGCTGCTTGTTAGCAAATAGTTCTGTGGGGTGCTTTGAAAGGGACTAAATCTCCGCCAAGGTGGCTTATGTGTGACTAGAAGCTGGGTGGGTGGAGCAACTTCATGTAGAAGCAGGCAACTGGCACTTTCCAGAGATGATTCCTCTTGCCCTTTCAGTTCATGGTAGGCTCCCCAAGTTTGCACAGAGTCCTACCCCCAGCACTTACAACTGCAGTGATTGTTTCTGAAGCAGCGACTAGACAAAGGTTTCAAACTCCTTCAGGGGCAATACTCATTTCTCTGGGTCTAGCAGATCACAAAGGATCTGGCACACAGTAGGACGTGACATACACATTTATTGACCATCCATTGAGTATGGAGTGCGAGCACTTTTTCCTTTTCCTTTACTGGGAGTTTTCCATGACTGGCTGTATTTCAGTTCCGATTGAATTGGGTGCATGGAACATAAACCTGTCTGTGGGGAATTAATCCAGGGTTGGCAGACTTTTTTGTAAATAGCCTGACAGTAATGCAGGCTGTACCGTCTGTCACAACCCAACTCTGCAGTTGTAGCATGAAACAGCCATAGAAAATGCTTAAATCAGCAGGCATGGCTCTGTTCCAGTAAAACTTGACATAAACACGCGCCAGGTTTGGCCCATGGGCTACAGCTGTGGTCCCCCAGCCTAATCGAATTGGAGGAGAGGCTATTTTTGTTGAATAAGACTGAGTCTAGAAGTAGGCCCTCCAAGGCTGGGGCCTCTGGTCCAGGGACCCCCTCCACGATGGGGCTTCTTGTCGCTGTCAGTCCACCATCTTTCCCACAGGGCTTTGTTCTCAGGGTCTCAGTGGCTGTGGGACCTTCAGACATCAGAGGTACAGAAAGAAGGTGAAAGAGCAAAGGACAAAGACATTCATTCTCTCCCGAGTTTGCCTTGTGTAAAATGAGCTATATCTTCCCGATGTGCTTTCTTACTTTAGAAGGACTGCCCTTCCTTTGCCTTCCCATCTACATCTCATTGGCCAGAACCTTGCTTAGGGCTCCTCCCATGACCAGAGAGCCGAAATGACAAGTATTGTCATTGAGCATGTTGCTGCCCAGCAAAGTTGGGATCCTGCTGCTGAGGAAGAAGGAGGTGATGGAGACTGGACGAGCAACTGGTGGGATCTACTGTACTATAGGGTTTGCGGGGGGGCATTTTGCAGGATTTAAAAGTTACTTTTATTTTTTTCCCATCTCCACTCCCCTTTGGCAACCATCAGCTTATTCTGTATATCTATGGGTCTGTTTCTGTTTTGTTTTGTTTAATCACTTTTTTTTTTTTAGATTCCACATAAAAGTAAAATCATACATTGTTTGTCTTTCACATCTGACTTCTTTAACTTAGCATAATATCCTCTAGATCTGTCCATGTTGTCACAAATGGTAAGATTTCATTCTTTTTTATGGCTGAGTGATATTCCATTGTATATATGCGCTACTTCTTATTTATCCATTCATCTATTGATGGGTACTTGGGTTGCGTCCATATCTTGGCTATGGTAAATAATGCTGTAATGAATATCGGATATATATATCTTCAAGTTAATGTTTTGTTTTCTTCCGCTAAATACCTGGAATTGGATTTGCTGGGTTGTATGGTAGATCTAGTTTTAGTTGATTGAGAAATCTCCATACTGTTCTCCACAGTGGCTGTATCAGTCTGCATTCCCACCACTGGTGCGCTAGGGTTCCCTTTTCTCTTCATCCTAGCTAGCAGTTGTTTGTTGATGTGTTGATGATAGTATTCTGACACGTGTGAGGTGCTGTCTCATTGTGGTTTTAATTTGCATTTCCCTGATGATTGGTGATGTTGAGCATCTTTTCATCTGTCTGTGTTTAGGTCTTCTGACTATTTTTTATTTGAGTTGTTTCTGGGGTTTTGATGTTAAGTTGTCTGTCTTTCTAATATATTTTGGATATTAACCCCTTATCAGATGTGTCATTGGAAGTATCTTCTCCTATGTAATAGATCTTTTCATTTTATTGATTATTTAAATCTTCACTGTGCAAAAGCATTTTAGTTTGATATAGTCCCATTTGTTTATTTTTTCTTGTGTTGCCCTTGCCTGAGGAGGCATACCCCAAAAGATATTGCTAAGCATAAGATTAAAGAGGTTAATGTCTGTATTTTCTTCTAGCAATTTCATGGTTTCAGGTCTTATATTTGTCTTTGATCTACTTTGAGTTTATTTTTTTTATACTGTGTAAGAAATTGGTCCAATTTCATTCCTTTTGCATGTATTTGTCTAGTTTTTACAACAACATTTACTGAAGAGACTGCCTTTATCCCATTTTATATTCTTGCCTCCTTTGTCGTAGGTTAATTAACCTTATAGCAGGGATTTATTCATGGGCTGTCTATTCCATTGATCTATATATCTGTTTTTTTTTTTAATATATTATTGATTTCAGAGGGGAAGATAGAGGGAGAGAGAGATAGAAACATCAATGATGAGACAGAATCATTGATGGGCTGCCTCCTGCATGCCCTACACTGGGGATCGAGCCCTAAACCCGGGCCTGTGCCCTGACCGGGAATCGAACCGTGACCTCCTGGTTCCTAGGTGGATGCTCATCCACTGAGCCACGCCGGCCGGGATATATGTGTGTGTGTGTATATATATATATATATATATATATATATATATATATATATATATATAGTGCCAGTACTATATTGTTTTATTTTGTAGCTTTGGAGTATAGTTTGAATCTCACATTTTGTTCTTTCTCACATTTTCTCTGGGTATTCGGGGTCTTCCATATAAATTCTAGATTTGGTTGTTCTAGTTCTGAGAAGAATGCCATTGGTATTTTAATAGGGATTGCATTGAATTTATATATTGCTTTAGTTAATAGGGATATTTTAAACAATATTAATTATTCTAATCCGCTAATATGATAATATTCTTCTGTTTATTTGTATCTTCTAGTTTTTTTTTTTTTTTTTTTCAGTGTCTTATAGTTCTCAGAGTACAGGTCTTTCACTTCTTTGGTTAAATTTATTCCTGTGTATTTTATGCTTTTGATACACTTGTAAATTGGATTGTTTTCTTCATTGTCTTTCTCTTTGTCATTCGTGTATAGAAATGTGATGATTTCTGTATACTGATTTTGTATCTGACAACTTGTTCTAGTAGTTTTTTAGTAGATTCTTTAGGATTTTATATGTATAGTATCATGTCACCTACAAATAATGACAGTTTCTCTTCTTCCTTCCTGATCTGGATTCCTTTTATTTCTTTTTCTTATCGTACTGCTTTGACTAGTACCTAGTGAACATCTTTGTCTTGTTCATGATCTTAGAGGAAAAGCTTTCAGCTTTTCACTATTGAATATGATATTAGTTGTGTTGTGCTGTAGTTTTAAAACCTTCCCCATCTCATCCTCTCTCACCAACTACTTTCTATTCAGGATTAGTTATGCATTAAACATAAGAGGTACTGGTTAATCACCTGTTTGGCAGGTTTAAATCTCAGCTCATTTCAGCTCTTCTTCTGTTTTTATGACCTTGACCTCCGTTTTCTCAGCTTTAAAATGGGAAACTAGAGTAGTACATACTCTGCAGTTGAGAGGGGTAAGTTTGAGAATGTGTGTGAAGCACTTAGTGCTGTGCCAGCCCATGGTCACACGCAGTAAAGGTGCATGCCATCATTATGATGACTATGGATGTACAAGTTATGTTTTTATCTCCACTTGCTTTTTCTAACACAGATATAGTTATTTAAAAAAAAACAAGAAAATAAAGGAATAATGAATATAAGCTGTATGTCTAATATAAAGTATGAGGAAGGATTGGTGCAGGAGCTCTCAGTTGTCATAAGTATTCCACAAGAGTGTGAGATTTTATTTTATTATTATTGTTATAATTTTCATCCTCATCCGAAGATACTTTTCAATTGATTTTTAGAGAGAGGGAAAGACAGAGAGAAATATTGATGTGACAGAAACACATCGATTGGTTGCCTCCTGCATGCGCCCTGAGCAGGGCCCGGGTTGGGGAGGAGCCTGCAACTGAGGTACGTGCCCTTGACCAGAACTGAACCTGAGACCCTTCAGTCCACAGGCTAATGCTCTATCCACTGAGCCACACCAGCCAGGGCAAGAGTATGAGCTTTTAAATATAGGCCCCCACCTGATTAGACAGCAAAGTTTGCGATAAACAGCACTAGAACCACTAAAACCCAGTTACCAAAGCCTAACTGTGATTGCATCCTCTCAGCAGCTATAAAAGTGCCCAGTTTGAATGCATGGCATAGGCTAGGTTTAGTTGTTTTATTTTAGTTGTAAACATATTTAAATTCCTCTGGAAGTCTGACTCTGCCAGGCTGAGTTCCCTTGGTGCTGTGTGCATAGCAGAAGCCTCTGTGCTGCATCCCCTGCCCTGACCCGCCAGCCGGTGGCGGGACGAAGTGCTCTGAGGACAGGGCGTGGGGAACGCCGAGCAGAGTGCTGCTTGCTGGCATAGTGCTGATTTAAATGCGTCTCTTTTGGTGTTTCATGAGTTCTCTTGGCCACTGTGTGAGGGGGCCTTTCTCAGGTGCATGGCGTGCTTTGCATTCGCTTTGGGAGGCCGAGCCACTGTGCTCATGGAACCCGGGGCCACCAGTCACTGATGAAGCAGCCTCGCAGGGGCTCCCGCTTGGCTAGGTCAAGTCAGGAAAGCAAGGACCTTACGGATAGATCTTGGAAGGTGTGTTCTCAGACCAGTCACAATACTGGAGTAACCACCCAGGCGTCCCTTTTAAGCCACGCCTCACACTTCCCAAGCTCTCGTGGAAATCTCTTCTGTGATTCCATGACACAGGAGAGGAGCTGGGTGAATACGGAGGACTCTCCCGTTTAGTCTCTGACCCTCACTCAGCAAGGAGAGTGATTTGTTTCCCGGGTTGGTTTCATGCCCACCTTTTTGCGAACCTTTTAATTTAAAAGAGACAGTGATTAATGGTGCTTTGAGATGCTGACTTTTTTTTTTCTCTTTTAAAGGGCAGCCTCTTTCTTTTCTACATAAATTTGATGTTGGAAGTAAACCATGAGTATAAAAATTATATTGCTTATTTATTTCTGAGTGTGTTAGGCATATCCTAATCCTCCTTCCCTATTCCAAAGTTATGGTGCAGGCTGGGCTCATATCTTTTTTGTAGCTTTAGCATTCAATGTCTGGTATATAGTTTGAATTTGACAATTACTATCTATCTGTTCAATGAACCAGTAGATGAATGAGTTAATAAATGATATTTAATAATAATCAGGACGTGTGTGGAGGGCAGTTCACAAAGTATATTTCCAGACAACTTGTGTGCCTTCTTATTGAGAAATGAATATTCTATAGGCGGTGGCTTGGGCTTTGTTTCGAACCTGTGATGGTCCAAATGAAAGCAGTTCATAGTGGAAAAGCTTTCTGCCTGTTTCTTGGGGACAGGAAATCAAGCCTCCAAGACACAGAGTCATCTTGAAGTCTGAATGTGTTTACAGTCATTTTAGACTACTGCCCAGCCACAGAGCTTCAATGTCTTCAGGACGGGTAGCCTGCCTCACTATTCTGTGCCTCTTTGATGGGGAGTGTGCAGATGTCAGCGTTTAAGAAGGGAACTGTAACTCTATTAATCACAGAGTTACATCGGGTCTTAGCAAATGTAGATTCTGCTTTAATACTTTTGTCTAGTTCTTTCAGAAATAAACTATTTTTCCTCTGATTTGCCATTTTATTCATTTTTATGTTTTCCTAACTAAATATGTCGAAGTACAAGAACTGGTCTTACTTTATGATTGCAGAACTGGAAACTACAGTTAAAAAAAAACCACACACTTAAGATTTTAAATTAATGTGTTTTATATTGTATTGAAAACTTAGTAATAATTTACCCAAAGTAGCATTATTTAGGTAGATTTATTAAATATAGAACACTGTCTAGACCTTAATGTGCTGTAAGATAATTACCTTGATGAAATGGCAGCCATCCGGACCTGAGTGCCTTTAAAAGGGAGAAAGGACAAGTTGTGTGACACCTTACCTTCTTACCTGTGTCTATATTTATTATCAGGGCTCTTTCTGTGTCACCTCAACGTGCCCAGGGAACTCCTGCTTAGTGTCAAAGGACACCCAAAAGAAGGACATTATGTTAATGGTTTAACAAACTCCAAACTTAGTAGCAATTTGTGCTTAGAGGAAGGGCAGATTGTGATATCTCTAAATTCTCACTCAGGTTTCCTTGTAACTTCTGGTCTCCTCTGCCAGTTAGTAAATAGGAAGGTGGAGGGTTGGTTACACCGGATCCTCTTAAAGGTCCTTTCCCGCCTCCAGCAGCTCAGGGCCCCTGGACTCAGAAACTTAGTCATGTGGGACCTGGGCACTCTTTCTTCACCTTCCTTGGTAGATAATGACAATTAGGAAAACAATAATAACAGCTAACATTTATGCAGCATTTTGTGTGCGCCAGGAGCCATTCTGAATCCTTTATGTATAGCTTCTCTTTTTAGTCCTTCTAACAAGGACTAAATAATATATAATGTGTATATTATATATACAGGTTCAAAAGAAAGCCCAAAACACCGCCTATAGAATATTCATTTCTCAATAAGAAGGCACACAATGACTAAATAATATATAATGTGTATATGTTATCATATATATATATATATGTATATATATGTGTGTATATATACATATATACATATGTATATATATATGTAAACCATGAGTATAAAAATTATATTGCTTATTTATTTCTGAGTGTGTTAGGCATATCCTAATCCTCCTTCCCTATTCCAAAGTTATGGTGCAGGCTGGGCTCATATCTTTTTTGTAGCTTTAGCATTCAATGTCTGGTATATAGTTTGAATTTGACAATTCTGGCCTGCTCCCTCTTGCAGTTAGGGAGCCCACAGGGGATGTCTGACTGATGGCTTAGACCCATTCCACAGGGAGTGGGTCTAAGCCATCAGTTGGACATCCTTAGCGCTGCTGTGGAGACAGGAGAGGCTCCCGCCACTGCCGCTGTGCTTGCCAGCCATGAGCCAAGCTTCTGGCTGAGCGGCACTCCCCCTGTGGTCAGTGTGTGTCATAGCGACCAGTCATTCTGCCATTTGGTCAATTTGCATATTAGCCTTTTATTATATAGGATATATGTGTGTGTGTGTTTATATATATATGTGTGTGTGTGTGTATATATGTGTGTGTGTGTGTGTGTGTGTGTGTGTGTGTGTGTATATATATATACCACTGTTGACCCCATTTTATAGATAATAAAACTAAGACATAGCGAGCTGAAGTAACAACTGCAAGGTCACACAGTGTGTGTCTTGAAGTAACCTGGGTGTGAAGCCTGGCGCTTCTGTCTCCTCCCGGGAGGTGTTGAGTACCATGCTCGCTCCCTCCTGAGGCAGCTCAGCCCGTACTTAGACAGGGCTGTTGTCTGGAACTTTCTCTGGGGTCCAGGTTCATGGCTGTTATCAGTGACAGTTCTAGACTCAGAATCATTTCAGTTAAAAAAAAATTCCCAGACTTATAGCCTAATCAAAGGCCCCCCCTTTCTCCATCCTCCTCCCACACCCTCCACGGCCGAGCCCAGTTCATTCCCTGTCTCGAGGTCTTTCCTGCTCTCGGTTCTTCTCTTGTTGTCTTTCCAGCTGTAGAGAATAAGACTTGACTTCTCAGCATGGCCATAAAGGCCCTTCAGACGCAGGCCATCCACCTGCTCTGTGCCTCATACAGCCCTCGGTGGCACCCCGGCCTCGGGGACCGGCCCTGCTCTGGAGGCAGGACCCACACCAGAGCGGTGGTCAGCTCGGTCCTCGGCCTTGTCACGCCATCAGACCCTCCTCCTTCCCTTTTCTGTCCCGCCCTTGCACTTGTGCAGCTGTGTGACTGTTTCCTTCATGAAGCATTGGGTGCCAATCTGCCTCCCCGCCCCCATCCTAATGACATCCCGCGCACCCTTCCGCTTGGCGCAGAGGTCACTGCTGAGACCCCCTGTGTGTTTGTATTTCATTGCGACTTGTGTTTGGATCTGCTCTCTATGTTATTGTTTTGCTTTCGGATCTGAAAGCCACAGACTCTTGCCTGCAGGTGAGAACCTGGCTCACTCACTTTCGTGGGCCCCGTGCTCGGGTGGTGGTGACTGAGGCCATGGTTTGTGAAGGGCCTGCCGCACCAGGTCGGCTAGATATTTCCTCTGTATTGTCAGCTCTACTCTTGCTAACGAGTTTATGAATTGCAGATATGATTATTATGCATTTTACAAATGAATGTGTCTGTCCTTACCACGGTCTGCTTTTATGAATCAGACGGCCTAGCGTATGTCATGTATCTACCCCATGGCTAAGGGAGGGCAGGGGACCTTGATTGAGGATCCCACCTTGTTTGCAACTAAGAGGGGTGCAGGGCTTGCTAATTCTCCACAGGAAACTGAAGTGAGAATGGACTCTGGGTAGCCCCCCAAATTCAACAAGTCCTAGTGTTCCTGAGTTCTGCGTGGTCCTGGAGTTGGTGGGAGAGCTGTGGTTTTGCTCTGTGAACACCCCGCCTTTCGTGGCTGAGCCTCCTCTCTGACAGCATCTCCACTCTGCTTTGCACCACAGATCTGATGAGCTACCCTCACCTGGGACGGCTTCCTCTGGTCTGTAAGTCACTGAGAAAGATGTAATAACATTCCCAGGCCTGTAGCTAGTGCATGCTGAAGTCCTCCTCCAGCAAGTCTTAATAAAATCTGAGTTCTAAAAACCCATCATCAAATAATATAAGAAAGAGAGTAAATGCACAATTCATGAGACTAATATAGGGCAGGGAGACAATCTTTTTCCCGTAATAATCTTTACTTTTATATCCTACTTTATGGGGGTGCTGTTTAATTTCATGTTCATTTACTTTAATTACTTCTTGCATGTAGTTTGCGGGAAAGTTTGCCATTTTCCAACATCTAAAAGATGGCTCGCTCGAGTTTCGTTTCTGACTCTGTTAGAATTAATACATAATAAAACCCAGTGTGTAAATTTCTCATTTTTCACCTCAAAGGATTGTTCATCTTAATAGAATCCGTTTTCCAGGGAGATTTTTATCAGAATTACAAGTCAAATTAGTTGAATGCATTTCTTCTGCTAATAAACAGACAACCTTTCCCCTGAAGCATCTCTGAATTCCAATGGCTCACTGTTTCCTTCCCTCAAGAGATCACTCTATAAATACCTTGGAATCAAACATAAATGCATTAGCCTGAAAGGTGACTGTTAAGATGGCGAATTCAAGAGGATAAAAGTGAAGAAAGGTTATAAAATAAAAATTTAAATATTGACTATGTGTTAGATTAAAAAAACACACAAAACATTTTAAAGGCATAGGCCCCCTGTGTTTGTGGTTGCGTTTATCTGTGTGCTGGGCGATGTGAGATGGTCAGAGTCTGTATATACTTCCCACAAACACCTTGTGTGTCTAACTGTAAAGACCTGTGGTTGTGGTTGGACCCACGGGCACGGGGGACCATGCCGGCTTGATCTCTGCCTCCGTTTTGCTTGGCCTTACGACGTGCAGGCCCGGGGTTAACGTGGGAGGTTTGGGCCTTGAAAGGACGACAATCCCTTACAGGAGTGGAGAGGGTCCTAGTTTCTTTCAAGGGCATTGTGAAGGGGGTGGGTGTGGTCACTGACTTGCTGCTTGACCCCAGCAGCCCCTTGGATCTCGTGAGTTAGTTCACCTCTCCTTTAAGTTGAGTCCGAGTTGCTGTGACCTCAGCTGCTTGCTCACAGGGTGTCAGATGTTGAGCTGCTGAGCACCTGTCTCGCTCGCGCTAAGAAGTGCGCTCTCTCCCTTAGGCGTGGGCCATCGACCCTATAGGAGAGGCAGGAGCCTGGCTTTCCTCAGGTTGGACGAGCTCTCCTCAGGGGGAGATGCAGGGACGTCTGTTCACGGAGAGGCTGGGAATCCAGTGTGTAAGTGACAAGATAAATTCTCAGGGCTAGGAGGAAACCCACTTAAGTGTGTAGTTGAAATTCACCTTCTCTAGTATTTTTGTACAAGACTGAGAATAAAAAATGGTTTTGATTGATGAAGCATTCAGTGTGTGTCTAACTATATGTTGGACTAGCGGGACTTTTAAATCACCCAAATGAAAGATTGCATTATCATGAACATTAATATGTAACAGTTAAGTGTGTCATTGCCGATCCTTAGTCTTGGCATTCACAGGGCTGGCTGACTGAGGCCAGCCAACCAAAAAAGAAAACTTTTTATCAAACACCAGCTCACAGAGCTCCACGCAGGAGGCCAGCCCAGGGTCATGGCTCTTCTGGGTTATTTATGTTGGTGTTCCCAGCTCACATGGGGATTTTCAGTCACCCTCATGTGGGCTTTAAAGATGCCCCTCTGAGATAATCCTGGGAAGAGAAAGGTAGGGTTGAAACCAGAGGGAAGACTTTATTCCTGGTGAGAAGAGGAAGTTAGGGAGGAGGAAAAATAATGAAGAATAACTTATCAAAAGCATAGAGATTAGGTTAGTTAAATGTTTAGAACAATTTTTATTTCTTATAGATTTGTTGCCATTTATATAGTTGAGAAATTATCAACTGCTAGAAAACCAATTCGAGAAAGTAGACATTGGATTGTTGTTATCCCTTTTTTTTATCTTTTGAAAAGTAGTATCTCTTCCTAAAAATATATAAGTAGTACATGTATATAGCAGAAAATTTGACGTATAAATAAACATTTTAAAAATTAAAATGATCTCTGTTCTCAATTAAGAGAAATTTGGTAATATATGTGTTAATGTTACATATTTCTAATTATTTTCAATGAGTAAATAGTTTTCTGTCTTTTTATTTAACACTAGGGGCCCAGGGCACGAATTCATGCACCTTGAAAGGAACTGTGGGCTGTGAGGCTGAGGTGGGCACAGGGAGGGGCAGGTCTCGGCCCATCCTCTGTGCCCCTACCCGGCCCCTCACACCGCGGCCCCCTGTCCCCTGTCTGCCTGCAGCCCCGCTCCCGCCATCACTCCCATGTGCTGACGGCACTGGCCCTGCTCGCAACCGCTGATGGGTGAGGAGCGATTGGGACTGGCACCAGCAGCCCGTCAGTGGGTGCGAGTTGTGACTGCTGTCCCAATCGCCCCTCAGGAGCAGGGGGAGGTGGAAAAGCCCTCAGGGGCAATCCGGGCTGGCAGCTGCCACTCGCACTTGCTGACGGCGCCAAGCGATCGGGACTGGCGCTAGGTGCCAGCAGTGGGTGCGAGTGCCAGGTGTGACAGGGGCACGTGGGAGCAAAGAATTTTCAGTAACCACCAGAGGCTCGTCCTGATGACAGCGACCTGCGCCCCCCTTGGTCTGACGCCCACTCACCTACTCCATCATCCTACCATGGCGGATGCCCAATCCCCCTGGTGGTCAGCGCACGCCATAGCAACTGGTTGGTCGGTTGTTTGGTTGTTCTGCCATTTGGTCTATTTGCATATTAGCCTTTTATTATATAGGATATTTATTAAGTGAGCATATGCATTGACATGTCATCTTTGTTTCTACTGAACATCAAGCTCAGCACCATTTTAGTGAATGGATTCATTGATATTTTGAAAAATAGCAATAAGCTCATCATGTCAGAATTAAGTCTTTGAGTTATCTCTAGAGGGAAGAGAGATGGGAAAAGCAAGGACTAAGCATTTATTGAGTACCTAGTGCATGCCCAGCTATGCTGGGCCCTTTCAGGTAATTTTGAATGCATTACCCTTCAGTTCTCATGGCGAGGATGATGGCATTTAAAAACGACTTAGCACTTGCTGTGTATAGGTGAGAACTGGGCATGTGTCATTTTCTTTCAATCTCACCACAACTCAGAAGTTGAGCTATTTCTATTATTTCTATATCACAGACAAGACTCTGAGAGTTCAAGCTAGTTACTCAAGAGCACACAGCCAGAGATTGTGAAGCCAGACTGGCTGGTGGTGGGAAACTACAGCACTGAACAGCAGCTGGCCGGGGCCCTCCCACCGGTGATATGCCCCGTGGCCACGGGGCTAACCCGGGTCTCCAAGCTAGTTTTCTCACTGATGCTTCCTTGGGAAAACTCCCCAGAGGCTTATCTTTATCTTCTCCTCCCCCTTTGGGGTCAAACACTGGGAGAGCCGGAAGCACTCCAGGATGCAGGCCTGCTCTGCTCCATCCAGGGCCTGGGGACAGACCGTGGCCGTCTTGCTGGAGACTGCCTGTGGGCACTGCTGCCAGCTCCAGGGAGCGTCCCGCTGCACAGGCTGAGCGAGGAGGGTTCTGCTAGAGCTGCTGCTGCGGCATCTGCGCCCAGGGCGCAGCTCATGGACTGCGGGTGGCCACGTGCCCTGGGCCCAGGCTTCTGCCGTTACGTCTTAGAACCTAAGAAACGTCCAGCACTCTCGTGGGGCTGTCCGCGTTCGCTCTTGAGGCCATGCATGTGACCGTTCCCCACCGTGTGCAAAGTTCTCTGGAGCAGCTGTTGCCCCGGACATTGGCTTCCTCTCTGGATAATCACTGTGCTCCATTGGAGTTGCTGGGAGAGGGGGGAGGGCAGTGTGCGGATCACCGGGGTGCCCGGCAGAGTTGCATGCAGTTGTTAAAGTTGGTGGTGTTTCCTTCAGGGATCCTATGAAGATTAAGAGTCACTTTCTTCATTGACAGGCTCTCAGGGGGCAGGGACCTCCTTAGAGGACAGGAGACTTGGCTGAACACACAATTAGTTTATTTCCCTCAAGGAAGTGATTTTGCTCTTGTCATTCCTGGGATTTATCAATTAGCACACGTCCACTGATTAGTAACAGAAAACCTCACAGAGGCTGGAAACAGAAGGATATTTATCATTTACGTGCTCAGAAGTCTGAAAAGTTAGGCAGTACCAAGATTGGCTAAGCACCTGATAATATCTGATTGCTGGATTGGCATGTCTGTGATTCTTTCAGCTTTTCCCTCGTGGCCACAAGGTGGCTGCTAAAGCTACAGCCATCACCTTCCTACGTAGTTACATTTAAGGCACAAAGTGGGGGAAGGGAGTAAGTCAAAGAGGGAGAAGGAAGGGGGGGAGAGAGAGAGTGAGAGCACAGTTTGAGTCCTTTTCATCTAATCAAGGGGGAAAAAATATTTTCAAGCAGTTCCCCCTCATATCTTTGGACCAGAACTAAGTTAGATGCCTATCCCTAACTGCAGAGGAAGCTGGCCAAGGGATAGCTCATTTTTTTCTGCTTGAAGAGTGGGAGAGGGGCGGAAAGAATCGGGAATGGTTGTTGAAGAACTGTCTAGCACTTGACCCAAATCTAGATTGTGCCTTGTAAAGAGTCTGAATGTTATGATTGTCAGAATTATTTAGAATGACAATGCATGTTTGGATTCTTACTTTATAGCTAAAGCTGACATTTTTTGGTATCACGAGAGGGTGGGTAAGTCAAACACTCTGTACTTACGTTCTTCGGCAGCAAGCTCCAGCCCATCTCACGCTCTCTGTGTATTACCCAAGAAATGTTTTGCAGATGGCTCAGCTTCCTGCTCAGAGCCATCGTTCTAGATGTTTCACACCCTGCATATGGTGCTGGGCATGATTGCCCGCCCCCAAAAGTGACCTTTGCTTCTGTCCTGGCTCCTTGTGATGTATTTATAATGTTGTGCGCTGGTTGTCCAGTCACTTTGTTACATCGATACTAATCTCCCTCCCTGCGCTGAAAACACGCCCACTCACAGTTACAGGGTCTAGAGCTTGCAGGGGAGGGACAGGGTAGAGGAATGACACTGTTATGAAACTTTCAGAATGGCCCTGGTTCCCAGTGCTCGGAGTCACTGGTGCTGGGAAGGCAGAGTGAGGAGCACTCTCGCAGGCCAGGTCGGCAGTGAGAGGGCAGCCAGTCCGCTTCTCTCGGGAAGTCATTGTGCAGCCAGCTTCTTAAAGACAGTACTTGGTTCTAATCCGCAGCATAAATCTCACCAAGCTATTCAGTTAAATAAATCTACAATTCTAGTCAAAACTCTTGTTACAGTTAATATAAGAACTAGAGGCCCAGTGCATGAAATTCGTGCATGGGTAGGGTCCCTAGGCCTGGCCAGAGATCAGGGCCGATCAGATTCCCCTTCTCCCTGCCTTCTCACCTCGCCCCCTCAACACCCCTCTGCCACTGCTGGTCGCCCATCATGTTCCGCACTGTCCCCTGGTGGTCAGTGCTTGTCATAGCGAGCGATCAACCTCCTGGTCTCCCAGTCAAACTACTGAGGGGATACTTTGCATATTAGGCTTTTATAGATATACTAGGAGCCCAGTGCGCGAAATCGCACGGCGCCACCACCCACCTGCAGCCCTGCCTAGACACCCGAGCCTCTCCACGCAGAGCTCCAGCATGCCTGGCCCAGTCCCAAACCCTCTGGCCTTCTCTGGCCGCTTCAAGCCCCGCCCTCAGTCCCTAGAGTCGCCTCGGGCTGGTCCCACCTTCTCTGGGCACCTCCCCGCTTCCACCCCATCTCCAGAGCAACGCAGCAGCTCTGCCCCCTCTTGGTGCTGGAGGAGAGCGTGGAAGCCTCCTGCCTGCTGTGCTGTGCTCCTTCCCCCAGCAGGTGGGCCACGGGGCACTCAGAGTGCGAGTGGTGCGTGGCGAAGGACTGGTGAGGGGGCGCTGTGGGTTCTCACCCCCGCCCTCCCCAGCATGGGATGGTCCCGCCTCCTCCGGGCACCTCTCTGCTTCCGCCCCATCTCCAGAGCAAAGCCCCAGCTAATATGCTAATGACCTGGTCGTTACCCGTTACGGTGTCCTGACCATTAGCATATTAGCTCTTTATTAGTATAGATAGATTAAATTATATTTTTATAGAAATTAAAAGAAAAGATTCGGCATAAGAGTAGAATTTTTAAAGAGTCATGACCAAAACCACTACATTTCAGAGACTATTGATTGCCAGTGAGAAGAAGATGAATATTGATATATAGAATCTCCTACTGGGAACCAAATATCCCTCTGATGAGGACCGGGGTCTGGTAGACCTGGGAATTTGGTGACACTTCTGACCTGCACAGTCCATGAGATAGTAGCCACCAGATGTATGTGGCTGTCACACATACTAGTAAATGAATTAAAGTTACAGCCCTGACCCGTGTGGCTCAGTTGGTTGGAGCATCACCCCATGCAGAATAAGGTCTCGATTCCCGGTCAGGGCACATGGGAGGCAAGCAGTTGAAGTTTCTCTCTCTCCCTTTCCTTCCCTCCCTCCCTCCCTGTCCCTCTCTCTAAAATCAATCAACATATCCTCAGATATCCTCAGGTGAGGATTAAAAAAAATAATTAAACTAAATTTTAGAATTTAGTTTCTTTGTAGCATCAGCCATATTTCAAGTGCTCGATGGCGGCTCATGGCTATTGCATTGGACAGAACATTTGGGTCATCACAGCAAGTCCCGCAGGCAGCGTTTCCCTGGATGAGTCTGTCAGAAGTGACTGCCCTCACAGGGAGCATGTGCCAATACCTGGGACATGGCGGTGGTCCCAGCTGGGTGTGGTGCTGATGGCAGCCAAGGATGCTGCGAACATCCCTCAGTGCACACGAGCTCCCCATGCAGAGCAGCAGCCTGAGGTGTCCGGTCTGGGGCTGGGGCTGGACTCTCCGGGTGGGCAGACCTCCGTGGCCCCTGCCCCTCAGCTGGAGTTTTAAAGCAACGCCCACTACCAAACTTGCAGGGAGCCTGCGTTTTGCATATAATATAGGTTCAAAGTATGGTTAACCCTTTGCACTTGTTTGCTTTTTTCTCGATTCCTTTATTCGAATGCTAACTGTGTTGAGTCACATTCGACATCCGAGTGCAAAAGGTTAAAACTTGAAATTAAGTGTAGAAAAGACTTGCCCCAAGTCCCGAGGCCCTAGTTGGAGGCAAGGGGGTGTGCGCAGGGGAGTCCAGCGGACACACACATTCCCTCTCCTTCCTCTCCTCCCCTCACGGGCCCCGACAGGCAGCCGGAGTCTGCAGTGGCCCGGCTGTCCTGCCTCTCCAGGCCAGATCCGCAGCCAGGACATGAGTGTCAGCCGCCGGGCTCCTCCTCACAGCTGTTCCTGCAGCAGGTGGATGCCAGTGACATCTAAGCATCAGTGTCCCAGCAGAGCGGCTTCAGATCTGAGCTCTGCACTGAGCTCTTGTGTGGCCAAGAGCAAGGCACTTAACTTTTCTGAGCTCCATTCTCTTCTTTATAAAATGGAAATAGTAATAGTATGCATTTTACAGGGTTGTTTAAAGAGTAAATGAGAAAAGCATGTAAAGTGATTAGTATAGTCCAGTGATGGCGAACTTATGACACGCGTAGCCATTTCTGATGACTCGCGGCCGCATGCCGAGGATAAAACATTTGCTGCTCCTGAGGATGAAACATTTGCGACTAGAGTCTTGGAGTTAGTTTTTTCCTCAAAGTGACACACTACCCGAGTTATGCTCAGTTCTTTGGCGAAGTTTGACACACCAAGCTCAAAAGGTTGCCCATCACTGGTAGTCTCTAGCATATTAAGAATAAGGTCATAGGTAGCTTTTATTATTTTGATATTTGTGTTACTATGGCTGTTTGGCCCAAGAAATGCTGGCTATTGATCTGGGGTCCTGTCCTGCCAATGGAGGAAATCTGGGCCCGGGTTTGTCAGTCTGGCTGGGCTGGAGCCAGGGCTGAACCCGTCCCCCTCAGCGCAAGTGTCACTCACTCCGAGCACCCTTTCTGTTCAGCCTACTCGAATGGACTCCCTTCCCCAGACCCTATTAGCGCTTTATCCCAACTCATGTCTATCTCCTCCATAGAATATGGTCAATTTCGTGACTATATGTTTGTGTGTTTTTACTGGTTATCTCTTCTTCTAGACGTGGAGTTGGTATTAGGCATCAGGGATTGGAGAATTAATGGCATGTTATAATGATGAACTGAACTCATGAGAATGAAGAAAGGGAAGGTTGTGACCGGGTAAAGCTGACTTGAGCTTGCATGCTACTGACCTGAATGGAATTCTTGCTCTATCCATTACTCACTTTGTGACCTTAATTATTTCGCCTGAGTCTCAGTTTGCCATATCTGTGAAATGGGGAAAAAATTGTAAGAATTCCATGACAAATATGTTTTCCACTTCAGTCATTCATTTCAGTAAATGGTGGTTTTTATAATGATTCAAGAACCGACATTGGAGTAAAACTAGAGGATAATTAATGAATTGGTAACCTTTCCTTCCCTTCTATCGATATTAGACATTGAACTTTAGGTATAACACTTGACATATTAGAAATTTATGTCTCCCAAGATAATTTTATAGTTTGTCCAGCAGGTTGAGACTTTGGTAGGCTGAAGTAAGAATATTTGGCCAAACTGGTAGTAATTTTATATGAATGTGAATGGTCTGTGAAAGGGTTCAGAGGGCCTTGGGCTGCAGGCATGGTGGGCCTCTGTTCAGGGTGATTTGTGATCAGAGGTCGAGGCCCCCTCCGTCCTGCCTCCTCTTCCGCAGCACAGCCTCCCATCAGAGGGCGAGAGAAGATCTCTACTCCTGTCCATGAACCTGACCAGGAGACGGTGGCTGTTTTGAGAGCCAAGTGGCTGTTCACCTGAACTGGTGCGCTATCCATCCCTGACCTGAAACCTGCTCCCCCCCCCCCCCCCCCCCACACCAGGGCCTAGAGAAGAGCGTGAAGGTCTGTGTTGGACCTCATGCTGATTTGTTTTAGATCTTCAGCTCAGTTTACTTTCAGACCCTCTTCTGTTCTTTCTGACTGTGTGTCTTAATATTTTTTCTAACTCTTCCCAGTGTTAGCAGAAAAGAGGGTGTGGCTGGTGGTCAGGTTGCATCGGGCACATGAGGGCTGCCGAGTTGTGTACTAGCCTTGGGGGTTCGTGGCTTTGCTTCTAACATTGGAGAGAGGAAGAAGCACATAGAGAACACACATCTATTTTGGGTTCCTGTATTGGAGCTTTTGGTTGCAAATAACCCAAAGCCCACTCTGGCTGGTGAAGCAAATTACAGAATCGTATTGGCTCGCGTACCAGAAAAGCCAGGAGCAGGCGGCCCTCTGGGCAATGTTGGGCCCTGCCCTGCTCCTGTGCTCACCTCGGAGTTCATGTGTGCTGGCCTCGTCCAGCTTCTGCTTTGTCTGGCAAGCCTAGACCACTTCTCACAGCTTCACCACCCAGCAGAAGGAACGCTGTCCCTCCCGTGGTGCCTGCAGGAGACGAGTAGTCGAGCCTGCTTCTGGTTTGGGACAGGCCCATCCATCCATCAGTCAGTGTGGCCAGCAGAGAAGAACACACTGATTGGTCAGACCTGGCTTAGGGCTTTCCCCTCGGGAGCTGGGAGGTTGGCATCAACCTCCTGGGAATCCCACGGCCTGAGATGGGAAATGGGGTGTTTTCCCAAAGAAAAGTCAGGCTATAACCAGAGGAAGAGGAGCGTGGGTGCCAGGCAGGCAGACACAGTGGGTATCCATTGCTCTGTCCCTTTGATTTGAGTTGTGCTGGTGACTGGGAACCTCGTGCATGGCGGTGGCTCCATTTTGCCTCCAGAGCTGCTTCCAGCCTTGGCTGATTTATTTACAGCACCAGCACACCTCTCTTCTTTCCTGCAGTCAGAATGGCCCAGTCTTTCCCAGAGGTGAGAGGAAGTGGCCTTCTCTGAGCCACAATCAGTGGCATTCCGCAAGGTGTGGCAGAGGAGGCCACCTGGCACTTGTCCACTGACGTGTCCCTCCCCAGGCAGGAGTGCTCTCCAGGCCGCTCAGCGCAGTGCTCTCCCTCCAGGCCTCACCCCTGGGTCGGGGCAGGGAGACCCCACGGGAGTCGCACACCTGGCAGAATTCTCCCTTTCTTTCCCCTTGTGAAATTTCCCATCCGAATTGGGTTGGAGAATAATAATCAAAATGAAAATGATTTTTGAATAAAATTATAAGTTTGAGTGTTCTGCACAGTACTTTCCCAAACACTGGCTAGATTTTTCTAAAATGCCAGCACTGAGATCACTGGTCCATTTCAATCTTTATTGAAACAAATAAACCCAATAAAAACACTTATGCTGAGAGCTGTAGCGGCACAATAAAAGAATCGCCCTGTATTGAATTTATTGATTTATTTATTTACTCCAACTGGAAAATTGAGTATTGTGTTAATGTATTTTATAAGAATCACACTGCTCGATGAAATGGCTAATTTATTTTAGCGTATACATAAATAGCTAGCAATTTTCCATGAGACAGGCTAATGAAAACGATGCCATGAAATTGTCTATACTGTGAGGAGTGGCGGGGACGAGTTATTATTGGGTGAGTGCTAAGAAGCACTGAACTGGCCGTCATATCTTTGAACTTTTGAACTGCTACTTGTTTCATGTGATTTATTGATTTTGCTATCTCTCTGTTTAGCTCAACTTTAGTTTTTGCCCAGCAGGGCAGATAAGTGGCGTAGGAGATTTAATTTCATGGGTATTTGGGGTTAAAGCCTATCTTTAAGAAGAATGCTGAACATGTTTAATAAAACATGAGTAGCAGGGCGTTAGGTTTCTGTGTGATGGGGACCTGGTAAAACCAAGGCGGGCGAGGCCAGCCCAGGGGACCGGGCGGGAGGCTCTCCCTGAGCTTGGAGCTTCCCCAGGGCCACCTGCGTCTTATTTGCCAGGCAGCCGCTTCGTCCTCAGCTGCGTGTGTTGCCTCTTCCCCTGCTGTGCCTTTAGCTCAGGCACAGGTCTGCCTGGTGCCTGCTTCCTGGGTCTCCCAGCAGCAGAGTGCGCCTCACCGCTCTCCCCTCCCTGCACACCACGGGCGCCGCCATTGAAATACCCTCCTGTGGGCAGATCACTCAGGGAAGCTGCTCTAGAGCAGCCAGGCTCTCACCTAGCCAGCAACTTCTCCCAGAGCTGCTGGGCCCCTCCGTGGGCTGTGCCATTGCCTGCTCCTCCCCAGCCGGCCCTGACCTTGGAGGGTTGTTTCCCGCCCGCCCGCCTGGTTGGGGGCGGGGATCTGATACTGAGTGACTGGCGGCAGCAGCCTTACTGTTTCAGTGCCTTTGGACCTTCAGAACTTCTAAAAATGTGACATCTGGGGAGCCCGTGCTTGATATTTCCGTTTGATTAGCTAATTGCTGAAGAATGACAACAGTGTTGGTGCTGCTGCTTTGGGGCGGGGAGTTGGATGAGGTGGGAAAGAGCTTGATCACTAAAGTCACCACCCTAGGAATGCATTCCAGGTCATACATGTTCAGGCGCATGAGCAGTTAAGACTCTTCCCTCAGTGAGTGACACAGTATGTGAATGTGGAATTTTTATGAAGGTAATGGTCTTTCTTTAAAAATCTGATTTATTTAGAAGGTACTTTTAAATGGCCAAGTAATTTTAACCTTCAGGAAGAGATGAGGAGGGGGGGTGTGAATGGGCAAGGCTTGGATCTCTGTGAGGATTTCAAAATTCACATCCCCTTTAATGATTAAACTGGCAGGATCTTTATTTGGATGTTAAAAGCTTTTTCTTACATTGCAAACATTCTCAGCAAATTTACAGTCAGATATTTGGAAACAGCTAACACTTTTTAAAAAGGAGGAGGAGGGCTTGTTTAACTAGGAAACAAAATTAGTGGGAAAGGCTAAAAAGACAGGACTGGCCCAGCACCACTAGCTGGGGGAAAATTCCATTTCATTGCAACTATGTTATTGTTTACTTTACCATACACATCCTAATATGGTCACCTCCCTGTCAGAGGCGGCCAAGCCGGGGTGAGAGGCCCCTCGGAGACAGCTCCTCACCGCCTCTCAGACAATAAGAAACAAGCAGCGCAACTCCACAAAAGGCTTCGCGGAAAATAAGTGTCAAATAAATCCTACAGAACTCTTGCCTCTGCTGCTGAGCTCTGTATATGCAAACCTGTTTTGATGCTGTCGCTGCCCAGGCTGCGCTGCACTTGTTTGGAAATAAGCCACTGCATTTTCGTTTTCCTTTTTTCCTTTTCCCCTCTCACTTCATCTGAGGGCTCTGGATTAATTCTCTGAGACGTATCTTTGCATACATGTCTCATGAGTTATGTTTCCTGGAGCCTTGTACTAGGAACATTAAGGTAAGAATGTTGATTTAGCCTGGGACCTTTGTCACTCAAACTAATGCTCATCAGGGATGGAGACATTGTAAAGAAATATTGCAGAGGTGCAGTTGCTTTTAATTGTCATGCATGGATTCGAAAAAAAAAATGCCACCAGTTGTGAATGAGACAGAGCAGAAGTGTACTCACTGGTGTAAACACTGAAGGCACGGTGGTGTGGCGGCCAGTCCTGGGGAGGCTGTCCTCTTCCTTCCAGTTTTTCTTTTCCACTGTGTTATTTCTCTTTCTTTTCTTCCTTTTTTCAACTCTCCTGTTCTTTCCCAAATCCTCATGGTCTTGAGGCTTGCCTGTTATCTGCAACTCCAGCACAAAGGTAGGCTGCTCCTCTCTGCTGCGGGGAGGGCCACGTTACTTTGGGAGGGATGTCTCCCACTGCCGGAGCTGCTGACCTCAGGAGGGGTCCTGCTCGGAGCCCAGGGATGAGCGAGCACGCATGGTGGCGGCGTTTGTGGAGTGGAGTTTATTTTTATGCAACTTAAAGACGCAGCAGCGTCTTTGGCGGAATGGACTCGTTAGCTCCCGAAATCCTGCACTTGATATCACACTGATTTGCTCCTTGTATTACAGCGCTGGGCTCAGACCTTTGGGGGTGCTTGGGTTTATGACAGCAGAGAAGATTCCCGGATTCTGCATCTAGTTTATCAAAATTAAATAAAGGATCTAGGAATTGTTTTTTCTTTGCTTTTGAATTGTAATGTAAAGGTGTGAGTGTTTGGATGACTGGCCTGTGTACTTTTCTTCTTCCTTTGGTCTAATTACTTTAATTCCATGGACAACTTTACTTATTTCTCAGTGATTTTCTCCTGGAATTTTGCGTAGTCTGGTCTCTGTCAGGGCCAGGGTAGAGCCCATCTTAACTAATTGCGCCCTGCTCAGAGGCAGCACAATAGACAGAGTGAAGGCGGAAAGAAATTATTTCCACCCGAAAGGGGGACTGGGATAGAGTGGTGCCAATTCATAATTGAAAACAAGGGCAACTTAGGCCTTAGTGAGGGATATTACAGGCTATTAATCATAATAAATATGTTTGTCCACGTTATGTTTGCGTTCTGTAATTTTCAGGGGAAAATCAAAGTCGGTGATTAGAAAAGGGAATAGTTCTTTGGCTTGGGAGATGCTGGGCTGTACTTGTTCATTAGTTCAAAACGCATTAAAAGTGAGCAGTTTGTTCCAGAAACCGAGTGTGTCGTTCCCGAGCAGATTTGAATATGTCCCCATCCAAATGCAATCTCGGGTTCACGCCACAGCGCGGCTGCCTCCGAGCATCTGGGCTCGGGCGAACCGGAGCGCTGAGAAGCTGTCTGCGTTGCCGGCTTGCGCACTCCCCTCGACTCCCGGCGGCAGATCACCTCTGCACGCACTGCGGCCCCTTCAAGGTGAAGCCCTTTGAAAAGCAGAAACCCGTGCCTTTAACCAAAAGGAGCTCGAACAGCCTCAAAGTTTGTAGCTTAGAAAGCTGCTGATTATGCTTGTCGTAAAACATATCTGAGTGGAAGGTTCTGAGTCCAAACAGCATCCAGCACTGCTTTCGAAATATAACTGTAGACCGTGCTTTTAATAAAGAGGTCTATTTTTACTTTGGAGCCATGGAGGGGTGACCGGAATTAGTAGCCTTTAATTAGGCGGGGAGATATTCAGGTTTTACAGGGATTTATGTTAGAACATGGACTGGCGTGGCTCTCTCCTCATTATGAATCCTCCCTGCCATAATGAGGTTCATCATTAGTTGATGGAGTGGATTTGCCCAGCTCTACCTTGAAAGGCACGTAATTTACATACTACTTCAGAGCCCAAGCTTTAATGGATTCCTTGATGAATAAAATGAAAAGCTACTTTCTTTAAATTTTTGAACACTGTTTAGATAATACGATTTTAATAAGACATTCAATTTGCTTGTTAAGTATATTTGAAAGTGCTTTTTTTTTTTTCTTTTGGGGAAAAATATAGTTTGGCTTGCCTTGTTGCACACCACAGTGGATGGTGATCCTCAAATATGTCAGAGACCATATGGGGCACATTTTAAGAAATGGGAAGGATCTAGGCACGTGCTCTTTTGCATGTGAGTCTCGAGATTATTGATGTGTGTGTAGAAACTCTTCTGACATTAAAGGGTTGTAACAGAAAGGTTCGAAACAAGCACTGATTTGTGCCTGGTGTTGCATATCTACAGTGTGTGGCACACTGCTGCAGCCAGCATGCCAGGATGCCAGCCACACCTCCTGGCTCACTGTAACTGGAAGAGCGGAAGCTTTCCTGGTGCGGCTCATGTCGGAAGCTGCTTCGAGGCTGCGCTCTGAAAGGGGAAACTGAGGGAGGCTGTGCTACGTGTTATCAGATCATCAACCTCGGAGCTTTCTGGTCTAGTCCATAAAGGTGGCCAGTTCCTGGCTCTGTCCCTCTCCTCTGTTTTGGTTGGAATGGGAGAAAGTCCGTTTAGGCCGAGCCCATTTGAACGCGATGGCTTCATCGTAGCATGTTAGTGAGCATGTCCTTCTCTAGCTGGAGACAGGTCACCTGCATTGTTGTCGCTGCTGCCAGTGGAAATAGGTTTCTGGGTTGTCACATTCTGGAGCAGGGAAGGTGTCTAAATGTAGGCGAAGCCTTGTTTTGATAGATGCTTTATTACCAGGAAGTGATCGGCATATATTAACATTAATAGAATAGTCCATGTCATTCTTTTTTAAGTAATTTACCTCTGCTATAGGCCTGTCTGCTGAAAAACATCTCCCTCTCTTCTAACACATATTTGTTTAGAGAGTTTTCACTGAAGTGTACATGACAATTACAGCTGTTCATTAACAAAATTGGGTATTTGTTTTAAACTTTAACCAATCACTTTGATATGCTAATTATGGTGTAATTTAATTTGAGCCCTGTAATGATGATGCCGTTATTATGGACATAAATGATGCAGTTAAGCTGAGAGTAATCTCATTTGCATACTGTACATGCCAGTAAATTAAGCCCTTTCTTCGACTGCTTCAGCTTTAATTTTCCACTTCTTTTCACACAGCTCCTTTCCGCCCCTCTTCTGAGCCCACTTTGTAATAGTCCTGATGACTGTTTGATGTGAAGAGTTTCTCACCACAGTAACGTGGGGCCGAAGATGTAACATTTAAGGGACCCCTTGTCTTGCCAAGTGTTCCTTTAAGAAGGAAGAATTAGAGCGTGTGAGGGGAGGAACGTCCTCTCCAGGGGCTGTGGCAGTCCCTCGTTAAGTAATGTGAGATACCAAGTGCTCTTCACTAGCCCCCAGGTCAGACGTGGGGCCTATTGCTTATGGATGATGCTCGCCCCACCGTTCTGTAGTTACTGGTACAAATTGCGTTGGGTTTGGCAACAGTGAACGGGACTGTAACTACCCAGGCTAGTCGGGGTAACCGTTATTTAGCCCATATGTTACAGTTCTTCAGCTGTGGGCTCTTACAGGTGAGATGGTCATTGTCGACACCTGCGAAACAGATTGCCTGCCGTCTTCAAGAGGAGCTTCTGGGTTTTCCTCTGCCCGATTGTCAAACACACGTTCGCCCAGTTGTGTGCGAACCCTAACACGCCTTCCTCAGCGCCGACCCTGGCTGCGGCCCTCCTTGAGCTGGGAGACCTACCGGTGGCCTGTGAGGCCTGGCCAGCGGCTGTCATTCAGCTTGAACCAAGCTCCTCTCCGGCTCCTGCTCTGCTCAGCCAGTGGGAGCTGAGTGAATGTAAGGACTGAATTTAGCTCTGTGTTTGTAAAAGGGCCATAGGCCTATAAATAGTGCAAGCTGCTTGCCTCTCCTGCAGGCTGCTTCCTGGTAAACAGGAGAGTATTAAAACGAGGAATTGGCTGTGTCCATCCTCATTTCTTGGAACGAAAAGCCTGCCCTCCCTTTCTAAGCATTCCCCGTTTCTCTGCCTCCTGACCCAGGGTTTTGCCGTGATTTCCATCCCCCACGCTGCCCTGGGGGAGGCTCCTGCCCTCGGGCGTGCAGGCAGCTTTGCGGGCTCCTCAGCCTGGGCTGCGATGCCAGCACAGGGCACGGCACGTCTGCCTAACGTGGGGGACCCTGGTGGAGGCCCTGTCCTTTCCCAGTTGCTTTTGAAGGAAGCAAGTGCTGCCACACTGTTGACAGGTCAGACTGTTTGAAAGCGAGTCAAACGTCAGGCAAACCTTTAAAGGCTTTTCCTCTCTTTCATATGATTTGGAAGTACCATAATGCAAAAATGTGTAAAGAAGCTTATGAAAGTACTTTCCATGTCTGTAATTCCATATTCAATGTTATATTTTTCAAAAATGTGGAATGAATTTTTTTGTTTTCAATATAATTGAGGTAGATGGATGAAAGAAGAAATGATTTTATGTAATAGTATAGAGCTTTGTCATTTTAATTAAATTACATGGACTAGATTTTCTCAGGTCAGACCAAGCTCCTAACAAATATTCCCACTGGGAAATTTCCAGCTTCTTAGGAAGGTGAGTAAGCAAACACATTAATTACCACAGGCACTTAAGTTCCCGGAGGGCAAGGAATATTTATCTGAATTTTCAGCACTGTGATTGTGCCTTGCACATAGTAGGTGTTCAAGATGAAAATCAACCTGCTTACTCCTGTAGGCTTGTCAGCAGCCGTGAGAAAATGAGGAAGAAATGGCTGGAGGGTCCAGCCTTTCCGTGTGCCTGGTGGAGTTTAGGTGGGAACCCCACCAGCCTGTTCTTCTCTGGCCTCTTGCCCTGCAGCTAGAAGAGCAGTCCCGAGGGGCGTGGCTCAGCTCGGGTGTTGGTGAGAGCCTGCGCAGCTGGCACCACGGGGTCAGGTCCTGAGCAGCAGCGGTGGGCCAGGCCCTGTGCTGAGCGCGGTCACAGGTGCCACCCGGAAGCCTTCGGTAACCTTTCAGGGCAGGTGCTCTCCCCTCCTCTCTCAGCTGTGGCTACAGCGCTGCAGGTGCAGCCCGGGGCACGCCGCTGTGGGCGGAACCACCTGGCACTCCTGGGAAACCCGGTCTAGCTCCCGGCCACGCGCCTCCCTCCTGGTGTCAGTGTAGGCACACACGCCATGTGACTGCATGGTTTGTGCCCAAGGATATACCTGTAGCTGCACCTTATGTCTGTTTTGTACATACACGCACTGCACAGCAGCTACGCATCTTAGTATGTCACTTCCGGGTATCTCTGCGTGCCCCTGTCTGCTGGTGAGCAGGCTGACAGTCACTCGGATGGAGTGGCTTCCTTGTCAGGTAGGAAGTGACTGAATGGGACTTGAACCCAGGACCTCTGCCAGCAGACACGTTGCTCACTGATCACCACTCCCTGCTCCACTGAGCTGGAGGGAGCAGGAGTGTGCCATGCTCCTGAGGAAGTTAACTTGTGCCTGTGGTCGCGAAGACCTTTCCCGTTCAGGATGTGGGCTTTAGCTGTGAGCGCTATGTAGGTGCCACAGCTCCTGATTTCCCCGTCTTCGGGGTGATGTAAAACCCCTGGCAAGAAGCCACCTTCTCTTCCCTTCCCCGCCTCCCCCACACACGATGAGGCGGTGGTTCGGTCCCTTTTTCTTGGGGAGGAAGATGCTGTGCTGCCATCGCCCGTGGATTAAAGTCTGTTTACTGTGGCCGTGACAGATGGCAGAGTGAGTGTCAGCTGCAGTCTTCGGCTCCTTGGATCTATAGACGTTTCCATGGTCCCGTGGGCGTGTAGACTGTTCGCTACCTCAGTGAGCCGCTCGGAGGCACATGTGGAGAGAGCAGTGGGGACACTCGGGAACCGATGCCTCCTTGTCCTCAGAGCCTTTCCCAGGTCTCAGCTTCCCATCCCGGCACGGGGAGTGGTGACTGGGCGTGGCACCCTTCCCCTGACCTGCAGGAACTCTTCCAGCCCAGTGGCATCTGGGCATGCTCTCAGGCCCACATGTCCAGTGTGGGAGCTGCCAGCCAGATGTGGCTGCTGAGCCCTTGGGATGTGCTCCCCCCATCAGGAGCTGTCACATGCGTACAATCCACACTGTCATTCACAGACTGAGTAGAAAAAAGGAGCTGATCTACCTCATTAATAATCTTTATATTGATTGCATGTTGAAATTAAAATGTTTTGGATGTATTAGGTTAACTGAAATATATCTTTAAAAGTAATTTCACTTCTTCCTTTTTACTTTGGTAATGTGGCTAGTAGGTATATTAAAATTAATCATATGTGGCTCTCATTATATTTCTGCGAGACCACGCAGTTCTAGAATGTACATCCCACTTTTGTACACACGCTGCTGGCAGCCCAGGTGGCCCAGGGGTAGAAAGCTGCAGCAGGTGCTCGTGAGGACACGGCCCCAGCCCGCGCTTGGGGAGTATTTGGGAGGAAGCCCCGGGTACTAAGGGAAGACTCCCGTTGGCCTTTTCAACACCTTGTCCTTCCTAATCAGACTGGGGATCCAGCACATACCCCACTGTTTCCAAGAACTTGGACTTGGCTCACCTACCATAATGACCCCTTAGCATAGGTGACCAGAGAAGAAATGGATTCCTTGAAGGTTCCCAGATGACTCTGCTGGGCTCCGGTAACCTGTAGGAGTGGTACCTGGGGCCCGGGGCCACAGGCTCCTATCGCATTTCTCTTAGGTAAATAGATGCATTTATCTTTTTGATACCCTCCTGATATATATTCTTTACCTAGTATAAGTGTATCCTGCCTTCAGTACACATTAAGTAGAAGTATAGTTGTTTTTTCAAGAAAGAGAATAGCATCATCTGAGTGAACATTATTCAGCAAATACTGATTGGGACCTGTCTGATTAGGCCTGGGGGCTGATAAGACAGCTTGCTCACTATCTAGACAAGTAGGAGACTTGCCTAGGACCTAGAGGATGAACTGAACACACGGAAACTCATTGTTTGCCAAGTTGGAGCTGCGTTGTTTGTCTTATCAAAAGATGCTTTGATTTTTCACGAGGATTGATTGTCAATATTCATTAAAGATTTGCATGCTTCCCACATCTTATTTACTGTACAGATGGTTTAGGGAAATCAGGATTTTAATTGTTAATTACTAATAACTGCAAATAGGTGAGTTACATACCTGTAAGTTTTTCCCTAAACATCCACTCCAGTCCTTTGAACCCAGGGCAGGTCTGGGTCAGCCTCCTCTAAGATCCGCTCCCCCCATCAGAATAGATGGAACTTCACTGGAATGAAGACATGGGAATAGCTGTCACTTCCTCCACTAGCAGCAGCACCAAGTGGGATATTACCCTGCTTTACTTCTGGCCCTCAGGAAACCAAGGGCCTGCCCGAGCTGGTGTGGCTCAGTAGATAGAGTGCCAACCTGTGGACTGAAGGGTCCCAGTTCAATTCCTGTAACGGGCACATGCTGGGTTGTGGGCTCAATCCCTGGTGAGGGCTGTGCAGGAGGCAGCCAATCGATGATTCTCCCTCATCATTGATGTTTCTATCTCTCTCTCTCCCTCTCCCTTCCTCTCTGAAATCAACAAAAATATATTTAAAAAAAAAAAATGAAATCCAGGGACAGAGATGAGATGTGAGATAGCTGGAGGAAGACTGGGCCTGGCGAGGTCAGTGTCCAGCACACAGTGGTGTGTCTTGGGACCCTGTCTCTGGTTATTGTGACATTTGCCACACGCTGTTCCCATGTTCAGTGACCTAACCTCCAGCTGGCCGGACGTGGACGTTGACTCTGGACTTCACAGGGGAAACACCTCAGAGGTAGCTTTGGTTTGTTTGTTTTGTGTTAATCCTCACCTGAGGATATATTTTTCCATTGCTTTTCAAACAACAGAAGGGAGGGATGGAGGAGAAGGGGGGGATAGAGAAATACAGAGAGAGAGAGAGAGAGAGAGAGAGAGAAAGAGATCAATGTGAGAGAGACACTTTGATTGGTTGGGGGCCAATGACTGGGAATCGAACCCAAGACCCTTCATTGCATGGGCTGACACTCTAACCATGGAGCCACCGGCTAGGGCGTCTGTGGTAGCTTCTGTCCTGTGCATACCTGGGGAGGAAATGCCTTCAGCTTATTTGCACTAACCATTCCCTGCAGATGCCTCAGAGTGGAGAGCCTCCATTCCTGCCCCCCTGCCCCTCAGCCAGGCATCTGCCTCGCGGCAGGGCGGCTGTGCTGGGGACCGCCTTAGGCAGGCACCCCTCCCCTCAGGGCTGTGAGGAGCAGCTCTGCCCCAGCCCAGTGCTGGGCTGTGGCCCGGGGAGGGCAGCCTGGGCACTCCTGGTCGCGCAGGGGCGCCTGCCGCAGACGCAGCAGTCCGTGTGCGGATGGATCCATTTGGGGTTGGGATGTAAGGGGCGGTTAGTGCCCTGTCCCTGTGCTGTGTTTTGAGGAGTTGGTCCCTGACTTCTATTTGGCAAATCCTCTGGTTGTCCACAATTTTTTTGTTTTTTGATTTAATTCTAAAAACTTTAAAAATAAAATAAGATTGGGTACTTAACACTGTTTTGCATGTGAGAGGTATTTCAGTGCCTTATACTCGGAGTGTGGCCTCTGTCGCCTTCTCTCCTAATGGACCCGAGGAGCTTGTGCACCCGGTCGGTAATCCAGGCTGAAGCTCAGAGCAGCTCTCGCACCCGGGATACTAGCTGCCACCCCAGAGAAGGGCGAGAACCCCTTTCCCCACCAAGAAAGGGCAGGCGTTCTGTTAGGGAGGGCAGCGTAACTCCTGCGTGCGCCACTGCTCATGTCAATAGTGCGTGGCTGTGGACGCTCTGATAAGACGCCCTTTTTGAAAATATGTTTTTATTGATTTTTAGAGAGAGAGGAAGGGAGAGGGATAGAGAGATAGAAACACTGATGAGAGAGAAACATCAATCGGTTGCCTCCTGCACGTCCCCTACTGGGGGTTGATCCCGAAACCCAGGCATGTGCCCTGACCAGGAATCTCACCAGTGATCGCTTCGTTTGTGGGTCAGCACTCAACCATTGAGCCACACTGGCCAGGCGAGGCCCTTTTTCTTGATACAAATTTGAAACAATTCCCGTTTGGAATTCTGTTCTCTGTCCTCACTTTTGGAGATGGGTGGACATGGGCAGGCTTGCCGCTTAGAGAAGGCGTGTTTATTTCTTAGCGTTTCAGCCCTGGAGGCAGCCTGTGCGTCAGGTGTGCGGGGAGTGGGCTGGCCGTGGGGGGTGTCACGGCTCCTGCCCACGCTCACAGCGCAGGGCGCTGATGACTCCCCGCACTTTTCAGCAGCCCTGCCATGGCCTGCGCTCGTCCCTTCAAGGGCGCCCGCTGTAAGCCGGAGGGCTTGGAGTGAAGCCTGTGCCCGCCTGCTCGCACTGTGGGGTGTGTGCACGTGGCTGCTGGAACGCCCTTAGTAACTGTGACCGCCATTGAGCGTAATACTATCAGGCTCCTCTTCTGTTACCTCGGTTCACTAGCCATCTAGCTCCTCAGAGCTCGCCTCTTTCGGACGCACACTCTTTTAGAAGTGGCCTAGGGGAGACTAGACAACCCCCAGAAGTTCCTTTCCGGTGATGGTTCTGAAGTAGGCCACGTGCCGGTCCCCGGAGCTAACTTCCCGGGTGCAGGATCCTGCTGCGCACAGATGAAGGAACCCCGGGGGATGGCCGTCCCGTGGTCCCGTGGAGGTGGCAGGAGTGTGAACTCAGCCTCTGCAAGCTGCCTGTGCCTCTTGTGACAAATGTCTAGGAGTCTGGGCTGACACCCACATTCTCTGATATCGCCGAAACCACAATCCACTGGAGTCCACCGAATTATGCACCGGAATAAAAAATCAAAAATAGAAGAGCCTTTTCTATCTACCAGTCTTTTGTCATTATTTCACTGTTGTTGTTTTTCTGGATGCTGTTTTCTTTTCCCAGCTCTATATTTTTAAAATGTTGCCTGAAAGAGATAATGTTTATCATCCCTATTTTTTTTTTCTAATACATGAGGAGAAACGTAAAGTGTCCGGAATTCATGCTTTCTCCCAGGTGGTCACAGGGTCATTGAGTTGGTGAGGCCTAGTCCTTCTTTGGACACTTGTAATAAATTAGTTCTCTGTGGAAAGTGGAGAGAAGCCCTCCGCGCTTTCCGGAACGGAGCCACAGGTGGAGGCTCCCTCCTTCAGCTCCCAGCAGCGGGTCTGCTGTCTGACCACGGCGTCTGCAATGCAGGAGGATCGCTCGCTTTGTTCCCTCTGAGTGTAGAAGAGGAAGAAGCGTGTTGCAGGTGCCGTGGAGCCTGAAAGTCGCTGTGCTGATGTTTAGTTGTGTTTTTTCTTAATTTTAAAGCCTGCATCTTCATTTTTCCATGTCAGGATGAGTAAACTTGATCCATGGTTCATTTAAGTAAAGAAGCTATTTTAAACCAAATTGTTGCCATTGAGAAAGGGGGCACTTGTGCTGTCAGCTGCAGAAACGTGGTTTTTCACCGCAGTGCTCTGTTCCTGAAGAGCAGTGGGCTTGCAGACTTGCATTTTTCCTCGTGTGATTAAAGAGGAGAGTGCAAGCCAGCCTGTGGGTAGCCAGGAGCTGTGGGATTCCCTGGCCCTGGGAGCCTGCCATCCTGGTAGGTGTATCTCGAATGGAGCAGAATGTGTGAAAGCCATTTAAATAATTATTTGCTGGTTTAATAAAGGAAAATGCTTCACACCACCACACCCTCCCACAGTTGATAAGTGATGCCACCTGCTGTGAAAATATTTCACCAAACACTCTCATCTGGAATCGGTACCAAACAGCGAATTACAAGGGAGCATGTGCAGCATTTCTTTGGCTCTTCCCGGCTCCGAGAGCAGGCCGCTGCCACCCGGAGCTCCTGCCCGGCCTTTCCTCCCCCCAACCCCCCACAGGTAGGGCTCTACACCCGGGTTTGGCTTAGCAGGTCTTAGAGCTTGGTTTTTAGCTGAGGGTTGGATCAGTGTATTTGTGTTTAAACTTTTGGATGGTGGTTGCACTTGGCACTTGGCACTCTTGTCTGCTCACTGCCGAGGTAAGGGAGATGCAGTGTACCCTCTTCTTTTATTTCGAGAGGGAAGGGCTTTAAAGACTAACCATTCACGTGTCCTAGACGCAGGGCCCCCCGAGGGCAGGCTCGGGGCCACGGCCTCTGCTGTGCGGTGCAGGCCTCGGCACCAGGACAAGCCAGGAGCACCGCCTGCTCGGTGCTCTCTGAGAAGCTGGTTCAGAGGACAACCACAGCGGTCCCTTTGAAAGGCTGCACGGGGCGCTTGGCCTTTCCGAACACTCGCCGCGGCCTCTGCCAGGTTGTTAAGCCTTTTCCTTTCTGCCCCCACCCCATGGGTCTGCCCTGCTGCCGTGGGAGCCCACGCGGCCTTGGGAGCCCCGGTTGTGAGCAGGCAGCTCCCAGGGAGCCGGAGGATGCAGCCTCAGGGCTGAGCGAGCCTGACGAGGGCGCCCTTGTCCGGAGCCCCAGGAGGCAGCAGCCCTCCTGAGGGTCCCAGGGGCCCTGAGCATCCAGAATCCAGAACTGAGAGGAGCAGACGCACTGTCCATGCGGAGGCCACCTGGTCATTATCACTGGACGCTGGACACCCTCACGAGATGGCGTGGAGAACCCGCCGAAGCTGATGCCGCTTCCGGCTTTTTATATACATATATTTTTACATTTCAAAGCTCTGTTGGTGACATTGACTGGAAAATAGCAGAGAGAAAGAGACATGTCTGATTTGCATATTCTACCAGGATAGCAGAGTAAAGGCGTGGATTTTGGAATCTCCTTTCTCTGACGGAATCCCACACTGAGTGTGCACTTAAGCAGTGAGGACTCGGACCGTGCTTTGCATGTGTGAACACAGCGCATAGGGTGACGCTCTGTCTCTAGGTGAAGCCAAGATTTGCTGAATTATGTTTCATTGGGGAATTTTTACCTTTTTTTCTGTTTATGACAGTCGTTTCATCTGGTTTTATAATGAGGTCAGGAGCAGGTGAATGTAAAATAATACTAGTAAGCGGAGTGATTTCTGTGTTAATGAATAGGCTATTTTTTAAATTAAAAAGTTCTGGTATTTGAAACATGCTCTCTTCTTTAAGCACACTTAGCTGTAATTAGTCAGAGTGAAGATTTTAGTGCGCCCTGATTATGTACAAATGCTTACGGCTACCTGTCTGCACGGAGCTGGAGAGACGGGCATAATGGTTAAAATTGGGGGGAAGCTGGGGTCATCCTCACTTATGTGTCTCCATTATTCCAGTAACCATAAAGGATTGGCCCTGGTCTGATACAGGGTGTACTTGACTCGTTGCCCCCAAAGGCCAACAACTCTTCCTGCTTATAAAATGCAGGTCGCTTATTACACCAATAACTGCTAAAAACTGGTCCATCAGAAAAGCGGCCCGAGCCCGCAGCGTGGCGCACAGGGACCCTCCCCCGGACGTTTCAACATCTTTTGTTTCCACATATCAAGCGACTTTATGGACTTTTGCTGTGGCGTTGCCCTTCAACAAGAAAGCTTTTTCCATTTTGTACCATAAAGAATATTATTTTTCTGCCAGCCAATTTTCTCTGTTAGTCGCTAATTGGCTACATAAATCTCGGGTGCTGAGAATGAGGAATGTCTCCGTGTCATAGAGTGTAATCTTCACCCTTATTTACCAATTCATTAAGATTCATTGATGCAGGATCGGTGAGAGGAAATGACAACATAAATCAGGCCTCCAACATAATGACCCTAATCAGCGGGGAATTGCTGGAAATGTCATGATGAACTATGTCCTTGTGTTAGTGCCACTGTACATTGTCATGGCGCTGCTTTATGAGCGGGACGCATCTTCCTGACGGGACTGTATTTAACAAAAAAAGAGTTGTTAAAACCCCGATTCCATTAAAGCTGCGAGATCCATCCCGGGTCCTGTGGTATTTAGCCCCGTGCCCTTTACCTTCCCTGTAACTGCTTAATGGGCCGCGGCTTAATGCACCCTGGGAGCACACCTGAGTGGAACTCCCCGAAAAAAGCAAGCTGATTTATAGCTCGGCGTGTCTGTATTTCACCCGACAATCCCGGCACACATGGGGAATGGGAACAGGGCGTTCTCCGCGTAGGAACCAGATCTCTTGTCAGGAAGCGGAGGGAGCCCACTGGCCTAGAACTCCCTAAATGTCCGCCCTCCCTCCCGCCGCGGGAGTAACCGTCTCCGGGGCTCCCTGTCCCTGGGAACCGCTGTCCTTCCTAGAAGAGCGTCAGCTCCAGATTCGCAATAGACTTGGCCACGAGCTTTTGTAAAGAGGTTTCTGGATCCCCTCCTACCCCAAAGGTACTGATTTTATTCCGTCACCTTCTGGGCCCAGCCCCTGGCGGCCCGGGCTGCGTGCCTCGCAGGCTCTCGGGTTTAATGCCGGTGACCCGGTGGCTCGGGGACCGGGCGGCCTGGCCCGCGCCCCCTCCAGGCTGGCCCAGCAGCGGAAACGCTGTCAGGGTGTGAAGATGGAGAACTGTCACTTTATACTCTCTGGTTATTTTTTCTACCATTGAGCATGACGGTAACCACTTTTTTATCTTAAAAACATCTTTAATCTATGGTATGAGGCTGAGAAAGACCCGTCGGAGAACAAGACACGTTTCCTTAATCTTGACAGCGCGGTAATCTGGCCGCGCTGACAGCTGCGCGGGGAGATGGATAACTGCTTAATCGAGTGCTGGGCCGGCCTGTTATCTGGGCCTCCTCTCACATGACTGGCTGGGCGCTCCGTCGACGGCAGATAAGCCCGGCTCCTCGGACCTCAGACTAATGCAGGTTGGCGACCGGGCTTTGGGGTTGGGGTGCACAGTGTTCTGAGCACGGCGCCTTCTCCCTTCTGCAGGGGCCTCTGTCTCCCAGGACGGGGCGGCGCTTTGTTCTGGCGCGTGACGGCGCTGGCCTGGCCGGGAGGGCGCCTGGGCCAGGCCTCGGCCCGCCTGTCCTCCAGGCCGCAGTGCGAGAAGCCCGTGGCCAGGCCCTGCCCCGCAGACAGGCAAGGTGGCCCCTTGGAGGGAGACAGGGACAGGGGCCCCAGGGCTGGAGGGAAGGAGAGAGGTTCCAAGAGACACGACGGGGAAGAGAGACCGACAGAGAGGGAGAGAGGGAATTCTGAGACCAATCAAGTGACTGACTGAGAAAGAGAAGGTACAGGAAGGTACAGAGAGGGGGGCTGACCGTGGGGGAAGGAGACAAGCCTGGAAGGACGGGGAGGGCACCCCAGGCAGGGTGGGCGGTGGGATGGACAGTGGGCAGTGGGGTGGGCAGTGGGTGGGCAGTGGGCAATGGGGTGGGCAGTGGGTGGGCAGTGGGATGGACGGTGGGCAGTGGGCAGTGGGGTGGGCAGTGGGTGGGCAGTGGGATGGACAGTGGGCAGTGGGCAGTGGGGTGGGCAGTGGGTGGGCAGTGGGCTGGGCAGTGGGCAGTGGGCTGGGCAGTGGGCAGTGGGTGGGGGGGCAGTGGGATGGACAGTGGGCAGTGGGATGGGCAGTGGGTGGGCAGTGGGCTGGGCAGTGGGCAGTGGGGTGGGCAGTGGGCAGTGGGGTGGGCAGTGGGATGGGCAGTGGGCAGTGGGGGGGCAGTGGGCAGTGGGGGGGGCAGTGGGTGAGCAGTGGGCTGTTGCCACTGGGACCCTGGGCTCAGAACAGGCGCCTGCACTTGGAAGAAGCCAGCTTCCCGACAAGGAAGACCCGAGACTACTGGTCCCAGCTGGCGAGGCAGAGGGCGGCGCCCAGGCCCCCAGAGAGCTTTGGCTGGCACCAGGCAGTGGGAGACGGGCATCGATGTAATGTGGATGCCCGCTCCCAGGGGGGTCCATGCCGCAGGACGAGCCAGCCTTGACCTGTCAGTGAGGTCACGGGGAGGGGAAGCTGCACCCGAAGCTTCCCCCCCTCCCCCCGCTCCGCCTGGCGCTTTAAAACTTGGAAACGGTTCAGTGTAAGGACCTGCTTCTGGCAGTGAAAAGCTGTGTGAACCACCGTCTTCACGTAAACAGGGCAAACAAGGCTGAACCCAGGGCTGTTCTTGTTCCGAGCCCCTGGCCTGGGCCCTGCTGGCTCCACCTTGAAACCCCTCGCGCCCCCTGCTCCCCATCCACGGAACTGGGTTTCCGTTCTCGACCCCACGGTTAAGGTTCCTTCTGCTATCGGTGTTCACGGGGGAAATCCCAAAATGCTGGCCAGGGGAAGCCAGTGGGCAGAGAATCGGGAAACTAGTTACTTCTCGAAAGGAAACTTCCGTATAGTAAGAGGAACGTGTAGCAGTCAGACACACTGTAAGCGTGTCCATCACAGACAGGGACAAGCTGTGCGTAGCCATTGCGGCTTCGCTCCTTCCCCTGCCACCCGCCAGCACCCGCTCGGCCGGGGCCTTGACTTGCCGGCCGTTTCCATGGGAACCCCGCTTACCTCCCTGCGCTGCCTGCACGATGCGCTTCGGGACGAGAGGATGGATTCTCGTACCGTTCACACCAGCAGTTCGTAGGGCGAGAGCCATCGAGGGGTCGCTCATTTTGACCCAGCCTCCGCGTGCTTGGCCTCATGTGACAGGTGCGGGGAGCCTCTCTCCCCGCAGAGCGGGCGCTTCCCTGCCTCAGCCAGCGCCCTGCTTCCCTTTAAGTTGTTGAGACACAAGATGCCTGAACTTCACTCCATGCTGCTTGCCCGTCTGCCCGGTGGCTGAGCCTGGCGTGGGGGTGAGGACAGGCAGCTGGCACACGTCCCAGGCCTTGTGGGGAACGGCAGTGTCTCACCCGCCGCACACACAGCCTCCCCAGCCCTGCCTTTGCTCAGGAGGCGTCCCCCCGGCGGCCAGGTCCTGGCACACTCCAGTGGCCCTGGTAGCTGAGTACCTCCAGCTCTCAAACACATCGCCGTCTCTCAGCTTAGGGCCACGTCAGCCATAACCTTGTGAAAACAGTCTGCGGCGTGGCCTTGCTGGTCATTTTCTAAGGAGCTTGATGATAAGTCAGATTCCGGCAGCTCAGGTGGGACCCTGGTGAGGGGTGGCCCTGCGCCCACAGCATGGACGCGTGCCAGGTGCCCGCTGGGGCTGCTCCCTCTCGGGTGGGCCCACAGCCTCTCCGACTCGCCGGGCGACTTTAGAAGCTCGTCTGCACCTCGCTCTGTTGTTGCTGCCCAGTAGCCCCTGCCCCGCAGTTTCAGCTATCTGGTCAGCCTTGGTCCAAAAAGATTAAATGGAAATTCCAGAAATAAATGAGTGGTAAGTTTACAAGTACATGCCATGCCGAATAACGTGGTGAGGCCCTGCAGCCGCGGCCTCCGCCTGCCCGGGACCAGCTTCTCGGCCGGCTGCGCTGTGGC
Source organism: Ia io (assembly GCA_025583905.1). NCBI lineage: Eukaryota > Metazoa > Chordata > Mammalia > Chiroptera > Vespertilionidae > Ia > Ia io. The sequence continues at coordinate 2,289,183 of JAJQQW010000018.1, forward strand.
CGTTCGTCCCCAGAGGCAGTCCTGCCTGCCCATGCCCGATGCCCCCCCATTGCAACACGCCCTCCACCACCTCTGTCCCCCTCTATTCCCTCCACCCCCTATACCCCCCTCCACTCCCTTCCACCTCCTCTACCCCCTCCACTCCCTTCCATCCCCTCTACCCCCCTCCACTCCCTCCACCTCCTCTACCCCCTCCACTCCCTTCCATCCCCTCTACCCCCCTCCACTCCCTTCCACCTCCTCTACCCCCTCCACTCCCTTCCACCTCCTCTACCCCCTCCACTCCCTTCCACCTCCTCTACCCCCTCCACTCCCTTCCATCCCTCTACCCCCTCCACTCCCTCCACCTCCTCTATCCCCTCCACTCCCTTCCACCTCCTCTACCCCCTCCACTCCCTTCCATCCCCTCTATCCCCTCCACTCCCTTCCACCTCCTCTACCCCCTCTACTCCCTTCCATCCTCTCTACCCCCTCCACTCCCTTCCATCCCCTCTACCCCCTCCACTCCCTTCCACCTCCTCTACCCCCTCCACTCCCTTCCATCCTCTACCCCCCTCCACTCCCTTCCACCCCCTCTATCCCCCTCCACTCCCTTCCCCTCCTCTCTACCCCCTCCACTCCCCTCCACTCCTCTACCCCCCTCCACTCCCTTCCACCCCCCCCATCCCCCCCACTCCTATTCCCCCCCTCCACCCCCTCCACTCCCTCCACCCCTCTCCACCCATTCCACCCCCCACCCCATCCTATTCCCTCCACCCCCCTACCCCCCTCCACTCCCTCCCATCCCCTCTACCCCCCTCCACTCCCTTCCCACCCCCTCTACCCCCCCCATTCCCTTCCACCCCCTCTACCCCCTCCACCCCCTCCTATCCCCTCCACTCCCTCCACCCCTCTCCACCCATTCCACCCCCCACCCCATCCTATCCCCTCCACCCCCTCTATCCCCTCCACTCCCTCCACCCCTCTCCACCCACTCCACACCCCTCCACCCCTTCCACCCCATTCTATCCCCTCCACCCCCTCTACTTCCTCTACTCCCTTCCACCCCCTCTATCCCCTCCACCCTTCTCCACCCACTCCACACCCCTCCACCCCTTCAACCCCATGCTATCCCCTCCACCCCCTCTACCTCCTCCACTCCCTCTACCCCCTCTATCCCCTCCACCCTCTCCACCCCTGTACCCCTCTCTACCCCCTCCACCCCTTCTACCCCCCTCCATCCTTTCCACACCCTCTATTCCCTCCACCCCTCTACCCCCTTCCACTCCCCTCTACCCTCTCTATCCCCTCCACCCCCCTCCACTCCCTGTACCCCTATCCACCCCCTCCACCCCCCTCCACCTCTTTACCCCCTCCACCCCTCCATCCCCTCCACTTCTCACTCTCTCCACCCCTCCACCCCCTCCACCCCCTCCACCGTCCACCCCCTCCTCCACTCCTACCCCCCTCCTTCACTCCGCTCCACCTCCCTTCTACCCCTTCCCCTTTCCACCTCCTCCACCCCTCCACCCCCCTTCTTCACCCCCCTCTACTCCCCTCCACTCCCTTCCCACCCCTTCAACCCCCACCACCCCCACACAGAGCATCCTGTGGTCTCTCATCGCCAGGGGCCATGCAGGACAGCGAGGCATGGAGCCACGGAGACCATGTCCACGTGGCTTTTCCTACAGTATGCTCTTGCAGTTGTACCAGTTACCATCAGTTATCATTGTTCATCTCTTACTGTGCCTAATTTATAAAGGAAACTTTATCATAAGTGTGTACGCATAGAAAAAAACAGTATATATGGGGTTCAGGAGTATCCCTGGTTTCAGGCGTCCACTGGGGGTTTTGGAACCTATAAGGGGGCGACTATACGTTGTACCCAGATGCTTCAAACCCTCCATCTCACCACAGCCTTCTTGTCACTTGCATTGATGGTACTTGGTCCCCTGGGTCCTGTGGCTGCTCGCTTACCACTGGCCAGAGCCCATAACCTGGGGGATCATGGAGTGCCCGCCCTGTCCCTAGCCCCGCCCCGCCGCCTCGTCACTCCACTGCTTTGTCCTTGGCAGCTCCAAGCTCCATCTTCTGCTGAGTCCACGGGTCTCCCTGATAAGCGGGGCATGGCTCTCAGAGCCCTGCTGCGCCCAAAGCTCTGCACGCGCAGCCCCGGGGCGCCCCCATCCAGGGCTCTGGTGGGGGATTCCCCTCATTCACTCACTGACCTTCCTAAGTCCCGCCCCTGCACTGGAGCCTCTGCCACAGCTTCATTTGATCTCAGCAGATGGCTTAGTTCCTCTTTTCCATGAAGATGGTGTGATGTGACTTGTGAAATTCCCTTTCTGAACTCCGCATCTTCAGCAGTCTTCTCTTGGAGCGCCTCCTCAGTCCGTGGAGCAGCACCTGGTCCAGCAGCACTGCTGATTGCCCTTGCCTACCCCACCCCTCCATTGCTCATGACCCCAGACACAGCCAGCCAGCCTTTGCCGAGTGCTGCTAAGGAGCCAATACTTCAGCAGTGATAGGGTACTTTGGACCTACCAGGAGGAGGGTAGTCATTGTCATAGGGGAGGGAGTCTGACCTTCGGCCAGAATAAAAATAAGCACCTCTGTAGCACCCAGGATGAAATCTCTAACAGTAACAGTTGAGCCAGGTTTCAAAGCATTTATAGGAGTTTACTGCTCACAGTAGTAGCAAAAGGGCCTCCCACTGGGATAAAACAGTAAACGTAGAAATATGAAAGAGCAAAGTCTGTTTGAGAAGCAGTTAGGGTTAGTGAAGGCGGGCAACAGAAGAGAAGCCTGGGGCGTTACCCCTGGGGCCTGTTATTCCCAGCAAAGACATTTAGATGGTCCTTGGGAAACAGAGGAGCGCTAGAGGTTTCTAAGCAAGGGGGTGAATTGGTCACCTTGACTTCTGTTGCAAAGGATGTTTATGATGCTCGCAGAAGTCCCTTAAGTGCAGGAGAAAGAGGCTGAGGCGGGTGGCCAGGGGACGATGGAGAGAAAGGGGATAAAAAGGGCAGATATATAGGCATTCGAATTACCAGGGCTTGGTGATCAGCTTAGTGTCAAAGGAGATGGCAATGACCTTTTTCTGATCAGAGAAGGTACCAAACTTAAGGAAAGTGTGTACAGTTTTGGACATCTTGAATTTTAGGGTATCTCCAAGACTTTGGTGGGAATCCTATATAATAAAAGTGTAATATGCAAATCAAATGAACCGCGGAACGACTGGTCGCTAAGATGCACGCTGACCACCAGGGGGCAGACGTGCAACGCAGGAGCTGCCCCCTGGTGGTCAGGGAGCACTGCTCAGCCAGAAGCCCTGAGCCAGGCTCACAGCTGGCAAGCGCAGTTAGTCAGAAAGTGCTAATGATATCTGACTGCTGCAGGGAATGGACCTAAGCCAGCAGTCGGACATCCCCCAAGGGCTCCTGGACTGGGAGAGGGTGCAGGCCGGACTGAGGGCCTCCCCCCCAGTACACGATTTTTGTGCACCAAGCCTCTAGTAAACAATAAAGAGAGAAGTAATTGTTGAGGATCCAGTCTAATCCCAAACAGGTGGGGTTAAAGCATACACAGAGGGCACATGGGAATCTTAAGAAATACCAGCATTTAGTGGGCAGGTAGAAATAGCACCACCTTTCAAAAAAGACAAAAGAGGTGAAGGGTTATAGAGTCAGGCTGCGAGCAGGGGCACTGTCTCAGGGAGTTATGGGAGAAGTTTCAAAGAGCGGCCTCCAGTGTCTGGTGTGGCTGAGCCCCTGGCCTGCTGTGTTTCTCCGTGTCTCTGGGGTCTGGGGGTGCTCCAGGGCAGGGTCAGCGGCTGCCCACTAGGGGTCACGTGCCCACGTGCTGTTCTGGGCACAGCAGCAGCCAGCTCTGCCCTGGGAAGTGGGGCAGACATCCAGGGCCCCCAGACTCAAAAATGGACCCTCTCTGGCCCTGTCCAGAAAAGCCGTGGAGTCCTGAGGGTGGAACTCCAGGCAAAAGGAAACATTCAAGAACAAGGCGAAGTGAAGCTCCTCAGAAGGGAGTGGCGGCACCAGCGGTGTGGACAGGACCCTGCGAGCAGGAAAACCTGGAGGCAAAGGCAAGAGAGACGGGTGAACGGCAGTGCATGTGTCTCTGAGGCCACGTGAGGGAAGGGCGGGAAGTGTCCGTGGGGTTTAGCAGGTGCAGGCACCTTGCCCAGGGCAGCGGGCTCCACGGAGGTGGGCAGGGCCAGCCCAGGGCCAGGGCCCTCAGAGGAGGGGCAGGTGGGGGGGAGGGAGGCCTCTCAGCAGCAGGGGAGGGACAGAGCCAATGGCTGGAAGACTCTTCACACTGGCATCGGCATGCCTACCTGAGAGCAGGTGCGGGGGCGGAGGCAACCCTCTCTTCATCGCCCCTTTCTTCTGTAGCTGTCAGTGCTGGGCTGAGCGTCTCAGTCTCCTGTCCTGGCTCTGCCATCGACTTCTTTTCCAGACTTTCCATGCCTGCTCAGGGAGCAGTCCAGCTCCGGTCCTCGCCCGCAGGTCTGGCACTGCCATCTCCAGGCACCTGTCCTTGTCCTGCCGCCAGCATGCCCTCCCTCAGCCGGGCCAGCCTCCTGGAAGCCAGCCCTGACTTCACTGTCAGGGTGCCACTGAGTCCTGCCTCCCCTCGCCCATCGCGGGGCTCAGTTCAGGAGTCCTTGTGAAGTAGAAATGCCAGCAAAGGTCATAGGTCATTGACACTCGCAGGCACGTACTAGTACATTTATCCCTGAACAAGAGCTAGGACTCATTGCTTGCTCTCATGATGAAAACAGCACAGGTTTGCATAGAAGAGCCCTCAGCATGGCACAGGCACAAGGCACTGGGTGGTTTCTGTTGTGGGGCCTGTATTGTAGGAGTGTTAGTGCACCCTTAGCTTCCCACCAGCACCCCTTGCCCCAGCTGTGACAACCAACAATGTCTCCAGACATTTCCACAGGTGCCTGGGCATCCATCGGCCTTGCATTCTCGATAGGCAGATCCAAGGGAAATGATCCTAGGTTTGTACCTTATTTCAGGCAGCAATAAATGGCCACCACCCACCAGGCTGCTAGCCAGGCTGCTAGGGACGGTCCTAGTCCACCGGCCATGCTTCCGTTTGTAGAAGTCCGAGTGTGCTCCGGTTGGGAGCTGACGGCTGTATCGCTCAGCTAGTGCAGGTTAAGAGCAACGTCTTAACACAAACCGTGTTTCCCAGAACCTGCCTGCCCCACCTTCTCTGCCTGCTCCAGGTCAGCTGCTGTTCTCTTTTGTGTTTCGGTCGGGGACGTGCTGGGGCCAGTGGGGCCAGACTTCTCCCGTCACAGTACCCACGGCTGGAAGGAAGCCCACTTTTTGGAAAAGAACCAAAACCTTGTGTTACCTGGAGAGCTGTGATGTCATATTTAAGTTTTGTATTTAAAGTGCACACATTCCTGGGAAGTGAGCACAGAGAAGCCCTGGAGCCTGGAGGGTTGTCATAAGGGGCCCGCACACGACCAGGCCGTGGCTGTGGTGGATGGAAGCCCCTCTGCCCTGGGTGGGCGTCCTCGGGGCTGGGGACTGGGCCCAGGCCCTCAGATTCCTGTTCAGCCCAGTTTTCCCTGTTAAGGACACTAATAATTAACCACTGTGTCCACAATATGAGGTCAGGTTGCTAGTCCTGTCTGCAGTTATTAGCATGTACTTTCTTGATGCCACACATGTAAAAGGAGAAATGCACTGAAAAGCCATTCAAGATTTCCTTCAGGTATCAAGCTGTGAAAGGGTAGTCAGAGCTGTGTGAGGAGGCAGGGGCGCAGGGCCTCAGCCTGTGCGAGCTGGTGAACAGGAGCTCATTCTCATCAATTGCCCGGAAGTCAGCGCCGCCCTGAGCCGTTGTTAGGGAAAGGCTGGCCTTGTTGCTGTAGTGTCCCTCCTGTAGCTGGAGAAAGCGGGAAACATTTCTAAAAAGTAATGTTACTGAGCGTAACTGAGAGCATGGTCCGTGTTTTCTGAGAGCACGGGGAGAAGAGGATTCTGTGCTTGGGCATTTTTAGCAGCTTCCCAAAGGTCTGGGTTTATGGGCTGCCAGTAGTCGCTGAGATTTATTGAGCACCTGCTACGTCCCAGGCACTTGGAGTAGATTAGCTCTGGGTGCTCTCAGCACCTTGAAGTTTTCACGGGAACACTCATCACAGTCTTAATCTCCTTGTTTCTATGGTAACTGATTGATGTGTGTCTTCCCCACTAGACAGCGGCTCCAGGTGGACGGGTCTGTGTCACTGTTTGTTCTTCACTGTAGCCCCGACTCCATACAGCCCTGGGAGATACCTGTTACAAAATAAAAATTGCTGAGGAGGATGAGCAGACACAGATGCAGAGCAATACAGTTTTAGAGAGGAGGAATGGACAGAGTGGTGGGGTGGCTTGTTGAAAACTCGTTAGTTGGCAGAGTGAGGGTCCAGTTCAAGTGTCAGGTGTCATGGCTGCTCCCTTTCCTCCACACCCGCCTTCCCAGACTGCGGGGACCTGCCGTCGCCTAGGCTCCTTGTTAAAATGCAGATCGGCATCCAGCAGGTCTGAGATGGGCCGGAGGAGGTAAGTTTCTACTTTTCCAGAAGCCGCCCAGACCACTGTCCATAAACCACGCTCTGTGTAGCTGAGGTCTGCCACGGCTGCAGTGCAAACCGTGGGAGCTTCCTGGTCTGTGGGAGGCCTGTGAGGTTCTGCTTGCAAAGCCCGGCTGTGAGACAGAGCCCTCGCCCCTGCACTGTCTGCGCAGGGAAGAGCCAGGACCTGCTCCTGATGAATGCCCTGACACCTCCATCCCTGGGTCATCCAGGGGCTGGGTGGTGCTGCTCAGGGGCCCTGTCGCCTCCATTGTGTCTCCTCCTGGCACCAGGTGCTACTTTTGCCCTGAAGAGGCCTAGTACCCCACCTCCCATTGACCATGGAAATGCCAGGGAGTACAAACACCCTTTCCAGGCTTTCTCTGGTGTTTCGCTGATGGATGACCCTGCTGAGAACCCGTCACCAGACGCCGATGGTCCCACCATCGTGTGCAGCTGTCTGGGGAGGATTCCGTCACTGCCCATGCGGTGGGTGCCCACTGCAGAGTCCTGGGCACTGCCAGCTCCACCCTCTTGCTGGCATGCTGTGGCAGTCTCTTCCTAAATACCCTCCCTGGCTCAGCACTTGAGAGAGAAGTAAAACAGAATATTGAATAGTCAGAGCTGGCGGGGGAGGGTCCTAGGTCTAGTGGGACCGGTGACAGCTGCAGGAAAGCACGTCTGTGGGAGCAGGCATTCAGTCAGAGCTGTGATGGCTTTCCCTGAGCAGGTAGATGCTCGGCCCCACCTGTACCTCACCCGCCTCTGGCTGTTTCCCGGTCTCCCTGCTGACAGTGAGAGGGAGTCTGGGTTCTTGACTTTAGGCTCCGATTCTCATCCTTCTTGGCTGTTCCTAGCAGGACTGTCCATCATCTTTGTGCCTGATGGGGGCCTGCTCTGCGTCAGGTCACACGCATCTCCGTGTTTGTGTGGATGCAAGATTGGAGGATACGGATATATTGTGTTTTAATTGTGTGGTAGTAAGAATTGAAGGGGCACCTTTAAAAAGACTTTCTTTAACTCTGTATTTTGAAAGAAATCTTTAGAGCCCTTAGATGTGCTCAGTGGTCATGAGGTGGTGTGATGAGATGAGGATTTACAAGTTGAAGGCGTCCTTATATAGTACTAGTGACCCGGTGCATGAAATTCATGCACATTAAAAGAGAATTAATTAGAGGAAATATTTTAATATTGCTATTTGCCCTTTCTCTATAATAGAAGTGTCAGAAATGAAAGAAAATTAGTAAAATGTATATGAAAATCTTCCTCCTGTCAGAGTCTGTGTCGCACCATGGGGACCAGAGTCAAGTCCCTGCCCACTCACATACGCCTTGAAATCCTGCAAGACCCAGACCTGGCCAGCCCCACCATTGGGCTAGATCCAGACCTGGCCAGCCCCACCCCATCAAGCCCCCCCGGGTGGGGGGCGTGGCCTCAGGTCACCTGGCCTGGCGCCGGGGTGGGGGGCGCGACCTGAGGTCCCCTGTCAAGCCCTGCCAGGCAGGGGGGTGCAGCCTCAGGTCCCCTGGCCCAGTGCTGGGGCAGGGTGCATGACCTGAGGTCCCCCGGCCCAGGCTGGGGCAGGGGGTGCATCTTGAAGTCTCCCGTCAAGCCTTGCGGGTGGGGGGCATGACCTGAGGTACTCTGGCCCAGCATTGGGGCGAGGGGTGCGGCCTGAGGTCCCTTGTCAAGCCCTACCAGAGGGGGGCGGGCACAGCCTCAGGTCCCCTGCCCCGGCCCAGTGCCACGCAATCTCAGGTCCCTGCTGATTGCTTGTTAAGGCTTGTTATGGGAACTCGGCCTCCGATGTGGGCACAGCCATCTTGTGTTATGGAATCCCTGCCTCCGCTTTAGGTGCCTCCATTTTGTTACAGTGTGACGGTCAATTTGCATATTCCCCTTTATTAGATAGGAGTAGAGGCCCGGTGCACGAAATTCGTGCACGGGGGTGGGGTGTCCCTCAGCCCAGCCTGCACCCTCTCCAATCTGGGACCCCTCAAGGGATGTCCGACTGCCCGTTTAGGCCCGATCCTAGTAGGATCGGGCCTAAACGGGCAGTCGGACATCCCTCTCACAATCCAGGATTGCTGGCTCCGAACTGCTTGCCTGCCTGCCTTCCTGATTGCCCCTAACCGCTTCTGCCTGCCAGCCTGATCACCCCCTAACCACTCTCCTGCCAGCCTGATTAATGCCTAACTGTTCCCCTGCCGGCCCAGTCATCCCCAACTGCCTTCCCCTGACAGCCTGGTCACCCCCAAATGCTCTCCCCTCCATATTACCTCTTTAGTAGATAGGGTTTTTTTCTTTAACATATTGGACAGTGTACCTGCCGTGGTCTTCACAAACCAGTAAAAATGTAAACCCAAACTAAAATGTCATAAAATAAACTTAAACAGGAATTTCATGAGACCTTAGAAAGGTGATATGATGTGGTTGTTTCTTCCTTTTTTCTTTCTTTCTTTTTCTTGATGTTTCAACTTTTGTCCTTTCTTTTTTCCTTTTATTCCTTTTCTGTCCTCTCTTTCTCTTAACTTTTCCATTGGTAGAATTGTCAGTACTTGAATCTGTCTTGCTTCCAGAAGACAAAGAAGAGGGAAACACACAGTCATCTGAAGAAAAAGATGATCTATGATGGGATCAGTGCTGTTTCTGGTTTTGCTCTTTTCCCGGTTTGATTGTCATTTCTGCCGGCCCCGGCATCTTCAGGACTTGTGCATGGGCACTTCTTATTCATGTCTACAAAACCTCCCTGCCTTGGTGAAAACTGTAGGGGAAAAGGCCTTCCTGGGTGGGCTCAAGCCCTGCCCAAGGTGCTGAGGAACCAGGGTGGGGAGAAATCTGCACCGCCGCTGCAAGAGCCAACCTCTGGACCTCAGGGTACTCTCCAGTAATGTAACTGCAATGTCCAGGTTTGCCTTCAGAAATTAGTTGTAAGTTACTTCCGATGTGAAACCCTACCTCAGACATTTCCATGTGGTTCCTAAAGATTTTAAACAAAACCCATTAACCTCCCTAACCTGGTCAGAAGTTTCTACCCAATGGGAGAGGTTTGCTGGGCAGCATCGCCCAGATATCACCGCCCATCTCAAATCACTCTGCTGGCTGCAAGGCAAGTTCCAAGGCTATAGTGTGTGGGGGGATCACTCCATGGGGGTGCAGCCTGACACCCCAGGCTGCCTCTTGGAGGGAATAGCTCTGGGGGGCACAGCTGCCTCCCAGGCCTATATCCCCCAGCTGCAGATGGGAGCTGATCTCAGAGGGGGTGGGGAGGGAGGTGTATAGACAGCTCCTGGGTCTCCCAGACTCACAGCCCAGGCTGGGACAGGCAGCAGATGGCTCCGGCCCTGCACGGGCACCTTGCAGGCCCAATGCCCGGGCCGCTGCGGGCAGCTGACCACCCCGGCCTTGCGCAGTCGCCTCCCAGACCCACAGCCTGGGCCTCCGCGGGCAGCTGGTCTTGCCGGCCAGTACTGGCGCCTCCCAGACCCACATCTGGGCCTCGGCAGGCAGCTGATTGTGCATGCCTTGCGTGGGCGCCTCCCAGACCCACTGCCAGGGCCTCCTCGGGCAGCTGATCTAGCAAGCCCAGTGCAGGTGCCTCCCAGATCCACGGCCCAGGTCGCAGAGGGCACCTGATGGAGGCGGCCATGTGCAAGCGCCTCCCAGACCCACAGCCCAGGCATCGCGGGCAGCTGATCTCGCTGGCCCAGTACTGGCGCCTCCCAGACCCACGGCCCAGGTCGCGGCGGGCAGCTGATGGAGGCGGCTGTGTGCGGGCGCCTCCCAGACCCACGGCCCGGGTCAGGGTGGGCAGCTGATGGAGGCGGCCGTGCGCGGGCACCTCCCAGACCCACGGCCCGGATCGCGGAGGGCAGCTGATCATGGCGGCCATGTGCAAGCGCCTCCCAGATCCACATCCGGGTCAGGGCGGGCAGCTGATCATGGCGGCTGTGCAAGGGCGCCTCCCAGACCCACGGCCAGGTTCAGGGCTAGGAGAGGATCTGGCCGGAGGGCAAAGCCGCCTCCTAGGCCAACAGGCTGGGCAGCCTTCCCTGGCACTGGGGGACTCCTGCGGGCCTGAGAGGACTGGGCGCCGCCATCTTGTGTCTATGGGCGCCACCATTTTTGTCGCGGAGTAATGGTTAATTTGCATATTACTCTTTTATTAGATAGGATTGTTGAAATCGGACTGGAAGTAAGTTGCAGACACCTGTAGTTTGTCTCCAGTCACTTACTGAACTGCTGCTTTAGTTCCCTCTGCCGGGGCAGAGCGGCTCAGAGATAGACGATGCACCGGGACTACACCACGGGTGGGATTTTCTTCAAGCAGAGACGTGGTCTGACACCTTTTGTCTTTTCATTAGGTTTTCCCCTTTCATGGTATATTTTATTTGTTTGGTACTGTTATATGGACTTTGGTTGATGTAAAACTATGAGCCTAAGCCTTCGGATTGATAAGCTTCCCAAAGGAAGTGATCACTGTGTACAGATGTGGGAAGCCACAAGTACAAAAGGTAGCTTGCATCATACATACATATGCATATGTATATGTATATGTACAGTATATGTATGTTCCTATTTTGTAATATCTTAGCATGATGGTCATTTTTCCCATTAAAAAAATACTGTATTTTGTGAAATGATACCAGCTTTGAGGCATTTCCCATTATGTAGACACCATGCCTTTAAATTATAGCAATTGCTTAAGATTTTAAGGCAAAGTGGGCTCTTAGAAGTATGATTAATAGCAGAAATGAGGCTAATGGTGGGTCATCAGTAGCACTCCATTACAAAAATGGTTGGACTAATAAAGCATCTATCTTTTTGACCAATAAAACATTTGAATGATATGCGCCTCATTTTTGCCGTCTAACAGTGACTTGATCCTGAATAAACTCTGAACGTGTGTTGCTGAAGGGGGAGCGTTAGGGGCAGGAGGGAGCTGGTGCTGAAGGCAGCGGGTTTGCGTGGTCTTCTGGGAGGTGGCGCCATGACTTCAGAGCCGCTCCATCGGGGCAGGAGTAGGGTCTAGGCCGTTGGTGATTGATTTCTCTGGCAGCATCCGTGCACACAGTAGGCTCTTCATCAGTGCTGTGTGTGGGCCTTGCTGGGGGCAGCGGGCTCAGCAGTCAGGAGAGCCCGCGTGGGCCTCTGAGGCCCCCCCACTCTGAGCTTGTGCACTCACCGGCGGCTGGAAGAGGGTTTTAGATGCTCATCAGTCACTCCCCAGTTCTCATTATTGTGACTTGATATTGGAGCACCTCCGTTTCGGTCTGTTTGAACCCTTCCGATAAAGTGGAGGAAGAAGTCTCCATCTGGTACTAGTGTGTCTTTAATCTCTCTCCTAGTTGTACGCTCATCATTTAACAAAGAAGGAACATGGCTCCGCTCCGGGCCTTGGTGGAGCAGGATCAGCCAGAGTTTAATAGCGTTGGTCAGGGGGCGTTACATTTATTAAAAAGTTTTTCTTTCCTGTAAAGGGATGCATACTGGCTTCCCTGTGACCAAGTGATAGAAAGTTTCTTCTGAAACAGATGTATGTTTGTCACAAGTGAAGAAACTTTAAAAATAGGGTTGGCGGTGGTGGAGGTGGAGACGGGAATGCTTGAGGCTTGGAATTGGGCTTGGTGCCCCTCGGACGATGAGCATGGCCACTCCGGAGGTCGGGCTGCAGGCTGACCCCAGAGAAGAGCTGTGGGAAGACCTAGCCTCTTTGGGACTTTTCAGTTTTTAAAATCAGTTATCAAACAGGATAGAAAAGACTTCTCTTCCATTTATTTTATTTTATGTATTTAGTAAAAAATGCTTAAAAATTTTGGGTCTGTGGGGAACAAAGTAAGTGAACCGGGCTTATGAGGTAAAACTACAAACTACAGGTGTGTTGGGACAGGTGCCCCCGCGGCAGGGCAGCGTGGGTCTGTGTATATCCTGCCGTGGGAGGACTCAGTGGCTCTCTGGGCACACAGGCACCCCCTTCGGGTGAGCTTCCTAAAAGCTCCCGGGGCCCATGACTGGCCGTGGTTGGGAACAGTCACAAGGCTGTGGATTACGTTTAGGTTTGTAAACTCTGCCTATGGTCTTTTCCTGGTAGTGGAGTTCTCAGGCTTAGGAAGGAAACGGGGTGCTCAGGGGGCCCGGCGAACAGACGCAGTGCAGGGTGAGCTCTGGCTCTGGCTCACTCACTGTTTGCCTCTTGCGTTTCGCGCCAACATTGGATCAGGCCCTTCCCTCCTCTCTGTCCCCTAGTCATCTCGCCGCGTGCGTGGAGAGTGAGCAGGAACTTGAACGTCGATCCTTGAGCACCTGAGGAAGGGCCTCTGCAGTGGCTCCAGCTCCAGCCTTGCCTCAGCCCTGGGAGCCAGCAAGGCGGGGCCTGGGCTCCGGGAGCGGGAAAGCCCGGGCCCCACAGGCCTTTCTAGGGCTGCGGAGGGCGAGGTCTCCGTGTCCTTTCCCTGTGTCCACGCGGTGCTGACAGTCCACCATCCAGAGCCCCTTCAGGGCCCTGCGCCTGCAGCAGGCCATCCTATGACTGCCGGGGCCTGGGCCTGCTGGTTTGGGAAAGGGGGCCTCTGCAGAGAGCCACTCAGGAACCAGCCACAGGAAACCAAACAAAAACAAAAGAAAAAGCACTCTCTTTCCTTCGTGACTTTAGGTTTACAAAACAAAGATTAGATCTTGGAGCAGGAACAGCCAGCGAAGGTTAGGGGTTTCAGTGGAGCTGGGTTGGGGGGAGGGGGCAGCATAAGTGGGGGACCAGGGGGTGTTGTTTGTAGACAGAGACGGAAGCCCAGAAGTCTGGTGGTGGCGGATGTCATTGCCAGGCCCTTCGGAGGTGTGCCCTTCTTCATTCCACCTCACTTCCCGCGTTCCTCTGGCCTCAGCGCGTTCTGCTCTGCTCGCCCTCCCAGTGCAGAACTCGAACAAAGCCATTAACGGGTGTAAGTGTAAATGTAGATACCCAGTATCAATTACCAAACTGTCTGCCAAATACATTTTGCTTATTAAATTATAAGTAATGGAGGAATGTTATTTACACTTACCAAAATTAAGTAGCTAGTAATGTTAAAGTATCTATAAAAAAGATTCAAATTAATACTTTAATTGCAAATTATATACCTAAATATAGTGTCTCTGCTAAGGCATAACTTTCTTATACAGTAGCTGTTTTACATGTTAGTACACAGCAAGCAAACGTTTTGAAAATAAAATATTTTTTCATGACACTTTCATTAGTAGACCCATTGAACTCACTCTTCACTCTTGGCTTTGAAAACCAGATTCCTTCGTTAGGCTGACAGAATGGACTCTTAACATCAGCTGATTAATATTTTATATAATCTTTTTAAGGGAAAAATTAGAACCTAATATAGTTTAATTTTTGCAGGTGGTTGAGAACGCTATAAATCTGTGTGTTTGTGGACCCAGTGCACTTAGAGGCATCTTGGGGAGAAAGGAGAATTGCTTTTCTTCTAGATAAAGCATTCAAGGTTTGAGTCCTGTGTGACCCATATATTTCATTGATAAAAGATGAGCCTGGGAAATGAATGCAGTCACTCGAGCATGAAAACATTACAGTCTTTTAAAGCTGTGACCAAATCCAGCCTTTATAGTTTAAACCATGTGGGTATTTTATTATCTACCAGCCAGGTGTAGGCTGAACTCATTTGGGGTGACCTCTTGTTTCTTACATGGGCCAAGCTTTTTATTTCTAAGTAATGTCCCCAGTAAAGAGTTAACCGGATCTCCCTGGATTTGCTCTGGCTTATATGATGATGAGTAATGCGAGGTTGGTAACAGCAAATTGTTGTTTATAAGCAAACATGGCATTGTGCAAACAAGCAGGCCTGGTCTCCAACTGGCCTGATCTCATGGTGGCCAGCAGCTGATCTATGTAACACACAACCTTTCTGCCTCTAAATGTCAGAAGAATGACTGTTTGTTTATCTTGCTTTCTTTGCAGCTGTTTACCCTGTAATGCGTTTACCTCGACCTTGGTTCCCGGAGAGTGGCCCCTTTCTCCTCCCAGTGCTGTTTACATTAGTCCTGCCCCTGGTGTCACCTACGAAATCTGTTGATTATTCCACCTGGTTAATGTTAAATTACTCTTGTAAGATGATGTGTTTGTTCATAAACATCAATGCTGGGCCCCTTGTTTACTGTACCCATGGCAGCGATCCTTATTACACAAACACTGCTTTGTTTGCGGGTGTGAGCAGCAGTTTATCCTGCAAGGTCTGTTTTAAAAAGACACACACGGAAGAAAAAAAATAAAAAACTTATGCTAGAATTTTGATAAAGAAAGAAAAAGGGGAACTTGTCCCTGGAATGTGGTTGAAACAGACGTAGGTTTGCTTTTCTTATCTTTTGCTTGGATGAAGGGGCTGAGAGATTAGCAAGCTGTTTGGTTTTTCTAAGAGATTTCCTTAGTGTAATGATATCTATGCAGTTGTTTGCTTTTTTCAGAAGGGAGAGAGCTCTCCTGAAAGGCCACCAGCTCAGTGAGTGCACATCAGATGCTGGAAAACTCCTGTGGAGCCAGCGGGCTTAGCAGTGCTCGGAGAAAAGGCTAGTGCTATGAGCAGGCAGCCCCTCGGACAGGTACCGTCCTCGGGTTTGTGTCGTGTGTGTAGTGTGTTGTGTGGGCTGCATGTGACCCTATGTGATGCGAGCACTTTGTCAAGTTTGAAAGGGGAAGAGTCACTTTTAGTTTGATGTGTTCTGAATAAATTCTGTGCCATCAACAGAGACATCTTAACTGGGAGGAAATCAATAATTCATACACATTACAGTTTTAAAAGCTACTGTTTTGATTCTTACCTGTTACTCTTCTTTGTCCGTTTTTCAGGGAGTTTGTGCGTTGTATTGTTTCTGGCTAAGTGAGGCAGAAGGCGTGTCTCCTTATGCAGCACCTGTGGCTGTGCCGGGCACGGGCGCCCCAGGAGGCGAGAGAACACTAGCCCCGTGGTCGGCAAACTCATTAGTCAACAGAGCCAGATACCAACAGTACAACGATTGAAAGTTCTTTTGAGAGCCACATTTTTTAAACTTAAACTTCTTCTAACGCCACTCCTTCAAAATAGACTCGCCCAGGCCGTGGTATTTTGTGGAAGAGCCACACTCAAGGGGCCAAAAGCCGCATGTGGCTCGCGAGCCACAGTTTGCCGACCACGGCACTAGCCTGTCCTCTGCCACGTTCTGCAAGCAGCAGGGGCGCAGCTCCCATCAGCTGTGCTTGCTGTTGTGTAAATGTTGTTTGTTGCTGTTTCAGATTTGCATTGTGTTTCGATACTAGGCAACATGTGCTAGCATTTGCTGTAAATTACAAGGACAGCAGACTGGGGTGAGGGTGGAGGTTGAGGGTTGTGACCTTCAACAAAGTGTGACCTTTTATTTCAGAAAAAGCCTGCTAATCTACCTAAGAGCAACTTGGGGTGGATACCTGTGTGCATGCTGGAGTTTTTGAAGGATACAAGTAAATAGTTCTTTTCACGCCTGTGGCAGCCTGCGTGCACTGAGCCGCCGCGGTGCTGTGGACACGGAGCTTGCTCTCGCCGCTGGCATGGGTAGGGGCTGGCGATGGAGTGGGCAAGCCAGGAGGCGTGTCATGGAGCACGCCAGGCATTCACTGGTGATGGGAAGCTGGCCCTGTGTGTATGGATCATGTGAAATATGGAAACGAAAGAATATGTATTTTGAACTGGTTGTTGGCCACTTCATTCCACCAGGCCATTCGTGAGAGTTCAGCAGTTTGAACATTCAGATAATTCAAGTTCAGCAGGCTTTGTTTTGTTCTGTGAAAATGCATTTAGCTCAGCACCCAGAGCACTGGCCCCGCCCACTCTGAGCGCAGAGGCTTCCTGGGGCAAAGCAGAAGGCCCTGCTGGGTGTCTGTCTGATTATTGGAGCTTCTCTGGATTAATGTACCGGGGGTGGTGTGCATTCTCCTTTGGGCGTCTGCTTTCTCCGTGGTTTCTTTGTAGCTCTCATCGTTGGCCCATAGTTGCTATGATTACAGCACTTAAACTCTTGTCTACTGGGAGAGTAGGAAAACAAGGCCAACAGTAGCCGAAATTCTAAAAATATAACTTAGACATCTGTAACCTTTACGAGGGTGGGTGCTTGTTATCTAGCTCACTGATGCCGGGGAGAGATTACGTGCCCAGGATGGTGTTGTGAATGAGGGGTTGAGAGGGCGAGGCCTGTGGCCGGACGACGGGGGGTGGGGGTGGAAGGGGGGGGGTGGGGGGCCAGTGCCGAGGCCTGGGGAGCTGAGTCCCAGCCCTGGGCCCGGGCTCCTGTCTTCACATGGAAAGCCTGTGGAGAGGAGACGCCTCCTCCGTTAGGGACCTTCCCGGGCACCACCCTGTTCTAACTGCTCTGCGTTAGTCACAGGGAAATTACACAGGCTACTCGGCCCATTTTCAGCCCATCCGAATGGTCCTCTGTATATTAATTGTTCACCATGGTTTTGATGGGGCTTTTCGTTGGTTGATTATCTTTAATTTTCAACGACTGGGATAATCCTGCCTCTATTAAGATTTAAAATGACTTAATGGCTTGAGGCGTTTTCTAGTTCCGGGACGCCGGACGGCAGTCATTCCAAAGCAGAGCAGGAAGCAGTGTCCGAAGGTTAAAAAGCGGTGGCTGGACAGGCCCTTCCTCTCACTGATTAGAAGGTTAGGTTTGGACTTTTCTCTCATTTAGTCATTTAGTTAAAGATTCAGCAACTGTGTATTACATTCTTATATGTGAAGGTGTACCTGAAAGTAAAGTTTTAGATAAAGCAAGTTTCAAAAAAATTCTTATTAAACAATTGGAGGTGGAGAAGGAACCATTTTCATCTGCATGTCTCTTCCGTGTAATCGACAAACTGTGAGTGGTTTACCTGAGAGCCACACGCTAGTTCCTCTTTCCTTCCCCTCTGTGACCTGTGAAGGCGCGGGGGCCATGCCCCACCCTTAACAAGGAAGATGGCGTTCCTCCCAGCGTCTCACCCCTGAGGCCTGGCTTCACGGAGGAGCTGGAGCCCCCGGGCTCTCCGGTCATTCTTCCCAGGCCCAGCCCTGCCCCTGCGCTCTCCAGAGGGCAGGAGAGGGGGCAGCTCCCGGGGGCGAGGCCTGCCCTTGCTCAGAGGGGCTCCTGCTGCTGATTCACTTCTCCACCCCTGGTGCCCCACCCACCGCCTGCTACCTTCTCAGCTTCTCCTCTCCCCTGTTCTGGGGCCATTCCAATTTTGCCCTGACATCCTGTGGGGCTAAAAAGGTGACCACTGTTTTTTCAAACATGCTGTGACAATTTCATTGCCCCTGAACTTTTCTTCCTTAATGCTAAATGAAATTCCAGATTTTTAAAGATAGATCTAGACCTCTACAGTGCACGATAAAGTTGATAATACATAAATCATTTTTAACAACAGGTAATATGCATAATTTATGGGGTTACGGTGCTATCTTTTTGATATTTATGATGGATAATGCTCAGTTTTTGCCCTCATATTACTGCTTTAAATTATACCACAAGAAAATTAATGAGAAAGTAGATTTATGGGTTTCATTTGTTTGTCAATTCGGAAATTAATTGGGTGTTAATTTTAGCCGTCCCTCATCAGACCAGGACTTGCGTGTGCGTGCAGCGCTTTGCATTCATTGTGGCCGCCTCGCTCCGTGGGTCACAGCTCTGCATCCATCAAGCAGCCCGCTCACTCGGGCCTGCGTTTGAACTGCCGGGCGCTGGATGCTTTGCGCTGTTCTGTTGAACTGTGAACAGTAGTTTTGGAAGATGGTGCCTTCCTGACAGCGAGCGCCCTGACTTCTCTCCCTGAACTTGGCTCTGGGACGGTGTTTCGCTGGAGCGGGGTGGCGGAGAGCGGACGGTGGTGTCTTATTCACAGTTTGTGGGCAGATCTCACCCGAGAAAAGGAGCCGCTGCAGTTGCTCTGTTTCTCTTGTTTTGCCCCCCACCCCCCGCCTTTTCCTCCTGAAAGAGGGTGCTCCCAGCCCGTCTGTGGACAGTGACTCAGCACCTGGGGCCAGTGTGGTCCCACCAAGCCCTTTGCCACCCGCCAGCCCCGCGGAAATGGGTCACCCTGCACCCGTGCGGGACTCTGCCCTGCCCCGGGATGCTCCAGGCCCTGTCTGCTCCAGGCCCTGTCTGCTCCAGGGGACTGCCCCAGGAGCGGCTCACAGTGGGCTGGCTGCGTGTCCAGGCGCCCTACTGAGTGCCTGCGATGCGGGTGGGGGGCTCCTAGCTGCACTGGTTCTTAAAGCCCTCTGAGAGCTGGTGTTGCCGGGTCTAGTCTCACACATGTAAAGGGAACCAGTTCATCTTCCTGATGCTTTATCGCAGCACAGACTAGCTTTTCTTCCCTTTCCCGGCCTCGTGAACAGGGACATAGGACTTTGGCTCTTCAAGATGGACACGAGTAATTCACAGAGCACTGCCTTTAGAGCTAGAGCGAGCCCCACTCCATCCTCATTCGTGCCCGCCTTAACTCTGCAGGCCAGGTGGGTGCTGGAGGCCGCCACACGTCAGTGTTTCTAAACGACAGAAATGCCCACAGTCCCTCGCTTCTTGGAGTGCTCTCTTCCTCCTGCCCTTCCTTCCCTCCTTCCCTTCCTTCCTCCCTTCCTCCCTCCTTTCCTCCTTCCTTCCTCCCTTCCCTTCTCCCTTCCTCCCTTCCTTCCCTTCTCCCTTCCTCCTTCCTCCCTTCCTTCCTCCTTCCTTCCTTCCTCCCTTCCTCCCTCCTTCCTCCGTTCCTTCCTCCTTCCTCCCCTCCTTCCTCCCTTCCTCCCTTCCTTCCTCCGTTCCTTCCTCCTTCCTCCCCTCCTTCCTCCCTCCTTCCTCCGTTCCTTCCTCCTTCCTCCCCTCCTTCCTCCCTCCCTCCCTCCTTCCTCCGTTCCTTCCTCCTTCCTCCCCTCCTTCCTCCCTCCTTCCTCCGTTCCTTCCTCCTTCCTCCCCTCCTTCCTCCCTTCCTCCCTCTCTTCCCTCCCACCCACCCTCCCTTCCTTCCTTCCTTCCTTCCTTCCTTCCTTCCTTCCTTCCTTCCTTCCCTTTTTTTCTCTAGGGGCTTCTTCGATGGGGCAGGACCGGACCGAGTAACCACTCGAACCCTTCCTGAAAGTGACTGCAGTAAATTCCCCCTCTCCCCCTAATACATTTTATAAAAGTGTGTTTAGTTTAATTTGCACATCCTTTCATGGACAGGCCAAGTTCTTTAAGGGCATTTATTCTGCTTCATATAAATAATTGATCAGCCAAGTTAATTTACTTCTGCCTGACTCGGTCACCCTTAATTAACTGCCCTGGAATCAAGACTGAACTTTCTGGGAGCGGAACCCTTCACAGGCAGGAGAGCAAGGGCTCTATTTTCCCTAAATTTTCAGCATCAACACTGTAACCAAGGAAGTAGTCATCATAATAAAGCAGTGCTTTAATTTACTATAAATACATTGGTCTGGACATTATGAATATTCCAGAATGCTTCCAGAGAGCAGCTCTGTTGGCAAGGACAATAATAAATAGGCCGGCGCTCAGCCGTAGCCCGCTCTGGGAGGCCTCAGCCCAACGCCCATCCTGTGAAATCAGAAGCTCGGTGACCTGTCCCAGCAGAGAGCAGTGGCCCTTGGGCCCCCGAGCTCCCTGACGCCAGGCGACCCCAGCCTCAGCTCTTGTCAGTGATTCCATCCGCTCCATTCGGTGCAATCACAGACGGCCTCTGTCCTGGGTGGGTCCGGTGACGCCACAGGCCGCCTCCCGCAGAGGGCCGGGCAGGCCGCGGGGAGGGCGGGCTTTGCTTCTGGAGAAAGGACTTGCTGGTGAGTCTGTGGCAGCCGTGCCCGCCGGGCGCCACGCCTTCACAGCCAGACCCATGGATGGCCATCACCCTTCTGGTCCTCAGCCTGCCCAGAGCCGCCCGGGGCAGCGTGGTGCGGCATGCGGGTGCTCCTGGAACCGAGTGGTGGGGTGCTCTGGCCGAAGGACACGTCCTCCCAGACACACGGACGTGCTCTCGGACGACTCTGAACTGTGAGCCTCCATAGAAAAGGACAGACACGGCTGTTGGCTGAAGAAGGCGGCATCGCACCTTTCGTGGCGATGCTCTTCTGCCGGCCGGTCACCTCCGCGGTGGCTGCTCCGGAGCCGCAGCTCTCTGCTGGCGGGCGTGCTACTCGAACTCGCCCAGCACTCTTGCACGTTGGAAGGTCTGTCCTTTATTGAACGGTCAAGTTCACTCTGAAGTGGGGGAGACGAGGGCTGCGTCTGCCGTGCCCTGGGCCAGGTGTCTAACCTGTACATTGGGGTCACATCACCTGCCTTTGCTCTCTCATCGGCTGCTGTGAGCGTGAAAAGTTCACCAGAGAGCTTGGCAGTCTGCGTGCGAGGCCTGAGCCAGGCGCAAAGGCTTGTTAAACGCCTGGCCCTCCCCCGGGAAGCAGCGGTCTCCCAGTGTTGCTGGCAAAGCCTGGACACCGCCTCCTGCTTGCTCACGTGCTTTCCAACGGGCGTGCCCTCCTGCTGGTGTGGGAGAGGATGGGAAACTAAATCTCCAACCTGCACACGCCTGTGAGCACTTGACTAATTGAGGACATCCTCAGACCAAATAATCCTTCATCAACGTTGGTCCCAAAGCCTGCGCTCGCACGAACCCGATCGCAGACCCGTGCTTGGCCTCAGGCCTGCCGCCTGCACCAGCGGCCCTGGCCGCCTGCTCTGGCGCTGCGTGGAGCGGAGCCTTCTCCTCAGCGTGGGCGGAGGGGTTCTTCCTGCACCGCCCCCGCGGGTCAGACCAAGGGCAGCGCAGACCCCTTTGCACCCCTGGCGTCCCGACGGCCACGCAGCCCCAGTGTTCGCCTACAGGCACCCATCTGAGGGCGGGGCTCGCGTCAATGTGCGGGCAGTGTTTGTGTCCTTGGGGTCCATCCCTGACAGAAACAGGCTTTCCAGAACTTAAGCGTGTGTGTATATACATGTGTTTTCTTTAGGCATGCTCATTGCATGTCCACCTGTTCGGTGGGCTCCGTGCCAACTGCTCTGCTTTCCCTCCTGTGCAGACGGGCAGGTCAGAGGATCGGAATGGAAACACGGGGAAGGGGATCCCTAGATTTCACAAGTTGATCCCCTTTTTTGGTAATGAGCAAGGCAGTTGCATGGCCTGGTTCTTATATCTCAGAGAAAGTTGTGTTGTTTTTTGATAGATTTCTTTACTCTGCAACAGTGAGGTTTTGGATGCCACGTTTAAAGGCCTATTATGATTCCTGGAAAGTCGGATCTAAGGGGAGAGAGTGAGTCAGCTGTTGCTTCTGAGTTTGTTTCCCACCTGTTAACAAAAACGCCCTTCCCAGTCCCTTCAGGACGGCATTCACTCAAACACATGCTTCTGGGCTTAAGTCTCTGCTCAAGGAGGGCCATATTATGCACTCACGGAAAGGATATGAAGAAAGATGTAAGTTTTTCTGCTTTTAGTTCTTCCACTTGGTTTTTGTGCGGTTTTGAGCGAAGGCAGCCTTCTCTATTGTGTCCACATGTTTAATGTTCCTGCTGGCGCGAGTTCTGTGTCGGGGAACCTGCCCACGTGTCTTTCCAGGTCACCTGACCTTCCTGTGGCTGGCATTTCACACCCCCTTTAATTATCCAGGCATTCCTCGGCTTTCAGGCTTAAATTGTCAACTTATTTTTTTGACTGTTGTTTTTCCTTCTTGAAGTTCTACTCCGTGAACTTGGCTATGGCCCTGCCATTTCATTGTGTAGTCCCCACTGCACCTCAGCTTTAAGAACACACGTGGTTAAGAACTGACAGGAGACGGGACTTGCTCCAGTCCCACCCCACTGCCTGCCGTGACTCGTGCACATGAGAACAGCTCTCCTGGAGCCAGCGTTCGCCCCGCACACACGGGAGGCCTCCTCATCAGGACAGACGGGAGAAGGTCTCGGGCCCGGCAGTGGGGCTGGCGCGGCGCGGTGGTCAGGTGGTCAGTAGGTGGTAGCAGGGACATTAGCGATCATTGTGTCTGTTGTCATAGCTGGACACCTTCGCCGAGAGCTGCGCTGGCTCCGGGCCAACGGTTTTGTACCTCGAGAGTAACATGTGGAATGTGGGATGTATTTGTACAGGTAATACTACCTGGCTACCTCCCCCTCTCTCTCTCTCTCTCTCTCTCTCTCTCGTTAGATGGTACTTGCACATTCAGAACCGTCTTCCGTCTGCCTAGGCTAGGTTTTCTCCAAAAGAAATAGGAGACCCAGGGCTTCCAAACCCTCGCCCAGGCCAGAGGCTGGGAACCCAGCCGGAGAAACACGTGCTGGGCCTGGGCATCCTCAGGACAGTGTAACTAGAAGACAAAGATCAGAGTCTGAATGTATTTAGCGTTTGAAGAGTGGGGACATTTTTTCTCTCTGAAAGTAGCCTATCTTACTGGAGTGGCCAGTGTTGAAGAGTTTTAGTGTCTGAGTGACTCCCAGGAGTATGCAGCTTAAAATGCACCTTGGTTTTTGACTGTAAGGTTTTCCTCACGAATGGCCCGCAGGCCTGCTGGTGGACCCCAGGTGGAGGGCCCCTGAGAGGAGCAGCAGGCGGAGTGGGCACACACCACAGCCGCCGCATGCACACCTCCTCTGCTGTACAGAATGACGCAAGCTTTCTGCGCAAAATACCCGGGTTTGATCACAGAAACTCAACCGTGGATTCTAGGTTCACCTGAAAATATTTTTTTCTAAAGGGAAAAAGGTAACATATTTGAAAAAATACTACTAGAACTTGAACTTGGACTGACAGTTCCATCCTCAAACACCAGAAGACTGAGAACTCTTGAGGGATAAATGCAGTGAACGAAAATGACAACTGTTTACAGATTTCTGGCAACATTTGCAGCAGGACCCTGCTCCTTGTGCACAACAACTGTTTTAACAGCTGCTTTCCCCTTTCTCTCCCCCTCCCCGCCCCCTGGAAACCCTCCTGTTAGGTTTCTGAGTCATGATGCAAGAATCCGGGCCTGAGACAAAAAGCAATGGTTCGGCCATCCAGAATGGGTCGGGCAGCAGCAGCCACTTACTAGAGTGCGGGAGCCTTCGGGAAGCGCGGGCCAACGGGGAGGCGCCGGCCGTGGACGTGGCGCAGGCGGACCTGGCCCACGCGCAGCAGCAGCAGGTACTGTGCCGGGGCGTCGGCGTGGAGGGTGGTGGGTGCCCGCTCCACCGCTTCGTTTGACACTGGGCCGCGGTGAAGGTCTCGTTTTCACTTGACTGTCTGACGTGCACAGCATCTTTTAAGCCACCAGCGGGCCAGGGCCCCAGTGCTTGTCTTAAGAGATGAATTCCCAAGCCCGTGGGAGCTGGAAGTCTTGGCAGCCCCCTTGGGGCTGGGGGTGGAGGGTGAGCCTGAGAGGACCCTGGCCACTCCCTCCGAGGCCCAGATGCGTTAGCAAACCTGGAGTAAAATGCGCCTTTGGAAAAGGGCTGCACAATGCCTCAATGAAAAAGAATGGCTAACCGACTTAGGAAGCCTTATGAAGAAGAAACACAAATAACGAACGAGAAGTAAGAGGAAAATAAGGGCTTTATACGAGAGAAAAAATTAAGTGAATAAAAGTAGAAACAAATAGAAATACAGGCAGAATCGGGTAAATTAACAGGCAAAACAGCAACACACAGGCATGGGTGTGAGAAGCGGCCGCGGCTGCTGCGGGGCTGCTCGTGCACACGTGGCTGCTGGGATGTGGCTAAACCCTGTTAGTGTTTTATGTCCTCTCCTTTGGTGGCTCCCCAACATGCACACACATTGGACCCGCACATCCCTGCTGTATTCTTTTGTGGGCCTGTGCGTGGGCACTTGTGAGTGACAGGTGAAATATCCTCAAAGGCGGCCCAGGAAGTGGGGCTGTGGCTGAAGTGCTGATGAAAATGCAGACGAGTGGCTGCATTAGCCCCACGGCGCCTTGATCCCAGCCTCTCTCGGAGTCAGGCTATGTTACTAGTTGTTGCTAATGATAATGGATGGTCCTTGTTCCATATTAGTCCTTGATTCAGTGGTGCAATACATAGTTATGGTGCTACTTGGCGAAAAGGTGAGAAAAAGAAGGATGCATTTTGGCCTTTCTGACAGAAACAGAAATTGTTGGGGGCAGTGGCGGGGAGTAGAAAGCCTCCCAGACATTTCCCTGGAGCCCTGCCAGAGAAGCGTGGGGATGCCGCCATATTTTATTCTCTTCTTGTTAAGGATTTTTGAAAATATGAGGCGTCATTCGATTGCTGGTCTATTGGAATTGGTGGGACCCACTGGACACACGGAACCTTCAGAGAGAAGGAAAGGGAACCTCAGAGACCAGGCCACGTTGTAGCCTGAGGCTCAGCTCCCTGACTGGGTCTCTTGTCGGCAGCCCAGCCCAAGTGCACCTGCCCCGGCATCACATCAGTGGTGCAGGGTTTGCTGCGGAGACCCTGCGCGTGTGTTAGTCCACGTGGCCTGACGCAGAGCTCTCGGTCAGTGGGGGCAGGACCCACGTGCTGGGCCTGTGCTTGCTTAGGTGGTGCTCCCAGGTGGTCATGGTTCCTATGGAGAATGAAGGACTGGTATTTTGGATGCCATTCTCTATGCCCTCCCATGCAGAGGCCAGGCTCAGTGCTTCTCCCTGGAGGAGTGGGGGTGGGGCTGTTGACCAGTGTGTGGTATGAAGCCCAAGTAATCAGTGTTTAACCTATATTAATTAAATAAATGGAAAATTAACTTCTGAAATTTATTTGAAGCACTCAAAATCAT